>JALGBA010004202.1:0-1200000 GCA_023970755.1 Azemiops feae | reverse complement strand
CCTATTCCAGCTCCAGTTCAAACTTAGATTTATTCCAAGATTCTGTCACACTACTCCACCATGGATGTGTCTTTACCAAATTGGGGGGTTCAGAGTAATGGTCTGGTTATCCGTACCAAATGGTCCCAGTTGAAGATCCCCTTAGTGTAATGGAGCTTCTGGCGGTATGGAAAGCTCCCAAAACTTTTTGGGGTCCTGACTTGGTGGTACTTAGCCACTGACAATACAGGTTGTCCTTGATTCCAACTATCGTTTTATCGACTGTTCAAAGCTACAGCAGCACTGGAAAAAAGTGACTTGCAATCAGGCCCCACAAACCACTGCATCACCCCCAGGATTATGTGATCAAAATTCAGGTGCTTAGCAGCCAGCATGTATTCATGATGGCTGCAGTGTCTGGGGTCACGTAACAGGCACACGTGAGCTTCCCAGCCCGCGTCCAACAAGCAAAGTCAATGGGGGAAAGCCGGATTTGCTTAACAACCACACAATTCAAAGCGATTTGCTTAACGGCCGTAACCAAAAAAAAGGTCCTAAAATTGCTGTGACTTAACAGCTGCCTTGTTTAGCAACGGAAATTCTGGTTCCAATTGTGGTCATAGGTTGAGGACTATCTGTATCATTCTTTTACCTGAAATCTCTTTTTTTGGATTTTTTTTGTTTTTTTTGGCATACTCTTGGCATTCACCCTGAATTGATATTTTAGCTTGACAAGGCACTGACCTGGGAAGATTCCACATTTTTTTTGGCACTGATCTGCCCCAAAGACTTGATCAGTTTCATTGCACTGAATGTATAGCAAGTGGTTTAATTATCGTGTCTACTATATCAAGAGTTCCCCAACGTTTCCGGCTTGGTGGACCGGTGTGCGGGGGGAGGGGATGGTTTGCGCAAGCGGCTGGCAAGCATCCTCATGTGCACACAGTTCCATTTCTGCGAGCGGCGTCCACACATGCCTGCCGCTCATGCAAATGGAGCGTGCACACACACACTCACCCACTGCTTGCGCAAGTTGAGGATGCACGCGGGCCCTCGCCAGCCATTTCCATGGCCCAGTTGCACACCCCTCACGGCCCACAATTTGGGGACCCCTGCACTATATAATCTTCCATTGTCAGCACATTGTCAACACGCTGCCATGCTAGCTGGTCCCTCGTGTGTTGCAGCTCTCCTAGGTTTCTCATGCTTTGACATGTGCGAAGCTCCTTGGACTGCATTGGCAGCTTTTATACAGGCAGTCCTCGAATTACAACTGGTCACTTAGCCACCGCTTGAAGTTATGACAACCCTCCCCCAAAGTTACTATGACTCACTTCTGAAATTACATCTGCTGCAGCATCTCTGTGGCTGTGCGCCCTTACGGTGCTGCGGCACGCTCCCCATTTCCTTCCCCATCCTGCCCCGCTGGGCCCCCACCCACACTGGGGCCTGCTTTGCCACCCCACTGGGTTCGGCACGCTCCAGCCTACCCCCCCGTGACTGATTGCTTACTTACCTTTTAAAGAACTCCAGAGCTCAGGCGGTCTGGGTGGAGAAGGAGAACAGGCCACTGCGTTGCTGGGCAGTGCAGCACAATCCCACAACTGGCCGTCTTTTTCTGAGTGAAAAATAATGCTGACACAGCTAATGCTGGCAGACCTAAGGCTATCATTAGTGAGAAAAAAGAAAACCCCAAACTTTTGCCAGCGTTATTTTTCAGGGGGATGAGTAGGAGACCCAAGCGACTTTGGGGACCCCAGGGGGCAGGGAGTGGAGCATGGGTTATCTTGGGGTGTGAGGAGGCCCAAGGCAGATAGACTTGTGCCTGCACTAAGCCCCACGGGGTCTCCCCCACCCCCGAGGCACTCCATACTCCACTTAATGACCTGCATGATTTTTTTAACAAATGCATTGGGGAGAGCAGGAATGGGGGGGGGGTCATTAAATGAGGAGATTCACTTATGGCCCACCTGACTTTGACCGTAACGGGCAGGCTCCATTACTGTGGTAACTTAAAGGCTACCTGTAAAGCCTTATCTTGAACGATGCATTTGGAAGGCTAGAGATGTCTTCGCAGGCAGTACCTAACCTCTGAAAGTAAAGGTTGTTATTGTGATTGCGTAGCTGCAGTTCTTTGAATAATGACCTTGATTTGTGCATTCATGTGACCCACTTTCTATCCTGTGTAGGCAGTCACCCTACTATAGCTATTTGTGCTGGCCTGAAGGTACTGAGGTAAAATGATGGGAAGAGCATTCACATAACAGAGGGGACTGTCTAGGACAGGGGTAGGCAACCTTGGTTCTTTTATGACTCGTGGACTTCAACTCCCAGAATTCCTGAGCCAGCATGGCTCAGCTTGGAAACCTCTCCCTTTCCCCTCAGCATGGCTGGCTCAGGAATTCTGGGAGTTGAAGTCCACGAGTCATAAAAGAGCCAAGGTTGCCTACCCCTGGTCTAGGACAGGGCTTTTCAACCAGTGGTACGGGTACCACCTGTGGGACCTGGCTGACCATCTAGGAGCAGGGGTAGGCAACCTTGGTTCTTTTCATGAGCTGATCGGCGTCGGGGCTGTCAGGGCTCAGTGGAAGCGCCAGGATCAAGGCTCCAGCAGCTCGGAATCCTGGTGCTTCCACTGAGCCCTGACAGCCCCGAAGAAGCCGATCAGCTGGAATGTTGCAGCATCTCCAGGGTCTTGTGATTTACACTCAGATGCTTGGCAACTGATTCATATTTATGATGGTCACAGTGTCCCAGGGTCATGTGAAGTGACCAAAATCTGCTGCAACCACTCAGCAGACGGGGGGAATAAAAACCAAACACCCTCCATCCCATCCCCATTGCCAATCCTCAACAGAAATGCTCACAACAATGAAAACCTCGGACAGGAGGAAGAGCGCCGCCGGGCGCTGTCTTGCTCGGCTGTGGCTTGGGCACTTTTTTCAGTGCCATTGTAACTTCGAACAGTCACTAAGTGAACTGTTGTAAGTCGAGGACTACCTGCACTTTATCACTTTTTTCCTTTTTTTTTTGTCAAGTTTTTGACACCTCGCTAGGCGACTGGTGGTACTCGGATGTTGCCATATCCTAAAAGTGGTTCAATGGGTGAAAAGGTTGAAAAGCCCTGGTCTAGGACACCAAAATCGTCTTGGCTCTAGAATGTTCTGAACTAGATTGTATAAGCACATGACCACCCTAGCGTGTGAATGCATTGTTCACCTCTCAAAAAACCAAAATAACTGGCCAGCAATGTGTTCGTTTAAATATCTTGTTGCGGAATTTAGAGCTTTGGTCGTGGAAGCAAAGGGGTGGGAGAGAGGAACCTTGAAATAGCTGATCAGGGCAGCCATCTTTTTTCAGGTGGCTTAGTTGCATTCCTTTCCTCCACAAAACCAAACACAACCCTCCCAATATTGACATTTTTTTTAATCCCATTCACCCCGCAGTATCTTACGCAAAGACAGTGAAATTACATGACAGGTACTCCTCGACTTACAATGGTTCATTTAGTGATCCTTCAAAGTTACGACGCCACTGGAAAAAAGTGACTTATGACCATTTTTCACACTTACGACCATTGCAGCATCCCCCTAGTCAAGTAATCAAAATTCGGAGGCTCGTCAACTGACTCACATTTATGACGGTTGCAGCGTCCCAGGGTCACGTGATCCCCTTTTGCGACCTTCTGACGAGCAAAGCCAATGGCGAAGCCAGATTCCCTTAGCAACCGTGCTACTAATTTTAACAACTGCGGGGATTCACTTAGCAACTGTGGCAAGAAAAGTCGTAAAATGGGGCAGAACCCGCTTAACGAACGTCTGTCTACCTTAGCAAACATACATTTCGGGCTCAATTGTGGTCGGGAGTTGAGGACTACCTGTATGTAGATTGCAGCTTTCGTTCACCGGTTCGTACGGGAAAACACCGACATTTGGGGAGTTTCATTTTTCTCATAAGATTTCAGCCTTTTTCAATTTGTATTTATTTGGAGGAGTCTGCCAATACTGTCTAGGTAGGAGCGTGGCAGACCGTGAATCGTTGGCTCACATCTGAAGAATCTGTGTCCACTTCCTTAACGTCGCTTTTCTTCCGTTCCTCTTCTTTTTTCCTTCCAACCCAGGCATTACTTCAAACGAGTTATAGTGGCTGCCCGAACCAAGAATGCCCATCTGGTGCTGAAATGCTTTAAGGACATCCCTCTGGAAGGTCTGGAGCAGCTGCTGCCCTTGGTCAAAGTCCGCACCTCCATCTTCCACAGAGCTCTGCTCAACACCATGCTGGTTGTGAGCGGCTTGGCCCTCTTCGTGAATGTGGGCATGGTGGTGCTCTCTGACCTCAAGATAGGCACCACCACCCTGCTCTTCTTCTTTGCTGCCTTGATGGCCTTCCGGGCTTGGAAGGTAGGTCCATCTCCAGTCTTTCCAGAAACTCAAGAGCCGTGAGCCAATAAATCTCCCGCTCAGACCTTCAAATTAATTAAACACAGCAGTATAATGTTTTAATAACTTTCCCCTTTCCGTAACGCAAACTGGTTATAATTCATAGGCAATTCATGAAGGAGCTCTTGGGGGCTCTGGACTAGGGAGATGGAGAGACATGATTATCTTTGTAGGAGCAAGCTTAATTTAATTGAGGTTCTTTTAGGGCAGAAAGCAGGCTTGGCCTCTATCCCATGCAGCTGTCAAGAGCTTTATGGCAGAACACATGTCTTCTGCTCAGAGAAATCTCATGTGGTACGGCTGGAAAAAAAAAAGCTCTTTTTCAAGTACACGGGAGAGCTGCTGTCAGAGAGACAGCTCTGAGAGAGGAGGTCTTTAACTTCCTGTAGAAGGAAGATTTATGTCTTCCTGCAGACATTTTGGCTTTCTTTGGGAAAAAAAATATATCCGGGAAGGGAGTCCAGACCTTGGTATCAAGGTTTGCTTGGGACAAAAAAACGGATAGCTGCGAAATACTTTTGATGCAGAGGTAGGTAACTGTTCGAGGGCTTAAGCTGCACTTAACTTTTGGGGTTGAGAAAGGTTGCGTTGTGATCAATGCAAAGGAGACAGTGTCACGCCTTGCTTAGGACTGGGATTTTCCTGTTTGTTTGTTTGTTTTTGTTTGTTTTTACAGGACTTTCTTGCAAGAAGCAGCAGGCTGAGGTTTCTCTGTGTCTTAAATTGGTTAGGGTTTGTAATAATTTCTGTGGTTCCTGCTTCCCTGGCAGGAAAGGATGCCAGCAATTTTCCCCATTCTTCTCCCTTAACTTCAGCAGCAAAGAGAGGCTGCTCAAAGGGAGCGCGTATTGGCCATCGGGACCCATCTCTAAGGCACTTCCATATTGGAAACGTTGATAAACATTTTACTAGCGTATCATAAGTACGTGGTTTCCTTCCCAATATGTTACAGAGGAGGTGTCTATTCTCTCTGGTGTGCTTCCTCCAAGAGGCCAGGATCTCAACTTGCATTTTGTTGTGCCTCTCAATGCGTTTGACCCTCCCCTCCCCCACACTCCTAAGGAGCCAAATACTGTACAGGGAGTCCTCGACTTACGACCACAATTGCGCCCCAGATTTTTGTTGCTAAGTGAAACATTTGTTAAGTGAATTTGCCCCATTTTACCATCTTTCCTGCCACGCTTGTTAAGTGAATCACTGCAGATGTTAAATTAGCAACACAGTTGTTGAGTGAAGCTGGCTTCCCCTTGGACTTTGCCGGTCAGAAGGTTGCAAAAACCGAACACATGACACACACACACCCCGACCCTGCAACCGTCACAAATTGAGTCAGTTGCCAAGCATATGGCAGTCAGTTGCCAAGCACATCTTGGAGTCCTAGTGGACAATCATTTAAATATGAGCCAGCAGTGTGCTGCAGCTGCCAAAAAAGCCAACACACTGCTAGGCTGCATTAACAGAGGGATAGAATCAAGATCACACGAAGTATTAATACCACTTTACAATGCCTTGGTAAGGCCACAACTTGGATATACTGCATCCAGTTTTGGTCACCAACGGATGAAAATAATCAAGGAGAGAGAAACCTAGAACTAAGGAGAAACTTCCTGACAGTTAGAACAATTAACAGTGGAAACACCTGCCTCCAACACTGGAAGTTTTTAAGAAGAGACTGGACAGCCATTTGTCCGAAATGGTATTAGGGTTTCCTGCCTGAGCAGGGGGTTTGGACTTGATGACCTCCAAGGTCCCTTCCAACTATTATTATTATTATTATTATTATTATTATTATTATTATTATTATTATTATTATTATTATTATTATTATTATTATTATTATTATTATTATTATTATTATTATTATTATTATTATATGAATTTTGATCATGTGACCGTGGAGATGCTGTTAACAGTCATAAGTGCGGAAAAGGGTCAGAGCTCACTTTTTCCAGTGCCGTTGCAACTTTGAACAGTCACTGTTCCAACAGAACTGTTGTAAGTCCGAGGACTACCTGTATTCTGCATTGTTTTCTTAGGTCTTTGGCCAGCGGAGGAACATCCACTCTCTCGAACTGGTGCATATGCTGTACTACCGCAGCACCTCCAATAACTCGGAGCTTTTGGATGCCCTCACCCTGCGGGCCCAGGAGGAGCACGCCAAGGAAGTCATCTTGGCACACAGCTTCCTCCTACGCTGCCACCAGCAACAACAGCAGCCCTTGTCAAAGGAGGCAGGTGTTGAGACAGGTACGGGCCGGGATAGGGATGCCGGGAAGCAAAGTGGGGGGGAGCCCTCCCTCTCTGAGGTCTCTGACTCTTTGTGTTTGCAGACTCCAATCCTGTTGAACATCTGAGGAAACAGGTCGAGGCTTGGTTGCGCCTGCGCTCTGGGCTGGAAATTAACTTCTGTGCCGAACGTGCCTGGAAGCATCTCAAGGAATTGGACGTCAAGGGAGCAGCCCATCCTGTCATTGGATAAGAGCTTCCTAGGATTGTTTCAATTGGTGTTTGGGGCTCTAAATCAGCCTTGTCCCTGTGGTACTGAGCGTGCCAGGTTTTGAAGGCGAGAGGATGTGAACCTTGTTTTTCCAAGGCATTAAGAGAACAGTGCCCTGTGGTGTAATTACTTGTACCACGTGGATCCTTAGAAGCTATTGGATTTCAGCTCCTGAGATGTGCTTCCTTTAACACCAGATCTTCTTCCAGATACCCTGTTGGAAATGTGCTGTAATGTTAACCTTGGCACACTACGAAAATACTATTTGGGGTACAACCTTAGACCTCCTTATACAAAGCCATAATGCACCTCAGATTCTCTTCTTTGCAGAGAGGGACTTCCTTGCTTTTAAAATATCAGCACTTTTTAATAGACACGCTGCTTTTTTTCTTTCCCCCCCCCCTTCCTTTGAGCTGTTTATTTTTCTTTCCCCAAGGAATGAGTGGAAGCAGTTTACATTTGAAATGAGCACTGTGCAAAGCAGTGAATCTCTTTTGCATTTAGGGCGAGATGGGTTTTTAATATCATGTGCTAGCCTGCTGGGGGCATTTCTGAAAAATATATTAAACCCCTGCTATAGCACTTTGAATTGCACAGTATACACTTAATGGCAAGCTGGAAAGCCATATCGCATGCTAGGTTGCCTTGCTTTTTTTTTAATTTATTTTTTTTCCTGCCAGTTTTACATAGGTGGCACAGGATGCTTTCCATCCTGTGTGGTCCTGAACAAAATAGCAAGTTCAGGCTGTGTATGGAGGGGGGGGGGGAAATGCAATAGGTAAGTTCTGAGTTACTGGAAGAACAGAATCCTGTTCCTCTTGGTCCAGTAATTGTTTACACTAAAACACACACATTTGCTTCTCAAATTTGAAGTCTGGGAATTTGCACATAGCTAAAGGGGGCAGTGGATGCCCTGCTGGAAGACCAGGTCATAAAAAGATTGTCATGGGGGAAATCTGTGTGGTCACTAAGAATTGACAATAACTTGATGGCATATTATCGTATCGAAGGGATTATTGGGTGCATGAATTGGGGTGTTTTCACTGCATGTGAATCTGTTCTTATTCTACCCTGATGGTGACTCCCTGCACATCTGACTTTTGTCTGTATGGATTGGTAGTCGGTGTATGTTCAATGCTTGTGTGCGCGTACTTTATTCTAAAGAGGGTTCTTGGAACAGGTGCAGCCTTGTGCACCTCTAGCTGGAAGACATGAAGCCTCTCCCAGTTCTCTTTCCCATCTTCCTTTGTCTCGAGAGAGCCTCTGTATTCTTTGGGGAGTTGCCACAGAGAAGCATATATCAGATTTATATCCTGTCCACACAAGTGAGATTATGACGGGAGCAGCAGCAGCAGCAATCTAAATTTTTCTTAGTTTCTATTGAAAGGTCAGTCATAGACCTTTTTTTTTTTTTTTTTTGGCCTCCAGGTGAGTGAGGAAAATGTACACAACAGGTCTCAAGAGACCCAAAAGTAAATACATTGTAGTATAATGATTCAGTTGAGAACATTTCCACACTGTTCACTTGGGATCCTGCAAGGAAGATCAGCGCTGCTATCTAGTTACCTTCTTTCAAAATGCTGACCCAAGTGATTGCAGGGTGATTGCCTATCTGGACGGAGGTAGGAGATGAGCTTCAGAACAGATAGCTTTGGTTTGGCTTTAAGCCTTGAGTTTATTTTGCTAATCACAAAATCAGATTATCCGCGTCCACCAAATGGGAATGAAATCATAAGTTTGTGGGATATACAGAAAGGTCTCTTTCTTACGTGCAATAAACTTTTTTGTGCATCTCTGCATTTTCCTCTCTTCAGTGTGTCTGGTTACGTATGATTTGCTGAACCCGAAGGGGCTTTTTCAAAAGGCAACTGGACTTCGTTTCTCCTTGGAAGACGTTTCACTTCTCATCCAAGAGGCTTCTTCAGTTCTGGTTTGCTGAAGTTCTCAGCGCTTGGAATTTTGGGAACACGTTGTTGTGGTTACAACTTTTTTTTTGCCACCGTTGTTAAGTAAATCCCTGTAAGTTGCTAAGCGAACCATGTAGTCGTTAAGCAAATTTGGCTTTTCCCATTGGCAAAACACTCAAAGAGCCACTTGGACCCGTTTCCCACCAAAAACAAAACACTGGGAGCCGCAAAACTCTTTTGATATCTAAAATGAAGATAACACTGCATATATCCTTTTTTACCTTTATTATATATATATATGTGTGTGTCTGTGTGTTTATATATATATACACACACACACATATATACACACACACACACATATATACACACACACACACATATAAAATAAAGGTAAAAAAGGATATATGCAGTGTTATTTTCATTTTAGATGTCAAAAGGGTCTCTCTCTCTCTGTCTCTCTCCCCCCCCCTCTCCTTCTCTCCGATCTTCTGCTCACCTGGCAAGCTGGCTTCAAGCTGTTCTGCAACAAGCTCAGGGATAGGCAACCTCGGCTCTTTTATGACTCATGGACTTCAACTCCCAGAATTCCTGAGTCAGCATAGCTGGGCTAGCTAGCTCTCTCCTGCCCTTCCTGCTTCCTGCAGAGACGCAGCAAAGGGAGGAGCCTCGCCCAGTAAGCTTGTGGGCTCTTCGGAACAGGGTGAGGCTACTCTCTTTTTTACACACACACACAAACACAGAGAGAGAGAGAGAAGCAATCTCTGTCTCTGTCTCTCTCTGCAAATGGCAGAAGAGGCTGGGAGCCACAGGGGAAGGCTCAAAGAGCCACATGCGGCTCCGGAGCCGCAGGTTGCCAACCTATGCCCCTGGACATTGCAACCATTGTAAATGCATGCTGGTTGCCAACCACCCAAATTTTGATCACATGACTGTGGGGATGCTGCGACGGTCATAAGTGTGAGGCCTAGTCATAAGTCACTTTTATCAGTGCCATTTTAACTTTGATCAATTACTAAACGAATGGTTGTAAGTCACGGACTAACTGTAACTAACTGTTGTAGGTACGCTTCCGAATGGCATATACCAGGGGTGTCAAACTGCTGGCCCGCAGGCTGGATGCATTATAGCGAAACCGCGCCCACCCCACTGCCAGCAATGGCAAAAAAAAGTCGCGATATGTCGTGACACGTCACGTGACGTTGCGAGTTTGACACCCCTGGCATATACAGTCCATCTTCCCTTCAGCTCTTAGAGAAGAAAAACAGATGTACTTTTGTATAAATACTTCTCTTTGAGCTCAAGGGAAGATACACCATTTAGAAGCATTTCTAGTTACCACTGAGGATCAGGACCTGAAGGGCTTATAAAACTAATGGATTGTATGTTGTCATCTTCTAAGGCATGATGGCGAGTTCAATTCTCGGTGGAGGGTTTAAAAAACAGAATAACATCTGGCTACCCGTCTCTAAAGACTCTCAATAAAGATGAAACTGATCACGTGGTGTCTCGTGGTCCGTATAAGTGTCAATAGTCGGGGGCAGTTTCTTTTTGAGTTGAGTTGGCAGGTACTCAGCCCCCAATGATATCCTTATTAGATATTATATTAGAATTTGACATCTGGGCAAAACAATGGTTGATTTCAAAGCAATAACAACTCTGCCTTTTCCTCAACAAAAGGCAGTCCTTGTTTAATGGCCATCTCGTTTAGCAGCTGTTTGCAGTTACAACGATGTTGAAAATGTTTCCACACACCCTGCTTAACATTTGCTCATTAGATGTTATTTTTTTAAGAGAGAGAGAGAGATGAATCAACTTGTATAGGTGTAATAAAGGGACGGATTGAGATGAGCTGCTTCCAGTCTCCTAAGACGTGTAAACCTTACATTGCGCTTTGATGCCACAGGTGAAATTGGTTTCTTCCAACATTCACCCACATGGGAACACACACACCCCAAATATGCCAAACCACAATTTATTTTTAATAGTTTGTCAATTCCTACTCTTACTTCTCGCAGAATCTTTCAATTTCTAGTCTTCTCTCTACTTGGCTCTCATTATTTCCTCCACTGTTGCACATTCTCTCCCAAGCCAGTAGAACAGTGATGGCGAACCTTTTAGAGACCGAGTGCCCAAACTGCAACCCCAAACCCACTTATGCATCGTCGAGTGCCGGGTGGGTGTGACCCATTGGCTGGGTATGGCCCATTGGCTGGGTGTGGTCCATTGGGTGGGCATGGCTGTGGTGGTAACGGCAGACTGGGTGGGACTAAAAAGTTCAATCAATTCCAACTTTGCAAGATCTTTTTTTTCCCGTGAGAAGTTGAAATTGACTGATTGAACCTTTTTTTTTTTTGCACACAGCAGAGGCCTAAAGTGAAAAGGTTTTATAAAACCCAGCTGAAGGCCTAGGACTGGGGCAATGGCGCGCGTGCCCATAGAGAGGGCTCTGAGTGCCGCCTCTGGCACCCGTGCCATAGGTTCACCACCACTGCAGTAGAATGAGAAAAATCTAAAATAACCCTTTGGAAATACAGTATGTGTATATGAATACATTGCTCTTTGTGAAAAGGTAAACAGGGAGATTCCTGGTTAGCACTTCGATGGGAGACCACAAGTAGATTCCCAAGCTATAGACTGGATAGTTGAAAAAAGTTGAGGTGGTAGTAGCAAAACTAGCCATATGGTTGTCAAGAAATTATAAAGTCAAACTGTACAACTTGAGGGAAACTGCAAGCATTAACTGCTATCAGATCTACCCCTAGATCAAAACCGCTGCAACTTAAATCTTGTGATAAGACACACGATCCCAGCTTTCTTTATAGTAGATATAAAGTGGAGGCAACTTGGTTAGGTTGGTGAGGTGATCTTTTTATCTGAACATCTTTCCCAAATTATTAATAATGGTTAACATATTTTTGCACTGAAGAACAGATTGGGATGGAAAATTCTACGGAATAAACAATAATTGCATTGTATTCCTGCCTGCTTGTTTAAAACAATGTTTTTCAAACACAGCAATTTTTAAGGTGTGGACTTCAACTCCCAGAATTCCCCAGCTAGCATGAGAATTCTGGGATTGGAGGTCCACACATCTTAAAAGTTGCTAAGTTTGAAAAATGGTGACTTAAAAACTTCAGCAATTGCACTGAATGCTACAAGCATGCTTTCCAGTGGGGGGATTCAGCCAGTTCGCACCAGTTCGGCAGAACCGGTAGATAGCTAATTTTTTGTTGCCCAGGCCCAGAATGGACTTCCGGAAGCGGCATCCACACAGAGAACCGGTTATTCACATATTTGAATCCCACCACTGATGCTTTCCAAAGGGCTAATAGTCTGCAGTAGCCAGCAACCATTTGTCCTCTGCAGAAACCTCCAGTCTAGTAGTTCCTCTTTAGTGCAATTTTTTTGTTAAGTCTGAGCTCTATTATTCCTAAGATCGCTTGTGTTCCTACGAAAAGGCAGCTTGGCAGTGGATGGAATCTTCAGATCTCAACAAGATTAAATATTTATTCATTCCCAGGCACAGATCTGCTGTGCTTTGCCAGATGGCAAATTAGCACCCTCCATAGACTTGAAGCTGCACTTTTGCCTAATATGGATGGAAGTAGGTTACTTTTGTCAGAGAGGCAGACAGTCCAGTAGTTACACTGTACAGGCAGGCCAGAAGCAACTCGTCCCCATTTTATGCCCCACACAGGCAAAGTAAACGAGCCGAGAAACAGCTGGTCCACCGCTTGGTTCTTATTATCTATGAAAATAATACGGTTGTGGCGAAGTTTGCAAGCAGTTTCATGTTCAAATGCCCCGACACAGGTGGTCCTCGACTTATGACTACAATGGAACCCTAAATTTCTGTTGCTAAGTGAGACAGTTGTTAAGTGAATTTTGCCCCATTGTATGACCTTTTGTCACGGTTGTTAAGTGAATCACTGCAGTTGTTAGTAATACGGTTGTTAGGTGTATCTGACTCCCCACTGACTGCTTGTTAGAAGGTCGGAAAAAGTGATCACACAACCCCGGGACACCGCAACCGTCATAAATATATATGCCAGTTGCCAAACATCTGAATTTTGATCGCGTGACCACGAGGATGCTACCACTCTCGTTAAGTGTTGAAAACAGTGATAAGTCACTTTTTTTCAAGGCAGTTGTAACTTTGAATGGTCTCTACATGAACTGTTGTAAGTCGAGGACCTCCTGTAAATAAAAAGTAGTTTGCCCAGTTAAGACTGCAAGGTAGTGAATGAATAACAGCAATTTGGGTTGTGGCTAACCTCGATACTAGCTGTGTGGATTATATTTAAGTTGCAATTTGCTACATGTAATCCTCGCTTACCGACTGCCTCGTGCAGTGTGAAAGCTACAATTATTTTTTTTAAAAAGACAGCTGACACAAATCCTGTTGCACAACCATCGCAGCATCCCAATCATACAATCACCATTTGGGCACTTTGCAACCAGGGCACATTTATGGCCCCCACCGCATCCCGCAGTCACGTGACTGCTATTCACATGCTTCACAACTGGCTTCTGACAAGCAAAGTAATGGAGGACACAGAAGTTGCGGTCATGTGACACGTTACACCCATTGTGATTCACTTAACAACCAAATAGAAGCAAGCCCGTTGCAGTCGCGTGATCTTCAGCTTAGTGACCACATCATTTAGCGATGGAATTGATGGTTGCTTCGTGTTTACTAAACGAGCTACCCAAATCATAATCTTTCATGGTCTCCTTTCTAACTAAGCTTCCCCTGTGAAAACTAAGAGAATAGCAATAGCAATAGGACTTAGACTTATATACCACTTCATAGTGCTTTACAGCCTTCTGTAAGAGGATTACAGAGTCAGTCTATTGGGCCCCAACAATCTGGGTCCTCGTTTTACTGACCATGGAAGGCTGAGTCAACCTTGAGCCAGACAGGATCGAACTCCTGGCAGTCGGCAGAGTCAGCCTGCAATACTGCATCCTAACCACAGCTCTGGAGTTGGGAGTAAAAAAGCACTTGCCATACCAAAGAAGGAAGATACAGCTCTGTCAACTCTTTTCATTGCTTTTTAATTTCTAAAATAAGTATAAAATATAAAAGCCATTGGAAGAAGACAAAAAGGGACATTGGTAGGAACCATCAATTTTTGGCACTAGCAATCAAGTTGAACGAAGAGCAAACCTGTTGAAGAAAGAAGTTACACAAGTATAATTTTGTGAACATTCCTCATAAGTTTGTGAACATTCCTTAAAACTGCAGATTTTTGGATATGCAGCCTACAGTCTCTGTAATTCTCAGCCAGGAGGTTGAGAATACAGGGAGAAACACTTGGAAAAAGCTAGAAAAAAACAAAAAAACCTGATGTATTTTAATGTGAGTGAGAACAAATACTGTTGCCAATGTACATCCACTGAATAGATTGTTACAATTGGTTGTAACTCACTGAATAAAGTTACTGAAAGTTATAGGTAATCCTTGTTTAGCGACCACCTCATTTAGTGTCCATTCGCAGTTGTTATGGTGATGAAAAAGTAACTTTGCAGTCAATTCTCTTATGTTTATGACCTTTACAGATTTGTAAAGCAAAGGGAAGCTGGAGTAAGATCACAAGCAGTCATGTTTTCATTTAGCGACTCTTTTGCTTAATTACTGAGTTGCCAGTCCCAGTTTTGATTGCTAAATGAGGGCTACCTGTACTATTTTAAGAAATAGTGACAAAAGATCTTAGATACAAAATAAAGAATATTCCATTGAACAAATCCTTTATTTATCCCACAAATCTATTTAAAAGTAATTATTTTCCCTATTGACTTTTTCCTAAGTAGAATATTCTGGGAGAGGCATTCCAAAGATTGGATGAAGCTGATCTGTGGGAATGGAGGTTTGTTTTTTTTTTTAAAGTAGAAATGGCTGTACAATAGCAAGTGCATAATTGAACCTCACTAATTTTGTATAAGGCTGTATACAAAAAGAGGATCAATTGCATAGTCATGGCTGCCATCTTTGATTTTTTTGACCTCCCTCACAAATGCTCCTAGATGTACAATAATAAGAGGACACTTTTTAAAAGATTATTAGAAACTTTTCTGAACAAGCAATAAGCAGAGACTCCTGTGGCTTGTTCTTCAAACTTTAAAAAGTTCAGTGATTTTCCAACTGCAATTTAATAGGAATTTTATCCACACAGTATTTTATCTCCCAAGAGGAAAATGTGAAAAGACAGAAATATCTGCAATAAAAACCAACACGTTATAAAAGAGATTCTTATTTAACCTCCATTTTAAAATGAGCTTAAAAAACAAACACGAGAATCCTTTTACATTGTATTTCAGTTTGCCTTCCACTTGCAGAAACTTAAAAAAGAAATATATTTTATATCTACACTACCAATGCACCTCCATGTTTTTCCCATTAAAATATGTATTTCAAATAAAAATTGATTTTATAAAAAAGGTGGAGGGGCTGACGGCCATACTGCAGGCTATCAAAAAGGGAGATTATTTATTTTAAAAACAAACAAACAAACAAAAAAACCACTACAGGAGGAATATATTGTTCCCTCATTTGCAAAAGTAAAAGGGGACTATAATCTACATGTACATAATTACAAAAAAGAAGAAGCAAACCTTTCTCCAGATATTAGGAGAATAGGCTGATAGGATGGCATGGTGTCATATCATTTTGCCAGCAAAATATTCATGTATTTAATTCACGGTAACCTCTCGGAGACTAAAGCAATGCCCAGTGTATGATGGCACACCTTTAACTTCCCATATCATGGGAGGTATATAAAAATACAGGTAGTCCTTGACTTACAACCATGTGTTTACTGATCGTTTGAAGTTACAACAGCACTGGGGGAAAAAAGTTACTTATGACCGCTTTTCACTCTTAATGACCATTGCAGCATCCCCATGGTCACCTGATCAAAATTTGGGTGCTTTGCAATTAGCATGTATTTATCATAGCTTGCACTATCCCAGGGTCATGTGATCATCATTTGTACCTTTCCCATCTGGCTTCCGGCAAACAAGGTCAATGGGGAAGCTGGATTCCCTTAAGGACCGCATGGTTCATTTAACAACTGCAGTGATTCGCTTAAGCCAGGGGTAGGCAACCTCGGCTCTTTTATGACTCATGGACTTCAACTCCCAGAATTCCTGAGTCAGCTATGCTGGGAGTTGAAGTCCATGAGTCATAAAAGAGCCGAGGTTGCCTACCCCTGGCTTAAGCAATTGTAACAAAGAGGTCATAAAATGGGGCCCTACTCGCTTCAAAGCTGTCTTGCTGAGCAACGGATATGTTGGGTTCAATTGTGGTCATAAGTCGAGGACTACCCGTATGCAAACGAAGATCAGGCACTTACAATGCAAGAAACCCCACGGATCAAGTTACCCATTGCATAGAATTTTGTGCCACGAGTGCTTTCAAAAACTGCAAAGAATGAATGCATAGCTAAATTGAAAGGAGAACAAGCCTCCTTCCAAGATAAAACGGAGAGGTTTCCCTATTGTCAGTCACTCTTTTTTCCGAAGGTGGATGTAGACAATCCCACTGATGAGGGCCAAGGGAAAAGACAGCCAGGCTAGTATGAAACAGTGGCCGTAAGAGCCGCCAGGCATTCGGCCACGCTGGAACGTGTCCACGTGGATAGTGTAGATCAAGGCAGCTGTGAACACCGAGACAGCTGGGAAGGAACCAAAAAAGGTGAATTAGGATCAAGTTACAGCTCCGTCTTGCTTCCCCATCTTCAGCAAGCAACCTCAAGGATCATTACATCCTTCCCGTCCATATAGACAATTCCTATATAGTGCAAAACCCCACCAGCCGCCTATTCAGATCTGCAATAGGCATCCCAGGATCACTAGAGATAAGTGGGCAGAGTGGTGAGGAACTTAGGGTGTTTGGGATGTTGTTGAACTACAACTTCTTATTGGTAATTCTGATTGGAATAGCTGGGATCAGTGTTTCTGAACCTTGGCAACTTTAAGACAGATGGACTTCAACTCCCAGCATTCCTCAGATAGCAATTCTGGCTTGGGAATTCTGGGAGTTGAAGTCCACCCATCTTAAAGTCACCCCTCTGAAGGCTATTTGAAGAGCCAAGCTTTCCTTCTCCTGAGCTCCACTTCTTAACTGGGGCTTGCAAGGTCTTTATATTAAAAAGATAATTTGGGCAAAATGGAACATAACCAGAGTCACAACCAGGTTCATCCAGGGTTCCAACAAAGTAGCTAAAAACACTTTGCAAACCGTTCCAATTAAGTTAGACCTTAACATGCTGGGGAATTCTGGGAGTTGAAGTCCATACACCTTCAAGTTGTTATGGTTGAGAAACACTGATCTATGCAATACCCCTTGCTGTTTATGTCTTGCACATGGAAACCTCCGCTCCCCTACAACTCAGTCCCAATCTCAGTCCCCTTCCTCATAGATGCTACCACCTCTCTCTTGCTCTATGATTTTGCAACGTTCAAATGAGACCCTTACCAGTCAATATCTGGAAAATTCCTGTGGCATAAAACAGGCTTCCTCGCTTCATCGTGTAGAGCTGCCACATGAAAATAATGAAAGCCAAGCTGGAGAAGAGAAGGCTTAAAACCATGAATGCCTGGACTCCGTGAAGCCATTCTGGGGAAAGAAACCATTGAAGAGAAAAGACCATTAAGAGCAGATATTACCAATCTGCCTTCCCCAGTAAATTTTCCAGCAGCCCAAATGGCTAAAGTGTTTCAGTCGTATTTACTGGGAAATTCTGGGAGCTGAACGTCTTGAGGAGCACCCGGTTTGGGGAAGGCTCCATAAATGCATCCATATCTTGAAGCAGGATGGGGGCAAGCATGCAACCTTCTTTCCACCCTCTTGCCAAGTTTGACCTTTTCCTGAAGATTGTAGAAGTGGACCAGGCTGAGCCCGAGGGAGGGTTCAAACGCGCCGTAAGTCACGAGTCCTTGCGCGCCCACAAGAGATCTAAATCCAGCCCGCCTTGAATACCTTCTTAATTCCCGCTCATTTCCCTTAACCATTAGTAGCTCAGATTCTTGCAGAGAGCTTAAGCTTGTAATAAATCTTTATACTCATTTGAACTGCCTGAATCTCCTGGTTTCCCTAGCCTACCGCTTGACATAGATGGTTCTGGGCCATTTCCACAAAACAGACAATATATACTCACTACTATCAGATACTGGGTGACATGTCCAGTTCTGGCGCTGGTTTTCTATCAGACATTCATACCAGATGTTCACTGTTTCTCTATCAGGCAGAACCCACCAGGACTAGAACAAAAAAAAAAAAAAAAAAGCAAAGACAAGGAGTTAGGACAGAAAAGATGAAGCCAAAGAGGGTCACCTTTCCAAATAGGTGAATGAAGGTTAATAAACTGGCTCCAACCCATAACTGGTTGCGGAGTCCAAATAAAATCTTGTTTCCACCATGCCCTTTGAAACACCAGTAATTTTACAGTAAATGAATCTTTATTGAGCAGAGGGTTGAGTGTGCTACTTCGAAAACAATAACTAACAACAGTTGTAATAACTGCTGGCTGGCTGGCTGGCTGGCTGGCTGGCTGGCTAGATAGATAGATAGATAGATAGATAGATAGATAGATAGATAGATAGATAGATAGATAGATAGATAGATAGATAGATAGATAGATAGATAGATAGATAGATAGATAGATAGATAGATAGATAGATAGATAGATAGATAGATATAGATAGATAGATAGATATAGATAGATAGATAGATAGATAGATATAGATAGATAGATGATAGATAGATAGATAGAGATAGATAGATAGATAGATAGATAGATAGATAGATAGATAGATAGATAGATAGGTAGGTAGGTAGGAGGTAGAAAGATAGAGAGAGAGAGGTAGGTAGGTAGGTAGGTAGAGAGAGAGATAGGTAGGTAGGTAGAGAGAGAGAGAGGGTAGGTAGGTAGAGAGAGAGAGAGAGAGGGAGGGAGGTAGAGAGAGAGAGGTAGGTAGGTAGAGAGAGAGAGAGAGGGGAGGGAGGGAGGGAGGGAGGAAGAGGAGAGAAGAGAGAGAGAGGGAGGGAGGGAGGTAGAGGAGAGAGAGAGAGAGGTAGGTAGGAGGTAGGTAGGTAGAGAGAGAGGTAGGTAGGTAGGTAGTAGAGAGCGAGAGGTAGGTAGGGTAGAGAGAGAGAGGGAGGTAGGTAGTAGGTAGGTAGAGAGAGAGAGAGAAGGTAGGTAGGTAGGGGAGAGAGAGAGAGAGAGAGAGGGAGGGAGAGGGAGGGAGGGAGGGAGGGAGGTAGATAGATAGATAGATAGATAGATAGATAGATAGATAGATAGATAGATAGATAGATAGATAGATAGATAGATAGATAGATAGATAGATAGATAGATAGATAGATAGATTAGAATACAGCTGAAAGGGACCTTGGAGGTCTTCTAGTCCAACCCCCTACTCAAGCAGACAAATGGTTCTCCAATCTCTTCTTAAATACCTCCAGTGATGGGGCACCCACAACTTCTGAAGGCAAGCCTGGTTTATTGGTTTATTGTTCTCACTGTTGGGAATTTTTTCCTTAACTCCAGGATGCTTCTATAGATAGATAGGCAGAATGAATGAATGAATGAATGAATGAATGAATGAATGAATGAATGAATGAATGAATGAATGAATGAATGAATGAATGCTTGAAATTGAACTGCACATTATATAGGTAGTCCTTGAACCTATGACTGGTCTCTTAGCGACCAATCGAAGTTCAAATAGACCTACCTTGAGGCTACTTATGACCTGGATTCAAAATTCTGACGGTCGCCTCCTCACAGCTATATGACCAAACCTCGGGCACTCAGCAACACAGCTGCATTTACGGACATTTGCATTTTCCATGGTCACACCACTGCCTTTTACAACAGTTTTGCCCCAAATCAGCACTTCTGGTTTTATAGAAAATCATCGGTTCACTTAACGACCATGGTGATTCGCTTAATGACCGCTGCAAAAAAAGGTTGTAAAATGGAGTCGGTCGTGTGAAAGACCCGTTTTATGACGGTCACGACTTACAACCATGATGGGCAAGCTTCATGACGGCCCTAATTGAGGAGTACCTGTACTGTAATTGTAACATTTGTTTCCCCATCCTGTGGAATCAGGGAGGCAAAATTTACTCAAGGGAACAAGAAGCACTTGAAAACATTCTGACTTTCCAAAATATTTTTCCACAACTTTTCTCTCTTCAAGTTTTTCTTCTCTAATTGGTTTTGTGTGCAGTCTGGTAGTGACGGAGCCAAGCCCTGGAGGCTGCCACACATTCCTGAATCTCTCTCTCTCCCTATAACTTCTCCGAATGTCTCTCTTCTCAATTCTTCTTTCCTGGTGTGGGGCCATTCTGTCCCCCACCCTTTCTCTGTTCTTTCATTTCCTCCTCTTAGTGGACAGAGGAACTTCTGATTTTTTTTAAAGATGTCATATACAGGTAATCCTTGACTTACAACTATTCCTTTAGTGACCATTCGAAGTTACAACGGCATTGAAAAAACTGACTTATGACCACACAGCATCCCTTGTACAATATGAGCACAAGAGTGTGAGAACACCGAGACTGCCCCTTCTTCTCCAGTCATCTTTTTGGTGAGACACAGGCAGAAATCCAACAGGTGACTCTTCTTCCTTTTCCCCCGTGGGCAGGAGGGAAGGGAAAACAATTACAGGCAGTCCTCGACTTACAAACGTTTGTTTAGTGATCATTCGAAATATTACAGTACTGAAAAAGGGGACTTACGATCTTTTTTCACACTTAACGACTGTTACAGTATTCCCATGGTCACATGATCAAACTTTGAACACTTGGCAGCTGGCAAGTGTTTAGGACGGTTGCAGTGTCCGGGGGTCGTGACCTTCGGACAAGCAAAGTCAGTGGAGAAGCCATAATCACTCAACAACTGTATTACTAACTTAACAACTGCAGTGATTCACTTAACAACTGTTGCCCTAAAGGTCATAAAACGGGTCAAAATGTCACAAACACCAACTAATATTTTAAGGCAGGGTTTCTCAACCTTGTCATTTTAAGATGCGTGGACTTCAACTCCCAGAATTCCCCAGCCAGCATTGGTGGCTGGGGAATTCTGGGAGTTGAAGTTCACCCATCTTCAAGTTGCCAAAATTGAAAAACATTGTCTGGAAGAATTCAGCTGCGTGGGTAATTTTGGCTTATTTTGTTTTGTTGGAAAGGTACAGATTCCTCATTCAAGATAAAAATATTAATGAGTTAAACAAGTCATATATGCAAATAGTTCAAAATGGAAACAGGATTCATGGTTATAACCCAGCCTTTTCCGGTGTTAACAGGCATGCTTCTGTGATTTTTTTAAATCAACAAACTACTAGTCCTGAAGGATTTGTCAGAGATTCCTGAAGCAAGGAAAGAGACACAGATTTGTCTGCTCAAGAGAGTTATCTGTCTCTTTCCTCAGCAGAGGTTCAAAATGCAGCCACTGACAATTCACCATTCAAAACATACACACACACAAAAAAAGCCATCTTAAATCGGAGAGGGTTAATATCAATAATCTTCCCCAAACTAGTTGTCAGACTAACAAAATATGAGGATAGAGACGTTTTCTTTGGGATCAGTATAAAGCACAATAAAGAACAATCTTTCTTTTATTTAAAGAAATCTGCTTTAAATTTAAAGGAGGGGAAAAAAAAGAAATATACAGTACTTCAAAAAATAATGCTAAAAAAATTGAGCTCATAAAAGTTTTTCAGGCTGTATCATATTCCCACTCAGAGTTGTTAGTTGGCATTTGTTTCCCAAATGCATTTTTGTTTACCATTTAAGAGGGCTCTCCCAAAACATAAAACATGTGCAAATAAGTGTGTTTACAGATGTGTAAATATATTCTTCTTTTGGGGAGAAACAAACACCAATTAGAAATGCAAGGAGCAAGAAGAATTTCAGGCAGAAATGTAATGTCATTGGGGATTCTTTGAAGTGTCTATGGCCTTCTCTTAGGCTCTGCTCTTGACATCTGAGGAGCAATTATCTTGAATAAAAAAAATGTGGCTGGCATTTTCAAGGGATTCTCTTCCGATCGGTTTATTTGAATTCCTCACAGATATTTAACTTGCGAATAAATCTTATTGTTCTTAATAGAGAGGTGAATAAATGTGTAGAAGTCAAGATCATCTGGGGCGCATCTAAATATCCTTTAACTGTCCTTTAGCTTTGGCTCAAAGTCTTTGGCTAACCAATCTTGAAGAAAACAACCAGATGACATAGCCTTCCTCTCATCCGTAGCCTTCAACCAAAGCAGATCAATTTCTTATTTTTCTGAACTGAAAACTGAAGTAGTGTTTTCCATCTTCTCTTGACACCAGGCTTGCTACCACATAACTCTGGTGGTTTGATGGTGACCAAGCTTACAATGCAAAAAGCGTGAAATCAAGCCAGCTGCCTCACTATGTCCTTCGTTTTTATCTATTTTTTCAGCAACAGATAGTGATGATGGGTAGAAGTAAGTTGTTCAGCATTTTTCCCTTAATTCCAACCCACATTACTGTATGTGTAAGACCTTCATCCTCCCAGCAAACATTTTATCTCCTGAATGAACAGGTGATGAGCACATACTAAAATATATAAGGTGGTTAGAATGGCTTGCTGATGTAGGAGAAGAGGCAGAACCTGGGGGGAGGTGGAGTCAAGGAAGCAATCATCCTGGAGTCCTTACGTTCCCAGGAGTGTTCCAAATCCAGCCCCCCCCCCCGAACTCTGTTGACTCTTATCTAGCACCAATTTAGTGCTGATCATTAGTTGATTAGATTCTTGTATGTAGGCATGAGCAATAAATCAGCTTAACTGCAACTTAACATGTGGTCCTGATTCTTCATGCCTGATAGTTATGGGGTTTTTTTTTCTTTCAAGTGAAATGCTGAGAAAAAAATATTTACTATCCTTGATTAAAACCTGGTACCTCATCAAAGAGTCAGAGGAAATTGTCTCTAGAGTCAAGCTTACTAAATCATGAAGCACCCCTTGTGAAGTCCAGATGGCTGGACAGTTCTGGGAATTGTAGCATAACAGTATGAGGCACAGAAGAGTAGGGAATGTAGAATAGCTAAGCAGCTCTCAAGCGAAACATTGAACCTGCAGATTAAACACTGGAATATTTCAGTTCTTTCTTACCTTGTCCAAGGTGGCTACGAAGAGTAAGATGAGGATAAGAACGTGGAGGGCTGTGACCCCAAAGAGAAGGAAACTCATCCTGGAAGCTGAATGGAGAGAAGAAAAACATAGATTAAGCTTACTCCTTCCTCGTGGCGGGTTAAAGCAACTAGGAACTACTGTCTTCCCAAGCAACATTAATCCCACTGTGTCTCCTCAAACTGATAAATTCTGCTCTCTCCAGATTCTGCTTTTCAGAAGCTTTCTCTCTTATTATCCAGCCGTCCCCGTATCACTTCCCAAGGATTCCCAAATCTCAAATCCAAAGGGGAAAAAAAATGAAAATGTTCTCCCATTACCCAGACTGTAGCCAGTTTATTCCAAATTGCCTCAGGATGCTCAGATTTTGAAGCCCTTCCTTAAATGCAACGTATTTCCTCTCCTTCCTCCTGCCCCACGTCAGAGAAAGCAGAATCTGGGCTCCTGCAGCTAGTTTAAATTCCTGTGGCTGTAAGCCTGGCTTAATGTGATCCAGATGTTTAAAAATTATGTGAGCTGTGGGCAAGAAGAGGGCGGTAGAAAGGGGTAGCAATCGCCTAGATGTGTTGCCGCCCTTTTCAGCCCCGTCAAGACTGCACACGTGCACACACACTCACAAACGGTTTGTTTTCCTCCAAATGGCAAAGAGGGAATCCAGTGTTCCTCAACCATGGCAACTTTAAGACATGTGGATTTCTGCTCTCAGAATTCAGAGAGCGGAAGTCCACAAGTCTCAGAATAATAGAATCACAGGGCTGGAAGAGACCTTGGAGGTCTTCTACTCCACACCCCTTGCCCACGGCAGGAGATCTTGTATCATCTCAAACAAACAGTTGTGCAAACTTTTCTTGAAAGCCTCCAAGCGATGGGAGAACCCCCAAC
Source organism: Azemiops feae (assembly GCA_023970755.1). NCBI lineage: Eukaryota > Metazoa > Chordata > Lepidosauria > Squamata > Viperidae > Azemiops > Azemiops feae. The sequence continues at coordinate 1,176,120 of JALGBA010004202.1, read as the reverse complement.
TCTTAAAATTGCTAAAGCTGAAAAACATTGTAGTAGGTAGTGCAGAGCTGAGAAAGGAAATCTGGGGCTGAGTTTATAATTAAGCAATAAATGCGAACATTTTTCTCATCTGATTCTTATTGCTAGCCGCTATTTTTTTTCAGTTTGTTTTAGTGCCAGAGTTCCCCTAACTATATGGCTTCGCAGATGAGGCACGTCACTCAGATTTGTGTTTTTCTTCCACACTGTCCAATTTATCACCAGGTATTCCATTAACAGCAAATATGATTCTCTAGTAGTAAGTTTACTTGTACAACCATATTCTGGCCATAATATATGGGCTGCATTCCTACTTTGCAATTTAAGATGAACATTAAAAATAATGTACACATTAATCTGGCATTTAAAACAGATTTAATACAGTAGTCCTCAACTTACGGCCACAACTGAGCCCAAAATTTCTGTTGCTAAGTGAGACAGTTGTGAAGTGAGTTTTGTTCCATTTTACGGCCTTTCTTGCCATAGTTATTAAGTGAATCAATGCAGTTGTTGTTAGTAAAATGGTTGCTAAATGAATCTGGCTTCCGCATTGATTTTGCTGGTCAGAAGGTCATAAAAGGTGATCACATGACACCACCCCCCAGGACACTGCAACCATCATAAATATGAACCAGTTGCCAAGCATCCAAATTTTGATCATGTGACCATGGGGATGCTGCAATGGTCGTAAGTGTGAAAAATGGTCATAAGTCACTTTTTTCATTTCGTTTAATTTTGGTCACTCAATGAATAGTTGTAAGTCAAGGACTATCTATAATTCATCACCTTCAACTTATGAACGGAAGATGGTTAATCCATTAATTCAATTGTTTTGGAGAGTCCAAGGTGTCTTTCAGCTCATACCATTGAATGTGCTGGCCAGGGCTGTTGAAAATTGTAGCTCAACCCCACCCATAGCTTGGTCAATAATATGAGGCATTGGAATTTTTGACTTGACAATATCTGGGATGTTACTCATTCCTGAAGTAACATCTAGCATAGATGACCAATTCTCTGAGCTTTAATCATATGATTTTGAGTTGGGAGGCATATATTATTATTATTACTTAAATAAAAAATGGAAGTGGCCTAAATCTTGTAAAATCTCATCTGAGCAATGGGAGACAACAATAGCACCATTGTCGTCCTCCTCTAGCAAGAAAACATTTTGGGGTCAAGTCTTACTAATGGCTTTCAAATTCCTGAGCTTTGAAAAAACATTTCATTTCATGTTTTGAACAGTTCTTAACCTTTTGTGGCTCGGGCCCTTTTTGGAGCCAGGTGAAACCTACAAGCTGCTTTTCAGAAACATGTTTTTAAATGTATAAAATAAAATAGTGAAATCAGTTGTAAATGTTATCCCATCAAAGTCCACAGACACACAGACACAGACACACATGTGAAATCGATGCATGGACACTCAACTCTATGGACTCCGGGTTAAGTATCCCTGTTTCAGAATAAAATAAGAGACCCAGTCTGATGGGCTGAGAGCTAAGTCTTCTATAGCTGAGAATTCTGGGAGCTGTAGTCCCAATATATCTGGGAGGGGGAGGTCAATTGGACAATATAAGTGTAAACAAGAGGATAACCACAGATATGTCAACTCAGAGTAGGACTGCAGTTTAGCGGATCTCCTTATCCACCACATGATGGCCTTTTCATTCTGATCTACTTCTTCATTAATGCGGCAATATTATGTTTGAAGGGGCATTTCCTTCATTTGTAATCTAAACAGAAATTCTCCATGGACTAAAACTTCGATTGTTAAAATTCTCTTCTGCTTTCTGTTTCACTTGGACATAACTGCTAAGTGACGTTTTTCAATTTCAGAAGAAAAAGGCGTTCCCTTCTTTGAGTAATTCCCCACCAAGTAATTGGAGTTTCCTGACACAGGCAGTAAACAACCTTCTCCAGTCCAGGAGGTGATCAGAGGATAGCTAGGCTAGGAAGGCTGCGAAAGAGTTAACTGACTGCTAAATCAAAAGGCCCCCAGTTCTTGGAAAGTTTGGTTACTCTGCAAAGATGCTTAACACTGCATAATTATAAGGTAACATGCACAAAAATAAGTTCTGCAAACTTAGCAGCACTCCCTGCCCTGCAAAAACTAAGGGGAAACCTTGAATAGTGCAGCATAAGCTTAAAAGCAAGCACTGTTGTATTTGAAGAGATGTAAGTTTGCATAGAATGAACTATAGTTTCCAGTACACAATATTCTGTACCTATTTATTCAGCAAAATATATAGCCAATGAGACTTTTTTCTGAGTATGTGTGCGTTGGGTTCCAGATTTAAGTTAAAATTCTACAGACAATTACAACCATTTATTTAGTGAGTTAGAAGTCAAAAAAGTGATCTACAGCCATTCTTTGCACTTACAACCGTCAAGGTTTCCCTATGATCATGTGATCAAAATTTTGGGCACTTGGCAACCAGCATATATTTACAATGATTGCTCCATCCCAGCTTCACGTGATCACCATTGGGACTTTCCCAGCTGGCTTCTGACAAGCAAAGTTAATGGGGAAAGCCAGACTCACTTAACAGCCACTTAACTGCCTTCACTTCACTTCACTTCACCATCATGGCAAAAAAGGTAAAATTGGGCGGGACACACTTAACAACCACCTTGCTTAGCAACCGAAATTCTGGTCTCAGTTGGGGTTTTAACTTGAGGACTAACTGTATTTAAATCTTAAAGTTATAAGGCGATCTGCATGAAATCCAGCATTTTCACTGCAAGGCCCTTTTCCAAAGCTGTCTGTATATAAGTTACTTAACAGGGTACAGCAAGTGTATTAACAATAAGTGAGTTGGGTTTTGCATTTGATTGTGATACAACAGACCCGTTTTAAGAAGAACATAAGCCAGATGTGGGGAATCGTTTCCCAGATGTTGCTGAAGGAGAACTTTTAGCAGCAGCTCCAACAAACGGCAAGGATAGAAGTGAGGAATGCCACAGACCTTAATCGGACATACACCCGGAGGATCCTACGCATCCACCCCCTTCCTTACAACTTCTCACACCCAGATTTTTCCCCAGTACAGTTGGTGTGGAATAAGGGCAGAACTGAAAGCCCTAAAAGTTTATTTTATGCCAAACTTTCTCGCACTCCAGCCTCCCGCTAGTTCTCCAACATCCCCCCTGCCTCCCAAGAATTAGCGTTTTGAAAATCTGTTAAGAACCACGGTTGGCTAAAATTTTGGGATTCAGGAGACGGCTATTCCAGTTCCTCTCCCCCCCCCCAATAATTTTAAATGAAAAGTTGATGGAGGGATGGAAGCAAAAGGTATCTTCGGACCCTTTTTTTTTTTAAGACTGCTGTTAACAGGCTAGCTAGCCAAAATACGGTGCCAAACAATTAAAAAACAACTCCAGCGAAGGCAACGACCCGCGTCCGGAAAGCCAGGCGCGAATGATAATAAATGGTGGGCGGGCGAGAAAAGCTGGAGAAAGGATGGGGGGGGGGGAATCTAGGGGGTTAGAAGAGATGGCGGGGAGGGGAGCGAGTAGGTCGGCCGTCTGATAGGACGGCGCCGTTTCTCTCCCTTCTCCCGATCCTTTTCCAGAGAGTACAGCAATCGCCTGACACACACACACCGATTCCCACTTCGATCGGTCTCAGAACGACCCACTCGCAACTTTCCCTCCTTCCCGCCCTAACCCTAACCCTAATCCGGGTTTAGTTACCTGTTGGCAGCGCAGGGCTGGGCAGGGGTGCAGCCGATCCGTCTCCCTGGCGCTCAGGACTTCTTCCGACGTTTTTTTCCTCTGGACTGCCCCCGCTTGCTTTTTGTTTTTCTTCTTTTTAATACAAATTTAGTTCATCCTGCTCGTACCACGTTCTCCTCGCCCTGCCCTTGGCTTCTGGCCAGGTGGGTGGGAGCAGAGAGCGCGTGGCTGGCCTCCGAGAAGGGAAGTGGGGAAAGGGGGGGGGGTCGCTTGAGAGACGCCCGGCTTTTCGAGAGGGCTGAGGCGCTCCCTTATGTCGAGGCCTCCGGCTCATTTTTGCCAGGAGAGGCAGATACGGGGAGCCCTTGACCCATGACCACAGTGGAGCCCAAAATTTCCACTGCTAAGCAGGACGTTGAGTGAGTTTTAACCCATTTTACAGCCTTCTTTTGCCACAGTAGTTAAGTGATCCCCGCAGTTAAGTTAGTAACAGGGCTGTTAAGTGAATCTGCCTTCCCCCATTGACTTGGCTTGTCAGAAGGTCACAAAAGGGGATCACGTGACCCCCGGGACGCTGCAACCGTCGTAAATATGAGCCAGTTGCCAAGCATCCGAATTTTGATCATGGGGATGCCGCGATGGCCTTAAGTATGAAAAACAGTAATAAGTGGCTTTTTTCAGTGCCACTGTAACTTCAAATGGTCACTAAACAAATGGCTGTAAGTCAAGGACTACCTGTAATGGTTTTCCTTTCCCTCCGGGCCATGAGGGAGGGGAAAAGAGTCACCTGTTGGGATTTCTGCCTGTATCTCACCAAAAAAGATGAATTGGGGAGGAAGGGGCAGTCTTGGTGTTCTTACACTCCTGTGCTCATACATTTTGAGTGTACAGCTCAAAATTCAGGGATAACACCTTATTAATGAGACCGTAGAAGCTACTGTATAGTATTGTATATCAGGCACCCTGTTGGATTCACCTCTGTTCAGACCGTTCCAATTGTTCACGACTTGATGGATTTCATTTGTCCAAGGCTGGGTGTGTCAGGAACTGGCCCTTTTGAGTTCTTGTAAAGTCATGCTTGGGTCCAGAAACCCAGCCACCTTGTAGTCCTCAACTTAAGACCATACTTGAGACAAGAATTTCTGTTGCTAAGCTAGGGGCTGGTTGAGCGAGCCACAACTGATTTTACAACCTTTTTTTCTTATGTTAAGTGAATCACTGCAGCTGTTAAATGAATTAATTGAATGTGGCTTCCCCCGTTGGGTTTGCTTGTCACACACCAACTGAGGTCTCAAACTGTGATCACATGACCCTGGAACATTGCAACCATCGTAAATACATGCCTGTTGCCAAGGCGCCTAAATTTTGATCATGTGACCCTGGGGATGCTGCAGCAGCCATAAGTGCAGGTCATTTTTTTCAGGGCCATTGTAACTTCAAATGGTTGCCAAATGTAAGTGGAGGACTGCCCGTACATTTTTTTCAAATGCCTTCAATTTTCCAGTGTTGGGGTCTTCTCCAATGGTTTCTGTCTTTGCCTTTTGTGTCCAGACTGTTTAAACTTTAGCTTCCTTTTCAGTGTTTCTGATGAGCAATCTACCATTGCTTCATCAAGGGCCAAATGATTTGTTCAGTCTAGGATATTCTGAGCAATTTTCTCCAGTTGCCACTATTTGCTTCTCCTTCGTTCAACTTTTGACATGGCCAGCTTTCACATCCCTATAACTGGAAAATCTATGGCCTTGACAGTATATACTTGGTTGTCAACAGGATGTTTCTGAACATTAATGTTTTATTTGGGTTGCCTACTATGCGAGTTCAAAATGGGGTCACCCTCTCTGCACAATTTAGATGTCTTTTCTTTTTTGATAAGTCTGGTATTCAGAGCAGGACAGCTCAAAGCGAATTCCATCTAACAATGCTCCAGAATCAGGCATCACTACAGATTATCCTCAATTTACAACAGTTTGTTTAGTGACCATTCAAAGTTACAACGGCACTGAGAAAAGTGATTTATGACCAGTTTTCACACTTATGACCATTGTGGTATCCCCATGACCACGTGATCAAAATTCAGATGCTTGGTAACTGACTCATATTTATGACGGTTGCAATGTCCCAGGGTCACCTAATCACCTTTTGTGACCTTCTGATAAGCAAAGTCAATGGGGAAGCCAGATTTACATAATAATTTGACCAATTTAACAATTACAGAATAAAAGAATAACAGAGTTGGAAAGGATCTCGGAGGTCATCTAGTCCAACCCTCTGCTCAGGCAAGAAACCCTATACCAGTGATGGCGAACCTTTTAGAGACCGAGTGCCCAAACTGCAACCCAAAACCCACTTATGTATCGTCGGGTGCCGGGTGGGCATGGCCCATTGGGTGGGTGTGGCCAATTAGGTGGGTGTGGCCAATTAGGTGGGTGTGGCCCATTGGGTGGGCATGGCCCATTGGGTGGGCCTGGCTGTGGTGGTAACGGTAGACTGGGTGGGACTAAAAAGTTCAATCAATCAATTCCAACTTTGCGAGATCTTTTTCTTTCCTGCGAGAAGTTGAAATTGATTGATTGATTGAACCTTTTTTTTTTTTGCACATGGTGGCGGAAGCCTAAAGCGAAAAGGTTTTATAAAACCCAGCTGAAGGCCTAGGACTGGGGCGACGCCGCCCGTGCCCACAGAGAGGGCTCTGCGTGCCACCTGTAGCACGCGTGCCATAGGTTCACCATCACGGCCCTATACCATATCAGACAAAGGGTTGTCCAATCTCTTCTGAAAAACTTCCGGTGTTGGAGCATTCACAACTTCTGGAGGTAAGTTGTTCTGCTGATTAATTGTTCTCACTGTCAAGAAACTTCTCCTTAGTTCTAGGTTGGTTCTCTCCTTGATTAGTTTCTATCCGTTGCTTCTTGTCCTACCTTCAGGTGCTTTGGAGAATAGGCTGACCCCCTCTTCTTTGTGGCAACCACTGAGATATTGGAACACTGCTATCATATCATGCCAGTCCTTCTATTCATTAAACTAGACATACCCAATTCCAGCAGCTGTTCTTTATATGTTTTAGCCTCCAGTCCCCTGATCATCTTTGTTCTCTGCACTCTTTCTAGAGTCTCAACATCTTTTTTACATTGTGGCGACCAAAACTGGATGCAGTATTCCAAGTGTGGCCTTACCAAGGCGTTGTAAAGTGGTATTAATACTTCACGTGATCTTGATTCTCTCCCTCTGTTAATGCAGCCTAGCACTGTGTTGGCTGTTTTGGCAGCTGCAGCACACTGCTGGCTCATATTTAAGTGATTGTCCACTAGGACTCCGAGATCCCTCTCACAGTTACTACTGTTGAGCCAGGTACCACCTATACTATACCTGTACATTTGGTTTTTCTTGCCTAAATGTACAGTGATTCACTTAACAACTGTGGCAAGAAAGGTCATAAAATGGGGCAAACTCACTTAAATGTTTCACTTCGCAACAGAAATGTTGAGCTCAATTGTGGTCGTAAGTTGAGGACTACCTGTACTCTTTTATTTTTATAGCATTCTTTCCCCCTAGCTCTTTTTGATTCTCTAACAAATACACACACATAGACTTGGACCCCATAAAGGCAAGCTAATATTATTTTGCCATGTCCTTTCATGGACTGTAATTCTCCTCCTTAGATTCTTTTGGCATTATCCTCAGCTGGCAGTTATTTTTCCTGGCAGGAAAATGTGTCTACTGCACTGGAGAAGAAGAACTGAAGGGGAAAGGTACAAAAAAAAATAATAGACACACAGAGAGAAATGTTGCTAGGCTAAAATCTAATTCAGTTCTCTAATAGTGGCCAACCACTTATCCTTCAGCAGCTGGTGCTCAGTGGTACATTATCTCTGAATGTAGAGAATCCATTTAGTCATTAGTAGTAGTAGGAGTTTTATATATTATGCAGTTATAGCTAAGCACAGTACAGATATAGAATAAAACATGTTCTATAAAGAATAAATTTATGCTATAACATTCTATTATAATTACATTATAATGTAAATTTAGAGCCTCTAAAAGGTCCTTGTCATATAATAATATCAAGTCACTATACATACACAATTTGAATGGGTGAATATATATTATTTTTAAAGCAATTTCAGAAAGACCCATGGAAAAGAAGCATTTAAATGCTTTATTTGACGTTTCTATCCACTTCAAGTGATCCAATTCCACAGGTAGTTTGGTGAGTGTCTTTTCAAAGAACCACAACTAGGTGAGAAAGATTCTTAATAAACAAGTCACTGTTATCATTATTTAAAAAAAGTCTAATTAAGAAATCAATCATGCTTTAAACAAATTGAGTACCTTCCAGCTGCACTGAGATTGCTATCCAAAAATTCCCAGTCAGCTAGATAATTCTAATCAAGAATTCTTGGTGTTGTGTTCCCGATATATTTGTGGCATAATAGTCTCCGAATAACGAATTTGTCCAGATCCCCATTAAATGGCTATTAATACATCATTTTATTGGGGTAAATAATAATTAATCAGACATCGTATAAAGAAGTACTTTTAGAAATCTGAAAATCACAGGTTTTCATTTGCATTTGTAAAAGAACTCCAAAATATGGTAAGATTTGCAATTCTAAGGCCTATCACAGCCTGTTGCTGTACCTGGTTATAAAAGCGGAGATCTAACCCTTGAACTAAGACTTATTTTCTTGAGCTGCAAAAATAGAGGATGACCATTAGATGGCAATGAGGGATTAATATTTTCTGCCTCTCTTTGCTCTCAGCCAGGGGTTTTATGGATTTCTGCTACCTGGATCTGATGCTCATAGTAAATATATAGAGGTAGAGGTAGCCAGAAACAGAAATTTATTTTTTAAAAATGGTGATCCTTGAGGGAAAGAAAAAAATAGTGTACAAAGTGCCGTTCAAACTAGTTGCCTATTATAGTCAACCAAACCTTCCACTGTTGCATTTCTGGTTAACAACTTCACAAGACTGCATCACTTTCAGGGGAAATATCCATATTTACTGCTATGTGTAAAAACAACAGTGTGCTTTGTAATACTGTAATAGGTAGACAATTTGATTATTTTCATCCAATTATTTGCTATCTTCTTGACAGCTCAAGGTAGTTAACAATGATGGACAGAGAGATTAATTGCAAACCGAATTCTATCCTCTAAAAAAACATGTGTAATTGCCTATCCAACTGAGCAGCCAGAGCAATTCATATGCAAAGTATATGTCTGAATAGAACAAATTTTACTTCAAGAGAAGGTAAGTTAACTCCACCTACTTTCAAAGTTCCACAGCCCTTAAAAATAATTTTGAAGTCTTAAAATACTATCCCATTCAAACTCTATATTAAACCATAATTTAAAAAAAAAACACCCATATTTTAAACACTTAATGACTTGTGCAATGGACGAACCTAATTATTATCCCCAATGTTGAGATTAAACAAGCATGGGATTACCCAGTCAAACCATGTATATTCCACACATGTCGTGAAGGGGCAAAAGAAAGGCCCCATTTTAAAACAAGCTTTTAAGTCATTATTCAGATTAATATTACAGTGTATATATCCATGGATAACCCAAAAATTTTAGGTGCCAAAATATACCCCCAAAATTGGGTTTGGCTTATCTGCAGATTGTCTTTGATTATATATGGTATATTTACCACCTAACTGTGAAGTATAATGTTTTAGGAATTGAATTAAGAGCAGGGATAGCCAGATTGGAGCCACATTCAGTCATATGTGTGTGTTATGTATACCATCTGGAGCGCCTAAAAAAGCTATACATTTAATAAATATACTATCATCAAATTTACTACCAAAATGCCTAAAGACTAGTAAAAGACATTTTGTTTACTTATTAGATTGCTATCACACCTTTCCATCAAGAAAGAACGAAACAAATAAATCGCATTAGATGTTTCAATTTTATTTTAAACAAAGCTGTGGTGTTTTACATATACACCTTTCTTCCTCATGGAGTTGTGTGAATCCCTCCAACTGAGCTTTATTCAAGCAGAATACAGAATCACAGAGTGGGAAGGGACTTTGAAAGTCTTCTACTCCAACCCCCTGCTCGGCAGGAGACCCTATAACATTTCAGACAAATAGCTGAAAGAGGAGTAAGGTCCTAAGGTGAGCACCAAGGAGTAGTTATGTTCATTTTCCCCACAACAACAACCCTGTGAACTGAATTGGACTCAGAGAGTGACTGACCCCAAATCACCCAACTGGCTTCCATGGCCAAGGCGGGACTTGAACTCACAACCTCTTGTTTTCTAGCCTTAATCATTAGACCAAACTGGGTCCCTAAAGAGTTTCAAGAAGTTCTTAGCAAGTACTGCCTCTTCTGGAATATGGCTGTGCCTTGTGGGATAAAAGGACTGACAAATCTTGGTAAGGCCACACTTGGAATACTGCATCCAGTTTTGGTTACCACGATGCAAAAAAGATGTTGAGATTCTGGAAAGAGTACAGAGAAGAGCAACAAAGATGATTAGGGGACTGGAGGCTAAAACATATGGGGAACGGCTGCTGGAATTGGGTATGTCTAGTTTAACGAAGAGAAGGACGAGGGGGGACATGATGGCAGTGTTCCAATATCTCAGGGGCTGCCACAAAGTAGAGGGAGTCAAGCTATTCTCCAAGGCGCCTGAGGGCAGGACAAGAAGCAACAGATGGAAACTAATCAAGGAGAGAAGCAACCTAGAACTAAGGAGAAACTTCCTGACAGTTAGAACAATTAACCAGTGGAACAACCTGCCTCCAGAAGCGGTGAATGCTCCAACACTGGAAGTTTTTAAGAAGAGACTGGACAGCCATTTGTCCGAAATGGTATAGGGTTTCCTGCCTGAGCAGGGGGTTGGACTAGATGACCTCCAAGGTCCTTTCCAACTTTATTATTATTATTAGTATTAGTAGTAGTATTAATATTATTAGTGTTTCCAGAAAATGAATAGGAGGCAAGAAAATAAACAACATAAGGAAACAGAATGAAATGTCAAAGTATTCATTTATCTAGAAATAAATAATAAGTTCAGTGATAGAGATATTACAGGATAAAAGACACAGTTTCCCAGACTTGGCAGTGTCCAGGTGTTGGAATTTCAATTCCCAGCATTCCAAAGCCAGCAGAGCCTTTGATGAGAATTCTGGGAATTAGTTGGTAAGCACCGGTCACAAGAGGCAGGTATTATTCCCATTTGATACAGGCGGCAGAAAAAATGATTAAAGGGTAGACTTTCTTTCTTTCTTTCTTTCTTTCTTTCTTTCTTTCTTTCTTTCTTTCTTTCTTTCTTTCTTTCTTTCTTTCTTTCTTTCTTTCTTTCTTTCTTTCTTTCTTTCTTTCTCTTTCTTTCTCTTTCTTTCTTTCTTTCTTTCTTTCTTTCTTTCTTTCTTTCTCTTTCTTTCTTTCTTTCTTTTTCTTTCATTTTAAGACCTTTCCCATAACTACTAGTCCTCTTTTTTCAAATAAAGGACTGACTCACCAAGGAGAAAAGTTATAGCTCAGTCTATTTTCTTCTGTGTTTTTTTTTTCATTTGCAGTCATTTCTTAAACATAGGGAATCATTTAAAAAAGATCCAGCACCTGCAGTTAGGAATAACTGTTCCTAACTGCATTTCACTGTTTACTGCATCATTCATTATGCTGATCTGATTGATTGGTTCACAGATTTGCTGGTCACCAAAGGAATTATTTCAAATCAAAATCCAAAGACTAAACCCACAGAAAAGCTGTCAGTCCAAGGTCTGCCCTTTTTATTCCAAATACAAATAAGAATAAGAAGCCCTAATTAGAATTATAGAATCTGAATTCAAGTTGATCCACCTCAAATTTAAGAGCCCATTTATTTATGATAATAATTTCCACAATTGTTACTTGTAGCAAGTTCTCAGAAATCAGATTCCCTTTAAAAATACTTGTTTTAACCTCAGTTTCCTTTCTATATCATGGCACCAAATGTGGTATTTTAAGACTGATGTGGAGATTATCTGTATGAAATCTACATTACAAATATTAATAAAATATTCTGATTTAAATAAACAACAAAATTTAATGAAGAAATACAGGATTAAATAATATTTGAATATAAATGTACAATTTAGATGTGCTTTTGTACAGCCAGCATTCAGATCTATCTTATATTTCTACAAAGGTTAGCAGATGAGAGGTGATATTTCCAGTTTTATGATACTCCCAGTGACATGTGCAATGTGTGATCTTTCACTACATTTCAATCCTGTATCTCTTCAGGCTAATGTGAGAACCAGTGTGAAATAATAAACGCTGGGAATAAGACTGGAGACCTCTATACAAATCTATTCCTAGTCACGGATTTTGTACCCACCATGTCCTTGCAAGGCTGTTGTGGAATAAAATCAGAAAAAGGAGTATTATACTTGGGAGTTTCTAGAAGAAAGGCAGTATACACATTGATGGAGGATTGTGTATTCTAAAAATTTTATTTTAAAAATGGAGACATGTGTTTTCACATTCCCTACATTCTGATGTAGATTTTTGGTGCTCTAAATTAACAATATCCATAGTCTGAAGCTGTTATTCTCCCTTAAGTTGATGGCCAAATGCAAAGAAAGTCCTCATTATTAAAGGAGGCTGCAGTGTTACACAAATCTGCCCCTCCCAATTCTCATGGACTCAATTTAATGTCATTGTTTTAGTAACTAACCCCTTGCAATTGGGATAAACTGTGGGGCCAATTACCAGGTTCTAGGTCTCCCTCTAAAGCCATGAGGACTTACAGCATAACATGCAGAAATGCAATCACGCTTTCCGTGGGAAATGTATCCAGGACATTCTATGTCCATTTGTTTATGAAATTTACTTCCTACATCACCTTTAATGTGCCATAGGCAGTTTCCAACAAAACTGTTATAACAACTGTGACATCCCTCACCCTAATTTTTTAGTTCTGGATGGGGTTGCATTATCCCAGGCAGACCCAATGCACAATATGGCTTTTCTCCTAAACTCATGACTCTTGCTCAAATCATGGCTAGGAGAGTCCTGTTCTGCACCAACTGCATCCTTTTTTGTATCATGGAGCCCTGTGCTCAGTCACTCAAGCCTTGGTCATTTCAAACATGGACTACTGCAATGTGATCTACATGGGGCTACCCTAGAAGATTACAGAAGCGCAGACAGTTTTGGAGGCACATAGGGTGGCATATGTAACACCACTATTACAACAGCTGCACTGGCTGTCGATGTGCTTCCAGGTGCAATTCAAGGTGTTGGTTATTACCTTTAAAGCCCTGTATGGCATCAGTCTGTGGGATATCTGTGGGACCGTCTTTCCCCAATGGGATTGGCCTGCTCCACTCGTGCTGGCAGAAGGGGCCTACTGCAGATCCCATCAATCAAGGAATTTCAGCTGGTAGGATCCAGAAGAGCCTTTTCTGCCATGGCCTCTGTCCTTTGGGACATCTTGCCACAGGAGTGTCTATGGAGGTTCTCAGTCATCCAAGTCATGGTTGTCCCAAAGGTGCTTTTTCAAAAGGCAACTGGATTTTGTTTTTCTGTGAAGATGTTTCACTTCTCATCCAAGAAGCTTCTTCTTCTTATCAAAGAAGCTTCTTCCACCATTCAGTCAGAACTGAAGAAGCTTCGTGGATAAGAAGTGAAATGTCTTCAAGGACAAACAAAGTGCTGTTGCCTTTTGGAAAAAGAACCTCTGTAACTTGCTACAGGAGGTGACATCTGCCCTCATCCTTCTGGCCTTCAAGAAAAGCCTTAAAACTTTGCTATGCGGATTGGCTTGGAGTCCTAAAGGAGAAGCTTTTGGCTGGAGGTGGTTGGTGCAGTAAATAGAGAGGGCACCACCACCACCACCACCCCTCCACTCCAAACCCAGGATTTTTGATTTGTTTCAATTTTTTTGCAATTTTACCTAGCTTTATATTCATAACTGTTTTTATATTTGCATATTTTATGACATTGCAAGCCGCTTAGCTTTAGAGTAACCACGAACGGCGAGATGGGTGGCAAATAAATTTAATAATTAATACATTAATAAAATAATTCTGTCATTAATCCTCTGGCACTGCGAACAGAAAGCAGAGCAAAGACCGGCTTGTGACATCTTGCCAGCTCAGCAGAAAACGTGCATCACAAGTCATCTCTCGGGCACACTCACACACAAACACACCCTCCCAATCACGCGGATGGTGCAAAATGTCCCCGCGTCTCCACCAGGCTGCCTGCCTGCTCCTTCCCCACCCTCTCTCCGGCTGCCCCTCTTGCTATCCCCCCCTCGATCTCTCCGCCTTTGCCAGTTTCCTTTCCGAAAACCGTCTCCGTGGCAACCGGCTTCAGCGGGACAAACTGAACGAAGGATGTGGTTTTGCATGAGACTTCAGCGATGGAAAATTGCCATGACAACCCGCCCGCGCCGCCCCTCAACTAGGCCCCGCCCGAGCGGGGGGGAGGAGGGGGAGACCAGAGTCTTGGAAGGGTGGGGGGAAAAGGAAGGAACGAAGGAGGGAACTGTTAGGCTCGCACATGCGCAGTGGGAGGGCGGGCCTGGGAGGTAAGAGGAAGGGCTTATTGGGAGGGGAGGGGTGGGGCTTAAGGCCGCCGTAGTTTGAAGGAGAGAGGGAAGAAGGGACCCGAGGCCTGTTAGGCGGATTGCTGTGATTAAGCAGGGCCTGCCAGCATTATTTGTAGCCACGTGACTTTGCAGCTCTCCCGTGTGGCCTTCCAGGACCTTAAGGGCTGACATGTTGAAAGGGCTTTGGTATGAATTGTTAAATTGGGGGTGCGACTATTCCCCCATTTTCACATGACTGTGTGGGGCTCTAGCGTGACCCGCCAGGTCCTTGGAGGTCCAAGTGATCAGGCAAGGTCCAGCAGAGTCCCATGACTAGAATTTGGTGAAGTCAGGCTTCGGGGTTATCCCAAGACTCGGGGCCTCCTATGAAGAACCACTAATTCTGCTTTATTACACATAGTGTAATAGGAGCTTCACAAGTTGCCAGGAACTATTGTGTTTTCAGCTATTTAACCTTCGGGGTCTCAAGTTCTGAATCATACTGAAACGAGGACTAGGCTTGTGTACCCACCATGGGACTGTTCAGAGCCTACTGATGGTGCATCCTGGGCAAAGTTGCCGTATTATTATTATACCATGGATATTTTCAGAGCAGCTTGACTTGTTATTAAAGGCATGCAAGCCCATAAGATTGACATAATAAAGTGGCAACCTTAACCTTAAGGCACTGCAGAGCATGTAGGTGTTCTTACTCAGCACAGGAGTCTGAGACCGTATTATGCATGCATTGGAGGGAGATTCAACCAAAATGAACAGTGGAATGTGGCATCACTCTATAAAGAAGCAGAAGTCCAAGAAGGAAGTTTGGAAAAGAAAGTCGCCTGGAGTGAGGGTTAAATATAAAGCAAATACAAGAAAAGGTTTTGGGGTGGAGGAAGTACATCCTCTAGGTAGAAAGTACAGAGAATAGAGCAACACCTAAGGTTTAAAAATGGTACAGTATTTGACTAGGCAGCTGTTGTTATGTTGAAGATCTAGTGACAATGATAAGCCTGAACAGGATATTGGCATAACTTGAAAGCCTAGAACTTTATAGCATATAACATGATAGAAAATTGCAGAAATGTATGGAATATAAAGTAGATGGTGGGGATAGGAAACCAAGCAATGTATCACTGTCCCTGGGTAAACTTAAAAGTTCCTTGGGTTTAACAATAAATATACATTCTTGTGCAATCTTGTTTAACTCATTTAATCTTACTGCCCTTTTAACAAGTGCTGGAACTATGGTTTAACAGCTCTCAATCAAGCACCTTTTTTTCTTTTTTAAAAGTCAAGGGATGTCACTTTCTTATGTTTTTCCTTTCTCACTGTAACTCATTTAACCTTTTTTTTTAACTTCCTGTTCTGACCTCCAATTTTTAATCCATTTTATTTGGCTGGTGTCCTAAATTACTTGTAAATGGATAAAGGAATCACTTCAATTAGTCGGGTATAACTTTCACTTCTTCCCCTCCCATCTTTCATCAGGATTGGTGGAAAGCTGATGCATTTCTTGGAGATGGTTGCTAACAACTGACTGAACAAAAGCAATGGTGATGTTGGCAGGAGAGATCAGAAGACTGTATCAGAGCATACCAAAATACTGACTGCCTAAATATTAATTGCATATTTGTCATAGGGTTCTCTAGAGAACAAGGTACTTTTATTGTTTTTTGTTGGGGAGGGAGTGCTGATTTAATTCAGGTTTCAGATGCTAGGAAATTATTAGTCTAAGGAGAAATGTTTGCGAGATAGTGATGAATGTGAAGATAAAAATGAAGAAGGTTCTGTGGTTTTGAACTGAATCTTATTCAGGCAAGGATATTGAAATGAAACATTCTAACAAACTCCTAAATCTTCTTGGGCAAATAATTGCATGTTAGCTAAAGTTTCCTCCTAGAATTGCTTTTAAGTAAAAACAACCTTAGTGGAAGGGTGGAATGCATTTTCTATCTCATTAAAAGAATATTTGTGCTATATGGAATATTTCTTTTGGGGGAAAGAGGATAAAGCTAAGGAACAAGAGAGATAAATTTTAAACAGTGATGGGATCACTGATGAATCCAGGTGGTCTTTCAGGTGGTTCTTTAGATAAATTTTGAGATAGCAATGGACCTAACTGCTGAAAAGGTATGCAGCTGTTACCTTTATGAAAAGTGGTTTGTCTTTTCAACCTTGCAGACATTTGCAATAAAATTGCTAAAGTAACTGTAAGCTCTACCAGTTCAACCAGTTCAAGGAACCTGGAAGGTAGACTTCTGTAATCTGTTGCCTTCCAGATGTGCTGGGATCACAATTCTCAGAATACCAAACCACATAATCTACGGCCATATTCGATTCTGGGAACTGTCATCTCAACACTTTGGAGAAGAGATAAAATATGACTAGATTTTTCCATTATCTCCTATGCTGAGACTTGGTGACAGCCAGATTTTAAATGTGGCATAACAGTGTTACATCATGTTCTCGCATGTTCAGGCTTACTCATATCATATAGGAAGTCTTGCCTTATCCTTAGATTGAGACTCCAGATTATGAATTTAGCATTCTACCTTGCTCAGCATCAACTTAAGTCTGTTCCTCCCCATCCAGAGTTGTCCAAAATAAATAACCCAGTCAGATTCTTCATAGCACCATTTTTTCTAGCCCAGTGCAGACATTTAAAGATTAATATCATCAGCATGTTGGTGATACTCACCCTCTGCTGCTGAGTGACATTACCCAATGGCTTCATGTAGAGAGAAATAAGGAGAGAGAAAGGGCCTGTGGCAGTCCATAATGGGCTCTATTTCATTCTCTCCATCAAGATATTGACTGTTCAGGAATAAGAAGAATCACTAAAAAAGGGTGGCTGCACTCTTGCAGAGGTATACCATGGTGGTGTGGTATGGTATGAATCCTGATTCAGAGGCATACCGTGGTGGTATGGTAAGAACTGCGGTTCAGAGGCATACCATGCTGGATGGTATGAAAGCTGTGGGCAAATCTGGCAAGATTAGTAGAGCGACACTTCTTCCTCTCAGTCTCATAAAAGGCTGCCAGGCAGAGCAACCAATGCAATTTTCATCCCATACCCTGGCTTGAATCTTAACAGATAGACATCTAGATACTCCTTTTTAATATTTCCCCAAATAGAATTGCAAACAATTCTACAGAAGATTTCTTCTAGTTCACATTTTTTATACTCTGTCCTCTGCATGTTTACCTTTATTTGTCATTTAATGTCAGCATGGAAGAAGAGGGTGCTTATGCCACTACTTTGGGTAAGCCTTTCCATTACATATAATTTTTAGCTGACACAAAACAATCAGGGAATGGCTACATTTACAAGTTGTGCATTTCGGCATTATAGCTCTATTTTGGGAGATGGCCGTGGAAGGGAAAAAAATGTTGAATTGAGAAGATGAAAGTGATATTCAGTACATTGTACAAGTTAAGTTATACTAAGTATCAGAAGCGAGCATCTGATGAGGATTTCTTTTATAGGAATAGCTGAAATACTCACTTTTATGGAGTATCACTTTAAAGGGAAAAGTATTAAGTTGTTTCATTATTGCCATTTAAATGATAGTCATTTTATTTTAATCTGCTTTTCCTCCTTCAACATGATTGACCAGGGAATTCTGGGAGTTGAAGTCCACACTTCTTAAAATTGCCAAGGTTGAGAAGTCCTGCTGCAGACCAACAATTCTTAGTGGCTTAGGTAGTAAGGAATCATTATAGGGGTTGTAGTCCAATAGCAGTTTGCAAAACTACACTTTGCTCGTCCCTAAACAAGAAGAACAAAACAGACTTGTGGTTAAGGCACATTCTACAGTTCCGTGGTTTGCGTAAATCAGTTTGTTGGAGAAAACAAATTGGTTGGATTTGTACCACGTGCCAAGTCATACCTCAGTTTTACAACAGTAATATGTAAATTTATTCAGCATGCTAAGCCAGATGCGTAACACATGATGTGCAAAACCAGTCCCAGGAAATGTTATGATTGAGCAGATTTGAATCTGGGGCTCCTTAATTGCAATTTGAGGCTTTTAACCATTTTTCACACGCTACCTTCATGAAACAATTATTTTCAGAAAGTGATATAATGTTTCTGAATTCTCCTTCTCTCTTTCTCTCAGCAGGTAGAAATTGAAGATGCCATTCTTCAAATCTGCCTCGAGCCTTCGTTCGGATGGTAGTGATGCGGACCTGGAAGGCATAGGTAATTTCCAAGAGAGGGAAGAGGATATTGTGGTGGTGGTGATGATGGGGACCTAGAAGATATGGGTAACTTTTAGGGGAGAAGAGGAAGTTATCACAGTAGGAACCATCTGCACTGCCAGATTCTTCATTGGGATTAGAGATATTGGAGCCTCTGAAACACGCCTGTAATATGATTTAAGTGTTGAAATAGAAAAGCAAGAAGCTATCTTACAGTTCACCTTATGGGTCCCTGTTTGTTTATTCTGGGAACTTAAACATCCACTGGAGTAGATCAAATGTATTTAAATCACTATTTTGTTTTTATGATAATGATGACCTATACTGGGTCTCTAATAATTGACATTAATACTTTTTTTTTTGCTGACTGAAAAATTTCCATAGTTAGTTATATTCTGTTAGCTAATATCTGGATTTGGTGAAGATATGGTCCAATTTTGCCTAGCTTATTGGGACAGTGGTTGTTGCAAAGTGACTGCAATCCAAAAATTTTGTTTATCCTTCTTGCAAGCCATATCTCTAGCAGTGATTTGAGAGTAACTTCTATTGGCACCCTGCTGTCATTGAGTTGATAGTACAATGCAGTGCAATTCAATACACTATACTGCAATGCAATGCAATGCAATGCAATACAATGCAATGCAATATTTTGGCATGAGAGTTGGATAACTGTCACTTTAAGTCACTAGTGGAGAATCTGCCATAATAATTCAAGTTCCCCCTGCTTTTCTTTCCTGTTGGAAAGCTCTTTATCCCCATAGATCAAAAGATTTGGCAGGCAGTAGCTAAGGACTTAGAGCAAGTGTATTTTTGACATTTGGATTTACTGAAGGTTTCCCAGAATTTCATTGTCTTATTTTATGTGCCGCAGTTTTTCTCAGTCTAAACCTGTTATAAAATATCTGTACCATCTTCATTTCAAATATAGCTTGACAGTTTCACAAAGGGTATTTGACTGGAGGTGTTGCTGTGGTTTTGTTTCAGAAATGTTGATGTACTGCCATGGAAAGCTGTGAAACCTTTAGAGAGAGAAAAAAGTTGAGAAAATGTAGGCTGTATAGTAAAGCGTGCAGATGTGTACGGCTAAAAGAGCTGCTCGCTGAGCTGAGCAAACAATAGTGCAAAATATGGTGGGGAACAAAAATAGAGGTAACAGAATCTTTGCATGTCTCCCCATCGAATCAAATGATAATATTCCCTTAATTTTTGATCGGAGGAGATTGGGAGCTCATTCTCAAGCCAGATTTAAATGCTGCCAAGGAAGCCAGCTTTTGAAAATGCAGGCAAGAAATAAGCTCTTTGTATAATAAAGGGGCCAAAGAAACAGAACCAGGGCACCATGGCTGTTTTCCACATGCCTTGGTACATTTTGTGAGCTAGTCTTTAAGCTAGAGCTCTTCATTGTATATTGGTTTTGAAATTGGAAGTAAATTAAAGCAGGCTGAAGCACAAAAGTCCTTGCTAGCATATGGGGATAGCTAGGGGCATGAGTCACTGGTAGTAAGAGGACCCAGAGAGTGAGTCATTAAACTTGTCAGTGAGCAAGAAAGTCTGCCTGTCCTTGACTTCAGAATTGTCCAAAGCAAGAAAGAAACAGGGGCAGAGAGATGGAATAAAGCACCTATCCAGCTCAGAATAGCATAAAAACATCTTCCCTTTTTCTAGGCAAGCATTTCACATGTTCAGAAGAAGCACCGCCATTTTTATTTTCAAACAAACCCTATGGGGCCTTGATACGTTCTTCTAAATAAAGACAATGCTTTTCAACGAGCCAACTTCTCATCGACATTTTTAATGAGATCTTTCTGGAAAAGCAAATTATATGGGGCAGAGGGACTCGCCAGGTCAGCAAGCAAGATATCTGTGGCTACTTTAGTGTTTCTAAACATTATGTTGTTTATCTTTGATCTAGACCAGTGGTGGCGAACCTATGGCACGGGTGCCAGAGGCGGCACTCAGAGCCCTCTCTGTGGGCACGTGTGCTGTCGCCCCAGTCCTAGGCCTTCAGCTGGGTTTTTATAAAACCTTTTCGCTTTAGGCCTCCGCCGCCGTGTGCAAAAAAAAAAAAAAAGGTTCTATCAGTCAATTTCAACTTCTTGCGGAAAAAAAAAAGATCTTGCAAAGTTGGAATTGATTGATTGAACTTTTTAATCCCACCCTGTCTGCCCTTACCACCACAGCCACGCCCACCCAATTGGCCACACCCAGCCAATGGGCCACAACCACCCGGCACTCGAAGATGCATAAGTGGGTTTTGGGTTGCAGTTTGGGCACTCAGTCTCTAAAAGGTTCGCCATCACTGATCTAGACAGTAAGTTTGTGTATTCTCAGTTTGATCCCGTAGCAGAGGGGAAGAGTTACAGCCCCTTTATGACTTGTGGACTTCAACTCTCAGAATTCGTGAGCCAGCCATGCTGGCTCAGGAATTCTGGGAGTTGAAGTCCGCAGGTCATAAAAGGGCCAAAGTTTCTCACCCCTGCCACAGCATATGATCTGAAATTCAGATAACGTCCTGGAGAAAAGCATATCCCCCCCCCCCCCCCATTGGTTAGGTTCTGTATGGATATGTGTGAGATGATACCGCTTTTTGGTATTCTTCACAGGTGCACTATCAGATTTGTGGAAAATAAAATATTCTGGTAAATGAGTACAAGAGTAACTGTCCTGATTTGATGCCAACTGGTTAAACTTCAGGGAACAATCTAGGCCAGAAGGTCTCTAAAGACTGTTAGGGGGATTGTGATAAGACAGTGACATATATTGATTGGGCAAGGACAGAACGGAATTTAAGTGGAAATGTTTAGTTTTCTGTGTTCTTAAAGGTGCTTTTTATAAAGTAATATCGGTGCGTTAAATTTAGCAAAGACAGAAAAATAATTGGTGACCACCTGTAGGTCCCTCACTGTCTTTTGTCTAGGCACCAAGACTGGAGCTTGAAAATTGGCTTGATTCAGAAAATTAATATTGGCCATCTGTTTATGCAGAGAAGCATACATAGATCATAAAGTATCTTTTTGCTCATTACACAAACTAACACAATCTATTTGGACAGGGCCACACGACAAAATAGAGATAAGATTCTCAATCCTGCCCTTCCTTCTGCGTTAAAATATCTTCCATTGGACACATCAGATACTGGTTTCTTTTAAATGAAATGTCTTGTTGTGATAAATAAAAATATAATTGTATTTATGTAAATGTTCCTGGTTAATTTGACTTTATTGGAGAAGTGCAACACCTTTGATGGTGATGGGACTATTGACCTCAGTGATCCCTACCCCGGGTGTTTTGTTCCAGGTGTGATAAACAGGTCTTTTAGAAGGATTCCTACTTCACCCTTCAGAGTTTGGGAGGGGACCTCAGCAAAAAATTACCGTACTGGGCAGTCTTTTTTATCACTTTTCTTTCTTTCCACCTGCCTTTCCCACGATATTGTCTTCCACCAGCTGAAGGCGAGTTGGCCAAGCTCCAACGCCAGTTCCGCCTTTTAGAAGGTGACCGCCATGCTTATGCCTTGGAGTCTCGTGAAACCATCCGCAGACAGATGTACGTATTTAATCGAATATCGTTCATCAGTTCTTCATTTCTCAAAATGATTGTGAAATGTTTGGCATGCATAGGGTGGGAGGAGAAGCTACTTTTCCCTTTCATTTCATGCAAGAGTTAAACCATTATAGTTTAATTGACCTTATCGTATATTAGGGGCAAAGTAAGAGAAATGGAAGGTGATTTGGAAGAGGCTTCTCATGATCTGTTATATACTTTTTAAATGTCTCACTGTTATGTCTACTCCATACTTCAGAGGCATTGAACTTCAGCTCCTGTTTTGGCCATGGGGGTTGAGTGGTGTCAACTTCAAAAGACATAAAGATGCTATCTTTCAAAAGGCTGCTGGAGTTTCTAGAAGACGTTTCGCTTCTCACCCAAGAAGCTTCTTCAGTTCTGACTGAATGGTGGAGAATGGAAGGATTTATATTCCTTGCAGTCACGTAAGGACCACGTGACTGCAAGGAACATAAATCCTTCCATTCTCCACCATTCAGTCAGAACTGATGAAGCTTCTTGGATGAGAAGCAAAATGTCTTCAAGGAAAAAACAAAGAAAGTCTAGTTGCCTTTTGAAAGAAAGCACCTTTGGGACAACCATGACCTGGACGACTGGGAATCTCCACAGACATTGTGAAATTATAGAAAATCTGCAAAATTTGTTTCAATTGCCATTATTAGAAGTAGCATTAGAAACAGTTTAACCTCCCTCAGAGGTCCACATTGTTTGTTTCCAACCTTGAACATTTTAGCTGATTTCTTACCTTATTATTTTCCAGTCCTGCATAATTTCATACTTTTTTAGCCTCATCTTTTTTGGTTAGCGATGACATCCCACATGCATTCTTGGATTTCCATCTCTTGAGCTCTCATTTCCAATGTTAGCTTTTGAAGCAGTCGGGATACTATATGCCTTACTGCACGGAGAAGACTAAAAATTGAGACATTAAAAAAAAATGTCTCTCTTCCCTTCCCTTTTTCATATGCTGACCCAGATGTTGACATAATGCTGATGCACATGACAACTGCTATGCTCTTAGCAACGTATAATTGTCAATTGTGAATGCATATGAGTTGCTTTCATTTAATGCCATATGGCCATGAGGCTCACCCCACACCATGCTGTATAAATATCCATCCATTTTGTGGGAATAATTGGCGTCTACCATAATGTGTGCTTGCAGAATTGTGCAGTATTGATCCAGGATTTTATCCGTCTTCATCTTAGCCCTTTAATCCAGTGTATTCCCAGAGAATCCAGCATTCCTACTTTCTTCCCTTTTCTTCTTTGGACTGCTTCATTTTGCCTACTATCAGGAGAATGTTCCTTCCTGGTTTTCTATGTAGGCACTCATAAATTATTCCACCTTTAAGGGAATCGTGTATTTTTATTTCCCCTGCTTATTTTACAGTGACAAGTCCTATCATCTCAACAGTCATATCTGCCTCAGACAATTATGCTCACAGATTTCCTAATGCAAATGTTAAGAGTGGATTGTCCGTGCCGGCTGCCTTTTAAATGCACATTATACCTGAATCTCCATTTACTCTTCATTCCCCATTCACAGTTTGTGAAATACATGTCCAGCTGCAAGTTCATAGCTCTCTAAGCATTCCTTGCCCTGTGCCACAAGCTCTCCCGAACTGGCGCTGCCACCACTCCCGACCAAAATTCACCATCATCACGGCCATGAACCTCCTGTTCCTGCCCGCCTGGCTGCATCTCGCCACGCTATTTTACCCCCTCTGAAAATCCCCACTTCATTTTTGTTGGACAGGGTTGAGGTCAAGCGCCTGGAAAAAGAGAACGAAGATCTACGATACAAACAGGCTGTGGCTGAGGGCCACGCCAACCAGAAGAAAGAAAAAGCCCAAAGTGAAACTCTCCGATCCTTGTTGACCGAACGGGATGCAGCGAAGGAACAAATGATTAAAGAGAAAAAGCGGATAACTCGGCTTGATCAGGAGGTATAGAGAGACAGGATAAGACTTATTTTTCTAAAATGGGACGAAGCAGCAGGTTGGAGAGCTAGGATTCTGGGACCTTAGAAGGTTGATGTAGTGGTGATATGAAAGAACAAGAGACACAGGCATGTCCTGAAATAAGGTCTTAAGAGGCAGTGTGGAAATGTGTAAGATGGCCGTCTGCTACGTAGCATCCCATTGATGTATATTGGGTTTTCAGTTCTTAAAGTGCCCACAGCCCTTTGGTCACATTGCTGAGAATTCTAGCAATTACTGTCCTCATTAGGGAAAAACAATTACAGGTAGTCCTCGACTTACAACCAGTTGCTTAGTGACTGTTCAAAGTTAGGCTGACCCCAAAAGGGACTTATGACTTGGAGCTGAAGTTCCAACAGTCAGGCCACCTTCCTGGTCACATGATCGAACTTTGGGCGCTTGGCAACACGGCCACATTTATGGCTGTTTGCAGCATTCTGTGGTCGCGTCACTGCATTTTACAGCGGTTTTGCTGAAAATCGGCACTTCTGGTTTTCAGCAAACCATACTTAACAATTGTTGCAGAAAAATGTAAAATCAGTTTGGTTGCAAGACTGACCCGTTTTATGACCGTCATGACATAAGACTGCAATGGACAGGCTTCATTATGGTCGTATGTTCACAGCTACCTATACTGCCTTTTTTTTTTTTTTTTTTGCAGATGTCTCTTTCACATGCAGATAAAGAAAACTGGAAATTGGTGCAGGAGTAAATGAATTTAAGATTTAGACCTCTGGGTCAAATATAGGGATGAAGAATGCAGCAGGAGTTGGCATTTAGAGCCCAAGATCAAATGTTAGAGCAAAAGAGCTGAGAGCATATGAATTTCTCCAAATATTAAATTTCTTGGGTCTGAAAATAACCTGCATTTCACTTCCATTAACTAATTTCCTTTCTTGTTGTTAATAGATCCAAACCTGGGAGAACCGTTTGGCTGACCGGAAGCAGATGGTGGGCAGTGACAGCCTGATCCAGGAACAGAGAGCCCATTTGCAAAGGAAGATTCAGACAGTAGAAAACCAACTAGATAAGGTAAAAACAGTCAGGGATACCCAGATTTGGTGCCAGAACTTGTGGGTGGTCTAAAACTTTCTTCGTTCTGCTCTCTTGTTTCCAGATCTCCTCCGAATTCAGTTCTCAGCTCGTCTTGAATTCAGAACTACGTGAGGATCTAGAAATTCTCCGAGTTGGACATGATCACTTCGAACAGCAGTATAAAGATTTAGAGGAGGTAAAGCGAATTTAAAAGAAAATTGTTAAATTTGTTGGGATTCTTAGCTAGCAGAATTTCAAGGAAGACTGGAGTCATGTTATAAGATAATGAGGTTCTGTTAGAGAATTCTGGGATTCGGTTGCTTAGCAAGAACTTTTGTCAGGAATGGAAAGGTGTGATTGGCTATTTCGGTATTTTAAAACTGAGGTACCTAATTGGCAAATAGAAAATCATGGGCTTAAAAAATGCAGTTTGGAAAGTTATTTTGGGTTATAAAGCTGAGAACATAATTTAACAATGAAATTCTGATGCTTTAAGTTACATTGGGTTCTGCATACATTTGCTGTTAAAAAAGTTACCCAGAATATTCCAATCTGTCAAAAGCCCAAGCTGACCATTGTTTGGTCACCCATTTCTGTAGTTTCCTAAATGTGAGCTGTTGCATACATATGAAATTACATGGTGAATATTACCTTGCTTTATTTGTTAATGAAAACATTAAGAAACCTCACATTACTTCATTGCTGAAGATAAATGGGATTTCCTGACTTTTCTTTTTCCATAGAAGTAGAAGCTTCTTCAGCTTTTGATGCCACTGCAGGATACTTTATGCTTGTGGAATTACACCCTAAAGCAGACATGTCAAACCCGCGACGTCACGTGACGTCGGGCGACGTATCGGAGCTTTTTCTCCATTGCTGGCAATGGGCTGGGCGCGGTTTCCTGGTGACACGTCCGGCCCGCGGGCTGGCAGTTTGACACCTCTGCCCTAAAGAATAATCATTAAGCCCAATTTCATTCTTGAGGTTGATCAGAGTTTAGGAAGAAGAGAATTAGAAAGAAAAATGTGTAAATAGACCTGTTGCTAAGTTGAACACGAGGATGTTTTGGAGAGATTGGGCTGGGCTTCAAAAAGGGACATGGAGCTTTTTATGCAGAATGGTAAGGTTGTGTTACAACAAATATTTTCTTTCTGTGTTTGTCTGTCTCAGGAACTGCTGGAGACTCGCAAAACGATTGTCAACGTGGTCAGCACCTCCTCTGCAGCTTACGATGCAAGGTTAGAGGAAAGCAGTGCTCAGTCATTGTGGGGAGCCTGTCCCTGGATCTAGATGTGGTCTTATATTGCAACGTGTTTATACTTCCACTAGTTCAGGGGTAGGCAACCTTGGCTCTTTTATGACTCGTGGACTTCATTACCCAGAATTCCTGAACCAGCCATGCTGACTCAGGAATTCTGGGAGTTGAAGTCCACGAGTCATAAAAGAGCCAAGGTTGCCTACCCCTGCACTAGTTCCTGATCGCTGTTTAAATGTCATGCTTGCCTTCCCTTTTATCTGTCACTTTCACTTTCACTTTATTTGTCCGATTGATATATGGCTGCCTATCTCACCTGAAGTGACCCTAAGTGGCGCACGTTACAACCAGGAATTAAAACATTTTTAGAACAATAAGAATACGTAAAACAAGACCACAAGAGCGAAGACATTAACATACAATATAACCAGCGTGCAGCCTCCCAATGACCAAGGAATCCCCTGCCTTGCTGTAAAAAGCACTTTTTGAGGTCTTTCTGGAAGGCTATAAGGGTTGAGGCTAACCTCACCTCAGGAGGGAGATGTTTCAGAGGATGGGTGCCATAGCAGGAAAGGTTCACCTTCTAGGTCCTGTCAGATGGAATTCTTCTGCGGATGGGATCCGCAAACTGCTTGCCCTGCCCAAACTGATGGGATGGGTAGATGTTGTACGGAAGAAGTGCTCCCTCAGATAACCCTGGCCCCATGCCATGTAGGGCTTCGAAGGTCAGAAACAGCACTTTGAATTGGACCTGGAAGCAAACTTGACAACCAGTGCAGCTCACAGAGCACAGGTGTAACGTGAGTCCATCTACAGCAGTGTTTCTCAGCCTTGGCAACTTGAAGATGTGTGGACTTCGACTCCATGCTGGCTGGGGAATTCTGGGAGTTGAAGTCCACACATCTTCAAGCTGCCCAGGCTGAGAAACACTGATCTAGGGATACATACAATTGCCCACGCCACTGCATTCTGCACCAGTTGAAGCTTCATGATATTCTTCATGGGTACTCTTCTCTATCCATGCATTGTGGCAGTTTCTTAATTACTGACCAGGCTTCCTGCGAAATTCAACCTTTTAATATTCTCTCTTTAATATTAAAAGTGGCCATTTACATTGTGTAAAATAACAGTCTGCTTTGAGGTCACTGAAATTCTGCGCTCTCTTTACATATATGCAAACCATACTATAAAGATAACCTTGCATTGTGATTTTAGCTAAAGGTGAGGTGAACACTGCAGTCTGCATCTGGGACCCTGATCTCCCAAATTATGAAATCTACCCTCGTTCTGGTGTTCTCAGTCCAATACTGTTGGATTTCCTGCCCTTCCATAAACAGAAGAACTAGAAACTGAGGCAGGGCGTACATAGGATGCATGCGTAAAACACAACCGTTATGGTTTGTGAATTGTGATTTTGGTTTAGAATCAAGCCAGTTGTGGCTTATTTGGTAAACATGGATAAGCACATCATGGCTCAGCATGATTAGTGAAGCCAAGTATAGTCTCACATTTGATGCTTTCTACCATCCCTTTCCTAATCCATCTCAGAACACTTAAGACAGGCTAACAATATAATACAGTAGGGAAAGCTAGGAATCTGGATTCCTGAGTTCTTAAAAGCTGCTTACAGTCTAGTTTGATTCGGCTGCTGAGAGCATGTCACTTAGTTTGCAGGTATATGGCGCATAACAATGAGGATTTGATTTTGCACACTTTAAACTACTATTAGGTTTTTCCCAACCAAGAGTTAGAATTACAAGCTTAGCAGGCATGGGCATCTGGCAGCAGGTGGGCAGTGACGACACGTGTCCCTATTGACACAAATAGCATGACTTGTGTATTCATCTCAGATGTCCAAATGCAAGTACTTCGATTGTGTTATATGTGCAGTGGCATCACGTCACACTTTGACATTGCCACAGCTTATTTCCGATGCCTCTGCTTGTGGACTGTGATTCATGACACGATCAATGTGTTTATGGCAAAAACTAAGAAAGCCATTGAGAAGAATTCTAGCAAGTGTCAAGGGAAAAATGCAAGCAGTCCTACATAAAGCAGAAGTAAGGTTTAGTTCTTGCTGTTTTTTTCACACTCGTGCACCGTAACGGGTCAGAGGCCCTCTCCTTTTATTTATTTATTTATAAATTTATATGCCTTCTCTTTTTGGGTGGGAGAAGCTGCTATTCCCCCTGCTTTTTTGTTATTTAATGGACTGTTCAGATTTTACACAGTTAGCTTCTTATCTTTTCAAGAGTTCCACTTAAAAAGATGTTGAGGCTGTAGAAAAAAGTGCAGAGAAGAGCAATAAAGATGATTAGGGGGCTAGAGGCCAAACCGTACAATGAATGGTTGCGGAAACAGATATGTCTAGTCTAGCAAAGAGAAGGGCTCGGGGTGACACGATAGCAGTCTTCCAATACTTGAGGGGTTGTCACAGAGAAGAGGGCGGGCAACCTATTCTCCAAAGCATCTGAAAGCAGGACAAGAAGTGGTGGATGAAAGAGTATTAAACATCCTAGAATTAGTGAGAGGTTTCCTGACAATGAGAATAATTAATAGGTGGAACGGCTTGACCCAAAGTTGTGGGTGCATGACTGGAGGTTTTAAGAAGAGATTGGACAACCATTTGTCTGGAATGGTATAGGGTTCCCTGCTTGAGCAGGGGGTTGGACTAGAAGACCTCCAAGATCCCTTCCAACTCTGTTATTCTATGATTCTAAAACAAAACTACAAGGAAGAAAGGCAGACACTAATAAGCAGGAGCAAAAAGGGGGAGAGATTGGAGTCCCAACTACTAGTGAAATAAGTGTTCAGTCTGCTTTATAAAGTTTATTTCATTGGCATTAGAGATTCCTTTCCCTAACCTCATCTCTTTTTCTTTCCCCCCCCAAGAATATTATCAATTGACCTAACTGGAAGATCCCAAGCTGGATAAGCTGGGATTCAAATTTAGCAGAAATTCTTTTAATTCTAGACATAACGGGGATTCAGCCTGCACTTAGTCCATTGCGAGAAGGTTACTGGGCTAAAGTTGGATGAGGCTTTCCGGCCCAGGGATGCCTTCAGCTTCTTTGCAAACGGGAATCATCTCTGCCCTGACCTTATGAAGAGAAGTTAGGCACCAGGTTTCTTGTTTCTCTCCACCTCTGAAATCTTGCCCTTGTTTCTTATTTGGGATACATGTAGGGATGAAGCTCAGGCCCGTTTGGGCCAGCTGCGGGACAAAGCAGAGAAGGACTTAAAGCAGTATATATCTGAGATGAAAGAGTTGGAGCGCTTCCTGGAGAATGACCGGCGCATGTCTGAATTTGTCAACATCAAGCTGCAGGAAAGGACCTTCACTGAAGAAGCACTGAGAGCCAAGGCAAAGAAACGTGTGTATTTATTATGTATATGATTGACTTGCAGGCTTCCACCTTTAGCAGGGGAAGGCGACTTCGAACCTGTAGAACAGGGCTTTTCAACCTGTGGTACACGTACCACTTGTGGTACATTAACAAGTGGCAGGTGGTACGCAGCCCTGCCTAGCCAAGTGTAGTGGGGGAGGGAAAGAGCCAGCACAGGCAAGGACTTACAGTGAGAGAGTCCTCTGGAGCTGCAGATTTTACTTATGAATGGAGCCATTTGGGGAGGCTGCCTTAGCCGGCAGCAGTACTTACATTTTTTTTTTTCTCCTTAAGTGCCGGCTGGGCTCCTTACTTTCCTTTCTAGCCAGTAGCTAATTCTTAAAGGGGAAGTGCCTTTTTAAGCTAGTTCACTCAGCAGCTTGTCTTTTCTATCTCTGGAGGCCTTTCCTTGTTTGATCAATATATGGAAGAGGGAAAATATGGGGGTTTTTTTCAAATTCTTCTTCAGAAGGAGGATGGGCATGAGAAAAAAGGGAGGCAGGGAAGGGAGGGAGGGAAGGAAGTCCTGCCTTAGCAGTTGGCCACCAGCAGCTCTGCCATTGACTTTGCTTGTCAAAAGGTTGCAGAAGGGGATCACATGACCCTGGGACACTGTGACCATCATAAATATGAATCAGTTGCCAAGCATCCAAATATAAATCACATGACCCTGGGCATGCTGCAATGGTCATAAGTGTGAAAAATGGTCATAAGTCATTTCAGTGCAATTGCAACTTTGAACAGGTTTTTTTTTTGTCCCCAAGTTTTTGACACCTTGCTAGGTGGTACTCGAATATTGCCATATCCTAAAAGTGGTACAATCGGTAAAAAGGTTGAAAAGCCCTGCTGTAGAAAGCAAGCTATGAAGCAGGAGGAATTCTTTGATTTAAAAGCAAGCGGTTCTGGCATTCAACTTTCCGTACCTGACTTCTGGATAACTGTCCCTGTTAAGTTACTTGAAGCAAGCCATTTATTTATTTATTAAATATATATATATATATATATATATATATATATATATATATATATATATATATATATATATATATATATATATATATATATATATATATATATATATATGCTGTCCATCTCGCTCTCAAGTGACTTTGGGCACCTTGCAATGCCATAAATAACAGTATAAAGAAGCTCAAAGGTTAAAAGCATTAAAATATTCATTTTATTTATTTACTTATAACAATTTATTGGCCGCTCATCTTATCATAGGGTAACTCTGGGCGGCTTACAATTACATCTTAGTTAAAACATAAAATGTTAAAATCAAACCTTACAACCTAAGGACACATTGGAGCTGTGGTGGAGTGTGTGTGTGGGGGAAGTGGGATCTGTTGTTACTCAATCAACCACCTCCATTGCGCTGTTCCCCCACTGGGGCTCCAAGCCAACTGGCACAGTCACGCCTTTAGGCCCTTACAAAAAGGCAGAAGGGTTGGGGCCAACCTCACATGGTGGCGGCGGGGGATATATTGGGCGCTGAAAGATAAAACTTTAAAATTGAACAACAAAATGTATAAAAAGGACCAATGCGTAAACAATTATGTGACCATTACCAATTATTTCCTCAAGTACTTTTTACTTTTGGTACAGGGGGCTGTAAAGGAAGTTCATTTGGCTGTCAGAAGAATTTTAGAGAAGTTTAGATGTCTGTTTTTAAATGCACATGTGGGTAAAAACAGTGCAGTGAAAAGAAGATGCAGGCTTCATTCACTTGTATAGATCTTGGAAGAAGTTTGTTTAAGAAATGGGCAAAGGCCTCTTCACAGATGCTACTTAGGAACAATGTAAGAGTTAATAATAATAATAATAATAATAATAAAGTTGGAAGGGACCTTGGAGGTCATCTAGTCCAAGCCCCTGCTCAGGCAGGAAACCCTATACCATTTTGGACAAATGGCTGTCCAGTCCCTTCTTAAAAACTTCCAGTGTTTAAAATCAATGTTCTATTGTTTGATGAATTGGGAAGGCCTTTGGATCAGCTTGGTACTGTTGCTTGTTGATCAGTTGCAAGGATTCTAGATGGGGATAGCTTGGCTCCTGTGGTCTGTTTTCCAATAGCCTCATGACTTGGTTTCTGTAATGCAGCGGTCCACATCTCCCACCCTCTGAGAGACTTCCAGATGTTACCTAATTGCAGTTTTTAATAAGACAGAAGGTGGAAATGGTTGCAGATGTGATTTGGGAGTGACCCTATTACATCTGAATGAAAGCAAATTCAGATCTCCAGCACAGCACTCAGCAGCCACGTTTGGCACTCAGTTTGGAAAAACGCTATTAAAAATGCACTGATGGAACAATCTAATGGTAACATAAATGTTTTGTACGTTCAGTGGGTAGAAGGGACAGGTTTCAACTGTTTATGAGCACTGCAGAGTTGGGAGTTACACTGAAGGAGATTTAGCCCATGTAATATTAGAGAAGAACTGGGGCTCCTTTTATTTTTATTTCTCTCAATAGAAGAAGAACGGAGACGGAAAGACAGTGAGGAAGAGTTGCTTGAATCTTACAGCAATGCCTTTGATAAACTCCTGGAGCTCACTGCCTCAAAGGATCTGAATATGGCTCTGGATACATTTACTAAAGGTGATGTATGTGAATGGCAGTTAGTTTAAAAAAAAAAGGGATCATTTTGCACTCGATAGTGTTCACTGCCTCGGCCTACCGAGGTCGGCCGGCCTCAGGAAGAGCCCATTGATTGGGACATTTGGGAACCATTCTCCCTCCAGTGCCCCTTGGATATTTGGGCCCTGATTATTGATACGTTGGCTTCTATGACGTTTGTCCTTCTCTCTATAGATAGGGAAAGGAATTTTGCTCAGTTCAACTATGTCAATGAGCAGAACAGCCAGAAGGACCGACTATGGGAAGAAATTCATGAGGTGAGTAGAAAAGATGGTCTCTCCTCTTCTTCCTCTTTTTTTTTATTTTTAAGAAGGGCAGTATTTTTTTTAGAGGTGATTGCCTCTGTGACTTTCCCAACCACTGAAGTGAAGTGCTATCCACTCCTCTTTGAATTAGCAGAAATTTATAAATGCATATATGCATATGAATGCATCCTGTCCGGTTTGTAGAGGTAGCAATAGCGAGAGCTCTTAGACTTATATGCCGCTTCACAATGCTTTACATCTCTCTCTAAGTGGTTTACAGAATCAGCATATTGCCCCCCAAAATCTGGGTCCTCATTTTACCGACCTCAGAAGGATGGAAGGCTGAGTCAACCTTGAGACAGTCAGGATCGAACTGCTGGCAGTGGGCAGAATTGGCCTGCAATACTGGTTTCTGACCCCTGTGCCACCATGCCTCTATAACAAAGATGAGGGCAATATCAGAATTTAGAAGGATTTTAACAAGTTGATAGTGGGTTGAAATTCATCTTGCTGTTTTTCCAGCCCAAGCAAAATCTTGCATTTAGATAGGACAAATCAAAGGCACATGAATATGGTGGGGGGAGTTTTAAACAAACAAACAAACAAATAGGCAGTTGTACGTGTAAAAACAGTCTGGGTGTTTTGATAGATCACAAGCCAAACGTGAGCCAATAGTGTGATATAGCTGCAAAAAAAAAGCAAATGCCATCCTGGGCTGCTTCAACAAAAGTACAGGAGAGACCTTGTCATTCCTCTATTCTGCAACAGGCCTGGAATATTTTAGGAAGCACATGTGAATGCAAGATGGAGAGGGCCTTGGAAAGAGCAATAGGAACAGTTGGAAACAATGGTTGATGTTACCCTGGATAAAAGAAAACTCTGGGATACCTGATGGTTATCTTCTATACAGCCATCGTGTAGAAAGAAGGGGAGAATTGTTCTGAATTGTTCTAGAAATAATTTTAAATAAGAAAGAGACTTTAGCTGGACATCAGATAATATTTCTTAATAGTAAGAGATGTTCAGCAGTGGAACAGACTAACTTGGGAGAATGGTATTTAAACAGAGGCCAGATGGCCTTTTGATGGGGATACTGCCGTAATGGATTCCTGATCAAGGCAGTGGGCTGGCACAAATGATCTCCCAGGCCCCTTCCATCCCTGACAGTCTATGTCTCTGCAGTTGGTAAAAAAATAAGAAGTTCCTTCCATCTTTTACCTTTGCTTTTCCAGCTTTGTCATGAGATCCAGGAGATTCAAAAGCGGAACAGTCAAAGGGAGGCCCAGCAGCTGTTGCAGCTCCACGAAACTGAAGCCCAACAGGAGGAGACGGTGAAAGAGGGCAATCAGGCTGAGCAGAACCTGAAAAGGTTCCTCAAGATTTGGGAACAGCTTAAAAGCGGTGAGCGATGAGGGGAGCAAAAGGAGTTGCTTACTAATGGCTGCGTTAAGTAAATCTGGATAACAATGAGCAAGTTTTCCTCTGAAGCTTTGCAGCTGGGGACTGGCTCTTGTCTCATCATGAAAGCTATGGGTTTTGTTTTTTTTAAAAAAAATTACTTCAAGAGTGCAATATTTTGGGGGACTGTGGCACCTCTTGAGATTGTTGCTAGGATGATCGCAGCCAATTGTGGAATTCCAGGTCATCAGTTAAGTTACCAGAAGCCAAACTGGTGCCAGGGCTCCTCCCCTGGTACCCCAGACTGCCCCCTACCACCCTTCTTCTCCTTGACTTTTTAAAATTGATTTATGTGGAGCCCAGAGACTTCAAGACCAAAAGCTTAATTATAGCCACCTAGGATGATGGGCAGCAAATCATCAGGAGAACCAGGAAGCTTAATGGACATCAAAGGTGATGTTCACACATTGACAGTAATTAGCACTAGATTAGCTACCCTCGCCATATTCTGCGTCAGATGCTGCACCCTCACCGCACAAAAGCAGCGGGTCTGTGGAGATGTGTATGATCCAAACAAGCAGTAGGCCAACATCATTCAGTGTGACACGACCCAATATACTGAGGTGGGGGTTTCATTTAATGCATCTCCTCCTACCAGTAAATGTTGGTTCCCCTCAAAGATGGTCACATTCTATTTTTTTTAGCACTAGGGGAAAAAAGTGATGGTTACCTAGCTTCAGTAGTTACTGACACAGGACCATGAGAAGGAAAAAGAGGATAATAAGAAGAGGCTCAGAGAATTGGTTTGCGACTGGCTGATTGTTCATTGATCAACAGGAAAAACTGCTTGCCGAGAATGGCTCAGATGGTATTGGGGGGGGGGGTGGTAACCTGGAGGTAGAAAGACACTTCCTCCTTTGAGCAGAAAGTTGGGCAAAGTAGATACAAATTCCCACTGGCTCCAGACAATATGGCCATGGAAATGGGCATTTAGTCCAACTTCCAAAGGCCAGAGTTATAAACTCATCTTTGTTAGTAGGCTAGGTATTTGAAGGGTATAGTGTCAAAAAGAGAGGGCGTTTTCCTCAAAACGTGAGAAACCTGCGACTTATCTGGTGGCTCTGATGGCCAGTTCCTTCAGACAGCATAAAAGAAGCCTTTTTTTTTTCCCAACACCACACATGTATGCAGCTTGTAAGTTAAGCAGGAGACAAGTGGGCCTTTAAAAAGATTGCATCGCTTCTTTTGCTGCCCTTCTTTTCAGTCTTCTTTTATCTTGGCAAACCAACTATCCCACCATCCATCATGCAAGTCCTAGACAGAAGATCGGACAAGGTCTATCCCAGGGGTAGGCAACCTTGGCTCTTTTATGACTCGTGGACTTCAACTCCCAGAATTCCTGAGCCAGCACGGCTCAGCATGGAAACCTCTCTCTTTCCCCTCAGCATGGCTGGCTCAGGAATTCTGGGAGTTGAAGTCCACGAGTCATAAAAGAGCCAAGGTTGCCTCCTGTTCACCTAGCACAGGGGTAGGCAACCTTGGCTCTTTTATGACTCGTGGACTTCAACTCCCAGAATTCCTGAGCCAGCACGGCTCAGCATGGAAACCTCTCTCTTTCCCCTCAGCATGGCTGGCTCAGGAATTCTGGGAGTTGAAGTCCACGAGTCATAAAAGAGCCAAGGTTGCCTACCCCTGGTCTATCCCGTGGAAATTGGTGTTGGAAGCAGGTTTCCCCCCTCCCCTCCCCCCCCCAACCAGGTGCAGTGCAGAGCCATTGATTAATTTAGGTGCAGGCAGAAGATCTCTAGTTTCTTTCTGAAGGACATGGCAATTAATGGCAAGCGTCAGGATTCACTTTTCCTTTTTTCCCCCCTCTCAAAGCAATTGAATCTGTCTTCTGGAAACTGGAGTGTGACCATTCCTCGTTGGAAAAAGTGCTGGGCGGGACAACAACTGCTCAGGATAAGAATGTTGCCATTTACCTGAGCGTAATTGAACAGAAGGTCAATAAGCTGCTCACAATGTATTCCTACAAGAAGGCTGAGGTATGCAGACAGCAACAAGGCTGGAGATGGGTCATTTCTCATTTCTGTCTGTGTGGAGAGAGTGTTGCGTGGATTTTTTTTTTTTGCCCCCAGGTTAGGAGAAGGTGACTTTCAGCTTACTTTTCCCAGCTTACCCAACCTAATTTAGATTTTGCTATAACAGGAACTGGGAAACGTTTTATTGCATAAAAATCCACTTAGAATTTGCAGGAAAAATATGTGACTGAAGCTATATATAGGACCTGGGTGTCCAACTTTGGCAACTTTAAAACTCGTGAACTTCAACTCCCAGAATTCCTCAGCCAGCCATGTTCTGGGAATTGAAGGCATAAGTCTTAAAAGTTGCCAAGGTTGGACAGCCCTGCTATAGGATAATCTCTGCTTGGTCCCGTGTACTCATAGGTCTACGTAGATCCAATATAGTTCTCACTTTTCCAGTGTTTTGCTTTACCTAGCTCATTCCCAGTTTTTTAAAATAGTTTATGATATTGTGTGTGTCCGTGTGTGTGATATATTTCTGCAAATATAAAAATTAGAAACTTAAAAAAAACATTTTAATAATAGCCGCAACCCATTTAGTGTTGATGTATTGGAATGGAATAACCTTGTGGTGGGCAACCTGCAGCCCTTCAGATGTTGCTGAACTACAGCTCCCCATATGTTTTACTTACCGTCCATTAGGACACTAAGGCTGTAGTAGTCGGCTACATCCGAAGAGCCACATATTGCTCATTTCTGGCAGATTAATACATGTGGCCTAGTGGGTCTCTCTTAATTTAAATCTTTAGGTGAGGGTAAAGAATGCTCTTTTGTTCCCTACTTCTAAATTTGATCTCTTTTTAGGACAAGGACGAGCCCTATGACACTGTGGAGACAGCACAGCTGCTCCTGGGGCAGACACCAGGGCTGCGGCCAACGTCGGTGACTGTTCGGCCACCCACAGCTGGGTAAGGAGAGCTGGTTATTACCCAGACAGTCCAGAAGGATATCCGGCTAAACCTCCATTTGGCGTGTCCCCATTTCCACATTAAATTCAGAGTGGGGCATGGGAAACATATTTTTTGTGGTGGTGTCGCCTAGCCTGGAATTGTTAAGGGCTTTGGGTTGTATAAATTTCAGGTGAATGCTGCTTCTATGTTCCTTCCATTAAGAGCAGCTTGACAGCTGGAGCTGATTTACTGGGCTTTTCCTCATCAGAAATCTTTAGATACACAGGGCAGCCGTCTGATAGAGAAGTTGTAGCTTTGAATTTTTTGTCGTGAGCAAGAAATTGGACTAAATCAGGGATGAGGAATCTTTGACTCTCCAGATATTACAGAGAATCCCACATTATTGGCAGGACTGCTGGTAGGGATATTTAGGTAGCATTTGATGGGGTACAGACCCTTGATCCATGGTGAGTCAATTGGATTTGCCTGCAATGTCACTGTTGTTATTACTTTAATTGTTATACTAATAGCCCTAGGTTTATGCATGGCATTCAACAAAAGGACAAACCCTTGTCCTAAATTTGCAGTATAAACAGTGACATAGGGAAGTAATTTTAAAACAAAGAAAAAATGACTAAATTCATGGAGATTTGCAGTCTCTGCATTTGAAAGATACCCAGTTGGGGAAGGCTGCATTGAGCCACCATGGTTCATTTAAGTATGGTTTGTTAACACAGTTGGCCAGATATGTCCCACATGCCAAGTGATTAATCATGGTTTAAAACTACTGTTGACAGAGTTAACACAACCTGACCTAAATTCAAAGTATTTTATGACTTAATAAAATATGGGATCTGTATCCTGCATACTTTGGCTTGGTGGGGTTGAAGATTGAGTTAAACTCTAGGATTGGTGGGATTTTAAAGAATGGATTTTATATAGTTATTTTTTAAGATGTGCCAAATTTGTGATTCAGGTGCATAGAAAAAGTAGTGTATACATTCAAGCCAAGAAACATCCACAGCAAAAGAATGCAAAGCAGATTTTTGAAAAGCAAGAACTGGAGCAGTAAAATAAAATAAAAAAATCAGTAAAACAAAGACATACACCGACATAAAATTAGTTTGATGCTCAAACTAAGACTCTCTGATGAGAGTCAAAGTCACAAGTGAATTATAAAACAGAGAACATTATTTCCCATATTGCAACATTTGCTCTGTGATGAGGGGGCATAATGTGGCAGAGGCGTTATTGATGCATGGATCCTGGCATTTAGAGGTCAAGGCCAATAGGAATAGCAGTTGTGGAAAAGCTCCAGTTTCTGAATTGTTTTCTAGTCTACATGGAATTCTACATAAAATAGAATACAGCAGGATCCGTTTTGTGGGTTAAACTAAAAAAGAGGAAAAAATAGAAGACCAAACTCTTGGGAGGAATATGAAATCAATGTTCCCTTATTCTTCTAATCTCATAGGAGCAATCAGATTTTAGAATAGCTCAAGAACAGATTTTTTTTTTTTTTAAAGGACAGATTTGTAGTATTTAGGACAATGTTAATCAGATCATTCTTTGGGGTTTGCAGACTTGGCCATGAGCCAATACAAGAAGAGGACAACAGACCTTTAACTCATGAGGAGCTCAGAGAAAAAGTAATAAAGGAGGTGAGTTCAAGAGACAGAGCGAGCCAAGTTTGTATTGAGATGAAGATTAACACACTTGGGTGCTTTAAAACTTGTGTTTTAGAAAGAACTGCTTTACCAATGCGCACTATTTATATCAAACAGACTTATTTTATGCAGTATGCATGTATGTGCAAAAAGGAACTTGTTCACGAAAGTCAGGGGATGATTTCCTACAGTTGGCCACATTTTGCTTTCTGTAGTAGTTCCGACCCCTGTTGTAAGAAAACATTTTCCTACAAATGCAGTTTTGGGAATTGGTGCCCTCAGTTCTTGAAAGTAGGTCATACGTTCTGTCTCAGTTCTTTTCTTTGTATTTGTTGATTAACCTCAACTGTCCAAACTCCTCAGCCATCAAGTAATCCTTCCAACAACAAATCCATACTTCTGCTGGCCCCAGGGAACCTGGTTTCAGAAAAGAGAGGGTGGTTGCTGGTGAGCTTTTGCACTTCAAGGTGTCCTCTGGAATATTGCAAAGCTTAAGGGGCTGCAGCAACTCTCGCGCCGAAGCAGCTTTGAGCAGCCCCTGGTCGCCTCCTCTCCCACCTCTCGGCAGAGATGTGAATCTGGGCAATAGTGTTGGGACTACCGAATCTGGGCTGCAAACATCTGGAAGGCAGCAGTTAGCTTTCTCTTTGTTGTTATCTAGAACAGGGCTTTTCAACCAGTGGTACGGGTACCACCTGTGGTACATTGGCACCTGGCAGGTGGTACGTGACCATCCTAGAAAAGTGGTAGCGGGGGAGGGGAATGAGCTGAACTGGTGGCAGCACCGCACAAGCCTGAGCGAGAGATGGCTGGAGCTGCAGGGCTGTCAGGGCTCAGCGGAAGCGCCAGGATCAGCACCAGGCTCCAGCTGGAGCTCGGCGCTGATCCTGGCCCTTCTGGGAAGAAGCGCTGATCAGCTGGAATGTTGCAGCATCTCCAGGGTCTTGTGATTTACATTCAGATGCTTGGCAACTGATTCATATTTATGACGGTCACA
Organism: Azemiops feae; assembly: GCA_023970755.1. Lineage (NCBI taxonomy): Eukaryota > Metazoa > Chordata > Lepidosauria > Squamata > Viperidae > Azemiops > Azemiops feae. The sequence continues at coordinate 1,136,539 of JALGBA010004202.1, read as the reverse complement.
GTGTCCCAGGGTCATGTGAAGTGACCAAAACCTGCTGCAACCACCCAGCAGACAGGGGGAATAAAAACCAAACACCCCCCACCCCACCCCCACTGCCAATCCTCAACAGAAATGCTCACAACAATGAAAACCTCGGACAGGAGGAAGAGCGCCACCGGGTGGGCAGGCAGGTGTCTTGCTTGGCTGTGGCTTGGGGGGCACTTTTTTCAGTGCCATTGTAACTTCGAACAGTCACTAAGCGAACTGTTGTAAGTTGAGGACTACCTGTACTTTATCACTTTTTTCCTTTTTGGTCATCAAGTTTTGACACCTTGCTTAGGCGACTGGTGGTACTCGGATGTTGCCATATCCTAAAAGTGGTACAATGGGTGAAAAGGTTGAAAAGCCCTGATCTAGATTTTTTTTTTTTTTTTTTGCAACTCGGATCTGGTACCCCTAAGTCAGCGGTCTTTCACACTAGTCCAAAATAGATGAAATCGCCTTTCCCCAGCCAATACAAATACGTTTTTTTTTACACTTATTTTTGAACTATAATAGGATGGATTTTTCTCTCTCCTCCAGATCCAAAGCAAGGCAGCGGCACTTTCTCTAAAGAAAAGCACGTAATGCGCAGTTCAGTGACTGTATCCTGGGACTAGCACAGACAAGAAATAACCTCAGGCCTCCAGACGTGAATAGGAATCTTAACTGCAGCCTGGGCTGTGCCAGCCAAAGAAGAAAACTTGAGGCAGGTTTGCATTCCAAGTGTGATTCCTGAAACATTTTTCTTTACCCCGTTGCCCTCTGCCGCCTCCTTTCTCGTGTCTGGAAAAGGTTGATGTGGCTGAGTGTAGCCTTCATCCTGCAGGGTCCTTCCCTCTGCCGTGGAGCATGGAAAATCTTCCTCCTTCTGGTGAATTGTTCCTTTTCTGGGCTGCTCATGTGATCAGGACCGATGTATTGTGTCCGTGGTACATAATTCATAGCTGTCATACCATCCAAACTGTTTGCCTCCGTGCTGCCTGCCTGTTTATACAGTATGCCTTTTAATTTGACTCCACATTCTCATGCAAAGAGAGAGCGCATTGCAACGCATTTCTGCCTATAGCAGTGGTATTTTACTTTGCCACCATTCCGGCGAAGGAAGCAAGAATTTCCAGCTTCTAAAATAAGATCCTTTTTGGGAACAAGTGACCAAGTTTGCTCTATTTCCCCCAGCAGCGTTTTGTATCAACAACGGTTCTTTCTATCGTTAGTCTCCTTAGCTGTCGGAGTGTTGTGAGGCCCACAAGGGGTATATTGTGTCTTTTGATGTATCTGAGCCGGAATTGGGTTTATTTAAAGCACTTGGCCACATCTTGAACGGGTGTTTCTTTTTTTAAAAAAACAAAAAAAACACCCTAGCATGTTCCTCAAGAGTGTGGTTTTCACCACACGATCATCTAATAATATGAGGCTGTATCAGTCCCACACAAAGTTCCCATTTACAACGGCCAGTTAGAGCTCCGTAAGTGGCATATGCAAAAGGTGTTTTTCCCCCCCCCAAAGTAAATTGAAAAACACATGAAAACCGCAGCAATCGAGGTGTGTGTCAAAGGAGAAGTTTCTTCCCTTATAGTTATTTTTTCATTCTCTTTAAGCCCCCTTTTTGGAAGAAGTTTTTTTTTTAAAAAAAAGATCCCCCATTATTTCAACAAAGCTAAAACCACTTAAGCTGTTCCCCAAGTCCCAAATGATTTTCCCCTACAGGTCCTCTATTTCAGGCCTCTTGGCAGAGTCCCAGAAAAGTATCTTAGGTAAGCGGTTCCTCTCTCTCAAAGATGATCATCATGAAGAAAAAAAAAATCTGATAGTTTCACTGAAGGAAGATAGGTGCTTTCAATTCTGCCATTCCTGTGGGTGTGGAATGCAGGGGTGATGTGTGTGTATATCTTGTGTGTGGGATGGGTGGAGAAGTGGAGACTGGTCCCAGATGGGCTGACGACACACGCACAGTCCTGTGGCAAGTGAAAAGACTATCGTGGTTTTTTTTGATGATCAGTGTAAATCGAAAGTGGATGATTAAAAGGTTTAATTGACAACACCGGTTTGTTTTTGATGGTTTTGTTGGAGCATTTGCTGGTCTTTGGGGAGGTAATTTCCCTGCTCATCCAAATTAGGAGCAACTGATCATTGATACTAACCCCTGCAACTAATTTGCAATGGAGAACCAAAGTTTAAGTATCCCCTATGGAAAAATGTTGATTTGAAGAATAGCTCTGCCATAGCACTGAGTTTGGGTTCATATAATGTGCTGGGCCTTTAACCCTGATTAACAAAACACAATTGTGGTGTTCATATAATACACTGTGACCCAACAAGAAAACTAAGAGTGTAATGATCTAGCTTCTCACAATACACTAAAGCCATCATTGATTTGCCGTAATACAACTAAATCACATATTACCTAATGCCATTTAGCCTAATCCAGCATGTTGTATGAACACATGAGCATGTTCACATAATATTGGCATAGTTAAGCATTAACGGTGGTAAACCCAGGGGATATAAATGTAACGAGCAAGCAAAGGATTAAATAATACGCACTAAATTATGCAATTGACATTGTTTATATATACACAAACCCTATGCATCTAACAATGTTCTCAGCCTGTAGTATCTTAAAGTCCCATTGTTGGGAAAATAGGGTCTCATCAAGAGACAGCCACAAAGCTCATTTTATCCCAAGAAGTAACATATGTCTAGAGTATTATACTATTTAACTTTTTAAGGACATACAAAAACCATAATAATACTACCAACAATAATTTTCATTGCTAAACTAAAGCACCGAGAGTTGATTGGGGCTGTTAATCCAAACAATTTGGTCTTCCATTCAATTGTATCTGATTCTTGGAGATTGCTATAGTCAAAATCTTTCGCTAACCAAACCTGTGAACTTGACTTCCACTCCAAAACCCAACACGTCTCATGACTCAGTTTCATTTGCTCAACTGACTCTTCTGAAAAGGGTCAACTGTGCTTCTCTTATGGAGGCCTTCCCCATTTGGAGGAGGTGCCATGTCTCATCTGGTGAGTTTGGCATATCACTGCTTGAAAGATGCAACGTTCTTAGAAAACAAGCAAAGCAAGATTGGATGTAATTTGCTTCTCTCTGTTTCTGACTGGTTCATATCTGCACAACTTGGAGAGGACTCCTTCGTATTTCTTGGTTATTTTAAACCAAATCTATGTTTATTTTAAACCAAATCTATAGATGTAGGGCAGGCCGATAGTGTTGGAAAGGAACTATTTCTTGAAGAAGAAAGAGTTTGTTTTGCAACTATTTGGATGTCTGGACAGGGGCAGGGTTGTGTTAAAAAAAATTATGATCCTTACCTGATGGCACGATTGTGGCCACTATCTTGAATTTTTTGACACATAACCTTGTGTATCTGGTGTTTTTTTCCCCCAGAGGACTAACTGCTCTTTTAGTCCTGTTTGGAAGCCACACTAGATTAAGATTAAGACAAACTGGCCTCTTCATGAAATAAGTAGGCAACAGTATCCAATTCAACTTACATGCACGTAAAAAAGTCAGCATCCTGATCTAAAGCTGGCTGGAGTAATGCACTGGGTGAGAGTTAATTAGCACCTTAATCCACAAAAGGCACAGGTTCTGTTTGGCAGTGGGTTTATTTGTCAATTGGTTTTCATCCTATTCTAAGGGTCACATCTTCAAAAGCAGTGTTGCTCAGTTTTATGAACTTTAAAGTCTTCTCCAGGCATCTGTTCCTTGCACGACAAAGTAGGTGACTGTTGAGATAAGAGTCTTGGTAGTGATGGTGTCCCCTTTATGCAGCACCAACTCCAAATAATTTTGCCTGGCATAGATATTATGGTCTCTTAAGTTTCAGGCAAAGACCTTTTTATTTTTCTATCATTTTAAGAACCATTCTGGCTTTTCCAACTTAACTATTTTATTGCTCCTGTACTGTGATTTTATGCTGTAATTACAACATAAAATAACTGCAGCTGATCCTGGTTTTTATTTTACATGTAGTGCTCTTCTCCACACAGATGTTAATTGTTTTGATTGTTTTTATAGTTGTGCTTTTCTACAGTTTTTATATACTGCCCACAAAACTCCTACTATCAGGCTGCATAAAGGAGCAATAAACAAGAGTTATAATTGCAGATTGCCGTATGGTTAAAAAGAAATGTCTAAACCACAATCTGATTCATAGTGTGCATTTGTACAACATGACAAATGCATTATGATTTAGAGCGCCATATCTGTTGGCAAAGTTCATCCACCACACCAAGCCATGATACTCACATAATGTCTGAGTTCACCTAACTAGCTTAATCCAGCCCATTTCCGTTTTACTGCCAGTCTAAATAACAAAGCAGTGTCTCCAAGCGCCAAGGATCTCTTGGAAATGACTCGTTTTTATTAAGAGCAATTTTGACCAATTGTGGAAAGAGATCAAAGCCTTCTTGTAGGACTGTTTATTAGCCACAAGGTGTCAGCCATATTCTTACTTTTTGGAAAAAGTAAGCTGTGGAGTTAGAATGACAACATGCACAATTGGGAGGAGAACATTGTGGTCGATTGGAACAAGGAAAACAGGGCAATGGTTTAGAAAGCCAGGAAAACTATAGCTGAGTAAAATTCCTAGGCTCTCGGACCAGCCTCCATTAAACAGAAGCAAGAACTTCTTCTGCCAAATTTGGATCAAAATACTAGACCAAGGGACTTCAACTCCCAGAATACCTTGTTTCAGACATGTCCTTTTGATGTTGCCATCTTCATGTTCCCATACCAGGAGCAAGACATCTTTGATATTTTTAGCTGTATTGATGATAAAGTCGTATTTTCTCCTGATTTCTCTTCCATCCGACAGCAGCTTCAGATTATATAGAATTGGTTAGCCTGTCCTCCATTTGGGTACTGCCTAGGTTTGAAACAGGCACAACAGAGGCTGGGCAGAGACCATCAATGTGAATATATATCAGGTGGGTGTAGTATTCTACTGATCCAAGGGGTGATATGCATCCTTGAGCTTCTACTAAGACAGCAGGTTGGACAAGAAAACCTCTAAGGCCCTTTCCAGGTCTGTTATTCTGAATTCTGAATACAGTTAATAAAGGGTTTCCCAACCTTGGCAACTTTAAAATGCATGGACTTCATCTCCCAGAATTCCCCAGCTTGCTGTGGAATCCTGTGAATTGAAGTCCATGCATTTTAAAGTTGCCAAGGTTGGGAAACCCTGTACTAATAGGAGAAACAAAAATCTAAACAAATCCACTGCTCCCAAATTTGGAAGCTTTGTATGGTACTCAGGGGTGTTACAGGGAGGGTCAGAAAAGTCAAGATGGTATCCACAACCACACAATTATAGCCTGATCCTTTTCTGCTGTTGCATGTACAATGACCACAAGGAGGAGATCTGGCTTCAGTTGTGCAGTTTGGCAGCCCTTCTCACTATTTTTAAGTCCCTCTGGGGAAGTTCCTGTTAGTACTACAACCAGCAGCTAGAAATAGACCTGCCCTCCACTCTAATGGCAGAAAGTGAAGAGGAACTAAAGAGCCTCTTGATGCAGGTGAAGAAGGAGAGTGCAAAAGTTCGCTTGAAACTCAACATTAAGAAAACCAAGATCATGGCATCCGGCCTTCTCAATTCCTGGCAAATAGATGGGGAAGAAATGGAGGTAGTGACAGATTTTATCTTCCTGGGCTCTAAGATCACCACAGATGGGGACTGCAGCCAAGAAATTAAAAGACGCTTGCTCCTGGGGAGGAAAGCTATGGCAAATCTAGACAGCATACTAAAAAGCAGAGACATCACCCTGCCAACAAAAGTACGTAAAGTCAAGGCCATGGTTTTCCCAGTTGCAATGTATGGCTGTGAAAGTTGGACCATAAGGAGGCTGAACGCAAAAGAATTGAGGCCTTTGAACTATGGTGCTGGAGAAGACTCCTGCGAGTCCCGTGGACTGCAAGGTGACCAAACCGGTCAGTCCTAGAGGAGATCAACCCTGACTGCTCCTTAGAAGGCCAGATCCTGAAGTTGAAACTCAAGTACTTTGGCTACCTAATGAGAAGGAAGGACTCACTGGAGAAGAGCCTGATGCTGGGAAAGATTGAGGGCAAGAGAAGAAGGGGACGACAGAGAATGAGGTGGCTGGATGGAGTCACTGAAGCAGTAGGCATGATCTTAAATGGACTCCAGAAGATGGTAGAGGACAGGAAGGCCTGGAGGAACGTTGTCCATGGGGTCGCGATGGGTCGGACACGACTTCGCAACTAACAACAACCCCAAATTAGTTAACTCCTCTTTAAAATCACATGCTCCTGTGGCAGGAAGTTCCCGAAGTTACTGCAATACAATCTCAACTTATGACCAAAATTGGGACCAGTATTTCTGTTCTAAGCAAGGCGGTTGTTAAGTAAGTCATGCCCAATTCCACGACCTTTTTTGCCATGTTTAAGTGCAGGGGTCTCCAAACTTGACCCTTTTATGACTTGTGGACTTCAACTCCCAGAATTCCTCAGCCAGCATAGCTGGCTGAGGAATTCTGGGAGTTGAAGTCCACAAGTCATAAAAGGGCCCAGTTTGAAGACCCCTGTTTAAGTGAATCACTAGTTATTAAATGACTCACGTGATGATTAAGCAAATCCAGCTTCCCCCCCATTGACTTACCTTGTCAGAAGCCCTCTGGGCAGCTCACGAATGGTGATCACATGACCCCAAGATTTTGCAGCCATCATAAATACATGCCAGTTGCCAAGTGCCCGAATTTGATCATGTGACCATGGGGTTGCTGCAGCAGCCATAAAGGTGAGAACCCATTGAAAGTCACTTTTCTCAACTTTGAATGGTCACTAAATGAATGGCTGTTAAGTCGAGGACTACCTGTAAGTCTTTTTTGTTGTTGTTGTTCATTCCAAATCACTGCCTGCTAATGCCACCGGGTAAGCAAACATCTCATTATTATTTTTTTAGTACAGGTAAATAAAAGGTCTGTGTATTTATAGCTTCATTAACTTCAACAATGCCTTCTTTCACCTTAAATCAAAAGCTCCTACACTTTTTACCCTTTTTTCCCCTTTGCTCCATCCTTCTCCCTTTGATCATTTTGGCTGATATTTACAGCACTTTCCCCAGCTTTGGTCTTTATAACAAATGACTTGCTCTTTTTGTCTCTGTGCTGTTTTCCTTGCTGAGAAACAGAGAAAGACTAAGGTTAGAGAGAAACCATGGTGAGATTTCTCCAGCATACCCAGTTACAGGCTGGGTCAATTATAGTCAAAGCATCTTCCCTGGAATGTCCTCCTTTCTAAAGAACAGAAGGGCTATTCACAATCGTTGTCTCTTCTCCTTTTTGGTTTCTTTTAAAAGGAATACAAAATGTGATGTAAGCAGGCAAACAAGAAAAGGTCTTTTAAAAGGAATAGCAGAATGAAGTACAGAGCCAGGGTAATTCAGATTCAGAATAACAGAATAACTGAGATGGAAGGGACCTTGGAGGTCGTCTAGTCCAACCCCCTGCTCAAGCAGGAGACCCTATGCCGTTCCAGACAAGTGACTGTCCAGTCTCTTCTTAAAAGCCTCCAGTGATGGAAGCAACCACAGCTTCTGAAGGCAAGCCTGATTTATTGGTTAATTGTCCTCACTGTTAGGAAATTTCTCCTTAATTCCAGGTTGCTTCTCTCCTTGATCAGTTTCCATCCATTGCTTCTTGTCCTGCCTTCAGGTGCTTTGGAGAATAGCTTGATTCCTTCTTCTTTGTGGCAGCCGTCAAATATTGGAACACTGCTGTCATGCTGCCCCTCGTCCTTCTCTTCACTAGATATACCCAATCCCTGCAATTGTTCTTCATATGTTTCATTCAACTATAGATAGTCCTCGAGTTATGACCACAATTGGAACAGAATTCCTCTTGCTAAGCAAGGCAGTTGTTAAGTGAGTCGTGTACGACTTTATGACCTTGTTAAGTGAATCACACATTAAGCAAATCTAGCTTCTCCCATTAACTGCTTGTTGGAAGTCAGCTGGGAAGGTCACACATGGAGATGATATGACTTGGGACATTGCACCTGTCGTAAGCACATCCTGGTTGCCAAGCACCCAAATTTTGATCATGTGACTGTGGGCAAGCTGTGACGGTTGTAAGTGCAAGGACCTGTAAGTCACATTCTTTAAAATCGATGCAACTTTGGTCACAAAATGAACAGTTGTAAGCCATTGACTACGTGTATCCCTTGTGCCGTAAGCTCCACAGGTAAATTATGGAGAAACCCTGCTGTCACATAACACACTAAACTAAACCAATGTTTTTTAAATTTGACAATTTTAAGATGTGTGGACTTCAACTCCCAGAATCCCCCAATACACACATTAAAGTTGCCACTTTTGAAAAACCCTGAACTAAACCAACAACACATCACCACTCAATAAGAGTCATCTTTCTGCTCCCTTGCAAGGCCCAAACAGAAATGAGCAGTCCAGGGTAATGATAAAATCATATTACTCAAAAGTTCAGACTAAAGAACAGCTTAAGCATTCTTTTCAAGGTCCTAAGACTAAGTCGATTGTTAACTGCGAACGGTCACTAAATAAACTGTTGTAAGTCGAGGACTAACTCTATTCCCCACCCGCCGACGGAACGCACTGCTCCAAGATGCGGCGGTGGGTTACAACTCCCCCCCCTCCGCCCGTTCAAAACCATGAAGCCCAGTGAACAGCCCCTGAGCCATCCACATTTGGTAAGCTGGGCTTTCCCAACTCCGAGAGACACAGAGGCAGCCGGTGAACGGCAGGGCAACCTGGAGCGCCGTGCAAAAGACACGTGGGCACCGCCCGGCTCCAGCCAAGCTGCCTCTGGGGTGGGTCCGCTGGCGTCACGCTTATTGCTCCCGGTCGCCAGCAGCAACGGCCACAAACAGAGCTCCTGCCGACCCCCTCAGCTCTCCTCTCCGTCCGCCCACGGCCCACCCTCCTTCCCCTCCTCCTTCTCCGGCGCTTTAGCGCCACACCCAGCTTGCCCTCCCGCCTCGACCCACCCAACCCGGGCGCTTCTCGCCTTCCCGGTCCGACGAGGAGCATCTTTTCGCTAGCTCGCCTCGCCTCGCCCCGCGCGAGGAGGCTCCGTCGGTGCAGACTCTCCGTCCGCCCGCCCGCCTTGGAAGTAAGACAGGGGCGCTGGGAGAAGGAACAGCGGGGCTGCGAGGGGGGGGGACGGGGAGAGTTCGGAAGGAGTTCAGGCAGCCGCGGGGCGGGGCTCTTAAAAGTTGAGGGGGAGAAAGAAAGACAAGAAAAAAAACAAAAACCCAGCGCGTGCAACTGAGGGGCATCCAGAGGGGCGTCCACTCGGCGTGGCCTGAGTTTCCTGCTGTCTGAGGGGAAAATTCGACGGAATTTAAAGAATTAAAGCCAGATTGGGCCGGGGGAGAATATTTAGGCTAGAAATGGAGGGGGGGGGGAATTGCTGAATGTTTCTGAGGAAATGAGGTGCGTTTGCTGAGCTGCCCCCCCCCCACACACACACGCGCGCACGCGCGCGCGCCCCTTTTGCAGGGTTGCTTTTCGAGGGAGTTGGTGGAGGTTGCCGTGTCAGGGTGCCCCATTCCGGATTTTCCCTTTTGCAAAAAGGAAAAAAAAACAAAAACCCGCCTCCTTGATTTAATTTTGCAGCAGGAGGCAAAACCAGGGAGGTATTGTTTTTTTTTTTTTTTTTTAATGGGGAGACGCATGCATTGCCAGTGTGGCTTTGGCAATCGGGTGTGCCTGTGTTGTTGCAGGGAAGTGTGCGTAACAGGCTGTTTTAATGGAACAAATGAGCGGCAAAGTTTATAAGCAGGGGTGTCCAACCTTGACAACTTTAATGCCAGGGGAATTCTGGGAGTTGAAGTCCACAAGTCTTGAAAGTGGGCAAGGCGGGACACACCTGGTTTATATAAAAAAAAGAGAGAAGTAGCGAAGATTTCAAGATAGCTCAGGCCTGATTTCTCCATAAGCAAATTCTGAAGAAATTTTGAAGTGAACCTAGCTCAAATGGTGCCACCCACAGCTTTATTATGTAATCTACAGGTTTACAAACAAAGTCTGTGAAAACTTTTGTTCAATGCATTAAATAGATCCTTCAGATTTAAAGGCAGTAAACCTTGAAATAACTGTCAAGGAATAACGGGGAAAAAATGTGCAACCTTGTGGTTGGCCAGTAGATAAAAATAATGGGTGCCCTTAAAAAAGCCTTTGTCTGAACAGAGTTAAGGGTCCCGTTTACCCCCACCCCCAAGAGTGCAGCTCTTTTGGTGTCACAAAAGTTTTAATTAAGGGAGATGTGTCTCTCTCTATTAATACTGTACTGCAATATTTTCTCGGGACAAAAGATCAATATTTCCTAAAGCTAGTCTGGTGAGGCAAGGATGTTGTAATGGATCCTAGGTGTGGCCCACATCAAGACTGAAGCTTCATCTAAGTGTTGTCTTGAGTGCTGTGCATGTTACAATGCAAAGTACAGTCTGGGCAGTATTTAATGAGAGCAGAGGATAATTGTACAGTAGATGGGGCACTGCGGAATAACAAAATGTGTATTTGTATCAGCAACACAGAGACAGGCTGTATTGTTGAATACATTTTTCTGTCAGGAGAAGAGAGGTACTTTACTAAGGGGATGTATCTATGTGTGATATGACTGACATCCATAAGTTTATGTCATGTACCTCATTGTGAATGCTCCCAGTTCACAAGATGCTTGATAGTAGGAACCACTATGTGTATTTTTAAAAAAGATCTTATTTTTGCAGAATGCATATTTTTTGCCTTAGTTTACCCTTAGCCTATTTTTGGTAGCGTTATGACAAAACTCCAGAAAACAGAAATCTGTACTGTAAAGATTTCTCCTCCCTGCTCTATGCTGTTGTTAGTTGTTTATAACATAGTTAACACTTTCGGCTGATAAGCATTGTTTCTTTTTTAATTCATCACCGCTACCCTAGTTGGTATTGCAATATGATTACTAGATAACTACAGGACTAAGACTATTAGATCTAGGCTGCAAAAATCTAAACAACCATTGTTGTTGTTAGTTGCGAAGTCGTGTCCGACCCATCGCGACCCCATGGACAACGTTCCTCCAGGCCTTCCTGTCCTCTACCATCTTCTGGAGTCCATTTAAGCTCACGCCTACTGCTTCAGGACTCCATCCAGCCACCTCATTCTCTGTCGTCCCCTTCTTCTATTGCCCTCAATCTTTCCCAGCATTAGGCTCTTCTCCAGTGACTCCTTCCTTCTCATTAGGTGGCCAAAGTACTTGAGTTTCAACTTCAGGATCTGGCCTTCTAAAGAGCAGTCAGGGTTGATCTCCTCTAGGACTGACCGGTTTGATCGCCTTGCAGTCCAAGGGACTCGCAGGAGTCTTCTCCAGCACCATAGTTCAAAGGCCTCAATTCTTTGGCGCTCAGCCTTTCTTATGGTCCAACTTTCACAGCCATACATTGCAACTGGGAAAACCATGGCCTTGACGATGCGTACTTTTGTTGGCAGGGTGATGTCTCTGCTTTTTAGTATGCTGTCTAAATTTGCCATAGCTTTCCTCCCCAGGAGCAAGCGTCTTTTAATTTCTTGGCTGCAGTCCCCATCTGTGGTGATCTTGGAGTCCAGGAAGATAAAATCTGTCACTACCTCCATTTCTTCCCCATCTATTTAGTTACATTTTCTAGATTTCTTTGCTGCCATCTATTGGTCTTTCAGAGTTTTGCAGCCCAGTTTGGTAGCCTTTCTGTTCTCCACTAAGGCAGAAAGTTTCAAAGATTTCCAGGCTGTGGAACTTGTTTGTTAGGATTATTTTTTCCTGGAACCCTTAAATCAAGAGGCAAAGCTTTTGTGACAGAAAATAGACTCTGATTGAGCGAGTGAACTTTTTTTTCCTCTTAATTTCTTCTGGAGCTCCCATCAAGTTATCACAGAATCTTGGGTTGGGAAGAAAACAGTTTGAAAAACCTTGCACTAGACTAGAGCATGATGATGCTTTTTTAAAAAGATTTTTTTTAAAAAATCCTAGCTTTACTATTTTTATAAATAACTCAAGATGGCGAATATACGTGATACTCCTCCCTCCTCCTATTTTCTCTATAACAACAACTTTTTGAGGTAGGTTGGGCTGAAAGAGAGTGATTGGCTCAAAGTCAACTAGCCAACTTTCATTCCTAAGGGAGGAACTAAAATTCACAGTCTCCTGGTTTCTAACCAGGTGCCTTAACCACTGCAGGCAGTCCTTGACTTACAACCATTTGTTTAGCAACCATTCAAAGTTTTCTTCTTCTTCTTCTTGTGCCATATCCGTTATCGGACGTTGATGATCATGTTGGCGATCCTGTTTTTATCAGCAGCCGCACGAAAAAGTGCTGCTGAGTTTTGTCCAAACCAGACCCTTAGATTTTGAACCCTCTGTGGGGGTTCCAGGCTCCCCCTAAGAGTCAAAATTATCACGACATTAAAAAAGAGACTGACAACTAGTTCTTGCACTTAACAACATTGCTATACAATGTTGCAGCAGCCCCACAGTCACATGATCAAAACTGGGGTGCTTGGCAACTGGCATGCATTTTCAATGATTGCAGCATCTCAAAGTCATGTCATCGCCATTTGCGACTGTCCCAGCTGGTTTCTGACATGCAAAGTGATTAGTTTAACAATTGTGGCCAAACAAGTAAAATCGGGTGTGATTCTCTGCCTTGTCTAGCAGTTGAAATTTTGGGTCCCAGTTGTGCTCTTAAGTTGAGGACACAAACATATGCACCAGCAACATTCCATTCCATGGTGCAAAACTAATAAGATTTTTCAACAGATTTTCCAGAACATTAATTCTCCTCATACAGTCGTATGTACAGAAAAATAACCTTTAAAAATCTAATGCCATGCTTTGAAAACTGAGGAATCATGTTTCTTTAAGGATAGATAAGAAATCCCTTAGGCTTTGACAGTAAATAATAATAATCGGGCTATTTCTTGGCTGTTGCAACTGAAATCTTTAATTTGTAAAATATATTGTATAGTTTAATCTACAAAGCAACAGTTCACGTAAAAGAAAGGAGTGACCCCTTGATATCACAACCTTAGGAATTTTAAGATGTGTGAACTTAACTCCCAGAATTTCCCAGCCATCATACCACACATTTTCATGTTGATAATTTTGAGAAACACTGTGTCAAAGCAAGAACATCCAATGTTAGTATTGGATGTTCTTGCTTTGACACACTGATCTAGAGAGATGCATGGATAGAGGCTTCCCTAGTTTTTAGATACAGGAAGTCCTCGATTTAAGATTGGTCACTTGGCGACCACTCAAATTTAAGACAGATCTCCCCAGATTACAAGCCAAGCAATCTTCCATCCCCACCCTGTGATCAATTGATCACATTTTGGTAGCATCCACGTCTGTCTGCAGTGTTCTGCAATTTCTGGCATTGTTTTTTTTTTGGCTGGAAACCAGCATTTCTGGTTTCCAACCAAAAAAAAAACACCCACTGGGTATAATGGGTTTGATGGCTATTCCATTTGCTTAATAGCTGCTGCTTAATGACCGTGCAACAAAAGATAGTAAAATTGGGTGTGGTCACTAATGAACGACACAAATTACTACTGTAACTCTGGGCTCAATTATGGTTGTAAGTCGAGGATTACCTATAGTACTCTGAATCACCTCTACTCATCACCCAGCATTACTTTTCAACTCTCATTTTATCCAGTGAGTTCTGCTCTTTTCCATTTCTTCTGCTTTTGTGGGCACAATTCTGGGGGGTTTTAGGGAACAGGAAACAGGAACCATCCCCTCTAAGATTCTGCCTCTCGAGTTTTCTGTACTTGAAACAACGCTTCAATTGTATCCTGCAGTGTGTAAGAAGTATTCCTACACCCTGGGCGTTGCCCCCTCTTCTTCGCTCAAGGTTTTTTTGCACCAGTGCACAGTGGCTGAATATTTTCTCAATAACTGACAGCATTACTACTAGTAAATGTGAATTTCAATCTCTCTTTTTCTCTCTTTCGTCCAGACTGTTTGTAAGATTACATGAAGATGTTCCTTGATTAGTTGTCTATCCATTATTGTTCAGATAGCGGTTATATTTTCTTTTAAATTCTGCTCCTGTTATGATGTTCTGAGACAGCCTTAAAGTCCCTGATGAACTTGACTTTTGCAGGTTCCTTCATCAAGTGCATGTACATCTTTGAATGTACTTTGCAGGGTGAGAGAACAAATGCGGTAAAATGGCACGTAGAATTTTGTTTTTGTTCTACCTTCAGCATTAAATCAAATCTTTATTACAGTCATACACCAGCAAAAGAAGGGTGGGATACAAACAGTAATTTAAATGCATCTTACACGAGAGGAGTGGAGAGAGAGAGATGTATATATAATTTTACCTTTGGTATTGGTTAGGGTGTGCTTGTAAAAAATGTTAAGGTTATGAATCAACTCAAATGCACAGTAGAGTCAAATGGAAAACAGTCTATTTATTCTAGACCGTTCCATTGCAGGCTGCAGATCAAAGGTTACAAGTCTGAAGTTATCAAAGAAAGCTCTTTGTATAGTTAGAAACAGCCCGTTGAAAAACATTGATAAATCCTACTGTCTTGAGACCCTCATTTTCTCAGTGCAAAGATAGGGAAAAGATAGCAGGATTCATTCAGGCAATTCGTTTTTCTGTCACCTGAAAAACGACATTGTCTAACAGTTTCTTCCTCTTGAGTTGACTGTGTGCAAAACAGCAGCTTGCAGGTTAGCCTGGCTTTGCAAAATCCGCTGTTCTGTCACCCATTTCCCCCTTGTAGGCCCCAAAGAAGCAGCATGGCTGTATGTGCCTTGTGTAGGATAGGACAATCTTCCGGCCTCTTGCAAAATATCCTCTACAGTTACACAGTTTGCAGATAGTGAGTGCTAACAGGCAATTAAAAGCCATTTTAAAATTTACTTTCAAACCTTTCAAACTTCAACTCCCAGAATTCCTGAGCCAGCCATGCTGAGGGGAAAGGGAGAGGTTTCCAAGCTGAGCCATGCTGGCTCAGGAATTCTGGGAGTTGAAGTCCACGAGTCATAAAAGAGCCAAGGTTGCCTACCCCTGCTACACAGAGAGGGACTGACCGGTAGGACAAGGCTACCCTACCAAAGGATTCTAGCTTCCCTTGCAGCCTAGTGAAAGGAGCTGCTAGGAGACATTGCTGACTTTGGAGCTGACAGGAAAGGAAATCCTTGCTTCAGGATTTGCAGGAGGGAAAAGGAAGGGTGGGCTGCATTTTTGGGAGATGGCTCAGAAAGGCGACAGTGAAGCTGGCTTAAAGCCTGGGATTCCTCCGTCTCTCTCCTCTCCTCCCCCTTCCTCAGCTCAGAAGCAGAGCTTGATTAAAACCAAATGTCCAACATTGGACAAAAGGGGATTTTCTCCTGCCCTTACATGGATAATTTTTCTCCTACCCCTCCCCTGTGCAAGTCTCCACCCTTTCTCAGCCCTTGTTGCTGCTGTCCGTGCATTTCAACTTCTGCAGGAAGTAAATGTTTCCCAATTTTGGCTTGAAAAATAGCAATTCCCATTGTGTGTAATGTAATTGTGAGTCACCGACAAATTGGGGTAACTTATCACCAGAAATTCTTGTCTTACTTTGCCACAAACCTAATAGGAAAGTGCTGTATCAGCTTTGAGTGGGCAATATACCACTCAGCTTTCTCCAACCTCTGGGTCTTTTCGACTTCAGTTTCCATTATTTATAGCCAGCTCATAATATATGCCAGTGGTGGCGAACCTATGGCACGGGTGCCAGAGGCGGCACTCAGAGCCCTCTCTGTGGGCACGCGCGCCGTCGCCCCAGTCCTAGGCCTTCAGCTGGGTTTTATAAAACCTTTTCGCTTTAGGCCTCCGCCGCCATGTGCAACAAAAATAAAAGGTTCAATCAGTCAATTTCAACTTCTCGTGGGTAAAAAAAAAAAGATCTTGCAAAGTTGGAATTGATCGATTGAACTTTTTAGTCCCAGCCAGTCTGCCGTTACCACCGCAGCCACGCCCGCCCAATGGGCCACGCCCGCCCAATGGGCCACGCCCACCCGGCACTCGACGATGCATAAGTGGGTTTTGGGTTGCAGTTTGGGCACTCGGTCTCTAAAAGGTTCGCCATCACTGATATATGCTGTGTAAGCCGGGAAGATTTATCTCCATTTACAAAAGGAAACAGCTTTATTTTGGACCTTGTTACTAGTTTGTACCTATTTTAAGAGCCGTTAGAAGAATTTTCTTGATCTGATTCCAAGCTGGGTTACCCAAGTGAAAAATGCAGGACGATGGTTTGAAGTAGAGGCAGGATTTTCTTCCAAGGGCCAGACAGCAAAAGGAAGATTCGGCTGTTCTTGGCCATGGGAAAACTTGAGAATGATAGGACATATAGTGACAAGGGGTTCTGGTGTGAAGTTGATGTGAAGCCTATTAAGTGTGTAAAATAGGATGCCCTTGCCCTGTGGGTATGTGAGATCCCTTTGTGGTGGGTGATCTTAGATGTGCAGATCCTTTCCTAGGTGCAGTGCAGATTTTTTATGACATGCAGTTGTCTGGCATCGAAGTGGAGCATTTGACACAAAAGATTTATCTTATCTTGAAGAAATTCCATTTCTCTACTGGAGCCAGAGAGGGGAACTTAATCAATTTTAGCCCAAGGGTCACCTGCCAGGCTGGGGTAATGTTTAAGTTAACTGAAGTTTATCAAAGGAGTTACAAGTTACAATTTGTGTAAGTGTAACTCTTTAGTTACCTCAGTAAAATATTGGGCCAATTCTAGATTCTATCTCCTGTTGAGAATTTTGCTGTTGAGAATCTTTACTTGCTTTTAGTGAGCTAGCAAATCTGGAAAAAAAAAGTACTGTAAATCAAGATTAGAACTACATATTATCTGGAGAACTCTAGTTATAAATCCAACCCCTATAGGGATAGCATACATAAATAACGTAAATGAATTAGAATAGACCGATAAAATTAAATTGTCTGTGTTTAGTTGGACTACTCTCTTTTTCCTTTGGAGATTTTGATGTCCAACAGTTGCTAGCATAGGACATCCATGTTGCCCATAGGCAGATGTTGATAGACTACCTGTAGACATCTGGCTTGTGAGCTTTCTGAGTCTCTGGAGCAGGGGTGGGCTAGTATGGGAATTTTGTGACCTGTGGTTGACTCAGGAATTCTGGGAGTTGAAGTCCACAAGTCCTAAAGTTGCCAGAGTTGCCCACCCCTGCTCAGGAGGCTAAACTGTGTGAGGAAAGGTTAAGGGAACTAGGTATGTCTAACCTAAGAAAGAGAAGGTGTAGTACTTTGGCCACCTAATGAGAAGGAAGGAGTCACTGGAGAAGAGCCTAGTGCTGGGAAAGATTGAGGGCAGTAGAAGAAGGGGACGACAGAGAATGAGGTGGCTGGATGGAGTCACTGAAGCAGTAGGCGTGAGCTTAAATGGACTCCAGAAGATGGTAGAGGACAGGAAGGCCTGGAGGAACGTTGTCCATGGGGTCGCGATGGGTCGGACACGACTTCGCAACTAACAACAACAACAGGGCAGGGGTAGGCAACCTTGGCTCTTTTATGACTCGTGGACTTCAACTCCCAGAATTCCTGAGCCAGCATACTGGCTCAGGAATTCTGGGAGTTGAAGTCCACGAGTCATAAAAGAGCCAAGGTTGCCTACTCCTGGTGTAGGGGGTAACATGAAAGCTGTCTTCTGATACTTGAGGGGCAGTGCCATGATGGAGGGGGTTGACTTATTCGCCAAAGCACCCGAGGGCCGGACAAGAAGCAATGAGTGGAAGCTCATTAGATCCAATCTGGAATTAAGGAGAAATTTCCTGTCAGTGAGAACAATTAATCAATAGGACAGCCTGCTTCCTGGAATTATGGGTGGTCCATTATTAAAGGTCTTCAAGAAGAAAATTGGACAGCCATTTGTCTGGGATGTAATAAGGTTGGCTGTGGGCAGGGTGTTCGATTAGAAGAGGTCCAAGGTCCCTTCCAGCCCTGTCATTCTTTAATTCTCCAGACACTGGACTAGAATTCATATGTAGATAGGCCTCAACTTATGACTGTTCGCTTAGCAACCATTCAAAGTTACAATGTACCTCCCCAGGGTTACTTATGACCCAGATGCAAAGTTCTGATGGCCTCCACCCATCACATGATCGCATTTGGGTTGTGTTTGCAGCATCCCATGGTCAGCAAAAAAAAAACACCCATTGTGGACAGTGGATTTGCCTAACAACAATGGCATTCCCTTAACGACCACTGCAAAACAGGTCTGTAAAATTGGGCGTGGTCACCTGCTGATCCACTTAACAACCAGCACAATTTATGACCATAATTCTGGGCTCAGTTATGGTTGCAAGTCGAGGACTATCTGTAATCCATCCCGACTGGGACTGCCGTCAGATCATGTCCAACGAAAGCTGGAGTGATACATTTCTCCCGTCCCTGCTCTCACTTCTACTGTATTCAGGAGACAACGGCACATAAATTAGTCTTCCTCAATTTGTAGTCCTGCAGTTATTTTGGATTATTGCTAGGGAAGATAAGAATGGAATTCTAGTTGGGAATGGTAAGACGGGAAATCCAACCTATTTAGAAGCTGCAGGGTTGGAGAAGGCCGCTGTCAGACACCGGGGAAATCAGGTGATTCAGGCAGTTCAAATGAGTATAAAGATTTATTACAAGCTTAAGCTCTCTGCAATAATCTGACCAACTGGCGGTTAAGGGAAATGAGCGGGTGATAAGAGAGGCATTCAAGGTAGGCTGGACTGAGATCTCTTGTGGCGCGGGGACTCATGATTGATGATGCGTTTGACCCCTCCCTCAGGCTAAGTCTGGCTCTCTCCTATATCTGCCCACTGTTCCTATATTCCTTAGCCCTCAATTTAGGAAGTGTATTCTAAATTGTATATTTTCATGTGATAAAAGTTTTGCATTATGCGTCTTTCTTCTCTTCCTTAGATCTTTGCACAATGCCAGTAACCCGCTCAAAATCGGTGGGCAACACCAGCGCCCTGACCTCTACGGTGGGCATTGTTCGCCTCCTGGAAGCCCTTTTCACCTGTGTGGCCTTCAGCTTAGTGGCCAACCGGGCCGCCTGGTATGGCCGCAATGGGGACTGGTGCATGTTCTCCTGGTGTTTCTGCTTTGCCATCACCATTGTCATCTTGGTGGTCGAGTTTGCTGGCCTTCAGCATCGCATGCCGGTCTCTTGGAAGAACTTCCCCATCACTTTCGCCATGTATGCTACCCTGATGTGTCTCTCTGCTTCCATCATCTACCCGATGCTCTTCATTCGGAATCAGAATTTTTCTCATGACGAACGGGGATACCGCATTTCTGCCACTGTGTTTTCTTGCCTAGCCTGTCTAGCTTACCTCACCGAGGTCAGCATAACCAAAGCTAAGCCAGGAGAAGTGACCGGCTACATGGCGACAGTCCCGGGATTGCTGAAGGTGGTGGAGACTTTCATTGCCTGCATCATCTTTGTCTTCATAAGTGATCCACCTCTTTATGACCGCCCAGAAGCTCTTAAGTGGTGCATGGCGGTCTATTGCATCTGTTTCATCCTATCACTTGTGGTGATTATCCTCTGCATTGGCGAATGCACTGGCTGGTTGCCATGTCCATTCAACAAATTCCTCAGCGGCTACACTTTATTGGCTGTGCTCATGTATGCCACCGCCACAATTATTTGGCCCGTCTACAAGTTTGACAGAAAACATGGGGGACAGCCATCTCGACCCTCATACTGTGGAAGTCCCAACATCTGTGAATGGGACAGGAATCTTACCATAGCTGTTCTAACCGCTGTCAATCTGCTGGTGTACCTTGCTGACCTGGTGTATTCTGCACGGCTGATATTCATCCAGGGGTAGACAGGGGCTGGCAGTAAGCCAAATCAAGGCAGCAGTGCTCAAAAGAAGGGAAGAAGAAAGTGGAAAGAGAAGAAGGGGTCATGCTTTTCTCTCTTTTGCTTTTATTTGTTCCTTTCTTCTGTCTCTCTCCTCTGCCTGCAATCCTGATCTAATTCATTCTCTTTCTCTCCTGCACTCTTTCTCTCCAGCCTTCTCAGTTACCTTGTTCTCAGTCTGGATCCATGCTCTGTGCTTGCCACACAATAATTCTTTTCCTCTCTCCATCCCAAGTCTATTGCACATAATAGCCAAATGATCATTTGTTGTATGCAGAGCTTGGGATGGCTCACAAATGCTTCTGCCTAATCATCTTTGGCTATTCCCATGCATGTATCTTCACCAGTATAGTTTGTCAGGAGCTTCAGGGCTATTAATGGTGGTAGTGGTTGGAATTGCAGGTGCCAGTCAAGGAAAAAAAAGCCAAGAGAGGGGGGGGGGGGCTGCACTATCCTTGTTGGGGACAATGCTGTGACGCTGATTTGTTACACTCCAGGATACAGGTAGTCCTCAACTTAACAACAATTCATTTAGTGACCATTCAAAGTTACAACAGCCCTGGAAAAAGTGACTTATGACCATATTTCACACTTAACAACCACTGTAGCATCCCCATGATCCATGTGATCAAAATTCAGATGCTTGGCAACTGACTCACATTTGTGACGGTTGCAGTGTCCTGGCCTCATGTGATCCCCTTCTGAGACTTTCTGACAAGCATAGTCAATGGGGAAGCCAGATTCACTCAACAACCGTGACACTAACTTTAACAACTGTGGCAAGAAAAGTCGTAAAATGGGGCAAAACTCACTTAACAAATGTCTCATTTAGCAACAGAAATGTTTTGCTCAATTGTGGTCGTAAATCGAAGACTACCTGTATTCTCGCAAGAATCCACTTCCTAGCATTTTCCTTAAATTGCTCAGCTTGCAGTTCGTTTCCCCATTCTCTGTCTTTGCCACCTTGGCTACACACTGTACCCAGACTACTAAGTTCAGAAATGCATGCCAATAGCCACCATCAGTCAGATTCAGAGGAAAAGTATGCAGCAAAAATAGGAACTTTGCTAGCAGAAAAGAAGAATTCAGAGCATTCTTGATGTACACATTTTATTTGGCCTTTAAAAAAAATATTCCTCCATTTTAGTGCCTTAAAAATATTGGGTTCCTCTTTCTGTCATCCTGCAAAGATGACGGAACTCTTTGCCCTTACCAAATATACTTGCTGTTTTCCATTATGAATATATATATATTTTGGGGGGAAAGATAGATGTTTACAGTAGAGCCATTGGCTGCTTGCATTTTCCATTGGGATGAATGGGGACTGTACAGAAGCAGTGCTGGAGGGGTGGCTAGCTTTGCACCACTATGGAGGGTTTATTCTCCATGGTTGCTGGGGGTGGGGAAGGAATTAATTGTATGGTAATGTGTTCATGTCTGCCTGTAAATCTGTAATAGAAATCCACCCATGTCCTGCAAAATGATTTATGTAGGAGCTGTTGAGGCTTGCAGTAACTTTACTCTAAAAAAAGGCAGTTTTTTTGTTTTTTGTTTTCAAAAGTCAACAAAAAGTTGAGGAGGTTACAAAGAACACTCTTTGATTTGGGAAAATGGAAAGCCACTTATTTGTGATTACACCAGGCTGAAAGATAACAACGGCAGTGGAGCAGCATTTAAATAAGAGTTAAAAATGTTTGCCTGTAAGTTTCTTAACTTAATAGATTGTTTTACAAAAAAAATTAGTATAAATGTTTTTCTTTACGTTTTGATGTTTTTTTTAAAGTGTCTGTAAGACATCCTCTGTTTTTTAAATAAAAAGAACATAGTAGAAAAATACAAGCTTTGCAAAGTATTAAATACATAACTTTTGGCTTCTTTATGGTTACTAATCCAATATTTTTTTAAATATTCCAAGCACTTGGTATTAGATAATATTGCTTTTCCAATTTTGTATTTCAAAACACATCAGTCCTTTCCCATTAGGTCAAGTTATTTGTATGTATTTCTACTGCATTTACCATTCTATTTTGCCTTTTTAAAATAAAAATACTTGTAACGTCGTGCAATATAAGCAGAAATGTAAGCTTCCTTCTTGTCTCAGTTACATGCAACTTCATCTACAATGTTTTTATTGAGTATTTTTTTTGAAATATGCAAATGAATCTATGTGTACAAAATAAAGAAGCAATGTTACAATGGAGTGTGGCAATCCTATTTCTATCATTTCTGAAGAAAAAAATGGTGCATTTTGGACACCAAGAGGCTGAATAGCTACAGGAATAATAGGCTTTTTTTCTGACTTAAGGGCACTTCAACAAATGGATTTTTACACCATTTTGATAGCAGCTGCAGACTTCTATGATCCTCCAATATTGGATTGTTATTAGAGAGCTGAGCTGATTTATTTTTGGCTTAAATGTTTAGAACTTCAGTAAAAGTAGTCTTTTCATCTCTTTCTCTAAACTTTTCAGTTTATTTTTGAAATACCGAGCTTATAGACAGCCCATTTATATATTTATTTGCTAGATTCTTAGACCACTATGCAGCTAGATGATTTACCAAAAATAAAACAATAATAATATAATAAAAATATTCATAATCATCTTAAAACAGGAGCACATAAACGGGACTGTAGGCTAATGGTTGCTGGAATTGGGTATGTCTAGTTTAATGAAGAGAAGGACGAGGGGGGACATGATATCAGTGTTCCAATATCTCAGGGCCTGCCACAAAGGAGAGGGAGTCAAGCTATTCTCCAAAGCACCTGAAGGCATGGATGGAAACTAACCAAAGAGAGAACCAACCTGGAACTAAAGAATTATTTCCTAACAATTAATCAATGGAACGACTTGCCTCCAGATGTTGTGGGTGCTCCAGTACTGGAGATTTTTAAGAAGACATTGGACACCGTTTGTCTGAAATGATATAGGGTTTCCTGCTTGAGCAGAAAATTGGACTAGAAGACCTCCAAGTCCCTTTCAACTCTTATTCTGTTATAGTTCCCAAGGCATTACAGAAAAAGCTTCTTGGAAGACTCTTTTTTACTTGGATAATGATAAGCCTCATTCCATTTGATGTCTTCTTCATTCTACAGCATGGTTTTTCAAACATTTTTAAACGGATGGGCTTCTGCTCCCAAAAATTCCCCAGCCAGGCTGGCTGGAGAATTCTGGGAATTGAAGTGCTCTCACAAGTGCCAAAGTGAAAAACAGTGGTCTACAGCCATTTGTTAAATAAATCTATGGTATACAGTCACAACAGAAGGAGTCACAATAGAAAAACATCTCCTAGTCTTGGCCCTCTGTTCTTGCCATCGATGGGACTGCCAACAATTTGGAGAAATTCCTGCCTGTTCATTTTTTCCAGCTCCAGATCTTGGAGAAGGAAAGGTGGCTGGCCAGCTTTGCAGCTCCTTTTCATAAGGACCATGGGGATTTTTTGTATAGATTTTTTGTAAATGAAGTAAGGCTATAGATGGGAGTACAGCAGTGGTGGGATTCAGCCGGTTCGCACTACTTTGGCAGAACCGGTAGCTAATTTTTTGTTGCCCAGGCCCAGACTGGGCTTCCGGAAGCGGCATCCACACAGAGAACCGGTTGTTCGCATATTTGAATCCCACCACTGGAGTACAGTATATGTCAGTGGTGGCGAACCTATGGCACGCGTGCCAGAGGCGGCACTCAGAGCCCTCTCTGTGGGCACGCGCGCTGTCGCCCCAGCCCTGCCTCCCCCCACAGCCCCCTCATCAGCAGCCCCCCAAGGAGAATCACCCCTGGGCGTGGAGCAGCGCAGCCAAGCACATGGCAGCTGGGCAGCAGGGACAAGACTCCGCCCTTGCGCCCCGTCGTGCGCAGATGATGCTGTGGGGTGCAGATGGAGGGCGTGTCCATCATGGCGCTGCAGGACCACCTGAGCGATCTGTGGCGGGCCGTGGAAGTGGTGGGTGGCCCAACAGGTGGGGTGGGGTGGGGGCGGGGGTGGAGCGGGCAGGGTAGAGCGATGGGGTGGGGGGCGGGGCGATTTTTGGGTACTCGGTCTCTAAAAGGTTCGCCATAACTGGTATATGCAAACAATTTTCATTCTCTGCAATATGGGGAAATTTTGATAACCGATCAGTTCCTGGTGGAATAGCAGTGTTTGCTTCTTGTTCTTTCTTTGCTTCCAGGTTGGCAAATTTGAAGAGGACAAACCTTTGAAGGACCAGAAAGTCCCGTATGTGGAAGAAGGTATTTTTATGGGCATGGATTTTCTAAATGTGGCTCAATGAAACACCATTTCCTTCACCATCAGAGGTTCAAAATCGTCTTCTGGATTCATGTTTATCTACACTAACAAGCACATTATAAATCTGGTGCTGACGCTCTGCCGTTTTTGAGACTTCTGGAGTCATAAGGGATCCCTCCCCTGTTGCCCCCTCCCACTTTTTAAAAATTAGGACTAGCAGATCTGAGTTGCAAAATTCTGGATGACCTTCTGATGGCAGCAAAGAGACCTATCAATACTGCCCCCTAGTGGTATTCTGCGGTTTTGCAGCCAAGATCTGGTAGTTCAGTTTGCATAAGAATTATTAAAATCCTGTCACATTTAGTTGGTGAGGCACTTTTCCTTCAGTATTCTCCCCTTCCCCCGACAGCTGTGATAATGATTCTTTGGGATGGTTATAGCTGCTGCGCACTTCCACAAAAATGCGAATATATTTTAGCTTTATGAGCTATAACTCTTACTTGACGGGTATGGCTACAAAATTCGTTGGAATAGAGTGGGTGGCTGGAGGAACACGTATGTATGTATCTGGAAGGAGCATAAAACTGCTGAAAGAAAGCGAATTGAAGAAGCAAAAGATATCCCTTCACTGTTGCAATCAGGGCAAGCAAAGTGTTAATTCTGAAAAGAGTTGAACTTTAGAAGGGAGAAACTTATCGGCAGGAAATTATATCATTTTTGTCAAAAGTGCATGTACATCACCATGGAGCTAAATACACAATACTTCTTTAAACTGAAGAAGTGTGCAGATGTGCGTGTTTGTCGGCAGGGCGTTTAAAAAACAAAAAGCAACAGTTGGAATCTGCCATTGGACTATAGGTAGTCCTTGATCAAGGACCGCATTTGAGCCCAAAATTTCCGTTGCTAAGCAAGGCAGTTGCTAAGGGAATTGCGCCCCATTTTACCTTACCTATTTTGCCAGAGTTATTAAACAAATCACTGCAGTTGTTAAGTGAAATATGCAGTCGTTAAGCAAATCTGACTTCCCCCATTAACTTTGCTGGTTGGAAGCCGGCTGAGAAAGTTATAAACGGGGATCCCATGATTCCGGGAGGATGCAATTGTCATAAATACATACCAGTTGCCAAGCGCTCAAATTTTGATCACATGATCATGGGAATGCTGCAAAGATCATAAGTGTGAAAATTGGCCCTAAGTCACTTTTTTCAGTGCCATTGTAACTTCAGTCACTAACCGGATGATCGTAAGTCGAGGACTACCTGTATCATATAGATATCTCACTTGCTGCAGCATTTGCAATGCTTTGTAATAATATTCTGGACCTGTCGAGATCCATTTTGCACCTCTGAAGGTCCTCCCTTATTTTACCAGTCTCGCTTTCCCCCCCCCCCAATATCCATCCTTTGGGGGTCTTCTAGCCCCCTTGCTTCAGAAAGAGAGCTTGGAAACTCCAAAGCTTGTGTTTAATTTGTGTAACACCTAAAAGGCTTGGCTGTTTGGATTCTTTTTCTTCTTCTTCTTCTTTCATACTAAGTATCAGTCCTCTTTCCTGTTCATGGAGCCTGGGACTGAAAGCCTAAATAATACAAATAATACAAAAGAGTCACACTGTTCAGTTCTGGTGGCATCTGAACTGATTTGAACATTAAAAAATGGCCTTCAGGGCTTCAAAACCAGCCATTTTGATACAGGTTGGAATTGTAATCTGGCTGGCTGATTTTTTTGAGTGGAGTAGCTGGGGTGGAAGAGAAGAGTTGAGTCTCACACGGACAAAAAAAAAAATGTTGGAACACACATCTTTCCTGAACTTTGTGATTTTGGCAGGAGAAAAAGGCAGACAGGATAGTTTCACCCCATGGAAATTTTCCCTCATGTGCTGAGGAGTTTCCGCTCTGGAAAGCTGACTGAACGCAGCTGTTGTTCCTGAAATGTGTTGGGCACAAGGACAAGAGCGAGCAGAATGTGTGTCTGTCTGTATGTGTAAGACACAAACATGGCTTTCAATATAGCACATCTGGAAGTTTGGAGAAACAGCCTGAGGAATCTGCGACCCATCCCCCTGCCAGGTATCTGAAGAACCCTCAGTCTTTAGCTACCCTGGACAAATCAAAAAATCTTCCCCAAACCTTCAATCCTGCTACAAAATGCTTATGAAAATAACTTCATCTCCAAAGCCTCCGAAGGTCATCTCCTCATCTTCCACCATTGTATGAAGGATTCCAACTTCCTGGCCAGCTGCTTCTATTCCAATAGTTCTCTTGGCAGCTGCACCTCAGTCTGAGCTCATATCTATAAATATTTGTATGTCTGCTAGGAATGCATTTTCCTGACGCCGCTGTGACTCACGGCCAGCCATTACCACGCCCCAGGACAGGGCTGGCATCCTGGTTTCTGTGAGTGGAAAGTGGAACCTGATCCTCAGGGTTCCCGTTGTGAAATATATAAAGGCAATCTTCTGGGCTGCCCTTGGCTTCCCCAACAGCTATTATTAGACATTATTTTGCCTCCCCCCACATCCTATTTATTTTAAATATTGATATGTACTGCCTTTCAATAAACACACACATATTTTCTGAATGACGTTTGCAGGGGAAGGCTAAATCGCCACTATGAGAAGGAGCAAAGGAGTAGAAAGGAAATAGGACTATCTGTATATAACAGTCTTTTCAAATTTAGCAGAATAACAGAGTTGGAAGGGACCTTGGAGGTCTTCTAGTCCAACCCCCTGCTCAGGCAGGAAACTTTATACCATTTCAGACAAACAGCTGTCCAATCTTTTCTTAAAAACCTCCAATGTTGGAGCAACCACAACTTCTGGAGGCAACTCATTCCACTGATTAATTGTTCTAGCTGTCAGGAAATTTCTCCTTAGTTCTAGGTTGCTTCTTTCCTTGATTAGTCTCCATCCATTGCTTCTTGTTCTGCCTTCAGGTGCTCTGGAGAATAGGTTGATTCCTTCTTCTTTGTGGCAGCCCCTCAAATACTGGGACATTGCTATCATATCATCCAGCCCTAGTCCTTCTTTTCATTAAACTAGGCAAACCCAATTCCTGCAACCGTTCTTCATATGTTTTATCCTTCAGTCCCCTAATCATCTTTGTTGCTCTTCTCTGCACTCTTTCTAGAATCTCAACATCTTTTTTACATTATGGCGACCAAAACTGGTTACAGTATTCCAAGAATATTAGTGTTGGCTTGATGTTCTTCAGCCATGTTGGACTTCAGTGTCCATCATCCTCCAGACAGCATATTCCTCCATCTTCACTTAGGCTTATTAGAGCTGAAATCCAATCCATCTGGACACCATTAGGCCAAATTAATAAATGCATGTAATTTAATTGACATATTTGTTCCCAATATTAATATATTACTGGGAGTAATACATTTTCTCTAAGCAATTTGCAAATTGATCCATAAAAAGCATGGTGAGGATGATTATGTGCCATCCTGTTGAGGTTGACAGTGGCCATATAAAAACCATAAACGTGCTAATAATTGGATAAATGAGAGTGAAGTTTGAAGTAATTCACTACCAATCCAATAAGAAGCAAAGTGTAGGGGAGGGGGGCTCTAAAAAGCTGTTGAAATGGCCATGATTTTACTATTTTCTGAGCAGTAATTAAAGGGGATTAGCTGGATTTTGTGGGAAGCGCATTTAAGAGAAAGGCTTACAATGGAGAGACATTGGTTTCCCAACCTTGGCAACTTACAGCTGGGTGGACTACAACTCCCAGGATTCCTCAGCCAGAATGGCTGTGCTTCAGAATGTTGGTGACTGCTCCATTCTAAGCCCTTCTCATTTTCTCCTTCCCAGTCACATGACCCAGAAGTTGCATAGGCAAGTCCTTTTGTCCTTCTCAGTCCGCACATACACACAAGCACTACGCAACACAAGAGGAGAACAAAGATACACAAAAAAATGCAACCCAGGATTAGGAGGAGGAGGAGGAAGAGGAAGAACAAGAAGAAGAAAGAAGAAGATGATACAAATACCTCCCCAGAATCAATACTGGTAAAGAATTCAAGAAGCTCTGCGCTGCCATTTTCTATACTTTGTTTGGGGGTTGGCAACAAGAGTTAGAATAATTTTCCAATGTGGTGAAGATAAAAATATAATATAATGTATACATAATAGAATGTGATAATTTCCCCTCAGCATGATTTACTAGGGCAGGGGTAGGCAACCTTGGCTCTTTTATGACTCGTGGACTTCAACTCCCAGAATTCCTGAGCCAGCCATGCTGAGGAGAAAGGGAGAGGTTTCCATGCTGAGCCATGCTGGCTCAGGAATTCTGGGAGTTGGAGTCCACGAGTCATAAAAGAGCCAAGGTTGCCTACCCCTGTACTAGGGGAACTATATTTGGGCTCCAAAAATCCAGACAGCCACTGGGTGGCAGCAAAGAATTACAGATGTCTGTACCTCTATGGCAGGGGTAGGCAACCTTGGCTCTTTTACGACTTGTGGACTTCAACTCCCAGAATTCCTGAGCCAGCCATGCTGAGGGGAAAGGGAGAGGTTTCCAAGCTGAGCCATGCTGGCTCAGGAATTCTGGGAGTTGAAGTCCACGAGTCATAAAAGAGCCAACGTTGCCTACCCCTGCTCTATGGGATTGCTGGTGGTAATCCAAATATTTGTAACCCAAAAATGGTGCCTTTGCCCACTTCATTTCACCTAGGAAGATCTTGTCTATAAAAAGAGAAATATGGCCCTTGGCTACAAATAAGATACCTACCCCTGCTCTGGAACATTTGCAATATAGCAACTGTAGCAGCCTTCCCAAATCTAAATGTCTATGGAGATTCTCCAGGTCATACTGTAGTTATCCCAGAGGTGCTTTTTTTCAACAAGCAACTGGACTTCTTTGTTTTTCTTTGAAAACATTTTGCTTCTCATCCAAGAAGCTTCTTCAGCTCTGACTGTATGGTGGGGAATGGAAGGATTTATACTCCTTGCAGACAGCTGGTCATTTGCCTTTTTTTGGAGAGTCATTGAGGCCACCTGGAGGCTTATCTGTGTCATCAGGGTCACCTGAGTAGTGCAAATGGGTGTGGAACCTTCTTGGAACGGCTGAAAGGACTGTGTTGCAGACTGGAGATAAATGATGTCGTATCCCTCCCCCTCTGTTGAGAGAGGGACGTTCAGTTTTGACATAGATGGCCTCTTTGACCCCTCTTTCAAACCAGTACAAACAAATTCCCAAATCTGGTTCCCAAATGTAGTTCTTTCTTAACACATTCCATACTCCTAGTAGGATGGGCACTGTAGTCCCACCTGTAAGCAAAATCAGATGGGAAAGATTAGGCTTGGGAAGTAGGATGAGGAGACCATATCTTCTGTCCCAAATTACAGCAAAAACAGCATGAAAATGTAATTTATAGTAGTGCTCTAAATGAACAAAGCAATCATTGAGACTTTGTGGCTCAGCTGCAAGCTAGCAAACCAACTTCTGCAAATTAAACTAACAGCTAAATTAAAGGCTTGTGAAACAGATGTTCTTCGGTATTTTTGAAGACCAGCTAGCAACTGTATTCTGACAACTTGCAAGCATAAAATAAATCTTATTACTGGAAATACGGGGATGAGTTCAGCCATAGTGGCACAACTCCCCAAAACTCAACAAGATACCTGTGGTTCAGGAGTGGACAGTAGAAAAAAATAGAATTCTTTATTGGCCAAGTGTGATTGGACACGGAAGGAATTTGTCTCCGGTGCATAAGCACTCAGTGTACATACAAGTAATAGTGATAATCATGATAATAAACAATACGAAATACATTCATCGTAAATCGTAAAATACAACACTTCATCATAAATCATAAGATGCAACACTTAGTCATAGAATACTAGCTAAGCAAACAACATAAATCATACTAGGATACTAAAAAACAATATAAATGGTAAGATACAAGCAACAAAGTTATAGTCATAAGAACATGATAGGTAGGAAAGATGAGGAGTATCATAGTAATACAGCCTTACTAAGTAGTTTGACAGTGTTGTAGGAATTAGTTATTAAGCAGAGTGATGGCATGGGGGAAAAAACTGTCCTTGTGTCTAGTCGTTCTGGTGTGCAATGCCCTATAGCAGGGGTAGGCAACCTCGGCTCTTTTATGACTCATGGACTTCAACTGCCAGAATTCCTGAGCCAGCCAGTGTCGTCTTGAGGGAAGAAGTTGAAATAGTTTATGTCCAGGATGTGAGGGCTCTGTTGATATTTTCACAGCCCTCTTTCTGGCTCATGCAGTATGCTGGTCCTCAATGGAAGGCAGGCTGGTAGCAGTTGTTTTTTCTGCAGTTCTAGCTATTCGCTGAAGTCTGTGTCTGTCTTGTTTGGTTACAGATCCAAACCAGACAGTTATAGAGGTGCAAATGACATATATATATATAATGTAACTGCGTATTTAAAGAAGAGAGAATCTTGATTAGGGTAATGAACGTAGAACATAGAATAACCAGGTTGGAAGGGACCCTGGAGGTCTTCTAGTCCAACTCCCTGCCAAAGCAGGAGGCTCCATATCTTTCTGGACAAATGGCTGTCCAATCTCTTCTTAAAAATTTCCAGTGATGGAGCAGCACAACTTCTGAAGGCAAGCCATTCCACTGATTGTTCTTTCTGTCAAGAAAGTTCTAGATTGGATCTCTCTTTGATAAACCTCCATCCGTTACTTCTTAGCTTGCCCTCAGGTGCTTTGGAGAATACGTTGACCCCTTCTCTGTGACAGCCCCTCAAGTACTGTATTGGAACAGCTATCATATCACCCCTAGTTCTTCTCTTTGTTAGACTAGACATATCCAGCCCCCTCAATCATTCACCATATAGTTTAGCCTCCAGACCCCTTATCATCTTTCTTGCTCTTCTCTACGTTCTTTCTTAGGGTCTCAACATCTTTTTTGTATTGTGGTGACCAGAATTGGATGCAGTTCAAGTGGGCTCAAAAGAACTGCCGCAAAACAAGATCCACAGCCTTGCTGTAACCCTAAAATTTGAAACAACAAAATGGACTCCCTCCTGTTCACTCTCTGGCATGAGCAGTGGTTGCTGATGATATAGTAGCCATGTACCAGTTTGAATAATCTCAGCTGTACAGTGATGCTTTAGAGATAGCCTACTTTAAGAAAGCATGTGGTGTGAGCTAAAACTTAATATTTATTTAATCTCTGGGGCAACTTCTTTAGAATAAGGATAACAGACTAGATTAAAAAAATGGTAAACAAAGATAAAGGATGCTCCAGAGAAGAAGACAACAGTTTTGAAGTTAGCATGCAATTGGGGGTCTTGGATTTAATATCCCCAATAAACGTTAAAATGGACCTACCAATACAGCTAAATACCATGGTATATAAAAGGACTGTATGGAAGCATGGAAATGATTTTGCAGATGCCATTCAGACTTGGCACTTGTCTGCAACTTTTTAAAGCAACTGAATCTTTTTTCCAGATGCACAGTTCCATCAAATTAAAGGAAAAGATGTGGCTGCTTTAAACAGTTGAAGACAGGCGCTATGTTTCTGCTTCTGCCTGCTCCAAAGCGACTTTTTAAGAATCCAATTAAAAATATTGCACAGTACCGATACATATCATGAAATCCAGAGCTATATATAGAAGCAAAAGTCTGTTTCTAACCATGATTCTGCCAAAATGATGAAATGTGCATTGTGTTGTTGTGACACGAGCCCTGCGCTTTTGTAGTAGCATCATACAGCATTGTACACAATAAAAGACCAAGTTTGCATTGTACTGTATATTTTGTCACTTGTCTCTCTTCTCCTCCCCCTCCTTGCAACCTCCATTCCCTAGAACAGGCATGTCAAACTGCCGGCCCGCAGGCCGGATGCGTCACGCCGAAACCGTGCCCACCCCATTGCCGGCAACGGGGAAAAAGTCACGTGACATGGCGAGTTTGACATGCCTGCCCTAGAATTACTTGGTCCAGGTTGTAAAATCCAGATGACCACTAGATGGGAGTAAAGAGTTTTCTATAACTCTTTGCTGCCATCTAGAGGTCACCAGTTTTTGCAGTCCTATATATTTAGTGATACGTTGTCACTAAATTATATTTGTGCATATGCACAATTGTGTGTACACGAATGGAATAGTAGACAAAACTACTGAACATAGAGAATAATGATATTCATGGCATTTTGTTATTTTGATTTAGTTTTAATTAAATTGCATTGCATTTTATTTGTGTCCTAGGCCTGAAAAAAGATATGCGCATTTTATACTATGAGGGGAGAGGCTGCCAAATTCCCAATTTGTAAACTTTGCTCATGTTTCACTTATAATTTAAAAAAATTCTAGGGATGCTCTATTTTCCAGACGTAGCTGTTGTACTTGGGGAATCGTTGTCTGCATGTTTATGTTCCACGGCTTCCTTGTTCAAATATTCTCCATGTGGATTAGTTTATCCTCTCTCTTCATCATTTACTGGCTTCTTAGAAATTTCAGAAGTCGGCAAAACAGATCACGTCTCTAAAATACATATGTTGATAAATGAACCTTCGTGCCTTCCAAATGTTTCACCTTTAATTTATTTTATTTTAAAATAAGGCATCATGAGGTACACAGCTTTTTATCTCACCACCAGCAGCTGTTGACCGAAATATATGCTTGTCTGCAAAACAAGCTCCCTCCCTAGTTTGATTTTTAAATGAGTGGTTTTTATGCCATCCTGATTTTTAAATTAGAAGAGGAAATGAATATTCCATAAGGCAGGCAGTGAAGAGACTACAGCCAAGACTGGGTTTAGAGGTAAAACTAACCTCTCTCTTGCTTAACCATGGTTTATTGAATAAATCAAACTGGTGACTTCACATCACTCATTAAGTCATAAATCATGTTCCACAAAGCACAACAGCTGGTATTACACAACACACTAAACCACAATCAAACCAGCCACATTTACAACTTGGTGCAGTATGTGAAGCAGGTGTATATCATTGTAGTCCTCATTTAGTGACCACATTTGGGCCTGGCAACTCAGTTGTTAAGTGAAGCAGTTGCTAAGTGAAACGGTGACTCTGCTTGCAATCTCCCTTCAGCTTTTCTTTGCTTTGTGGACCTGCAAAGATTGTAAACGTAAGGATTGGTTGCAAAGTTATTTTTTCATCAGCGTTGTAACTGTGAACGGTGGCTGTATGAGACGGTCACTTGCTGAGATTTACCTGCATGGCTTGTGAAAGGATTTGGCTTTCTAAAAAACAAAGTGTCAACGCTGCTAACATTTGGATGTTCTTGCTTTGACAACATATGAAGATGCAGCCTTTTTCTTTCTTATGCTTTACACTTAGAATTAGATGATGCTGGGGGAGGAGGTGGAATGTGGTGGGAGTTAGTTAGACATAACAATATTGTACTAGTGTGTGAAATAAGAGATGATAAGAATTGGTGGGTAGCAGAACAGGAGGGAAAGCCTGCATTTCAAACTAATTGGACAATGTGATTTATGACTGTTAATTGAAGGAGGGAATTGTGCTTTGATACTACGTGCTCAGGGGAGGGAAATCCAGTTTTTGGCTTCAACTATGTTAGTGCCGAAGCTATGCTACTCCCATGAAGATTCTTTGAGGTAAACAATGCCTCGAAGTTCTTTGAAGAGTTTCATCTGTCGGAACCACGACACAAAGTCAATGAAGGAGGACAGATTCACTTAACATCTGCAGTGAATCGCTTAACAGCTGTGGCAAAGGTCATAAAAACAGACACAGCTCAGTTAACAACCACCTTGCTTAGCAACAGAAATTCTGGTCCCAACTGGGATCATCAGTTGAGGGCTATTTGTATTGACCAAACCTTAAAACAGACTTAAGGCTTGAATAATTGCAGGACCGCCTCTCCTGTTATGAACCTGACAGGTTACTTAGAAGCCCATTTGAAATTGTCTCTGTTGCCGGAAGCTTGACTACTAGTATGTGCCCTTCTGTTTGTGGAGCGGTCATGCTACAGAAAGGGCCTCTCAAAGAGGTGGGTTTACTCCCTCCCACTACTCAAAGAAGAATATGGCAAAGTGCATCTTTTCACCAGGTTTTTAAGCTGCAAATCAGGGGTCCCCAACCTCTGGCTGCAGACCGGTACCGGTCCATGGCCTCTAAGCAACCAGGCCATATAGGCGGTGGGTGAGCAAGTGAAGCTTCATCTACGCATGCGCGGGATCTAGGATGCACACAACACCATCTCCCCCCCCCCTCAATCCGTGGAAGACAAATTTCATCCGAAACTGCTCCTTGATGCCAGAAAGGTTGGGGACCGCTGCTGTAAAGGGTTTCAGTGATAGAGGACTTATTCAGATTTAAATTGTATTGATTTTAACCGTTCTAAATCATTGTAAACCACCTTGAGTAATTCTACAAACAGAAAAGCATGGATCAATTTTATAATAAAAAGCTAAATAAATATAAAAGGAATGCTGTCTCATGAAATATTCATCCTGTACATCGGAATGTACTATATTAGGGAGGATAGTTTAGCCTAGTCCTTTGCCTGCTGTGCCATTTTTCTATTTGCAGAGTGATTTAAAACACACACACAGAAGCACTGACAGATGTGATTTTTCCATTTATAGTCTGGAATGATGCATTTCATTCTAGCATCTCATATTGCTTGCAATATATAGGCCCCGTTCGTAAAGGACTCGGCCTCCTTTGCCTAAGATTTCAGAAATTAGCCATCCTTGCACGAAGCCTTTTAGAAACTAGGTCTAAACTAAAACAAACAAAATAATAAACGATAACTTTCTACAGTACTGTTACTTTTGTTTTATCATCGTTCAGATAGGAGGGGAAAGTGCATAACTTCTCCATCTGCTCAAGGGAGACTCAGATGCATCGATAGTTTTGCCTTTCACAATGAGACTAAGTGTCATGTCTAATAGCTGCGAGAATTACAGTTCACCGAAGCAGAAATGAGAACCTACTTAAAGTCAGGCCGAGAACAATTTTTTTCAACTGAGTATTTTCCGTGAAATACTAAAGTCCTTTTAAATACGTCGCCGTTCCTTGTATTTTACAAGATTAGAAGAGAGTATCAAGGCCCTATTCTAAATGTCCTGTATTTATTGTGTCATTTTATCCCTCTTTTCCTCAAAGAAGCCCCAAGGGGAGCGAATATTTTCAGAATATTTTCCCTCCCCTGTTTAAGCTTATCTGTGAGATAAACTGATCGTTGGTGACTGAAATGATAGGTTTGAGGGGGGATTATTAGCTGGTTTTCCCTCATTCGAATCCAACTTTGAATAAACTGGGAGGGTGAAATGCAGCCAGCCTCCATGTTTAAAGGCGATCTTCTACCAAATACAGGTAGTCCCCACAGTTCAGCCCAAAATTTCTGTTGCTGAGTAAGACATTTTGCCCGATTTTATGACCTTTCTTGCCACATGTGTTAAGTGAATCACTGCAGTTGTTAATTTTGTAACACAGTTGTTAAGTGAATCTGGCTTACCCATTGACTTTGCTTGTCAGAAGGTTGCAAAAGGGGATCACGTGACCCCCCCCCCCCAGGACACTGTAACCTTCATAAATATGACTTTATTGCCAAGCGTTTGAATTTTGATCACATGACCGCAGAGATGCCGCAATGGTTGTAAGTGCGAGGACTGATTCTAAGTCATTTTTTTTCAGTGCCATTGTAACTTTGAGCCATCACTAAATGAACTGTTGTAAATCAAATACATGTTCTCTGGCTGAGAAAGGCACTTTTGCTTCCCCCCCCTCTTATTTGGCGTCTCCTTGGAGGCATCTAGCTATGACAGTGGTGGCGAACCTATGGCACGTGTGCCAGAGGTGGCACTCAGAGCGGGGGGGATGGTGTGGAGGCGGAGCGGGAGCACGGCAGGGGGTGGAGCAGGGGCGGGGCCAGTTTTTGGGCACTCGGTCTCTAAAAGGTTCGCCATCACTGAGCTATGAGGTAGCCGTTTGAGGTAACTCAGTCAAAAAGCACTAACCACGAGCCCTAAGGCTACCTTTACAAGTGGTCCTCAGCTTACAACCATTCATTTAGCGACTGTTCAGAGTTACAATGGCACTGAAAAAAGTGACTTACAACCGGTCCTTGCACTTACAACCATCGCCGCATCCCCATGGTTACGGGATCCAAATTCAGGCACCGGGCAGCCAGCATGCATTCTGTGAGGGTTGGAGAATCCTGCGGTCATGTGATTGCCACAACAAGCAAAGTCAACGGGGGAAGCTGGATTCGCTTAATGACTGCACTTAACAACTGCAGTGATTCCTTTAACAACTGAGGCAAAAAAGATAATAAAATCCAGCACGGCTCACTTAACAACAGCCTTATTTAGTAACAGAATTTCTGGCTGCAATTTTGGTTGTAAGTTGAGGGACAACTTGCATTGTAAGGTCACAGTAACAGAATCATGCAAATCTGAAAGTATCTCTCCCAGTGTGAGATTCAAATATGTGAACAACCGGTTCTCTGTGTGGGTGCCGCTTCCGGAAGTCCATTCTGGGCCTGGACAACAAAAAATTAGCTACCGGTTCTGCCGAAGTGGTGCGAACCGGCTGAATCCCACCACGGATCTCTCCCCTTCTTTACTTTGCTGAAAACAAGAGAGGGTCCCTTCTTAGATGCTATTGCCACCCCATCTCTATTCTGGACTCAGATTGCTCTCATCAGTCTAAGCTGCAGCTCTTCCTTCTGTCTCCCAAGAAGACAATCACTTAAATATGGACAATCACTTAAATATGGACAATCACTTAAATATGAGCCAGCAGTGTGCTGCAGCTGCCAAAAAAGCCAACACAGCGCTGGGCTGCATTAACAGAGGGATAGAATCAAGATCACGTGAAGTATTAATACCTCTTTACAATGCCTTGGTAAGGCCACACTTGGAATACTGCATCCAGTTTTGGTCACCACGATGTAAAAAAGATGTTGAGACTCTAGAAAGAGTGCAGAGAAGAGCAACAAAGATGATTAGGGGACTGGAGGCTAAAGCATATCAGGAACGTTTGCTGGAACTGGGTATGTCTAGTTTAATGAAAAGAAGGACTAGGGGTGACATGATAGCAGTATTCCAATATCTCAGGGGTTGCCACAAAGAAGAGGGAGTCAAGCTATTCTCCAAGGCGCCTGAGGGCAGGACAAGAAGTAATGGATGGAAACT
Organism: Azemiops feae; assembly: GCA_023970755.1. Taxonomy (NCBI): domain Eukaryota; kingdom Metazoa; phylum Chordata; class Lepidosauria; order Squamata; family Viperidae; genus Azemiops; species Azemiops feae. The sequence continues at coordinate 1,099,271 of JALGBA010004202.1, read as the reverse complement.
AGTCAAGGAGAGAAGCAACCTGGAACTGAGGAGAAACTTCCTGACAGTTAGAACAATTAACCAGTGGAACAACCTGCCTCCAGAAGCAGTGAATGCTGCAACACTGGAAGTTTTTAAGAAGAGACTGGACAGCCATTTGTCCGAAATGGTATAGGGTTTCCTGCCTGAGCAGGGGGTTGGACTCGATGACCTCCAAGGTCCCTTCCAACTTTATTATTATTATTAAGATCAAACCCGCATATTATTACACCTTGGAGGCAATTCTGAGGGCTCTTCATCTTAAATTCATTTGGATAAAAATAACAGATGTAGGAATTGTAGCAAAAGTTGGCTATTCAAGTATTTGTGCTGGTGCTAGTGAAGACCAGCTCTTCAGTCAGAGGGAGAGAGAAATGCTACAAGTAGTCCTCGACTTATGACCACAATTGAGCGCAAAATTTCTTAATTTTTGTTAAATGAGTCATTTGTAAAGTGAGTTTTGCCCTATTTTACGACCTTTCCTGCTGCAGTGGTTAAGCGAGTCACTGCAGTTGTTAAGTTAGTAACATGGTTGTTAAGTGAATCTGGGTTCCCCATTGACTTTGCTTGTCAGAAGGTCGTAAAATGGGATCACGTGACCCAGGGACACTGCAACCGTCATAAAGATGAACCAGTTGCCAAGCATCCAAATTTTGATCATGTGACCATGGGGATGCTGCAATGGTCATAAATGTGAAAAAGAGTCATAAGTCACTTTTTTTGGTACCTTTGTAACTTTGAATGGTCACTAAATTAACTGTTGTAAATCGAGGACTATGTGTACTTATTTTCCTTTGATTGCCGAGACTCAAATCTGTTTGGAAGTCGTCCATAAAGTGAGATGTTTATATGAGCACAACTGATCGGTGTGTGTACTTTGCATATTTTTTTCTTTCACTTCCCCTCCAAATGCATAGGAAATCACCGTTACCCTGAGGTACAGATGTGCACAGCTGTAGGATCTCTACTGTTTCCTATTATGAATGTGCCTGTTCCTTTATTAGAAGTGGGGAATGCCACTTGTGGGAATGAAGAAAAAGAAAGAAAGAAAAATCATTTGAACCACTTAGATTTACTAGATCGCTCAAGGGCGTGCAATCTGAAGCCGCCAGCCACCTCAATTTGGCTGGGCTGAATTTCCTGAAAGCACAGAAGACATGATTTGATTTCATCCTCTGCAGTCACCAACGTATTTACTGGGGAATAAAGCTTTATGCGTAGCAGCATCTCCCCCCCCCTCTTTTTCCTCACAGGGGGCAGGTGGGGAGAAAGAGCTGCTCCTTCCCAGGCTCCTGTCTTATTGTATAAATTTATGGAGAGAGAGAGAGGAGGGAGGGAGAGAAAGAAAGATATGCTTCTTGGTTTCTGGAGAAATGGGGTGAGGATTGTCTGGCTATGAGCTAAATGGGAGGTTCCCTCCTTTTCCAGGATGAATCACTCAGAAGTAATTTCCAAGAGTGCTGCTAATGGATTGCAGAACAGGAAAAGAAAAGGGGGGAAAACAAATTTATGGCTGGAACCTTGGCCTGAGCTAAGGCAACCAGCTCAGCAGGATGGCATGTCAGCCCAAGGTTGCAGCTGCATACACCACACAAAGAAAAGAAAAAACACACAAATTTCACCTTGAATGGAGGAATAATCCATTTAATGGAAGATTATTGCAAAAATGTTTTGGCTGGTTAGACTTTGGACTAACCTTCTGAAGTAGATCACTTATTTAAAAAACTCTTAGCGAGGATTCCTGCCATAAGTCAGTGTTTCTCAACTTCAGCAAATTTTAAGTTTGTGGACCTCAGCTCCCAGAATTCCCCAGCCAGCACAGCTAGCTGGGGAATTCTGGGAATTGAAGTCTACACACCTTAAAAGTTGCTAAGGTTGAAAAACTCTGCCTTCATTGTTAAATATCTTCTAGTGCTTTGTGGTTTCAAACGCAAGGGTTCAGCATAGAAAATTCTAGTGAAAAAAAAATAAGAAAATTACACAATTTAAATGAGAAATGTGTAAGGATAAGGTTATTTTGTACTAATAACCTCACTTCTTATATTACACCCCCTTCATTCCAGACTATATGAAATGGACTCTATGCTAAAAAAATTGGTGCTGGCTACACTACTCCAGAAAGCAGCTAAGAAACCATAATGGGCGGATTCACATATAAGAAAGATTAAGTGAAAAACAAACAAAGCATATTATTACTAAGTGCAGTGTGGAAACCCAATCTCTATTTCATAGATGAATGGAATGTCATGACTCAAGATTTCTCCTCCACCTCTTGAAAATTATCTTTTTTCCAGTCGCTATATGACAAAAATCCCCTCAAACATGTCTACCCAAGCCACATTCTCAGAACATGGTGCCATAGCACCACCTGCTGGCTAGAGTTTCATAACCCATATTTTTGAATTATTGTGATATGAGCATGCTTGAATTAACATTTTGCACGTAGGTTGGATTTAATTTGTTTTCAGGGTGGCTTTAAAATCATTCTTGAGTTGACAGCATTTTCAGAACAAATGGAAATTTGAGGGCTTTCTACCAACTGTGCACCCTATCCCAAAAGACTTTGTGAACCCCAGAGCTGATAATCATATGTCAGTGACAATAAGTGTGTCTCCCTGTTTCTCAGTGTACATTACACCCAGAACATATTGATCCATTGACGGACCCAGATTGGATCCTGCAACACTGATCCTCAATCGGCGGCCAATGACAGAGGTATTCAGAAGATGTTTCACTTTACCTCAGGGCAAATAAAGAGGAAATGAATTAGTTCAGTAGGGAGAGAGAACTACATTTAAATTTGAATCTTCCTTGTGCCAGTGAGCTTTATTACTAAGAAAAAAGTTAAACAAAATGTCACCCGTGTACATTGGAGTGGACTAAGATTTTGAGGGCTGGGTGATAAAATGCAGGCATTGGGAAAATAATAAGTGAGGCTTAGCTAAATGCTAAGATTTGCAAAAATTAAAAATGCTTTTAAAAGAGGGGTCTTCAAACTTGGCCCTTTTATGTAAGGTGACCAATCGTCCTCCTTTAGGGAGGACAGTCCTTCTTTTGTAAGTTCTGTCCTCTCTCAAAAAGTGTCCGCCTACATGTCCTCCTTTTCGATATTTGAAGACTAATCTGTAAATCTCCGTATTCGATCGATGCCGAGCCGATCCGTTGCGTGTGATGTGACTTATTTGTATTTCACATGACGTTTTGTCAAGGCTCGGTACAGTGCGGCGAGACGCAATTATGAGACGCATGCGCTCCGCACAGGAGAATTGTTTTGAGAGAGTGCGCCGTGCGCAAGAGTGCACCGCGCGCAAGTGGCTTTGTTTACTTCTTACCGAAACACGACACGGCACACACGCACGCATTAGACTCACTTTTTTCTCAGTGAATATTCAATCATACACAGGTGAGCACAATAATTCACGTTTTATTAATTCATTATCTATTTAATAATTTCCAAATATGTGTAATTTTATTTACAAGTTTATTCGCTTATGTTATTGTTTCAGTTTTAATAATTAATTTTATTCATAATGAATGTGCTTGCATCGTTCGTGTAGCTCTATATTTTATTTTTAATTTGTTATTGTTACAAATGTTTTTTATTATGCATTTATTATATTATAGTGTATTCTGTATTATTGTTGCAATGAATAAAATGTTTCTTTTATTTACGATATTTTTTTCCTTCAATTTATTTGTGTCCTCCTTCTCATTGTAAAAAAGTTGGTCACCTTATTTTATGACTTGTAGACTTCAACTCCCAGAATTCCTCAGCCAAAGTGCGTGGCTGAGGAATTCTGGGAGTTCAAGTCCACAAGTCATAAAAGGGCCAAGTTTGAAGACCCATGCTTTAAAACACCAGAGAACTGCATGTACTTAATGATCCCCAAGTGGCATCCTATGGAAGGCTTTAATAACAGTAATAGTATAATAGAGTTGGAAGGGACCTTGGAGGTCTCCTGGTCCAACCTTCTGCTCATGTAGAAGACCCTATGGCCTATGTCATTCTAGACAAATGGCTGTCCAATCTCTTCTTGAAAACTCCAGTGATGGAACACCCACAGTTTCTGAAGGCAACCCATTAATTATTCTCACTGACAGGAAATTTCTCTTTAGTTCTAGGTCAGATCTCTCTTTGATAAGTTTCCATCCATTACTTTTGTCTCGCCCTCAGGTGCTTTGGAGAATAGATTGTCCCACTGTTCTTTGTGGCAGCCCCTTAGATACTGGAATGCTGCTTTCATGTCACCCCTGGTCCTTGCCTTCATTAGACTAGACATACTGAGATTCTGCAACCATTCGTCATATGTTTTAGCCTCCAGCCTTCTAATCATCTTTGTTGCTCTTCTCTCAACTTTCTAGACGAGTCTCAACATCTTTTTTATATCACGGTGACCAAAACTTGGATGCAGTATTCCAAGTGTGGTTTCATCTGTTCATCATAAAGTGTTACTATCACTTCATGTGATCTTGATACTATTCCACTGTTGTAGGACTGCATTGGCTTTTTGGCAGCTGCAGTACAATGCTGGCTCAGATTTAAGCGGTTGTCCACCAGGACTCCTAGATCCCGCTCACAGTTACTGCTGTTGAGCCAAGTACCACCTATTCTATATCTGTGCATAAGTGTAAAACCCAATCCCCTCATCTAAATCATTTATGAAGATGTTGAAGAGTACTGGGCCTAGGACAGAACCTTGGGGTACCCCACTGCATGCTTCCCTCCATATAGATGCAGTTTCATTGATAGCTACAAGTTGAGTGCAGTTTGTCAGCCAGTTACAGATTCATCTGGTAGTGATGCTGTCTATTCCTCGTTTTTCTATCTTATCAAGAAGTGGGCTGTGATCTACTTTGTCAGATGCCTTACTGAAGTCCAAGTATACTATGTCCACAGCATTTCACTGGTCCACTAATTTAGTCACTTTGTCAAAGAAACACAGTAAGGTTTGTCTGGTATGATCTGTTTTTGACAAACCTATGTTGGCTTCTAGTAATAGCTTTGCTCGTTTCTAGGTGTTCGCAGAACCGTTGCTTGGACAGAAGATGAGAGGAACAGAAACACCTGCCAAATCTTCAAAGCAGCAGCACTGTTTTTCTGCAGATTCCATTCTAGAAAATCATTTTTGCATTCATTCTTTCTGTAGCTTGTGTAGATAATCCTGTAAGTCTCCAAATCAGATAGATTGGGCTACAGTCTTCAGATATGACGCAGGAACATATACAGAACTAAAAACCCAGCCATTTCCTTCCTGGATCTGCATCAGAGTTAATTTTTGAGCCTACATTTCCAATGCATAAAGTAGTTTCAGACTTCTCAATGAATAGTCCTGTAGCTCTACTATTAAGCTAGAAATTAGAAAATCAGATTTTTGTGGGAAGTTCCTGACAGATATGGGTTTCTCACCTGCTCCCCTGGGGATGATTCATAGTTACCACTGTTGGCTACTTCCAAGTCTGACTTTACGTATGCATAGGAGACAGCATAAAAAATAAAAAAGCATTTGAATGTTGAAGGCTGGTTCGGAATCAGCAGAATCTGGTCCAACATAATGCACTTGTGTTTACATAGGATAGGAATTATTATTTTTCCCTGACTCTGCAAAGACAGAGTCTTTGGCCTCATGGTCTGCAGTCACGAATATGGTCGACCACCTCGATGCAAATCTATGTATGTAACCGTTGTCCAGGCCCAATCTGGTTGTTTATCCAGAGATCCTTCACCTGAGGTCAGACTGGTCCTTTAGGAAACCTTTCCAAAGAGCTATTGGGAAGTAGTTGACCTACTCTTGGGCAATGGAGTCCCACCCCCTCAATTCCCCATTGACTTCATACTTTGTTCCTTTGCTTTGGGCTTGTAAATCATTAATAAGCCCAAGGACAGAATTGGAAACCGCTGCTGGAAAGGCCTCTATCAGATGTCCTACCTACACCGATTCGCTAAGAGTAAGACTTTTATCAACAGCTAGAATAGCTGCCTTCTGCCAAATAGGAATTCTGTGAATTGTAATCCAGCACATATGGAGAGCACCAGGCCGTAAAGTATTCTTCCAATTATTGCATTACTTAGAACTAACAAGCATCAGGAGACCTTGCCTTTAAATCCTCCTCCTTATCCTGGCTGATTAACTCTCCCTGCTGTAGATGGTAGAGAAGGTCGAAAGTAAAATGTCCCCAAATGGTATAGCAAAGACCATTTTGTGGGCTTGCAAGATGACAAGGCTAAGCAGTATTGATATAAGGAAAGGAGTACAAGAACATGCCAATTTGCTCTTTGTGTGATAGGAGATGGTTTCCCATTTTTTCCTAACGACATGTCCACCAAAGCATCGGAATGCTTACATTTTCAGGATGTTTTTCTGCATGGGACTGTGACTTATCAAAACTTGTTCTGGGAAACTGTATTTGCTTATTGCATAGCCTGGGCATGTTGCATTAGATCAGCTCAGCTAATGACCTTCAGATATGCTTGCTATTCCTCCCCTTCTCTTGTAGAGTTCAACTGACTTCCTTAAATCCTTCAGGGCTCTGTTCTGCAGACAATTTCCAGCCGTTGTTCTGTCCTCTATTTATCTAGATTGCATGGACAAGACTATCTTGGCTTACTGCCTCCCCAGATATGTCAAGCTGACTCCCATCATCGTTTTCCATGCTGGCTGGGAATTGTGAGTGCATATCAAGGGCAAGAGATTATAAAAACTAGCACTCTTATTTTTTGTACCAATCATTCTCTTATATGTATTTTTTTCTCATGCATGGTTTCTGTGGCGTCATTGTTTCACCAAACATCCTTTTTCATATGTTCAGTTATAATTCCACACGCTTAACAGAATAACAGAGTTGGAAGGGACCTTGGAGGTCTTCTAGTCCAACCCCCTGCTCAGGCAGGAAACTCTGTATCAGGGGTTCCCAACCAGGGGTGCGAGACGATATTCCAGGGGATGCGAAAACTTGGTTTTTCAAAATTATAGTTATATGCATAATTCGTTGCCATTATTTTGAACTTTTGTAAGGGGTGCGAGAATATATCAGAAGCATTCTAGGAGTGCGGGATATAAAAAAGGTTGGGAATCACATTTCAGACAAATGGTTGTCCAATCTCTTCTGGAGCATTCACAACTTCTGGAGGCAAGTTGTTCCACTGATTAATTGTTCTAACTGTCAGAAAATTTCTCCTTAGTTCTAGGTTGCTTTCTCTTTGATTAGTTTCCATCCATTCTTGTCCTGCCTTTAGGTGCTCTGGAGAATAGCTTGACTCCCTCTTCTTTGTGGCAGTCCCTGAGATATTGGAACACTGCTATCATGTCACCCCTCATCCTTCTCTTCATTAAACTAGACATACCCAATTCCAGCAACCGTTCTTCGTATGTTTTAGCCTTCAGTATGGCATTCTGTGACAATTCTTATCATCCTTTTCTTCCAAGCAATTTCAATGCTCTTCCTTATCTCACTTTCCATTCACCTGTTGAGAAATTAGACTATCATCTAGTGCTTTTTCATACAAGAGTCATTCTATTGCTCTAATTCTTCTACTTTATCTCTCTTCTTTTTTCTTGCCTTTCATTGCTGTTTTTCCCCCTCAGATTTCACTCTTGACAATAATAAGCCTTAGTCCCTTACTAAGAATTTCTCATCCTTGCACCCTTCCCTTAGTTTTTCATCACAATCAAATTGATCCTGTTTTTAGCATCATATGGGTAGTCCTTGATTTATGAACACGAATAGAATAGAATAGAATAAAATAGAATAGAATAGAATAGAATAGAATAGAATAGAATAGGAGCTGGAAGGGTCCTTGGAGGTCTTCTAGTCCAGCCCCCTGCTCAAGCAGGAGAACCTACACCATCTCAGACAGGCGAATGTCTAGTCTCTTCTTAAAAATCTCCAGTGATGGAGCACCCACGATTTCTGGGGGTAGGATCCATGCCTGATTTTATAACCTTTTTTTTGCCATAGTTGTTAAGTGAATCACTGCAGTTAAGTGAATTGTAAGGTCATTAAGCAAATGCAGCTCCCCCCCCCCCATTGACTTTGTTTGTCAGACGCTGGCTGGGAAGGTCTCAGAGGGTGATCAAATGACTCTGGGAGGCTGCAACAGTCACAAATGTATGTTGGTTGCCAAGCACCTGAATTCTATTCAGGGGGGCTGTGGGGATACTGCAGTGGTCGTAACAGCGAGGACCAGTCTTAAGTCACTTTTTCAGTGCCTTTATAAATCTGAACGGTTGCTAAACGAACGGCTTTTAACTTGGCTACTTATTCCCTTTGCTAACTGTGCCAAAACCTTTTTGTACTTTGGTTTTCAGGTAGGGGTGAGGGGCTAGGAGGTGTGTTTGGAAAACCTCTGTAAAATCTTTCTTAACACAATGCCTGTCCATAAATCCTGATCTGCAGCTTCATCTCCCCAGCTGCTCTACTGTAACGCATTTCCATCTGTTGGTGATTAGGGTCACAGTCCAACACATCCAAGCAGCAATCTGGATGGAAAAGATTGTGAAAAAGAACGCTTCTGGGCCGCGGGCTGCAGCTTATGAAACTTTCCAATCACACCTCCCATCTCCTGTATGCAGGTAGTCCTTGACTTACAGCCATTCGTTTAGTGACCATTCCAGGTTACAACGGCACTGAAAAGAGTGACTTGTGACCGTTTTTCACACTTACAACCATTGCAGCAACCCCACGGTCACATCATCCAAATTCGGACGCTTGGCAAGTGACTCATATTTATGACTGTTGCAGTGTCCCGGGGTCATGTGATCACCTTCTGACAAGCAAAGTCAATGGGGAATCCAGATTCACTTAACAGCCGGGTTGCTAACTTAACAACTGCTACGTTCCGCTTAAAAACCGTGGCAGGAAAGGTTGTAAAATAGGACAACACTCACTTAACAACTGTCTCGCTCAGCAACATAAATTTTGGGCTCAGTTGTGGTCATAAGTCAAGGACTACTTGTATGCAATTTGCAGAGAAGATGCACGCACTCATCCTGGATGGAACCTTCTCAACCATAAGGAGTAATCATAAAGATTAAGACCTCCAAGGTCCCTTCCAATTCTTTTATTCTGTCCTTTTATGAATTCTGGGGAAGTGCAAACTCTCCAGGAGAAAAGGTGAGCATTCTCCCATGTGATGCAGTCTCAGCTCTGCTGTGTGAAAACCCAAACCAGGAAATCGTAGAGGAATGAAGTGAGAAGGATCCGAACACCGACTGTTCAACTTTCCAGAAATTCATTCTAAACATTTATTGATCAGGAACTGGAGAGAAACAAAACCAGAGTTTTCTCAGATAAAGAGGAATATTTAAAGCCTATAACATCCCAATTATGGTGAAAAGGATATTCACCCTGATCAAACTCAAGGGAAAAAGTAGTAGATTGTAGGGACTGGGAGACTCAAATGGTGCTGAGAGTCCATCAATGTTGCATTCAGAATGGGGCATTGCTAGCCACAGAGAGCCATTTTTTGACTGAATCCCATAATTTATATTCTGGCCAACTGCAATGAGCAGACAAGAAGACAAAAAGGAACTCGTTTCTATCAATTACAACACTCACTTCTATTTTTCCTATATTCAAACCTACATGCCATCCGTGCAAATTGTGTCAATAAAGTGTTTTTTTTTTAAAAAACCGTATAAAAGCTTGCACATATGAACTTCCTTTGCTGGGGATAGCTGTCATGTTTTACATTAAACGTTAGAGGCATCTCCCCGTTTTTTTTAAAAAATAAACTAGCAATTAGCAAGACCATTTGTTCAGCCATTGTTTGAAGTTACAATGGCACGGAAAAACATAACTTACAACCCGTCCTCAAATTTATAACTATTGCAGCATCCCCACAGTTACAAGATCAAAATTCTGGAGCATGACATCCAGCATGTGTTTATAATGATTGCACCCTCCCAGGGTCATGTGATCACCATTTGTGACTTTCCCACAAGCCAGCTTCCGATAAGCAAAGTCAGTGGGAAATTGGATTTGCTTAATGACCATATGATTCACTTAAGAACTGCAGTGACTTGCTTAAAAAGTGTGGCAAAAATATCAAATCGGACAGGACTTATTTAACCAGTACCTTGCTTAACAACAGAAATTCTGGTCCTAATTGTGGACGTAAGTCGAGGACTACCTGTATCCAGCATTCAGCTGCTTGATGCACCTTTCAGTTTGCTGTGTTTCTATGAAATAATATTGATATGTTATTGTGCTCTAAGAGGAAAGCTTTAGCAGTAGTAAAATAGACGCTTTGCAGGCAGAAGGGCCAAGGTTCAAACCCTTAGCGAGACTCAGAAATTCAGTATGATTCTATATTAAAAATAGTTTGGATTTCATTCTGCAATTTAATAAATGTATTGGCCAACCATCTCCTATCCATGATTCTGGGCAGCCAACAGTTAAAAATAAATAAAGACAGAGGAAAAACAACCAAACATAGAAACAGCATTATACAGAATGTTCTCATGGCACGGTCTTCGCTTAGGCTAACAATGTGTTCTGGAGCACTGTGCTTTTCCAAGTTTGCAATATTAGCTTTTTGATAAGTAGTGAGATTCCCTGAAAAGCAGAAGGTTGGCAGCCAATCCAATTGATACTGCTGACAGAGGGATGTCTGGTGAACTCCTGGCAAAATATGTTTGGATAAGAAGGATGAGGACCAGCCTGTGTGAACTCCTTCCCTAGGAAGCTCATTAAGCTAACCCAGGGGTCTCCAAACTTGGCAACTTTGAGACTTGTGGACTTCAACTCCCAGAATTCCTCAGCAAGCCATGGTGGTGATGATGCTCTAAGATGGCCTGCATAGGAGAGTGTTGCCACTTTTTCATTCATCAGAATGAAATAAGCTCGGGGGCATACAGGGAAATTATCAGGGAGTTTGATGCAGCTGCCTCCTTTATTATTATGGTACATTGCTGTCAGCCAGATGTTCAGACTGGATTTGGCATTTTTATCCACCTATCAAGTCCTACCCAAAAACCTGGGATAGGCAGATGTGGATGTTTGATGGTGTTAGAGGAATAATAATAATAATAATAATAATAACAATAATAATAATAACAATAATAATAATAATAATAATAATAACAATAACAATAACAATAATAATAATAATAATATTGCTGTACCAGGAGATGCCAGAGTCGAAGAAAAAGAACTGGGAAAAATTACGAAATATCGCGACCTGGCCATCGAAACTGCACGATTATGGATGAAACGTGTAACAGTGGTACCCGTTGTCATCGGGGCACTGGGAACTATGTCAAAAAACTTTGCAAAACACATCAAGAAACTGCAGCTTCCTGGAATAACTCCAGCAATGTTACAAAAAACTGCGCTACTCGGAACATCTTATATTTTAAGAAGGTACCTGGTTGACACCTAGGATGCTGGTAGCAACCCGTGTCAACCATCAGCACCAGCCAATTTGAATGTTCAGTTGACTGAGGTTCATGTTTAATGAATAAAAGATAATAATAATAATAATAATAGAGTTGGAAGAGACCTTGGAGGTCTTCTAGTCCAACCCCTTGCTCAGGCAGGAAACCCTATACCATTTCAGACAAATGGTTGTCCAATCTCTTCTTAAAAACTTCCAGTGTTGGAGCACCTACAACTTCTGGAGGCAGGTTGTTCCACTGATTAATTGTTCTAACTGTCAGGAAATTTCTCTTTAGTTCTAGGTTGTTTCTCTCCTTGATTAGTTTCCATCCGTTGATTCTTGTCCTGCCTTCAGGCACTTTGGAAAACAGCTTGACTCCCTCTTCTTTGTGGCAGCCCCTGAGATATTGGAACACTGCTATCATGTCCCCCCTCGTCCTTCTCTTCGTTAAACTAGACATTCCCAATTCCAGCAGCCGTTCCTTATATGTTTTAGCCTCCAGTCCCCTAATCATCTTTGTTGCTCTTCTCTGTACTCTTTCTAGAGTCTCAGTCTCTTTTTTACATCATTGCAGGATGTAAGCTGTTCCAAGAAAAGCTCCCCTTTGCAATTGTCTGGTGGAGAATTTGTCAATACTAATGGTGCGGTTCTCCCACTTTTCAGAAAAAAAATTACAAGTGGCCCAGGAGAGACATTTCAGCATGGCAACATAACAAGTTATGTTAGCAGGTAGGATTTTTTTTCTGGCAGGTCACCTTTTGTTAAGGGACACCAGCCCCCCCCCCCAAAAATTTTTTGGCAACCCCTCCATTTTAGGAAATCCAATACTATAATCTAGTTCACTCAGTTAGTTGGTGAATAAAATGGGAAGAAAGACATAGTATTTACTGTTTGTGTGTGTGTGTGATGTGAATTTACCTCATAAATATACACAATAATGTAGAGTATGTGCACTGTAAATTTAATAAATCAATGAAGCCGCTTTACCTCAGAGGCCCGTCCTTGTTTTGGACCACAAGATCACATTTTTATATAACAAATTCAGTTTATTATATACAAATAGTTCTACATCAGTATCCAGAAAAAATAGTTTCATATTGTTCTTATCCTAGGATCATTTTTTCAGTTGCTTTCTTTTCACCATCCTATTCTTCAATCTGGACCTCAGGGCCCTGATCATGCTTAGCTAGGGGATAAATGGGAATAATAGCAGCCTGGTATCTATACCTTGGATGGTGTTACCTAGTCAAGAAATGGAACGTCTGCAAGAAAACAACCCAGCTCAGAAAAACACCAAGGACTCGACAGTTCACTTCTGAGCTACAAATATTCTATTCTATTAATACCAACTTGCCATAACTCTTCCAATCCCTCACTGGGATATGTAAGTACTGTATACAGTCACATAGGCCTTGGGAATTAAAGACAAATATTTTACCAGCATAGTATGGAAATTGGCTGCAGCTTGTTTGCTATAGGATCCCTAATCTGGGGTCATGTTTTTTGTTTTGTTCGCTCTTACGCATTTCTCCGAGTTCATTTGGGTTTACTGAACTCAGTGTTCTATAATGAATTCAATTGCAATCAGACTGTTCCTTTTTTTATTTGCTTGCTGCAGTCCCTTGTGCCCAAGAGGAATATTTTCTAAGCCTAAAGGGTGCTATGGTAGCGCAGTTCCAAAAAGTAGGAACTGCTAGCCAGGGACTTCATGGTTCAAATTTATCTAGCCTCCACTATAGCTCTTAGCAAACAGCTCTTTAGCATTGTTTTCCAAGGCAGTTTCTCTTGATCTACTATGGTTTATTTAATTTTATTTATATTTCACCTTTGTTATTATTTTTAATAAGCAACTCAAGCTGGAGAACTCATCTAATAATCCTTCTTCCTCCTATTTTTCCCACAACCCCCCTGTGATGTGAGTTGGGCTGAGAGAGAGAGAGTGACTGGCCCAAATCATCCAGCTGGCTTTCGTGCCTAAGGCGGGACTAGAACTCACAGTCTCCTGGTGATTGGCCCAAAGTCATCCAGCTGGCTTTCATGCCTAAAGCGGGACTAGAACTCACAGTCTCCTGGTGATTGGCCCAAAGTCATCCAGCTGGCTTTCATGCCTAAGGCGGGACTAGAACTCACAGTCTCCTGGTGATTGGCCCAAAGTCATCCAGCCGGCTTTCATGCCTAAGGCGGGACTAGAACTCACAGTCTCCTGGTGATTGGCCCAAAGTCATCCAGCCGGCTTTCATGCCTAAGGCGGGACTAGAACTCACAGTCTCCTGATGATTGGCCCAAAGTCATCCAGCCGGCTTTCATGACTAAAGCGGGACTAGAACTCACAGTCTCCGAATTTCTATCCTAGTGCCAACTAACCACTAGGCCAAACTGGATAAAGGAATATTGCAGATTTATTCCTCTAGGATTACAATGATATGTGCTTTTACTTGTTGTAGGTTTTAAACAAAACTTCCTTCATATTTAAAATGCTCTCTATTTAGAGGATAGTTTGGATAGGTTTCACCATATGACTTGTGGAAGAATTTTTTTTTAAAAAAAAAGTACAGGAGAAATTGAGTTGTGGTTTGGGATGGCCTGAAAGTATTTTGGTGCTCACTTAGTGAGCAACAGATAAAAATAAATAAAGCATACACCTAGCTATTGATCGTCAAGAATGCTAGCTGTAGCATTTAAATACACAGGCCTGCCTTCTCTTTTCCCTTTGGTTGACATCTTTTCTTAGTATTGATCTTATTTCCATTTTTCCCCTTGGATTTCCAGGATGTCTGTCAAGCTTGAACAAGGAGAAGGAGACAGATCTCAATGCTGAAGGAGTGACTGGTCAGATGTTCAACAAGCACGTATTTCGGATACAACTCTTTTGGGAAAGAGATGGTATTGCAAATAGGTTGGTTCTGGAAGAAGAAGGAGGAGGAGAAATTATCAAAAAAAGTGGTTGAAAGGCAAGTAGGAACTTTATCTAAGGTAATCCAGACATAAACAGAGAGGCCCTTTTCCTCAAATATACACATCTTTAGGGAAGGTAGAAGAATGTGTGAAATAAAAAGTTAAGTATTTGGTTAACACACTTCTCAACTCAAATTCTTTGAGAGAAACGAACACTTCTAAAGCACAAACCACCAATTAGTTACTGCAAATAATTATGCAAATGAGGTTTTTTTTTTTGTGCAGACAGTACAAATTTGCCGTTGTAAAAATGTGTTTTTTGTGCCTGTTATCTTTGTTGGAATGAGGAGCCAAATTCTGTATGACAAAAATTGGAAGTACTTTAAATTGGTTAATCTAGAACAGTTTCTTAACCTTGGCAACTTTAAGATATATGGACTTCAACTTCCACAATTCCCTAGCCAGCATCCACTGATTATTTTTTAATAAATAAAAATAAACCCAGTCTGAAAAATTGGCTGAATGTGCCACAAATCAATATAATAACAATAAATAATTAACACCATCAAACCTCCACATCTGCCTATCTCAGATCCTTGGGAAGGACTCAATAGGTGGATAAAAATGCCAAATCCAGTGTAACCATCTGGCTGACTATGCAACCAACCATAATAAATAATTAAGGTTCCTTCCAGCCCAACTTATTCTATTCTATTCTATTCTATTCTATTCTATTCTATTCTATTCTATTCTATTCTATTCTATTCTATTCTATTCTATTCTATTCTATTCTATTCTATTCTCTCAAACATCCCAGCAAAAAAAGTTAAGAAGCCATAATAATCTTACTGTACCGTACTGATTCCTAATACATCTTATTTTTATTCCTCACCATCATAGCAATCAGGCATCTTCAATACGCCATCAAAACAACTGCTTTCAGCTTCAAAACTACAGGTCTTATTCTGACTTCGGCAGAAAAATGTGACTGTTTCACCATGATGAACAAGACCATTTGGGATCTCATAGGCCCAAACTTTACGTCCATGGTAGATCATCCGGCTCCTTTGGGCAATGATGGGACAGCGAGCTAGAACAAGAAAGAAATAAGTAAAGGGGTCATCTGGAAGGGCAAACAGAAGTTGGAGGTGGAATTTAATGGGAGGTCGATAAAACATTACATATAACAGGAATGGGAGGGAGTGAAAAAGGAAGATACCTCTACAGTAAGGCAGTTGGGACCAGCTTCCATTTTTCAGGCAGATGACTCTGTTAGAACCATCTAGGTAGAAATCCTTGTGACATAAGTAATAGATTATGGTTCCTACAGGGTATTCAGACTGGTGCACAGCCACCAGTGTTGCCTGTGCAACGTTGGTTGGCCGGGAACAGGTAACAGCTGATGAGAGAAAAAGAAAGTCTTAAGTAAGTCTGCAAATTATATGGGTGGATTAATTAAAGGTCAATGGAAGAGAACTTATATGGAAGTATGGAATGACCTATGAAATGTCTATTTAAATGGAAAGATATGTAGAAGGGAGTTATGGCTTAATGGTTAAAAGGGCAATAGCAATAGCACTTATACCGCTTCATAGTGCTTTACAGCAGTCAATAAACGGTTTATAATATTGCCCCCCCACAATCTGGTCCTCATTTTACCAACTTGGGAAGGATGGAAGGCTGAGTCAATTTTAAGCCGGTCAGGATTGAACTCCTGGCTGTGGGCAGAGTTTGCCTGCAATACTGCATTCTAACCACTGCACCACCATAGCTCTTATAATGAATATATGAATAGATATGAATAGATAGATCTCTCAGTATGAAGATGAATAGAAATTGACAAGTCTTATGTTTTGGTTTACAGGTGGTTGATCCAGGTGTATATACCTGGTCACCCTTACGTTAAGTTTGTGGTTCAACATATTACTACTATGGCCATGAAATAGAATATTTCTACCTGACCACATTTAAGAAACCTGAAAGAAGTTGTAATTATCTTCCTCTACTGTTGTGTCTTGACAACTTACGATGGCAAATTGGAGCATTGTCTGACCATTCCTCATTTTCTTGGCATAGGAGTGAATTGGACCCCTGCAACCAATATCTATATAGCAAAGGGGGGAAAAAGAGAAAGATGGCAATGTTAGGGAATAACCATTCATACTTTCAAATACAGGCAATCCTCCACTTACAGCCATTTGTTTAGTGATGATTCAATGCCACTGAAAAAAAATGACTTAGGACCGGTTTTCACACTTACTTAATATTTTAATCTGTATAGTTTTTCATACTTTAATATTTAAATTATTTTTACTTGTTTTGTAACTGGCGAGCTGCCCAGAGTCACACAGCAGGGGAGACTGGTGGCATAAAATTTAATAAATAAATAATATACATGAATAAAATTATGACCATTGCAGCATCACCAAGGTCAGGTGATCAAAATTCAGGCGCTTGGCAACTGGCATGTATTTATGACAGCTGCACTGTCCAAGGGTCATGTGATCACCATTTGGGACCTGGCCAACTGACTTCTGACAAGCAAACTCAATGGTGGGAGCCAGATGACCTTAATGACCATAAGATTCATTGAACAACTGCAGTGATTTGCTTAACAACTGGGGCAAAATGTAGGCCATAGTTGTGAGGCCTACTGAGTTGTGAGACCTACTGAGGCAAAACTCATTTAACAACTGCTTCACTTAGTAACGGAAATGTTAGGGTCAATTGTGGTCATAAGGACTGTAGTGCTTTCAGGAAAGGTAGTCAAGTAAACAACCACAAAGACAAAGATTTCATATTCTGAGGTGAATTCTATGGTATGTGGGAATTCTCAAAGGGATGTTAGAAATTGAAATGTAGAAATTGAAACTGAGCAATCATTATTCCTATTTGCTCATAAGATCTCCAGGGTCTTCCTGCAAGTTGTAGAAGGACATGTAAATGGGTTGAGATAGTGAAGAGAAGAGTCCAACTCTATTGGTATGCTAATGCAAAAGCTACACATGCTTTGTTGTTCCTAAGTAGGCCTATTAGTTAGACAGTGTTTTTCAACCTCAGCAACTTTTAAGATATATGGACTTCAACTCCCAGAATTCTTTAGCCAGCATGCTGGCTGGAGAATTCTGGGAATTGAAGTCCAAACATCTTAAAGTTGCTGAGGTTGAGAAACACACTGAGTTAGGAGATGTAGCAGGTGTATTGCTCAGAATTTTAGGATAGCCTTCAGTGAAGAAATGGAGTGCTAGACTCACCCAGGTTTACACCTATAGAGCACTTCCTTTCCTATGGTATAAGGACCGTTTTCATGGTATCCATTTTCAATCTCAGGGGGAGGTTTGCAAACATTTGAAATATTAAGAACATCTGGAAAAGAAGAAAACATACTGCAGGTCAATTAGGCCAACCATTAATTAGCCTTTTGGTGAAGACATTGATGTAATGGGCCGTGCAAATCACCTTGAGGAACAGCAACGAAGACAATTGTCAGATAAGAGAAATCTGAGTCCAAAGCAGAAATTTAATTTGAAAAAGCGGGCCAGACTTGACTCTTCCTATTTTTCTTGAGTGTAAAAACAGGGAGAGGAAAGACACATTCAGACCTGCAAGAATTTGTTCTTGTTATTTCGTAATAAAATTAGTATCAGCATTCATAACCTTGGTTTCCTGGTTGGGAAACAGTTAGGGATCAAAGATGGCTTTGGATTGGATAAAGGTTTCTAGACATGACACGACTATGAGATTGGTTGTATTGAGTAATTATTAATAATTAGGAAATAGTACCTTCGCACTGTGCAGCGACACTCCATTTTTTGTCTCCTTGACAACGGCTGATTGACATTTCTTGTCCATCCAGCGTTCTATATCCAGATTTGCAGGTCACCGTCATGAAGTCTCCAAACACATGGGATTCCTGGGCCAAGTGTGTCTCGGCATTCTCAACTGTCATGGGCCATGGACATCTTAAGGCTTGGATGAACACAGAAAGAACGACATGTGCACAATCAGGAAGGATCTTCTAGTGCTAGGGCTAGGCAACCTTGGCTCTTTTATGACTCGTGGACTTCAACTCCCAGAATTCCTGAGCCAGCAGGAATTCCTGAGCCAGCAGGAACCATGGCTGGCTCAGGAATTCTGGGAGTTGAAGTCCACGAGTCATAAAAGAGCCAAGGTTGCCTACCCCTGATATTAGTCACTTAAAGCAAAATTATGAACAAAACCAGATTTTTAAAAATGGCAATATACACCTGTCTAATGAATAATCTATTTCTAGTTTGGTGAAGTGGTTAAGATGTTGACCTAGTCCTAGACCAGGGCTAGGCAACCTTGGCTCTTTTATGACTTGTGGACTTCAACTCCCAGAATTCCTGAGCTAGCAGGAAGGAGACTGCCGAGTTCTAGTCCCACTTTAGACATGAAAGCTGGCTGGGTGACTTTGGGCCCGTCAATCTCTCTCAATCCAACCCACCTCACAGGGTTGTTGTTGTGAGGAAAATAGGAGGAGGAAGGCATATTGGAATGCTAATTACTTTGAGTTGTGTATAAATGTATATATGTGGGTGTACATATACATACACACACACGCGCGCGCACACACTCATATCTGTACAGGTAGTCCTCAAGTTAGAACCCTTTGTTTAGCAATCATTTGAAGTTGCAACAGCTCTGAAGAAGGGACTTACAAGTGGTTCTCACACTTACAACTGTTGCAGCATTCCCGTGGTCGCATGATCAAAATTCAGCTTAGCAACTGATAAGATACCAAGCTGATAAGAAACCTCTTAGCAACTGATATCTATTTACAACAGTTGCGGCATCCCAGGATCATGCAATCGTCATTTGTGACCTTCCCAGTCAATGGGAGGGTGGGGGGAGTGGATTCACATAATGACCATAGGATTCACTTAACAACTGCAGTGATTCACTTAACAACTGTGGCAAAAAAAGGTCATAAAATTGGACATGACTTACCTAAGCCATACTTAGCAACGGAAATTCTGCTCCCAATTGTAGTCATAATTCAAGGACTAGTTATAATGCGCTGGTTCAGCATAGAATGGGCATTTTACAGCCCGTGGACCACATCCAGCCCTTTGGCTGTCCCCGTCCAGCCCACAGCATCAGGGTGGCAGGGCATAGGGGAGGGGGGCATTAGCAGTGGGGGCAGGGAATGCTGCCACAAGCGGGGCGTTGCCAGGGGCGGGGCAGCAATGGCGGCAGGGTAACAGCAGGGGGTGGGGCATTGAAGGGGCGGGGCAGGGGAGAGGGCAAGGGGAGAGGAGGTGACCCTCCAAAACAGTCCCAGTTTCTCATGTGGCCTCTTGGGAAAATTAATTGCCAGTTAGAATAAGAATAATATCGCTGGAATTATCTGGGAGATGAATGAAGACTGCAAACCAATATTTCTCAACTTTAGCAACTTTAAGATATTGTGGACTTCAACTCCCAGAATTCATGGCTGGCTGGAGAATTCTGGGAGTTGAAGCCAACACATGTTAAAAGTTGCTAGGCTTGAGAAATACTGCTGCAAACTATTTCAAGAATCCTGGAGCCCTAAAAATGATGTCAGTATATACCTACCTGGAGAAATGCAACTCAGTCCACATTTACCATCGCACGCACACTTTCTGGTTTTGGAACATTGGCGGCGTTCACAGCTCCTCTGACAAATCTGTCCTGCTCGCATTACAAAACTCTTTTTCCGTGAAGGACATTTGGTTTCAGTGATATTCCTTGCTGGAGAAAGTGAAAAGGATAAATGTTTATAAGATGCAACTGAAAAAGACTGGGTGTGGGAGTAGGAGGAGCTGAAATCCGAATATATTACACTTGATTTAAAAAAAAAAAATACTTTTTTAAAAACTACACAGAACATTTACAGCAGCAACAGCAAAATTATGAACAAAACCAGATTTTTAAAAATGGCAATATACACCTGTCTAATGAATAATCTATTCCCAGTTTGGTGCAGTGGTTAAGATGTTGACCTATTCCTAGACCAGGGCTAGGCAACCTTGGCTCTTTTATGACTTGTGGACTTCAACTCCCAGAATTCCTGAGCCAGCAGGAAGGAGACTGCTGAGTTCTAGTCCCACTTTAGACATGAAAGCTGGCTGGGTGACTTTGGGCCCGTCAATTTCTCTCAATCCAACCCACCTCACAGGGTTGTTGTTGTGAGGAAAATAGGAGGAAGGCATATTGGAATGCTAATTACTTTGAGTTGTGTATAAATGTATATATGTGGGTGTACATATACATACATACACACACGCGCGCACACACTCATATCTGTACAGGTAGTCCTCAAGTTAGAACCCTTTGTTTAGCAATCATTTGAAGTTGCAACAGCTCTGAAGAAGGGACTTACAAGTGGTTCTCACACTTACAACTGTTGCAGCATTCCCGTGGTCGCATGATCAAAATTCAGCTTAGCAACTGATAAGATACCAAGCTGATAAGAAACCTCTTAGCAACTGATATCTATTTACCACAGTTGCGGCATCCCAGGATCATGCAATTGCCATTTGTGACCTTCCCAGTCAATGGGAGGGGGGGAGTGGATTCACATAATGACCATAGGATTCACTTAACAACTGCAGTGATTCACTTAACAACTGTGGCAAAAAAGGTCATAAAATTGGACATGACTTACCTAAGCCATGCTTAGCAAGGGAAATTCCAGTCACAACTGCAGTTATAAGTCAAGGACTGCCTCTATAAATCTATCTCATAACATTTAAGATTGAAATTACAGTGGAAAAATGGAAACCCCAGAAGACCTTCTGTGCAGCATACTAGTCCAAAAGATGTTGTTGTTCAGATAGAAAAAAAAAATCTAGATATCTTCCCTTTTCATTGTGAGCTTAAAAAAAGAGGGAAGAAAGTATCCCATTTGGCATTTTCTAATCTAGATGAGGCATCCGAGAATGATGGGCCTCGTAGTGCAGAGACCAATAGAACAAAAGCTGAATTAGAAAATCTGTCAGGAATTAAGCTGTCTGTTAGCGTGACTTTGCCCCCAAATGGGCTTTCTGATGGGAAGCGTGGTTTTGTTTTTTCTCTCCATCCTGTGACACATAAGGTAATATCGGTGTTTGGGCTCATTTCCTCTTTGTGTACTTTTTAAATGTCCCTCAGCAGAACCTTTTAAGCTCTGCCTCATTAGCCTGTTGTTGGCTTTGATTCATTCCCCCAGAGCAGATTCCTGCAGATTTTCCAACAAGAAAGATGTCAAGCTGAAACTTAATCTAAACTGAAAACAAAGAAAGCCAAATTCAAACCAAAGCTCATTTCCCCCCCCACAGTCTAGCAGAAGGCATGAAGGTGTGAGCAGAACATGAAGGAACAAAAATTGGATCCCTGTGTGATAAAACACTGCTTAAAAGCAAAATGTCATGGATATTGTCTGGAGGGTCGGCTGTATAAACTGAAATAAATAAATAAATAAATAAATAAATAAATAAATAAATAAATAAATAAATAAATAAATAAATAAATAAATAAATAAATAAGAAAAACAACAATAAAAAAAAACAGCCACAGACTCCTTCCTCACCTGCTGCTTATTTTAATTTTGCTATTGATGATAGGAATTTATTTTAAGATTGTTCACTCGTTGAGATGAGTGAATAAATGAATCAATAAAAAAAATGATGGGGTGTTAACTCAAGCCCCACCCCAGATTACACCCTTCGACTTACAACCATTTGTTTAGTGGCTTTTGTTACAACAGCGATTGAAAAAAAAGTGACTTATGACTGTTTTTCACACTTAGGACTGTTGCAGCATCCCCAGGGGTCACGTGATCAGAATCCAGATGCTTGGCAACTGGTTCATATTTATTGATTCATACAGTATTTATGACGGTTGCAGCGTCCTGAGGTCATGTGATCCCCTTTTGCAACCTTCTGACAAGCAAAGTGAATGGGGAAGCTAGATTCATTTAACAACCGTGTTACAAACTTAACAACTGCAGTGACTAACTTAACAACTGTAGAAAGAAATGGAGCAACACTCACTTAACAAGTATCTCGCTTAGCAACAGAAACTTTGGGCTCAATTGCGGTCGTTAAGTTGAGGACTACCTGTAATCATGAATACATCTTTATTTTGAATATTTCTAGACCCCCTTTTCTCAGTGTGTTTCCAGAGTCGTCTATCAGTAGGTAGGCAATAAATTTAAAATCTAATATGAAAATGAAGGAAACTAAAAAAAAAAAAACAGAAATAAACAAATATGCAAATTGAGGATATATATTTTTTTAACTCCACAAAAGCTAAAAAGTAGTACAGTTCCCCCAGAGGCCAATAGATGTCTGTGGACTTTCTCCCTCTTCTAATTCAAAAGGAGACTTTGGTCTTCTCTAAGAGGGAAAGCTAATGTCAAAATGTTTTCCTAGTTTTCTTCAGAGAAAAGGAACCGGAAGAGAGATGACAGGGAAAGGCTGTCTGCCACTAGGTCAAACATATTCTAATTCGGGGAGAAAATTACTTGTCCTGGGCCCCAATTATGGATCTTCCACGAAGAAAGTACAGGTAGTCCTTGACTTGCAACCATTCATTTAGTGAGCGTTCAAAATTACAATGGCACTGAAAAAAATGGGGTATGACGGGTTCTTGCACTAAATCAGCATCCCCAAGGGTCATGTGATCAAAATTCAGGCGCTTGGCAACTGGGATGTATTTATGATGGTTGCACTGTCCCAGGGTCACATGATCACCATTTGCGACCTTCCCAGCTGGCTTCTGCCAAGCAAAGTCAATGGAGGAAGCCAGATTTCCTTAACGACTACATGATTCATTTACTTTACTTAACAGCTGCCTTGCTTAACAATGGTAATGTTGGACGTAATTATGATCATTTTATTTTAGAATCCCAAGGCCAAGCTGGGCTTCTCTCTGTTTTTCTCAGTGTTCCCAAACCGAATATCTAGTTCTCTGTGGTCCTATACGGGTCTTTGTAGTGTTTGGCCACCAGCTTGCTCCAAAATCTTTCGCAATCATTTAAGGACACGTATTTTGCGGTGTTGGAGCACTCTTGCAGGATGGTTGATGGATTCACGTATCATGTTAAACCATTGTTTAGTGAAAATTAAGTGCACCACAACTGGCTAGGTTCATACAATATGCTGCCATAAATCATAGTTTATAAACCAGAATGATTGGGTGTAACACATTAAAACAAATCACCTTCTGGATTGGCTGGTATGTTTACTCAATCTACTATTACAGAGATTTAAGTTCCAATCACCATCCCAGGTTTAAATATCATCCAGGGCAGTGGTGGGATTCAGCCGGTTCGCACCACTTCAGCAGAACCGGTAGCTAATTTTTTGTTGCCCAGGCCCAGAATGGACTTCCGGAAGCGGCATCCACACAGAGAACCGGTTGTTCACATATTTGAATCCCACCACTGATCCAGGGGAAATTTTTTTGAAAGAAGACTGATAGTTAAATTGGTTTTATTTTTATTTTTCTAGTCTATACTTCCCACTGAACTCTGCAAACTAAACCACAGTTCATGAGGATTTGTGTGTGTGTGTGTGTGTGCATGTGATGGAAATAAACTTTATCAATGCTTGTTTAAAACAATAGTAGCTCAGATCTGCATTATTTAACTATCACCCTGGGGTCTGGGTTTGCAATCCCAGATTGCACACATTTGAATGTCCCCCTTCTTAAAATTGCTTGAGCAAAAGGCAGTCAAACCTTTCTCTCCAGTGATTGTGAGCAGAAGGCACAACTGTTGTTCCTGTGCTTTTAACAGCCTTTTAATATCTAAGAAATTGTCATGGCTATATAAAGCAAAAATCACCTGCCCTTGCGCACAACCTTAATTGTGAAGAAGGTGACAATTCTTAATAAGCTGCTGATGAGAAGTAACACCCATTTTCAAAAATCCCCGAGACTGCACTTTAAATATATCCTATATGGAAAGGAAAGGTGTGGGGTTAAGAAAGAAAATAGCTTTTGTTCATTAAGCATATCTTTTCTTGCATTTAATTTAGAAGAATCCAGCTGGAATATACCCAACTTTGAATGATTTTAATAAGCTAAGCTGGGTCAAACCTAATCAGGTTTGGCTGGGAAAATTTCATTACTGTAAATATTAGGACTGAAGAGTTGAAAAATACACAGGAAGAAGGTCAGTTCCATATTGCTGCCTAAAGTTCTAAATTGACTGTAAAATAACGAGCTCGAACAACAAAAATATGTTTTAATATACAAGAGGAAAGTTGCTTTACTATCCATGGCCACCAGATGGAGAAATATATTCTAAAACTGACAGTTTTATATTAATTTGCAAGAAAAAAAACCCCACACATTTATGTTTTGTACCTATTTGTTAGTTATTTCTGTCTTTTAGCCCATTTCTTTTTCTCAGAGATTCCATTATTGTGGAATCCAGTGGGCAGTAATGTATTCTGGAGTATTTCTTCATATTTTGCACCTTTATAAAGATTTTAAAGCTTAGTCACTTTGGGGATAAATAAACCAAGCAATGAAACATAATCCAAGTTATTATGTATAATATATTCCAAACAGAGAAAATACAACTATTATTAAACTTTTCTCAGTAATAATATTGATGGAGTGCTATTTTATGCAGTTATGAAACTAGCGCAGCTGAACGTGAGTCCCATTGTTTACTTTGTGTAGCCCACAAATAAACAATACAACCATATCAATTGCACTACCATATAGCACATTCAAATCTACATTAAGTAGTTGAAAGGTATTTTCTGTGATGTTGGTGGAAAATGGCATTCACATATAGTATGATTTTATGTATATAAAATCTGAATACATGATTAAGCTTGTACTTCCCTAAAATAGACATGCTAGCTTAAATATTTCTGGATCTTTCTCAAATGTATTAAATCTCTGTAGAAAATCAATAATTATGTAATTATAACATATAATTACAGACACACACACACGTACATGTAAATGTGATTATGGAAAACACCTTGAGTATATCTGAAGACAAATGAATGCGTAGATTTCATACACTGTTAGAAAGTTAAATGAGGCATAAATACCTTCATTTTAGAAATATTTGCATTTTAGAAATTAACCATTGGATGGAGAGAGAGAGAAAACGTGTGAAAGTATGCATGTAGAAGTTTATAAGTACAGACTGGCAATATTATTCAGTGCTTAGAATGTGGCATTCAAGATATGAGAAAGTTGAGTAGATAAATGTCACAGCTTAGACCATTTATCTGGGAAGCCTCAATTTTCTATCTGTAAAATAGCTTGAAAAAGGCTAAGTGTCTTCAGTAGATTTTTCAGAATAAATAATTACATCCCCCTGTAAGATCCTTTTATTCAGGGCAGTTTGCTTTGTGTCTTTGTATCCTAATGCAGGAAAAGTTTTTTAAAAGTATCTAATATCTCAAGTCTTCAGTACTAATATTGCTTTTATTTACTTTATTATATTATTATATATTTATTACTTTATTTATTTCCACCTGAGTGGAAGAAAAGAAACAGATAATTAAACACATGTCCTTAACTTATCTTCTGGCAGAGGGACTCACAATTATTTTTGCTCCTATGTCCAACTTGAGCTACAAAGTTGATAAGGCAAATCAGTGGAGGGTAGTCATATTTTCCATCTGGCTACCTTTTAAACCAGGTATGTCCAACCTGCAGCCCATAAGCTACATGCGGCCCTGGACAGCTAGCAATGCAGCCTCCCAAGATAATAAAAACATGCCAAAAAATAAAGGAAGTTTGTTATTTATATACGTTAAGCATACTATATATTTTATATGCGGCCCAAGATAATTTCTCATTACTCAATGAAGCCCAGGCAAGCCAAAAGGTTGGACAACCATGTTTTAAATAATCCAGAAGCTTTTATACTGTCACAGCTGATGCTAGGTGTGCCATTCCATCAATGCACCTTAAAAATACTTTGGGCTGAACATGGCTCACTTAGGCTAACAACCAAGTTAGGATTGGTCAGAGCAGACCCAAGAAGACTAGATGCTGAAAGAATAATCAACCTTACATTCTGCTTTAAGCCATGCTTTGTTCAATTCATGGTCTCTTGAATAAAAAATCACAGTTGGCTGGCCTCACTAAGCTCACTATGTGGCTGGGTTCATTCGGATACAATAGTGGAAAGCAGCTCCTAACCCAGTACTTTGTGTTAAAAATTAGCAATTGTAGACCCCGGAGGAGAGGTATGAAGGAACTCACCTTCTACGTGCTTGGAGCCTTCTGAGATCTGGCAAGAAAGAAGCAGGAGAAGCAGCAGGGAGGCAAACCCAGACATGGTATTACAAGATACAAGAAGTTTCTTGGGAATCCTCAGTGTGGGGGCAGGAGAGGGGGCTGTTTTCCGAGGGTGGGACACAGCGATCAGGTCAGTCCTACGTAAGGAAGGGGTGACAGGAAAGGGGTGAAGACCCAAGATTCTTGGGTGCTCTAGGGACTGATCTAAGATTCTTTTCTGAAGGGTGAGGAGCAGGACTCAGCCTTACAGGTTGGGACAACTGTATAAAATCCAGCAGGGATTCTCCCGGGGGGGACTATATATCCATTTCTTCAGCCCTGTGGCCAAAGTTATTCATTAATAAGGCCCTGAGAGCGCCCTGCCAAAGGGCAGGCTGGCTTCCACATTTGTCACCAGGAACTCTGAACTCAAAAACAGGGATCAGGAGATGGGGATGGACCCAGGAGTCCAACTTCTCTATTCATCGGATTCACACCACCACCACCACCACCTGCCACATCATTCATCCAGGGGAGCAAATTCAGAACTTCCTGACCCTGTTGGTTGACGTTTCTCACAACACCCCATTTCCTTGCCCAGTCTGTCCTAATTCTGCTTCTTCTGCAACCCCATCCAGGAGATATTCTTTTTTCCCCCTTCTCAACCACAGTTGCTTTAGAGACCCACCTATTGACTTCTTACAACGTGCCTTGAAAAGATGGGCTTTGTTTTGGGTGGCTGGGTGGCTGGGTAGATAGGTGGGATCTCTTAACAGGAGAAGGCTGGGAACCTGGGTTCTCTAAGGAGATATGGTGCAATTAAAAAGGAATTTAAAAAGGTGTATGTGAGAGTGTGTGTGTGTGTGTATGTGGGTCCTGCTGGCTCCTTGGAGAAAGGCAACCGTTATGCTTTCTCTTTAAACTCTTAACTCCTCCTTCCCAGCCTCAGCCTCCCCCTCCAAACCTCCCTGAGGAAGAGAGGCAGATCAGTCACAACCTGTTTCTCTCTCGCGCTCCGAGCCTTTCTCTGCTGCTCCGTATCTTCCTCCGTTTTCTCCTCTCCCTTCTTCTCTTTTCCTTTCCTTTGCTCCACTCCCCACTTCCTTGCTCTTCTGTCCAATTGCTCTCTTCCTCTCCCATCCCTTCCTCGGCATCTCTGGATTTTTCCCTCCATCCTTTCTGCTATCCCCTTCTTTGCAAACTCTCTCTCTCTCGACCAAGCATCCCTTCATCTTCCGTCCGTCCTCTTTCCCTGCCCTTCATCGACCCACATCTCCCGCTCCCATTTCCCTCCTTTGGGCGGTGGATCCCTCCCTTCCACCCTCTGTCCTCTCCTCCCCTGCCGTCTGTTTCCCCGGCAGCCCTTCGTCTTTGTGGGTCAGGGCACCGGGGCTTCCCCCAGGGGGCAGCATGGCGCTCCTGAGCTCCCCCACCGAGACCGAGTGCTTAACCAAGCCGCTTTTCTGCCGCAAGGGGGCGCTCCGTCAGAAGGTCATCCACGAGGTGAAGAGCCACAAGTTTACCGCCCGCTTCTTCAAACAGCCCACTTTCTGCAGCCATTGCACAGACTTCATCTGGTGAGAGAAACCTCAGCCCCTACTAACCCCTCCCTCCCCATTTGCCTTGACCCCTGTGGACCCTTGCCTGCTACCCAGCTCATATGCTACAACCCTGTGATGGTTTGGACGTTATTGCTTTGCCAAAAAGCTGTCTTTTTAAAAAATTCCGTCCAGGTGCTGGAAAAGTGCAGAGCTGAGCAATAGATGCAGAATTTAGTAGGCTGGCTATCCTGTTATTATTTATAGATTTATTTAGCGGCGTATATGTGCCTTCCTGTGCAGATCATAAGTTTCTAGTCCTCTTTAAGGAGGTCCAACCTTACTCTAAATCAGAAGAAGATGTGGCTTTTGGTTTGAAGAGATGAGATGGCTGTGTGATTTTTTTTTAAAAAAATTGTGGCAATCAATTAAAAGCCTGAAGATGCAAGATGCAAGAAAATGCAGAATTTGGTCAGGTCACAGATTTTATTGCTCCTTGCTGGAGAATTTCTAAAATGTCAGCCCAGAAGGATTTTCTTTCTGTCCATGTTGAATTAACCAGTGGTTTCTATGAGTGCTTCCAATTACACAGGTCCTAGCACTCTTAGCCAAAATATGTTGAATGGTGATACCACCTTTCCATCTTTACAAGGTTTTCTGTAGGGATAATGGATAATATAGAAAAACATGAGAGGCTGACAAGAGGAAAAAAGCCTCCTTATCTGCGTTGTAAAATTCTATAAGTAAGGCAAGATGTTTACACTTAAGGTACACTTTGCTGATAAGGGAACTTTCTGTGTTAATGTGTTGCCTTTAATGATCTTGTCAAGCCCCAACGAATGGCTTCATGCATGTATGAACTCTTCCTTCCTTCCTTCCTTCCTTCCTTCCTTCCTTCCTTCCTTCCTTCCTTCCTTCCTTCCTTCCTTCCTTCCTTCCTTCCTTCCTTCCTTCCTTCCTTCCTTCCTGTCATTCTACTATGTTTTTCTGTAGCTCCATAGATTTTTGAGGTGCAACCTGATAGTTTAAAATCTATAACTGCTGCTCTAATTCTACCACTTTGCCTCTTCGGGCTTCTGTTCTTCAAACATAATTCCATATTTCTATTACAGTCCACAATTGTACTTCAAACATAATTCCATATTTCCATTTCTATTCAGTCAACAATTGTTCTTCAAACATAATTCCATATTTCCATTTCTGTTCCAATCCGCAATTCTACTTCATTGACTCAATAATCCTATTTAACTGTTCTTTATTCTGATAGTCCTCTAAACCTTGTGATCCATTTGGTCCTCTTTCTCTCCTATAATTTGTGGTCCTACGTAATTGTAGTTGATCCCATCCATGATTTCATCTTAAGGACTGAGTTAGGTATGTCCTCGGCTTCAGTCAGAGTTCTGCTTTCTGGCATTTTAATTGTGTAACAGACCTGGAAAGTATACCATGCTATGTTATGATAGACAAGATAATTTGTTTAAGAGGCTTGGCTCTGGATACTTCACCTTATTGAAGTACTAGATATTTCTGGTCATTTTTCTGCTCAGAATGCTATCTTCCATTTTATCCCTCCATTTTATCCCACAGTATATATATATACAGCATATTTCTAGAGCTAATAAGCACATAAGTAAGGCCACGAGACTGATATGTTTCTAACTTGTCATCTGATGAGCTACAGATGCATTAACTGCTTTCATGGAGAAGATCATACAGAATCTCAAGAGGCTTTTTGAGAGTGTGGGCACCTTATCATTGAAAAAAAATCATGCACAATGAACTTCCTATATGTATTAAATAGGGAGGTAGAAGATGGGTCCTTCCTTTCTGATGATCTGTATATATACCATTCCTACATGGCAATTCCAGCATTCAAAGTGGGTGTGACAGATAAAATAAGAAGATTGCAGTATTCAAAGAACAATGTGACCTGATTATACCTCCCTCCACGGGGCATCCCTTGAACAGCATATCTGCACTGGGAAATTAATTCCAGCAAGTAGCATGTCCTTGAATTCTCTCTCCCCCCCCCCAACCCCCAGTCTCCAGCAAATAGTGACAACCTTCACACGTGTTTTATTTCCTCAGCTGATAATGGATAGAGATCTTGAAATGTAGGAAAAGCCAATAGGTGGGTGCCACTGTCGGTAAGGTTGGCAGGATAAATCGGAAAGGCTGGATTGGTACCTGCAAGAGAAGGAGCACAGGAGTGTTGATTCTCACTTAAATATCAGAAATGATTATCTAATTGATAAACCTCCCCATCCTCTCTTTCGTCACTTTTCAAAGCAAGGAACATCTATCTCTGTGAAGATCTTACCTGGAAAATTAACACAGCCCAGGTGGCCAGAAAGGCCCAACAGAGACTCCACTTCCTTAGGGTCTTGTGGAAGAACAGGGTAGAACGACGACTCATGACCCTCTTCTACCGGTCTACTGTCGAAAGCGTTCTCACATACTGTATTGTGGTTTGGTATGCTGGCCTGACAGCCGCGGACAGGAAGGTTCTACAGAGGGTGGTGAGCAGGGCACAAAACATCGTGGGCTGTTCCCTGACACCACTGGATGACATCGCCAGGGCTCGTTGCCTTGGTAGAGTGAGGAAAATTCTCGGGGATGACTCTCACCCTGGTTGGTACCTCTTTACTCTCCTACCATCGGGTAGGAGATACAGAAACATAGCCAGCCGTACCAACAGGCTGAAGAACAGCTTTTATCCATGGGCTGTCAGGCTCTTGAATGGGACGTAATAATTTTATGCATGACAGACCCGAGAGGCCGGCGTGCTGTGCAATTAGCTCACAGGGTGTAATATGTTGGGGGTTTGTAGTCACTGTGAGTTGTGGGGGGGGGGCACGGAGGGAGGCTCAGCCAATCTCACTGTATACATGTTATACTTTGATAATAAAGGTTCATTTCATTTCATTTCAACATCCTCACTATGATCATCACTTCTCTAGCTCTATTCACTTCAGCAATCCAAAGATCTATTCTTAAACGAGATAGCTTGTTTTGTTTGATGCCTCTGAGAGCCTGAACTATCTCCGGATCATTGGTTTGGTACCACCTCCCATTGTTTCTTCCAGTCAGAACTCTAGAATGAGCATTTAGTACCCGTCTCCCACTGAGACAAGTAAACCAGAATAGGCCAAAATGATTTGGGGCAATATTAGTAGCTATTCCTTTTTCATAGGCTCCCTTTGCCATCCCATTCTGCAACAAGCTTTCTCAAGATTTGCAGTAGTCATGATTTGTATAACCGTTGTTTGTTAAATAAACTACATTGGGTAGCCAGTGAATTTGGTGGCCAGTTTGGTGTAGAGGTTGTGGCCTAGAAACCAGGAGACGGTGAGTTCTAATCCCTCTTTAGGCATGAAAACTGGCTGGGTGAATTTGGACCAATCATCGGGAGATGGTGAATTATAGTCACCCCCTCTTAGAAATCAAAGCCAGCTTGTTGACTTTGGGCCAGTCTGTCTCTCTCTCTCTCCCTCCCTCCCTCTCTACTTCTCTCTCTCTCTCTCTCTCTCTGAATATGTATTACATATATTTGCTGCCTTAAGTTATTTGTAAAAGTATTAAAGACAAGATAAAAATTTAAAATAAATTAATTAAAATAGAAAAAAAGCACAGCAAGACTTAATATGCTATGTAAACTAGGCTGCTTTACCCTTACTTGAACATGTTCAGTTCAGTAAGGATTGGATTGTGGGGTGGGTGGGTGGGTGGGTTGGGAGAAAGCTGAAAATGTTTGGCTCTGCAAACATTGGGACGTTCAGCTAGGCCTGCTGATGACTCCCTCTTATTTCACAGATACCTATAATCATTTTTTTATTTAAATGAAAGCAGTATTGGAGGCTAAGAATGTCAGTGGAGAGGGTGTATGTGTGAGGGAGTGAGAGAAGTGTGTATAGTGTGTGTGTGAGAGAAAAAGGAGAAAGAGAGAGAGAGAGAGAGAGAATGTAAATATATACAGCTTAACTCTTTTCATTGTAGAAGTTTTTCCCCAGCTAATTTCTCCAGCAACATTTCTCATTTTATGGATGCCAAAAATAGAGACCTTGTCCACTCTATTGGTCATTTTTAGGGCTGAAATGCAATCTTTTTGTCTCCCTTCCCCCATTAAAACTACTACTGTACCCATATTGTTGCTTGATCCAGAGAGCAAACCTATCAGTTCATCATATGAGTACTTACACATTTTATCTTGCAAAGCCAAAAGCAGCTATGTCCATAGATTGCATCTGTTTTTGTTTCCCCAACCTAGATCTAAATCTCTCCTTTGGCCTATCAGCTGCCACAATTTACTCAAACTTGTGAACACAGATCCTATCGTAGATCTCTGACATCCTGTCCCGAGTAGACTTCATGCTGCATCTCTTTTCTGTTTCTCTATGCCAGTGTTTCCCAACCGTGGCAACTTGAAGATGTGTGGACTTCAACTCCCAGAATTCCCCAGCCAGCCATGCTATTGAAGTTCACACATCTTCAAGTCGCCACGGTTGGGAAACACTGGCACAGAGTTCTGAGGTTCTGCTTTCTAGCCGAATGACATCTGAACAGGGTTCAATGCAGACTATATTTTATGATGGCTACTTCTGGGATTCTTTATGTGACTGGTTCCACAGCTCAGCAGGTGACAATGAAGCAATAATAAAGAGGATTGGCCCAATATGATGGGGAAAAGTTTGGTGGTTCAGGCAAAAGCTTTGAGAGAAAGGCAGCTGCATGGCAGGAAGCAGTATTGAGTTAGTGTCAGGCCTTTGTTGAACTGGGAAGATCTCAAATGGCAATCTCGTGATTCTGGGACTGTCAACTGTCATCAATCCATGCTGATTGCCAAATACCTTAATTTTAATCACAAGATCGTGGGGATTAATTCGTGACTCCTTGTAGACAGCATAGAAACAAGTCTTTTTAGTGATCAACTCTGCCAACCTATCAACATTTTCATTCCGGTTGAAGAGGGACCACTAGGATTTGCCCCTTAAACACCAGTTCTTACCCTCCTATACAGCTATTCCTTAACTTATGATCACAATTGGTACCTAGAACTTCCATTGCTAAGGTAGGCAGTCGTTAAGTGAGCCATGTCCAATTTTACGACCTTTTTGCTGGGTTTATTAAGCGAATCACCGTAGTTATTAAGCGAATCATGCATTCATTAAGTGAACCAGGCTTCCACCATTGACTTTGTTTGTTAGAAGCTAACTGGGAAGATCTCAAATGGCAATCACGTGACTCCGAGACTGTCAACCGTCATCAATCCATGCTGATGGCCAAATACCTTAATTTTAATCATATGATCGTGGGGATGCTGCGAGGATCTCAATTGCAAAGGCTGGTTGTATGTCTCTTTTTTTCAGTGCTGTCATAACTTCAGACAGTTGCTAAATGAATGGTTGTAAGTTGAGGTCTACCCGTAACCCAAATTTGGTGCTCAAATGGATCTGTAGTACGTGTATAAATCCTTTATAGCTTGAAACTCAGGTAAATATAATGAAAAGGGAGGGGATTCTGAAAACCTGAAACAGACAAGCAAGCACGGATGGCTCAATACCGTAGTCTGCAGCAAAGAAGATATGAAATGAAAGGTTGCAGTCTTCCATACTTTCAGGAAAAGTTGGCGGAATAGATTTGGCGGAAAATAGCACAGCCGTGAACTTTAAAAGAGGGGATTGATAAAGGCATCAGAAAACAAAAACGTTTCAGTTGGCAGCAACTGCACGTAGGGAAAAACCTGGCCAACGTCTTCCCCCAAAGTGTAAACTTACCACTGCTTGTACTTATTTAAGGCATGCATACTTGGCTCTTTTGCTGGTGAGACGATTCATAGAAACAGGACAGTTCCTGCCCTTGTCTTGACAAGCCCCGAAAGACATAACAAGAAATGGAAAAGGTGACGGGGAATGAAAAAGGGCCGAAAATCCACTTCTTAATTGCATCAGTTGCTAATAATGACTACTTGTAATATGGGGAGAAGTTATTAGTGTGTTCATCTCACAAACAGCTATAATGGAAACCGGCAAAATTGCTGGTTTCTTTGCTGCTTGGTGACAGAGGGAGACGAATTAGAGCTCAGCGAAAGTGGTTCCGAGCAGGGCTGTCGGTCTCTCTGCCTCCCTTTGCGCAGCCTCGCAACATATTCTCGCACAGTTAACCAGCCTAAAAGATGAAATATGCATGAGGGAAATTCGGTTATTGACTTTAAAGTGTAGCTGGAAGGGCCTCTATTTTAGAAGTGTACTTTAACACGCAAGCACTGCCTTCAGATTCTGTTAAAACTGTCAACGGTTGGCAGCCAAATAAATAGATATCTGTGCATGCTCATCCATCTATTTAAATACGTCTCCCTCCAACTTTTCTTTTTCTTCTTACAAGCTGCCAGGAAAAAAATAAATAAACCACAGGCTATTCTTCTAGCTTTTAACAGCAGCTTTATCTTCAGATTAAAGCTGGTGAAAAAACATTAAAGGTGGAGAGAAACATTATCACCTTTCTTGAAAGTTAAGTTTTGCGTGAATAAAACAGGAGCAATGCAAACTACAAACCACACGGGTGCATGCAGGCACGCAGGATGTGCCAGTTTATTTTGGCATCACCTTTTGAAAGCATGCAGACCCAAGCAAAAAACAAGCCTCTAAGTGAGTCAAACATCTGGCTGTTGTACTGATTAGCATGACAAAAAAAAAAAAGCTGCTCCACCTACTCACACATACAGCCCGAATACTTAATGTCTTGCTATTCTAAAAAAGCAAAAGATTTGTACAATCTGAAAAAAAGCCAGATAAAAGAAAAACTTTTGTCTTTTCTTCAGTATCTCTTTAGGCTACTGAACAGGTAAATGTAAAAGGAAGCTTGAAGGAAGACCTAGTTAAGTTTTAAAATTATATATCCCTCCCCTCAGTAAGTTATAGGCAGCTCCTGAAATCACATCCATGTAGCAGACTCTTCCTTATGTAAACAAACAAAAACATCTCTTGATTAAATAATTATTCTGTGTCCTTTATCTTTAAAGAACAGAATATGCATTGAGCCCCTATGTACAGCTCCGCAGGGGCAGTTTCATCTAAAATGCAGCTGCTAAGGAGAGAATCGGAAATGGGAAATATTCACTCCACTTGAAATGTGGAGTGAATATTTCACATTTACTCCACATTTGCAAAAACCCACATCTTGCAACCACAGGCAGAATAGGAGATATTATAAAAGCTGTGGATTTTTTTTAAAAAATGAATTGCAATACTGTAGTGCTGCAACTGCAGATTCCTGTTGTTGTTTGCTTTTAAATCAGATTTGCAGTTTGTAAATGTGCAGAAGCCTTGATTTTTTTTTAAAAAAGCAATTAATACCCAAATAAATGTATAAATAACACTTCCCTACTCAATAATCTCTTAAGGGAAGCAGTGTACATAGCTATCCCATCATTCTCTTAGGGATTTGCCCATTTATCAATTTCACATCCTGGTTTAACCACATTGTTGAACAAATTGTAGTGGCTTAATTCACTTATGCTTAGACATAAACCATGGATTAGAAACTGCAGTAGCGTCTTTTCACATTGTGTTAATCCCAAACCAAATAATTACATTATAGCTCAACTCAATATGTGAACTAGCCGTTACTTTCCATTGTTTGGCAGACACCTCCATCTGTATGAAACTAGCCTTGGGATAGCTATTAAAGTGATCAGCCCCATTCCTGGATTTTTTTTCCTGCCAGTCAAATGTCATTTTTCACTCCATTCTTATTCCTCTAACTCTTATGCCTGAAACCAATACGTTCAATGTACAATTGCTTAGTTTTGCAACGCTTTAGAAAATTCCCTGGTTTGATTTTCTCTGCTTATAAAAGTAGTGTATCTGGCATACATGAAGGCTGTGACTGGGTGGAAGAACTTTCATAACATCAGCCAGAGAGAAAATAGATTTTTGAGTGGGAAAACATTGTTAGGAGGGCTGGGTGAAGTGGAGTGCACTGTCTGCAATATGTTTTTAGTGAATAATAAACCAATGGATCATAACCCAATAATAATGATTTTAAATGTATTACAGCCAGCCACCCCAATGGGCAGCTTAGAAATACAATACAATAAAATAGTTTCAGTATTTTTTTAAACTTGGCAACTTCAAGAGGTGAGGTATAGACTTCAACTCCGAGAATTCTGGGAGTTGAAGTCCATACATCTGAAAGTTGAAAAAATATTGGAACATACAACCTTAGAGACAGCCCAGACAAAAATAATCAAACACCAACAAACCAACCAAGCCAAGGGCCCTACATATATTTAACCTTAGGCCTGAGACCAAAGTCAGATCTTAAGTGCTTTTTGGAAATCTAAGATTGCTGTCTGTATAGGGGCAGGGCATCCTGTCCCCAACATCAGCTGTGACAGAGATTTCTTAGGAAGGAAAGGAGGTTTAATGTAGAGTTTGCTGTGGAATTCTTTATTATTGTAAAATGTGTGGTGGAATAGTAGTAGCAATAATTTTCATATAATATGTGCTAAGACAATGTTTCTCAACCTCAGCAACATTAAGATGCATGGATTTCAACTTCCCAGAATTCCCGTGTTGCCTAGGGAATTCTGGGAGTTGAAGTCCACACATCTTAACATTGCCAAGGTTGAGAAACACTGCCCTAGGGTATCACGCCATTCTAAACTATAAAAACATACCCTGGAGTTTTTAGGAAGATTGCTAACAGGAACGGAAAAGTCAAATCTTTTTTCCACTAATCTTTCCTTCTTTAAGAGAAAATAGGTTTTAAATCTGTCTCCTTCAAAATATTTGTCAAATATGCAGAAATTAGCCTTATTTTAATTGCTCCATTCCATTTTCTGGAGGTCACCGCACAGAATCTGTGGGGTTTCTGGAGATGGACTGGCTGTCCCTGATCAAGTATTTAGAGACATGTTGATCTGATCTGGAAGTAGTATGTATTTCCAGCAGAAAGTGATAAGAAATGATATAGTAAGAGCAGTGACTCATTCAGAGACAAAGGAGCAAACTCCTGTAGCATAAGGGCAGTTTTAGCCAATGGGAAGGCTATAATTATTTAATTGATTTACCTCACGGCATAGCAGTTACGGGTTTAAATCCTTGCTAGTGATGATTTAATAGGGACCCAAGGAGATGGTACTTATTTTGATTCATAGTATAATCCATTTTATGTCTTCCCAGAAGTAATTCTTATTTAATTCAATGGAACTTTCTTCCCGGAAAATTCATATAGGATTGCACTTTTAATTAAAAGGAGGGCCAGCTACCTCTCTGTCATAGAAATCTTATCCCCCACGTCTGCAACCTTATTTATTTATGCTGTTTTCCCCATCTCAGTCCAGAAAGAGGCTAAGCAATTTATAATGAAAAACATAATAAAACAACAGGAGCAAACACTAATAAATTATGGTAATAATAGCCATGGTTTATAATCCCATTAATGTATTAGCTCATACAGACCACCAGTAGCTCCCTAACTCAATCCCAAAAGCCTCCAAACAAATTGGTTTTCATTAGCTTCTGGAAGGCCTTGAAAAATTAGATTCTCAGGAGGCTAGCTACATTTATAGGGTTGCTCCTACAGAGAAGCTCCTCTCCTACTGCACCTCCTGGTAGGTGGGAATCTTTATGCTGTTGTTCCTTCATAAAAGAATTCTATGCCTTAAATCAGTGTTTGCCAAAGTTGGCAACTTTCAGATGTATGGACTTCAATTCCCAGAATTCCCCACCCAGCATAGCTTTTTCAGGGAGGAGGGGACATGCTGGGCACGGAAGCCGCATTATAAAGAGTGAATCCAGGAATTTACTGGATAACCCATAGCTGGCTGGGGAATTCTGGGAGCTGAAGTCCACACATCTGAAAGTTGCCAACTTTGGAAAACACTGTCTTAAATCATAAAAAGGCAGACTTTTCAGGACAAATTGGAAAAGCCGGAATTCCTGGATTCACTCTCTATGATGTGGCCAGCATGTTCCCCTCCTCCCGGAGAAAGCCGGTGGGAGGCAGCTTAGCTGCTGGGGAGGGAGCTTCCCCAGAGCAAATGAGCTGGGTTAAATCTGCAAGTCAGAGGTTCCCCAATCCTGCTTTAATGTTTGCAGACATTTAAGAGCTAAACGTTAAGGTGAGGTGATGAACAAAATGGACTTGTTGAACGATGACAGTGTCACCCAGCTTCTGAAGGTCTCTATCAGGAGACATCAGGATAAGCACTTATAT
Organism: Azemiops feae; assembly: GCA_023970755.1. Lineage (NCBI taxonomy): Eukaryota > Metazoa > Chordata > Lepidosauria > Squamata > Viperidae > Azemiops > Azemiops feae. The sequence goes on along the minus strand of JALGBA010004202.1, from coordinate 1,061,000 downwards.
TATACAGGGAACAGTGTGTCTTTCCTTCTTTCAGAGAGCAAGAGGCTTTTTGGAAAATTTACAAAGCTCCGGGAAAATGTAGTGTTACATGGGTACATGGGAAGAATACATACATGTTTAAGGCTCTGGTGAAGCAGGCAAGGGGACCATGTTACACACAGGAGAAGAAGCTGGGAGAACTTGCTTTGTGGGCTCAAGACAAACAGCCCATAAGAATTTTGTTCTTGCAGCCTTGCTAAGAATCCAAGACCCTGTCATCTAAATTCTTTCCGACGTGTTTTTAATATTTTATTATTTCTAAACTTGAGTTTCACCTCCTCCAATAGCCCAGATGTTGTCCCTCTAAAGGACATACCATTTAAAGATGCAGCACAAGGTACTATGTGAGGTTCTTTATGTGTGGTAATTAAATGCTTGCAACCTCATTCTTCTAGCCGATATTGTTTGTCTAGTTTTCTTGGTGGAATTATTTCTGTCATAACCTGTTTGGCTCGCTTATTCCTTCTGTGCATTTCTAAATATAAATCCAAGTGCTGAAATTTAAGATGGGAGAAGCAAGTAAGTATTGTATATTGATAAGTCCATAGAGACAGAGATAGATAGATAGATAGATGGATTTCTCCTTGTGTTTTGACATAGATTTTGCCAATTTATCATCCACCACTCTGCCTCTTTAGGTATTAATTGATCTCACTAGCAAAATATTTTAAAAAACCTGAATTCTAGTTGTCAGAGATGGTGACAGGGAGATGAATTTGACTAGCTGATTTCTTATGTAGCTCGGAATGCTGGAATCTTTGCTGCACATAACAACATAGGTGTCAGGCGCATTAAGTTCCAGTTAAACTGATTTATTCCTCATGCCCATACACAACAATCTATTCAACTGACAGTCAGCACTAAATTAGTGCTAGATAAGTTAATGGAATTCAAGAGGGGCTGAACTTGGATCACTTGTGGGAACATAATGACTCTAGGCTGATTCCTGTCTTGACTCTGCTCCCAGGCTCTGCATCTCATTCTCCTGCTATAGGAAAAGCTATGTTAGATCAGATCAAAAATCTGTGGATCCAGCATTCTGTTCCCACAGTGATCAGTGGGTGTGTCTGGGAAATCCACAAGCAGAGTGTGAAGTCAGTGGCTCATCTTCTTGCTGGTGTCCTTCAGCTCCTGTCTCTTAAGAACCATGCCCCATTGACCACGGTAGGATGTCTAACCAAGCATTCATAGCTGCAACATTAATCACAAAAACTTTTAAAACTTTTGCTTAATTGAGGGCATGGAACCCTAGGCAGGTTTTATTACAGGTGAACAAGCATTGTCTTATATGGATAAAAGGTACATAAATCTTGATTTTTTTTCCTCAGAGATTTTGGCATTTCTGAAATCCATCTAGCAGTCTTCCCAAATGGTGTTCTTTAGTGGCATTGCACTCCTGCTTGAGCAGGGGGTTGGACTAGAAGACCTCCAAGGTCCCTTCCAACTCTGACATTCTATGTTCTATGATTTTTCTGATGATACAGTATAGGAAGTAGCCGTTGTTGGGAATGCAGGGAGCTAATGTCCAATACTTCTGGAGGGTAAGATTGGAGAAAGATGCCATATATTTTTCAGGCATTCTAACCCCTGAGCATTAATATTTTCTCCAGAGTCTAGCAAAATCTTTTCTATCTTTCTTCTCTTCTACAGCATACATGTGCATTTGTTAAGGTCACATTTAAGACATTTGCTGGCTCAGTGCTCTTTAAGCAGGCATCCTACGCTTTGTGTAAACTAACCGTTTCTTTTTCTTTTCTTTTTTTTCTCTTTCCTGCAGGGGGATTGGAAAGCAGGGACTTCAGTGCTTAGGTAAGATTTTTCTTTTGACAATGCTCTTGGCATGGTGCTCTTTTTCCCATTAGACCACCACATGGTGTGGAAGCACAATCAGGCCTATGGAGCACAGCAGCAGGATTATTGGAGGGGAAGGAGAGAATGTGGGCGCTGCAGCCACACCCCTTTCTCCTTGAGTCCCAAAAGCATGGGGCCCCCCGGAGAGCATTTGGCATGCTGTTGTTAACAAGGAGGAGTGTGCTCTGCACATGCTCAGAGGCTCTCCTGGTCAGCTTGGTTGGCTCACAGCTTGCTCTTGATTAAAAGAGGGTTTGTAAGCACGAATTGTAATTTTTGTAAATGACAGTCTTGTGTCGGGGGTTTGCATCTTAACAGATACGAAAAGGCTGAATAGGTTCTCTTGTTTGAGTGGAAAAGACGACCCCCAAGCTGTGAGAAGAATAAGAGGCAATGCTTTGGTTAATTCTTGGTTTTTGGACTTAGCCACATGCTGGCTGGGGAATTCTGGGAGTCGAAGTTCAGACATCTTAAAAATTGCCAAACTTGAGAAACGCTGGTGCATCTATCAAGCTAAGGTCTTGTTCAGAGGTAGCTGGGACTCAGTAGTGCTAGATTCTGAGGGCAAGTGAGAAGAGCAAAGGGTTTGGGGGCAGGGCCAGGCTGCCTCTAATTTCCCTAATTCCCATTTTAATCAAGCAATTTTTGCACACACAGAGAGTCCCCGATCCAGTTTTATTGTTTCTCTGAACTACATTCCTTTGGGTTATTTTAGGACTGCGAAATGCCTCTTTCATTCTTGTATATTTTATATACACATCCATCTCCGACCTACACTACCTTCATGCCTGACTTTTCTGTCCAAATCTACCTTCATTTTTTCACTTGTCCTGTTGGCTTGTGGTCCTTATGTATTCATGTACATTTGGTCATGTATTGTCCTGTTTACATTTTGTTATTTATTTATTTATTTGTATTTCATATTTCTAAATCGCCCATCTCCCTGACAGAGAGATATTTGTTCATTTACTTTTTTACTTTTGCATTTAATTTGTTTCATTTATTTCATTCACTCTTTGTTCATTTACATGGGGCTGTTTTACCCCACCAAGACTAGCAATTAATATACCCTGCCCAATGAATGCCGATTGGAGATAATGGGAGTAATTCTCCAGTGTAGCTAGAGAATTTAGGAAAGTTTGATCTTTTGCATATATCAGTTGCTACCCTTCCAGCAATCTGCCTTTAATATATTTCATGTAGTCCCTTTCCCCCCCAAAAGGCCATTGATAGTGGAATAAATTGTTCAGCTGTGATATACACTTTTTCATGCCTTATTTTCACACTGTGTATAAGGTAACCATCCAGATGCAGTGTGGGTGAATATGTCAATATGTGAATTGGCCTTGCGTGGTGTGTCACTAGCTACCTTGTACCTACATTCCCTTGGCAATATGTGTGACTACTTCTCCTACTGTACTTCGGTGTGACGCCAACACACTGTTTTCTACTTGGCGCCTTTATGTTTTCCTGTTCTCGGCTGCCACTGGCTCTTTGCTACTACAGAAATAAATCGCAACAGTTAGAGGAGCCAGAGACTGCATAGTCTGGCTATCCAACAGGGAATAAAACTGAAAGGGGATGCAGCACTATAACTAGTTATATGGGTTAGTTTAGTTTAGAGATTTGGGTACATGCTTGAACATTTGAAACTGGAAAAGTTAGACTCATTTGACTAGTGCTAGAGTAGAAGAATAAGAATAGCGTGAGAAGTGAAATTTGATTGGCAGGAAAAGATCCCAGAATAGGGCTGATAACTTTAAAAGCTATCCCAAGACAAGCTCCATATGGACAGAGGTGCCAGCCAAACAAGTAATGGTTAGATTCACGAATTGAATCGAGCTATAATGTAGTTATTTGGTTTGGTATTAATGCAATGTGAAAAGCTGCTATTATAGTTTCTAACCCGTGATTTATGTGTTATGTGTGAATCAAATTACAATAGCTTGTTCAACAGTGTAGTTGAACTTGGGTTTAGCACAATGTGTGAATCCAGCAGTGAAACATCTTGATAATATTGTTCCTAGCAAGGTAGCTATTTTCAGAATTAGGAAATTGCGGATGGTAAATTTCATGTAAACATTAAGCAAACATTATTTCTTGTTCATAAAGCTGGTAAGAACTGCGATACAGTGGGGCCTTAGCAGGTGAGCAGATCTCCTTCACTGAAGGTGTTTAAGGAAAGGCTAAATAGTGCTGTAAGCACAGGTTGTCCTCGACTTACAACAGTTCATTTAGTGACCATTTGAAGTTACAATGGCACTAAAAACTGATTTATGACTGTTTTTCACACTTACAACCGTTGCAGTATCTCCATGGTCACGTGATCAAAATTCAGATGCATGACAATTGACTCATTTTTGACGGTTGCAGTATCCCAGGGTTATGTGATCCCTTTTTGAGAACTTTTGACAAGCAAAGTTAACGGGGAGGCCAGATTCATTTAATAGCTGTGTTACTGACTTAACATCTGCAGTGATTCACTTAACAACTGTGGCAAGAAAGGTCATAAAATGGGGCAAAATTCACTTAACAATTGTTTCGCTTAACAATTGAAATCTTGTGCTCAATTGTGGTCATACGTTGAGGACTATCTGTATAAGATTCTTCAATTGAGCTGGGCTAGATGACCTCAAAGCCCCGATTTTATGATAGCATGTTATTTTATATACACCATTTCCCAAGTAGAAAATGGATAACTTATGAAAGGGTCCTAATTTTTAGAATCCCTATAGATTAAAGTGAATCAAATGTAGTTTCTACCAACATGTTTTTTTTTCTTTTACAATAATCTACATGCAATTTTTTTTTCTAATTCCTTGTGGAGGATCAGAGGAAGAGAGTCCCTTTCATTATTATCTTTTCAGAGATTTTCCTGCTGAGCTGTTTTTCTTCCCACACTGGGGGTTGGGATAGAAACTTATATATTTTCTTCCATAGCAGACAGAGTGAAGCTGTTTAAGAAGTATCTCCCTGCACCGGTTTTTCATGAAAAATTATAGCTTCCCATCTACATTTCATAAAAGGAAGGCGGGGGAATGAGGCATGAGTTGGGAATTACATGCACCTCGGAGACACGCAGCTAAGGTTTCTTGGTAGCTAAGGCAGAAATCCACTGAAATTGATTTTATTATATATTTTGACTGGGAACAATGAGAACGCTAAAGGAATGTTCCCTCTTTGTGCACAGATGTTGCACTTGATTCGGGAGATACTGTATGGTGACTCCTCTGCTCTCAACATTGCTAACATCTCCACTTTTGTATATCTAAGGTATACAAAGCAGCTCTGTTTTGTAAGTTCAGCATCTTGCATGCAAACAAGTGCAAAAAATCCTCACAAATATTTTTGTATGCTGCCTGTCTCACTATATACCTCTGGGCGAGGAATATGCTTATTTTCTCAGGCATGGCATCTTCTGCCTATTTCCTTCTTTGCCCATTGTTTTCACTGAGAGTTTTTCTTGTATAGTTAGTTCCACCTGAGGATTTAGAAAATCTCCACCCTTCAAAATCACATATCTTATTAATGGAGATATTAATGGTCATCTGGCTCTTTGCATGTTCCTCAGGTTTGGGTCCCCTCCCTCTCAACAGGGACTGGGCTGTATGTGAACCATCTCCTGTTTCCCTGCCCTGAACTGGGATGACGTTCTAGAAATCACTTCCTAAATCTGATGGTTGCTAAGAAACCACCCTAGGGCTGTCAGGGAGATCGCTAAGCGACACCCTCTGCTCACTTGCCAATTACATCACACCTGCCAATCAACTGTGGTCCCGTCTCATTCCAAATGTGCTTGGCTCAACTCTGCCATCAGCAGCTGAGCACCCAAATGCTTTCCCGCCCCCATTTTGTCTTCCAACTTCAGCTCTTCTAGACCACCACATTCCCTCCCTCCCACATGACTTGCAGATTATGCTTACCTTACGGAGGCTGGAGATAGGGGACTCACATATAGAGGGGCTTCGGCTAGGATCTCTGTTACTATGGCAACCCAGGGATGTTTACAGAAACGGCTCAGCCAAAGATAGGGATCGGGGATAAGGGGGATAGCTGGTGAGGGGATCCTGATGCTGGCTTGCTTCTGAGGTATTCATACACAAGCTTCATACACAAGAAAGAGCCGTGAGGGTCAGTTTAGTTTTGCAGCTCTTTAGAAACCCAAACCTTACAATAATGGGACATCACCTGCTCATGGTCCTGAGTCAAGTCTCTGATGAGAGTTGGTTTAGCTATAAATGCACTTGTTTGGTGTGTGTGTGTGTGTGTGTGTGTAAGTTAGCGAGAACAACAGAGGAACACTGTGATATGGTGAATTATATAATTTACTACAGTTATATCAATAAAGGAGAATATTTGTAGCTCAGGGTTGAAATGGGGGGGGGTCCTTGGTGCTTCTATAATAATAATAATAATAAAGTTGGAAGGGATCTTGGAGGTCATCTAGTCCAACCCCCTGCTCAGGCAGGAAACCCTATACCATTTCCCCTCGTCCAAATCGTTGATGAAGATGTTGAAGAGCACTGGGCCCAGAACAGACCCCCGGGGCACCCCACTACACACTTCCCTCCGTGTAGATGCGGTTCCATTGAGGAAGAACACGCTGAGTACGGCCAGTCAGCCAGCTACGGATCCATCTGGTGGTGATGCTGTCTAACCCACATTTTTCTATCTTATCAAGTAGTAGGTTGTGATCTACTTTATCAAATGCCTTACTGAAGTCCAAGTAAATTATATCCACAGCATTCCTCTGATCCACTAATTTTGTCATTTGGTCAAAAAATGCAATAAGATTTGTCTGGCATGATCTGTTTTTGACAAACCCACGTTGGGTTTGTCAAAATGTTCTGAGCTTGGTTGTTTTCTCGCAGACGTTTCATTACCCAAACATCATCATCAGTACTAGTCATCTATTGCTAGTAACATCATCACTAGCACTCATGATATTACCCAGTTTGGGTAATGTAACATCTGCAAGAAAACAACCAAGCTCAGAAAGCAGCAAGGACCCCTCCTTACAGTTATATGTTCACACCGCAGAGCAACTCTTGGGCAGCTTACAATTAAAATCATGAATATAAAAATATTAAAAATAAGTCGCCTCAGCTCAAAGAGATGGACCGGTTGTAAAGTTGGAGTGAGAGGTCCATAGCTAAAGATTCCTGCTGTTTTTCAGTTAAAGCTTTTAATCTGCAGCTGCTTTGCCTCATTTCTGGAACTCTTAAGAGGGTCTGGAGCAAATTGTCTTTTTTTGTAACCTTCCAGTCCTCCCCACCTTTTTTTCTTTTAATATACCACACAAAATCTGTTAAGGAGGGAGGTTTGGGTAACTGCAAAGTGTCTTGATTAGACAGCGAGGAACTCTCCATCTGGAACCACCCTTTTGCAAATCTTCTCTCCTCCTGCCTCCAGTTTGGTCCAATCTCTTCCCCCGCTGAGCTGGATACTCAGAGATTGTCCCTGCTTGTTGCCATAGAGACCCTCTTCCAAATCTCAGGCCTAAAGCTGCAGAAGGAAGAAGAGGTGGGGAGGGGGGGGATTGTAGGTGAGAAGAAAGTCACTCTCTCGGCCCACACCTGCCCTCCTGGATTAGCATCTTGGCTTTCTCTCAACAAGTTCCCCTGGCTTGCATTAAGCAGGAGACTCAAGATCAATACTGTAAAATATTTGCTGACTTGCAGACAAACAACGGCAGGTGTCATTTTAAAATGTCACGTCTTGCATGTTGGCTCAGAATTCATGCTTTCTGAGCAATTTGGTATGTTTCTCAGGATGTCTTTAGGCCTTTTAAAAAATTTCATCTACCAAAAGAGCGCCGCAGATGCAGCCCTGTATTCTTGGAATACCTTTTAAATTTGATTTTTTTTTTTTTTTTTGACATGTAAGCAGAAACTGATGCACTCCCAAGTAGGGCTAGGCTGGAAATTGAAGAACAGGATTTTTACATGTGCACACAGACCATAGACCAATCTGTCTTGTGAATATAGTAGAGGTAGGCCCTCGACTTAAACTACAATTGGGACCAGAATTTCCATTGCTGGACAAGGTGGTTACTAAGTGAATCTTGTTGGATTTTTGCAATCTTTTTTGGGTTGTTAAATGAATCACTGCAGATGTTAAGTGAATCTGGCTTTCCTCACTGACTTTGCTTGTCAGAAGCTGGCTGTGAAGGTCGCAAATGGTGATCACATGACCCTGGGATGCTGCAATTGTCATAAATACAAGCTGGTCGCCAAGAGTCTGTTTATGTGATCGTGTGACTGTGGGGATGCTACAATGGTTATAAGTGCGAGGACTGGTCGTAAATTACTTTTTTTTAATGCTGTTTTAACTTTGAAGGGTCACTAAATGAATGGTTGTAAGTCAAGGACTATGAATTATGCCTCAATTTCTTTTTTTATGTCTGGCACATCTTTGCTTAGGTTTTGAAAGTATTATTCCCCCCACCCCCTTTTACTGTTTCAGTAAAGTCTTAAGAGTGAAAAAAGAACATATAACATGGAAAGAGCATATATTATGGACGACAAGATTATAAGGTGAAGAGAGCAGGGCGTATATTTTATTGTAAATATTTACAGTTCTATCATCGTCAGTTTTGTATAGCTGAAGAGATTGGAGACCCAATGCCTTCAAAGCGGATAGTAATGAATTAAGATAACACAACTTCACATGTTCCTTTTCTCTGTTGTCAGTTTCTGTAATCTTACCTTAGCCTTCTTCTAACAAATAATGTTTTTAACTCTAAATTCTTAACAATATATTTTTTCTGGACTTCCATGTTCTTTCCCATTGTTTCTTTCTTTTACTGATTCCTTTTTTCTACATCAGACCTATATTTTTCATTAAACTTTTTCTTCTGTGTCTCCTTTCTCAGTATGCAGCTTTGTCGTACACAAAAGATGTCATGAATTTGTCACTTTTGAATGTCCAGGAGCTGGGAAAGGGCCCCAGACCGATGTAAGTGTCTTTTTCATTACAGAATTCTGTATCTTTTGAGAGATAAGTGAGATTGTGGTGAGAGAAAAAATATATTTTGGGGACGGTTGGAAACTTGGACAGTGGGTCTCTCCCTCCATTCCAGGTGAACGTCCTGGTTTCCTTGCTATTTATACTGCTGACAGAGGGAATGGATACTTTCAGCAGCTGGCATGGTCCTATTTCTGTTGCCCTTGGCCTGAAATATTAAGGAATAAACTAGAAAAGATGGGAAGATTTGCCTCTTCTCTTTCAGAAGCACAAAATTTGCCAACTTTTTTTTCTTGCATAAAATTTTGGGGTACATTCAGCCATTCTGGATGCAAAAGCAGATTTATGCCATGCAGATGCAAACATATTTCCTTGTGTACACCATTTGTTCTGCTGTGGAGAAAATACACTAGCATGCACAACACGCACACACACACACACAGAGTGGCTGGATAGTGTAATTGTTAGAGCGCAGCTTTTGATGCTATCCGCCATGAACCATTCCATGATCTTTTCTGCATTTATATTATTATTAGATTGTTTTTATCCTGCTTTTATTACTTTTTTCTAAGTAATTCAAGACAGCGAACATATCCAATACTCCTTCCTCCTCCTGCTTTCTCCACAACAACCCTGTGAGGTGGGCTGGGCTGGGCTGAGAGAGAAGGACTGGCCTAAAGTCCACCAGCTGGCTTTCATGGCTAAGGCAGAACTAGAACTAACTGTATCCTGGTTTGTAGGCAAACATCTTAAGCACTATACCAAATTGGCTTTTTCTATATGGTCAGAAAAGGGAATATAGGCTTTTTAGAGGTGATGGTGGGAATTCAGATAAACAAAAGTGTTGTTTTCTGGCTGTCACACAATAATGGATACGTGCCTTCACTAATTACATGTGTTTATAAATTTTCTCTTTTGCAGGATCCCCGGAATAAGCATAAGTTTAAAACCCATAGCTACAGCAGTCCCACTTTTTGTGATCATTGTGGCTCGCTCCTGTACGGACTAGTGCACCAGGGGATGAAATGCACCTGTGAGTAAGCATTAATTGTTCTCTAGAGTTGTGTGAATTGGTATAAGAAAAAGAATTAAAATGCTGTTACCTAAATAGTAGAAATGATTGCCACAAAAAGCTTCTTTCAACTAAGGGCTGCTGTGGCATGGAAAAAGTCCCCAGTTCTAATATTATATCCCTCCTTAATACACAAGGCAGGCAGATAAATCATATTTTTTATTATTAATAGTATGGTTGGTTGCACGATCAGTCAAATGGTTAGACTGGATTTTGCATTTTTATTCCTCTATCGAGTCCTTCCCATGGACCTAGGATAGGCAGATATTGTTCAATGGTGTTAAAGTCATTGTCACAGGATGTAATCTGTTCCAAGTAAAGCTGCCTAAGAAGTGCTCCAGATGTTTTGGGATTGCACCCAAGGTGCCTATGACTATTGCTACTGTCTTTGCTTTCTTTTGCCACAGTTGTCTATTTATGTTTGCAGATCTTTGTATTTTGTGATTTCCCCCGCCCATTTCTTTCTATAATAATAATAATAAAGTTGGAAGGGACCTTGGAGGTCATCTAGTCCAACCCCCTGCTCAGGCAGGAAACCCTTACCATTTCGGACAAATGGCTGTCCGGTCTCTTCTTAAAAACTTCCAGTGTTGGAGCATTCACCGCTTCTGGAGGCAAGTTGTTCCACTGGTTAATTGTTCTAACTGTCAGGAAGTTTCTCCTTAGTTCTAGGTTGCTTCTCTCCTTGATTAGTTTCCATCCTTGCTTCTTGTCCTGCCTTCAGGCGCTTTGGAAATAGCTTGACTCCCCTCTTCTCTGTGGCAGCCCCTGAGATATTGGAACACTGCTATCATGTCCCCCCTCGTCCTTCTCTTCATTAAACTAGACATATCCAATTCCAGCAACTGTTCCTTATATGTTTAGCCTCCAGTCCCCTAATCATCTTTGTTGCTCTTCTCTGTACTCTTTCTAGAGTCTCAACATCTTTTTTACATCGTGGTGACCAAAACTGGATGCAGTATTCCAAGTGTGGCCTTACCAAGGCATTGTAAAGTGGTATTAATACTTCACGTGATCTTGATTCTATCCCTCTGTTAATGCAGCCCAGCACTGTGTTGGCCTTTTTGGCAGCTGCAGCACACTGCTGGCTCATATTTAAGTGATTGCCCACTAGGACTCCAAGATCCTTCTCACAGTTACTACTATTGAGCAAGGTACCTCCTGTACTATACCTGTACATTTGGTTTTTCTTGCCTAAATGTAGAACCTTACTTTTTTCACCATTGAATTTCATTTTGTTCTCTTCTATTATATTGTCTCCATTGCTACTGCAATATCTACCAGCCAAACTTTTTTCTTTTTTATTGACAATTGTTAAGTCTGGCTTGTTATACGGCATATGATAAGTCTGTTTGAATTTTAAATTCCCAGAGCACCTTAGCGTCTCCATTTACTATTACATTTGTTTATTTTGTGGCTCCACCAATTCTTGCTTGCAGGCAAATGGTATTTTTTGCAGATATTCCAATGCACCATTGTTGCTACTTTTGTCACGCTGTTGTTGGTAGTCAATCTGTGCAATCTTCTTGCAAGAAGCTAACCAGGTAATTCACTGTTTCTTCAGCTTCCTTGAAGAGGTGGCACTTGCTATCTGTTGCTGTCTTCTCAACAATGGCTTTGTTCTTAAGGCTTGGTTTTGGGTAGCCATAAGTAGCCACTGTGTTTCTTTCTTTTTCTGCTTTTATTGATCAACAGGACCTGTCATTTGCTTTGCCTACTATTATTTTTTAATGTACTAGCCATATAAGCCTTTGCCCTGCCATGCCTCTTTTCTGTTCTTCATTTAGTCTTTCTTATAGGTCAATTTGATCTCTCTGGTATTTAGTAAGCCTTCGTGGTATACTAGCTTTTTCACTGTCCTTCAGATATTCTTCCAATATTAGTAGTAGTTTGTGTGTGTGTGTGTATGTGCATAACAACATACACAATATGTGAGAGAGTGCATTCTTCTAAAATACTCTACATCAGGGCTTTTCAACCTTTTCACCGATTGTACCACTTTTAGGATATGGCAATATTCGAGTACCACCTAGCAAGGTGTCAAAAACTTGATGACCAAAAAAAAAACCCTGTTCAAAGTTGCAATTGCACTGAAATGACTTATGACCATTTTCACACTTATGGCCATTACAGTATGCCCAGGGTCATGTGATTTATATTTGGATGCTTGGCAACTGATTCATATTTATGATGGTCACAGTGTCCCAGAGTCATGTGATCCCCTTTTGCAACCTTTTGACAAGTAAAGTCAATGGCAGGGCTGCTGGTGGCCAAGTGCTAAGGCGGGACTTCCCTCCCTCCCTCTTTCTCATTCCCACCTCCTTCTGAAGGAAGAATTTGAAAACCCCTCCATATTTTTTCTCTTCCATATATTCATCAAACAAGGAAAAGCCTCCAGAAACATAAAAGACAAACTGCTGAGTGAACTAGCTTAAAAGGGCACATTCCCCTTTAAGAATTAGCTACTGGCTAGAAAGGAAAGTCAGGAAGAAAATAAAATGTAGTAAGTATTGGCTGCCAGCTAAGGCAGCCTCCCCAAATGGCTCCAATCATAAGTAAATGAATCTACAGGCAAAATCCATTCAGGAGAAAAATACTTCAAAATCCCTTGCAGCAAAACTTACAGCTAACAATAGCAGAGCAATAGAAGCTAACACAAGACATCAGCCATCAGCCAAACAGAAATTGCCAAACACTCCTTAAGAACACAAAGCCCACATTGCACAAATCCCAGAACTTCAAAGTCACAAAAGCACATAAGAATCCTTCCACTCTCCATCTCCCTCCCTCGTGCCTCACCTCCAGCCATTGCTACCTTTTTTCATTTCTCTTGGAGGGTGACCCCTCCCCCACTGCATTTCTTGCCGGTTTGCTGCTGCCAGCACAGGTGGCTGCCACAGCAGTTGCAAATCAGCTCATGGCCGGCCTGCTTGATTTGATCTCCTCTCCTCTCCCACCCACCCTCCTCCTTCGGTGCAGCTAGAGCTGACTCGGCCTCCTCCCAAGGCTGCTTCTTTTTTTCTCCCTCTGCCGTCCAAACTGCCTCCTTTTATAGCCTCTGTCTCCGCCCCCCTCCTCCTCCTTTCTCATGGGGGAGGGTGAGCCAGAAGTGAGCCTGGGCCCTTTGTCTCTCCCCAGCCACTCTGCAGCTCCAGAGGACTCTCTCACTGTAAGTCCTTGCCTGTGCTGGCTCTTTCCCTCCCCCACTACACTTGGCTAGGCAGGGCTGCGTACCACCTGCCACTTGTTAATGTACCACAAGTGGTACACATACCACAGGTTGAAAAGCCCTGCTCTACATAGCATGTGCTAGAAAAACTGGTTGCTTTCAATAATCAGTAGTTCAAGTTTAGTTCAGTGGCTACTTTATTTATTTATTTTAAAGTTAATTCCAACCCTTATTCTTTCATTCTTCTACACTTGATACACACTTTAAAAAGGGATAAAGAAGTATCATTTTCTTCCTACTGTTCCCTTTTGGGCAGCAAAATGAGTTTGTAAAATAGAATATTGCACTTCAGATAGGCAAGAGATACAACTTTGGTGTGCTGCCTCACAGGAGAAAGATTCTAGTTCTTCTCATGTATTGAGCCTATCTGCTTATTGGAAACTTTTTTTTAACATGAACAGAGCATCTCAGGTTTCCTGGAAATATTAAAATGTGACCCTCCATCTACGACTTCAGTAGTAGTCTGTTGTGAATCTTACTATCATAGGTTTTTGAAAGTCTAGATGAAGATTAAGCGACTTTAAAATTGTAAGCCTTGTGGAGTTCAGTGATAGCCAAATAACCATTAGCTGGATAGATGACAATATTTATATCTGGCATACAGAGAAAATCTGATGCAATTTTCTAACTTCATTATAACAAGGCAGCTCTATCAATTCTGGGTGTATAGAAGTAGATTCATCTGAAATTTACACCCCCAGGGATGTAGAAACATGAAAATACATACAAAAAGAGATTTTCTGTAACCCACTGCAGTCAGTATCTAGGAATTTGGGAGCTATAACTGAGAAGCCATTGCATCAAATATGGGTACCTGAATGTAAGTATGCTAAAGGGCAATATTTAGTTTCTGTAATGGAAGATGTGGCCAATATTATGGTTTTGCTTTCTCCCAAAGATTTAGAGTGGATCTCTGCAATCAGTTATAGAACAGATGGTGAACAGCCTTCAGCTAATTTGCTGAATCTGACCTATGCTTTTTCCGAGATAGGCTTGCAAACACAGCCAAATGGCTTCTCCATTTCAAGCGTAATATCAGAAAGATGTTTGCATGTAGCAAAGAAGACTGTTATCTCATTAGAAGCATCTTAGTTAATAAATGATATGGACTTGCAGTGATTAATCCTTTTGTAAAAAACAAAGTATATGTTGCTTGTCATATGATGCAGCCACAAGCTGCAAGCTGGCACTCTCCTAAACGGGATTCCCTCCTCTATAAATGAATAAAAAAAGAAATGTCTCTCTCTTTATTTTTTTTAAAAAAAGATACCTTTCATCTAGGTCCTAGGACATTTGTAACTTCCTGTAATAAAATATTTAACTTACAGAAAAAAATGTGATTTCACTAATGAAAGGCATATTTTAAAATTAGAAATAGGGATGTGCACGAAGCAGAAATCTGCTTTCATTTGAACTTGGAACAAACAGACCCACTTGAAATATCCTAGACTGAATGTTTTGTTCTGATGTGTCAACCCTTTGAAGTAGGCAGGGTCAAGAAACACAGAAATTCCAACAATGCTGCTTTATTGTAGTAGACTATATTAACAGAATCTTGAAATCCTATCCTAGTGTTTCTCAATCTCAGCAATTCTTAGATGGGTGGACTTCATCTTCCAGAATTCCCCAGCTAGTACGGCTGGAGAATTCTGGGAGTTGAAGTCCACCCATCTTAAAGTTTCTATGGTTGAAAAATACTAAACACTGTCCTATTCAAGTTTCTCTCTGTCCTTTATTATACTAATAAAATCAAAGTAGGGTTTCTTAGTTTCTTTCTTATGCTTTCTTCAAACTCTGGACAGTGTAAATGCTTCTCCAAGCCACTCCTGGACAGTTGTTTTATACCAAGTTCATACAATTCCTTTATGCAATCTTGGAACAAACTCTTAGAACACACACATCAAGCTTACAACATTCAGAAGATTGAATTGATTGGATGTGAGATTGCTTCCTGTGATCAAAACTCTCGGAATTCTGAAATATTGTTGAATTTTTGAAATAGGTAAATTTTGTTCTGATTGCTGTTTTGTTCTGACCTCAGAAGGCAAATGCAAAGCTCAGAACACTCAAACTAACCATATTTAAGTTAACAGGTTTTGAAAGTGAAAATCCTAAGATTTGTTTATTAATATTTAGAAAATAATCTTTCAATGTAAGCAATAAATTGAACCTGTGTCAGAGTAGGGAAGTCTATTCTCTTTATGCCCATTTGCTTTCAGCTGATTTGCCAATCTTTGTTGCCCCCTGCAGGCTGTGAGATGAATGTGCACAAACGCTGTGTCCATTGTGTTCCCAGTTTGTGTGGCGTTGACCATACAGAGCGCCGTGGACGCCTCCAACTTCACATTGAGACATTTGGGAGCGATGAGATCCGGGTGACTGGTAAGGAAATGGTGGCATTGAGATGTAATGGAATTGGACACATGAGTTTGCTCACTTATTAATGTCTTATTAGATGTCCTATTCTCTACATTTCAATGCTTTTATATTGGTGGCATCCTCAGCTTTTATATTGGTGGAATCCTCAGGAACTAGGCCTTTTTGGGGGGTAGTCTTCCAAAAAGAATTTACTTTGCTCTTCTATCTTTTATATGGTGGGTTGCATTAATTCAATTTACCCAGATTTTTGATGAGCTCAAAGAATTCTAACATTCCTTTAACGCTGCTATTAATTGCCTCTTATAATTAAAAGTCAAATAGAAAGTGATAGGACATGAGGACTAGAAACTTTAGGGAAAAAAAGCAAGCTGAAGAAACTGGGACTCCTATTTTGTTTATGAATCAAAACCTCTTCATTCTTCACTTAAGGAATTAGGAGCTTTTGAAAACAGGTAGAAATAAGAAAGCCCTCAGGGTCAAGCTAGCTTGGAAAAGATGGGAGAAGGCACGGAAGTGAGAATGCAGTACTGTTTGCCTAACATCATTTCTCTTTTCCAAGTAACAACCGTTTGCAAATTTGGGATGTGTACTCGTGAGGGCAAACACACTTTTGCTAATGGCAGTCCTCGGGAAAACTAATTGTTTCTGGGCAATAGTTTCCATTATTTTCCCATCTTTGGATATGCAGAGATAGCTTCTGAACTTGCAGTTTCTACATAGGTTATTAGTTCTTTCTTTGTCTCAAGATAAGATCACTTAGTTTATTAATATTCCATACTTGTAACTATACTACCTCAAAGGAACTTGATTGATATTTTGAAAAGTCTACCTGGGAGTGACATAGATTTTTGGGGGGGTTGATGAAATTGATCAGGTAGACACAAGTATTTTGGGGAAGGAGCCCTAAACATTTCAAATTTATTTATTTTATTTCTTTATTCCACTTCTGTAGCTGCCCAATTCAATCAGGTGATCAACCACCTTTGACTTGGTATTGTACTTAAAAACTACTCTTGATTCTTTAATGCCACACATTAAAAGGCCTCATTTTAAAGCATTGATGAATATGCCTTCAGCTTTAGTCCACGAGTAGACCAACTAATCCTTCTTACAAACACTTCTGTGATAAAAAATTTCAGAATATAGGGAGCAAAATGAGCTGTAGCAGACATCCACAAAAATCTGCTTTTTCCCCTCCACTTGTTCCAGGGAGGGCTACAATGAATTATATAAATACAAGCATGTTTGCATTTTTAAAACATATAGTTAATTCTTTCGCAATTCATTTAGGATCCGAGATTCAGCTTTTTTATTTGGTTCTGCGGTTCGATGTAAAATCCCCGTGCACCTTCCGTGCATACTCATTTCTGCAGATATGCAGATACTCTCTCTCTCTCTCTCTCTCTCTCTCTCTCTCTCTCTCTCTCTCTCTCTCTCTCTCTCTCACTCTGACGTCTCACTCTCACTTCTCACTCTCACTCTCCTCTCTCTCTCTCTCTCTCTCTCTCTCTCTCTCCTCAAAGGATTCAATTTAGTTAACGGTGGGCTAAAGCTGGACCGGGAAGTCGCAAAACCTCCCCTTTTCATTCGAAGAGGGATTAACTTATTGTCATGATAAATAGATGAAAATAATGAATAATGAATAATAAAAATATTAAAGAGTAACGAAAAATAGAGGCAACCCAGGTGATGGGACTGGAGGTTGGAAGCCTCTTCAGAACAGAAGAGGATTGCAGCACCGACAACAAGACAGTCGCGGTTTTGATGGGGTGAAGAATGGGTCTGATTGGGGTGGTGAAGGCTGGGCACCTGGGTTCTATTCCTAGCGGCAAAGCTTGACATTCCCCTCCTCTGCTTCTCACACCTTCCCCTGCACACTTTATCACTGTCTTTCTCCCGCATTCTGGAACACCAGCACGTAGGTGGTGACGAGAAAGCCACTGCTGCATTCTCCTTGACAGAAGGGGATTTCCTCACCCACCCTACCATCCCCTTCACCCCCATGCACACACACACACACACACGCAAACACACACAAGTTGCTGCCGCAGCAGGTGGCCCAGGATGGATGCCAGAAGTTCCTCCTCCCTCAGCCCACCAGCAAACACAGGAGGTCTGCCTTCCTGCCCACTCACCGTTCCCTCTGGTACAAGGACGCAGTTGGAAGCTAATAATCTTTTTTAGGAGCCCATATCACCGTTGCTATTTCCTTCCCTCCCTCCTTTCCCTACCAGTTGGAGAAGCGCTGAACTTGATCCCGATGGATCCCAACGGTCTCTCTGATCCTTATGTGAAACTCAAGCTGATTCCTGATCCAAAGAACCTCACAAAGCAAAAGACCAGAACCGTCAGGTCCACTCTCAATCCTATCTGGAATGAAACCTTTGTTTTGTAAGTACAGGCAGGAGAGGCCTCAGGCCTTACTTATCAAATAATTTAGAAATTGTGGGAGGAGGTGTTTCATGGTGCTGACCAGCCCCAGTGGCTGTGCGCTCCTCTGCGAGCCCCAAAGCAAGATGGCAGAATCGGGTCTTTAGACATTTCTGAAAGACCAGGATACTGGAGGCCTGGCTCACCTTTGGGGGAAGAATGTTCTAAAAGGTGGGAGCAACAGCAGTGAAGGCTCTTTTCCTGACAGTCGGAATCCTTTAACTCAGGGGTCTCAAATTTAGCAACTTTTAAGACTTGTGGACTTCAGCTCCCAGAATTCCCCAGCCAGCCGTGCTTTAGCGGGACCAAGTGGGACGGGCTGATATAATGGGGCAAAGATGGTTCTATAGGTAACCTGGCCCTATGCCACGTGGGGCTTCAAAGATCATAGGCAACACTTGAGTTGGACCCGGAAGCAAATCAGCACCGAGTGCACCTTGCCCAGCGGAGGGGTTTCGTGCATCATTCTTTGGGCTCCCAAGATTGATCGCGAAGCCTCATTCCACACCAGCTGAAGCTTCCGGATGCTGCTCAAGGGTAGAACTCCTTGCAATAATCCAAATGGGAGATGACCAGGGCAGGAGTGACCGAGTGGAGAGACTTCCTATCCAGGAAAGAGTACACGACGTGAAGTAATAAGGGAATTTGTTTACTTCAGGTTTTTTTTTTTGATCTCCTTCTTTCCCTTTGTCACTCAACAGCACCCTGCAGCCAGGTGACATGGATCGGCGCCTCTCCATCGAGGTCTGGGACTGGGACCGGACAACCCGCAATGACTTCATGGGCGCCATGTCCTTTGGAGTCTCTGAGCTGTTCAAGGGCCCCTTGGAAGGCTGGTAAGGGGAAACCTGTTGGGTAGGAAAACATGGAAGAGAACAAGGGAGCAACTCAGTGGGCCACCAGTGCTCATATTCTCTCTCTTTCTCCGTCTTGGCGTCTTTTTGGATTTTATCTGTTTGCTTGGTTGGCACCATCCTCTTTCTCTGTCTCTCGCTCTCCTCTCCTTTAATTTTAACCCTGCAAATATCTCCCATTTTTGGCTTCCGTCCATTCATTCTGTTCCCTTCTCCCTGTTTCCTTCCATTTTCTTCCCCATCATCCCTCTTGTTCATTCGCTCCTTCTTTTGTCCACTTCCGCCCTGCCCAATGTCCCTGTCTGCGTTGCTGTCCCAGGTACAAATTGCTCAATCAGGAGGAGGGCGAATATTATAGTGTCCCTGTGGCGGATGCAGAAAACTGTGGGCTGCTGCAGAAATTTGAGGTAACCATGTGGCTCCATGACGATGTTTGGGATTGGTACCCCATACGCTGTGCATTGAGCCGTACGCTGAGCTCTGCCACACAACACCGGCAAAACTGCCCTTTCTTATCCTCTGGGACAGTTTTACCCAGTGCAGTTTGCAAGAAGCTGACTGAAAGATGGGATGGGATGGGATGGGTGACCAGCAAGAGCTCTTCCGGTCAGCAAACAAAAATTAGAAGCAACACTCTGCGGTGCAAGGCTCTAAAAAAGAATCTGGTTTTCCAATAGAGCCGCTTGCAGTGTTCTTCGTATTTCACTGTTATCCCATCGATGAGGCGCGTGACTCAGAGGCTTAATGATGCTGGAGATGGTCTTTGCTTCAGCGGTTTGAGTCCTAGCACTGCATGGTTGGGCGAGCTCCTGTCACTCGGCTCACCTCCTGCCCACCTGGCAGTTCGAAAGCATGTTATATGCGAGTAGATAAATAGGTACCACTTCGGTGGGGAGACGAGCCGGCGCTTCGTGCAGAGGGTTAGAATCCTGCCAGAAACGGACCTTCCCCAATTGCCACACCCATTTGTAAGCCAAGTGAGAGCTTTGGAGGAGGGAAAGCCCCCCCCCCCCGGATGCTGCTGCAGGAAAGCCGCTCGCTTGTCTCTCTTTCTGGTGTGGAACTAGCTCGCCCCCTGTGGTGCACTTTGGAAAGTGCGTGACCATGAACCAAACAGAGCTAGCAGTTTTAGGTAGCCAAACTACTACTCAGCATTAGCGGTGTAGTCTCCTGGCTAATTTACATTGCCATACGCTAAACCAACCAACCAACCCATAAATGTTACCTTTTAAAGGCAGTTTGGGCTGTGTGTGATACACTCACTGTGTTGTATGTAGCCTTCACAGTTTTAGGATCTACCGTGACAAACACAGATCAGCTCTGATGTGAGGCAAAATGATAGATGGTCCAGAGAGGGTTTTAGCAGCCCTCTCGAGCTATTTTTTTCTGGGAGAACACAGAGCTGTGTGTTTTATCCTGACCCGAGTCTGCTGAAATGGCATTTATTATCTCATCATTAGCCCTGAAACAAGTCTCAACTCTCTTCTCTGGATGGAGAGAAGCATCTTGTCCTTTGCCTTAGACAACTAAATTTCTTGAGATGTCCTATAAATGGTTGTTGGGTGGTCCGGTTTAAGAACGGGCAGAAATTACATTTTTTAATGAAGAGGCAGGATAGAACAGAGGTTATTCAGGCAGCTACTTACATCTTGGTGTTTTGTTTTCCAGGCTTGCAACTTCCCTCTGGAACTCTATGAGGTATAACATTTTCTGTTTCTTTTATTTTGAGAAGGGGGGGAAGGATGGATCCATTTGCTGCCATAAAAGCATCCACCAAAGCTCACCGTAGGCTTAGTGAAAGAGGGAAATGCAGGACACAAGAACAGAGAAAGAGCCCACTTGATCCCTTGAATCTACTGATGTTCATCCAATCCTTTTGTTTTTAGGACCGATTATGTTGTTTTTTTGGCTACTTCCAGTAAATTGCCCATCTTTGATCCCTTCTAGTAGCTGTTGCTATGCTCCCTCTGAACTTGGAAACGTGTCCTTAGCTAATGTGCTTAACAGTCACAGATATGTCTCTCCTTGGGAGCATTGCTGGCTGAATCCCAGTGTTTAATTCTGGAGAAAAAGCATTTCCTTAGATCCGTCCATAAACTGGAAGGTGGAAAATGGAGGTGGTAAATACTTTTGAAGCTAAAGTATGAGAGAAGGAAAGATAACACCAGAATCACTGAGATGGATCCATTTATTTGTGGCCTTCCCAGAAAGCAGTTCAGATAGTCCTCAATTTATGACCAAAACTGAGCCCCAAATTTCTGTTGCTCAGCAAGGCACTTGTTAAGTGGGTTTTGCCCCATTTTACAACTTTGTGTCACAGTTAAGTGAATCATGCAGTTGTTAAGCAAATCTGGCTTCCCCCATTGACTTTGCTTGTCGGACACCAGCAG
Source organism: Azemiops feae (assembly GCA_023970755.1). Taxonomy (NCBI): domain Eukaryota; kingdom Metazoa; phylum Chordata; class Lepidosauria; order Squamata; family Viperidae; genus Azemiops; species Azemiops feae. The sequence goes on along the minus strand of JALGBA010004202.1, from coordinate 1,039,790 downwards.
GGAAGATTACAAAGGTGATCACATGACTCGGGGGACACTGCAACCGTCATAAATACAAGCCAGTTGCCAATTTTGATAACGTGACCATGGGGATGCTGCAATGGTCATACAGGAAGTCACTTTTTTTAGTGCTGTTTAACTTCGAATGGTGACTAAATGAACGGTTGTAAGTTGAGGATTACCTGCACCTCGAATATAAGTCTTCTAGCTTGGAGATTACTGGGTGTTACCACTGGGATTGTCTGCCTAAAAAAACTGGGCCTGGAGTCATGGCAAATTTTTCTCAGTTCACTGTGGATCTGCCCTGATTCTGTAATGACTTCACAGATCCTCTTGTGAAGAAAGTTGATTTGCAACTGCATATGTATCAAAATCACTCCATTGTTCGTGGAGATTCTCAGTCATCCAGGATATGGTTGTCCCAAAGGTGCTTTTTCACGAGGCAACTGGACTTCCTTGCTTTTCTTTGAAGACGTTTCGCTTCTCATCCAAGAAGCTTCTTCAGCTCCGACTGGATGGTGGGGAATGGAAGGATTTATACTCCTTGCAGACAGCTGGTCCTTTGCATTCTTTTGGAGAGTTGTTGAGGTCACTTGGAGCTGAAGAAATGTCTTCTCATCCAGTCAGAGCTGAAGAAGCTTCTTGGATGAGAAGCGAAGCATCTTCAAAGAAAAACAAAGAAAGTCCAGTTGCCTCTTGAAAAAAGCACCTTTGGGACACTCCATTGTTCATTCTCACACACTCCCTAATATCTAAGACTTTTACCGCATGTACTAAATGTACCTTGTACCAGCTTCCATTTCAAAGGTATGAAAAAGCAGCTGAACCCCCCAAGGCACCCTCTTCAAAATGCTGAAGTTTGCGTGTAACTCCAGTTGCGATGCCCTTAATTCCGAGACTGCAGAATCTTCACGCCTGCGTTTCTTCATTTTTGCTTTGCAGAAGGTTCGCCACGGTCCTATCCCATCCCCGTCTCCAAGCCCCACCGACTCCAAGCGGGGTGGATTCTTTGGCACCAACCGCTTCCACATCTCGGACTTCAACTTTCTCATGGTTCTGGGCAAAGGAAGTTTTGGCAAGGTGGGTCTGCCACTAGGCAGTGGCTCAGAGGTGCACAGAGAGGGAGGTACAAGGATGCGAGGACTGGCAGTGCCCAAATTGCGGGCCCTTGCCCAGGCAGAATTCCCGTAAGTCAGGTGGGAACAAGACCCAAGGCTCTGGGGTTCTTTCCCCACAGGTGATGCTGGCCGAGCGCCGGGGGACAGAGGAGCTCTTTGCCATCAAGATCCTAAAGAAAGACGTGATAATCCAAGATGATGATGTAGAATGTACTATGGTGGAAAAGCGGGTCTTAGCCATAGGGGAACGTCCACATTTCCTAACTCAGCTACATTCTACCTTTCAAACAGTGGTAATTCTTGCCTTGTCCAGAGTTATTTCATTAAACAAATATTGTTGTTGTTAGTTGCGAAGTCGTGTCCGACCCATCGCGACCCCGTGGACAACGTTCCTCCAGGCCTTCCTGTCCTCTACCATCTTCTGGAGTCCATTTAAGCTCACGCCTACTGCTTCAGTGACTCCATCCAGCCACCTCATTCGCTGTCATCCCCTTCTTCTATTGCCCTCAATCTTTCCCAGCATTAGGCTCTTCTCCAGTGAGTCCTTCCTTCTCATTAGGTGGCCAAAGTACTTGAGTTTCAACTTCAGGATCTGGCCTTCTAAAGAGCAGTCAGGGTTGATCTCCTGTAGGACTGACCGGTTTGATCGCCTTGCAGTCCAGGGGACTCGCAGGAGTCTTCTCCAGCGCCATAGTTCAAAGGCCTCAATTCTTTGGCGCTCAGTCTTTCTTATGGTCCAACTTTCACAGCCATACATTGCAACTGGGAAAACCATAGCCTTGACTGGTTAATTTAATTAAATTAAATAGATCGGGAGTGTCCAATCTTGGCAACTTTTAAGACCTGTGGACTTCATCTTCCAGAATTCTCCAGCCAGGTATGCTGGTTGGGGAATTCTGGGAGTTAAAAGTTCATACGTCTTAAAGTTGCCAAGGATGGACACCCCTGAAATAGACTCTTATGAAAAAAAACACTACTTTTTAGTTAATGAGGGCTTATTTATATAATCAAAGTATGTTTTATTTGGTGAACTGATGAAAGGATGCTAGAGGTTTTAGTCCCATTACATAAAAGGATGGCTAGGGAAATGAGAAAACAAGGTATTGGGGAATTCTGGGAGCTGAAGTCCACACAATATTAAAATGGCTGAGGTTGAGAAACACTGATTTAGGGAATACTTTAATTATTTAGTTTATATCATCTGGGGACATATTCTGCTTTTTTTTCCTTTAAGGACCGACTGTATTTTGTTATGGAGTACGTCAACGGAGGAGATCTAATGTATCACATCCAGCAGGTTGGGAAATTCAAGGAACCCCATGCTATGTACGTGAGTCTCTTTGGGAACTTGGCTGGGATTGCTTCACACTATTTGTATGTCAACCATCATGCAATCCAAAGAAAAGTTACTCTAAAAAATCAAATGCAGATTTAAAAAACATGATTAGCTCCAGAGGATGGTAAGGCTGGTTATTTGCTCAACTGGTGTAATATCCTAGTCTAGTCCAGCCATGCACTATCACCAAACAGCAGCATTGTTCCTTGTTTTACTTCTCAGGTTATAAGAAGTCCTCGACTTAGGACTACAATAGATTCTACAATTGTGGTCATAATTCGTGACACTTATTAAGCAGGTCATCCTGTCACTGTGCCCAATTTTATGATCTTTTTAACGGCAGTTGTTAAGTGAACCCATTGTTACGGGGCAGTTTTCCCCCCCAGAAACTGGAAGTAACACTGGTTGAAACATTTAGTTTGATTTTGAGAATCATGGGCAAGGATTCGTCCCAGCGAACAAGTCAGAAAGGTGGTAGACAACTAATCTGCATATACTAGAGGTGGGGAATGGAATTCTGGGAGTTGAAGTCCACAAGTCATAAAAGGGCCGTTGTTCCCCACCCCTGGCATACACAATGGAATTAGGTGGGAAAGCAATAATTTATGGGATTGTGAAATAATATGATTGCATGATTTCAGATGAGGTGGAGCATCGCTTTTATATATTAAAAAAAAAAAAGACAAAAAGAGAACATTCCTTGCAAAAAATGTGGTTTGTACAGTGGTTAAGGTACCAGACTAGAAACCAGGAGATAGTGACTTTTACTTCTGCCTTAGGCACAAAGGCAAGTAGGTGATCTTGGGCCAGTCACTTTCTCACAGCCCTAAGAAGGAGGCAGTGGCAAACCACTTCTCACAAATCTTGCCAAGAAAACTGCAGGTCTTGGCCAGGACTCCAAAACTGACTTGAAGGCACTCATAAAGAAATAATTCTCAGCAAGTGATTTCTGTCCTCTGGCAGAAAGAAGGAGGCATAAAAAAACAGATGCTCTGGAAAAGCTGCTCTGAACATCCCAACACGGACTGCCCTGATTTAGGAATAGGCTTAGCATGGAAAAATGCCGTAAACACTCTGGAAATGCTAGCAATGAGCTATTTGCCATCATCCTTCTAGTCACCATCTTTTCCTCTGTTCTCCTACAGGTTTTATGCAGCTGAAATTGCAATTGGCCTATTCTTTTTGCATAACAAGGGAATTATTTACAGGTGAGTCTCTGTTTGCTGTCCATTCTCCATGCCCACCCAAGGCAGAGAAGGAGATGGAGGGATCTTGATTACACCTCTTTGGGGCTAACTACAAAATCCCAACGTTTTTGTAAGAATTGAGAAGATACAGCTCCACTCCTTTCCTTCCCTCCCATGATCTCTCCAGCCTTCTTTTTTTTTTTTCCCCCAGTATCAAAATCTGAATACAGGTAGTAGCAATAGCACTTAGACTTATATACCGTTTCACAGTGCTTTACAGCCCTCTCTGAGCGGTTTACAGATTCAGCATATTGCTCCCCAACAATCTGGGTCCTCCTCATTTTACCCACCCATTTTACCTCAGCTGGAAGGCTGAGTCATTCTTGAGCCCGTCAGGATCAAACTCCTGGCAGCGGGCAGAGTCAGCTTAATTCTCAACTTATGACCATAATTGACCCTGGAATTATGGTCGTGAGTCACGGCGGTCATCAAGTGGGTCACCACGCGACAGCGTTGATCTTACAACTCTTTTGCAGCGGTGGTTAATTGAACTCCATGATTGTTAAGCGAACATGGCGGTGGTTAACCCAGTTTTCCCAATGGGTGTTTTTTTGTTGGAAACGGGCAAAAAATGCTGAAAATTGCAGTCATGTGACCATGGGAGGCTGCAAATGGCTGTAAAGCTGATTGCCAAGTGCCCACATGCGATCACATGGCTGTGGGGGGGGGGAGGGCTCAGAACTCTGGAACCAGATCGTAAGTAGATCTGGGAGGTCCATCGTAACTTTGAACAGTCACTAAATGACTGGCCATTAAGTGAGGTCTTCCTGTAGCTAGAGATTCTGCAGTCATTGTATCACTGGAGCCCTCTCTTGGACAGACTCTGTTCCAATTTTTCATACTATTGTCTCTAGGGATTTGAAACTGGACAATGTCATGTTGGATGCTGATGGCCACATTAAGATCACAGATTTTGGGATGTGTAAAGAAAATATTTTCCCTGGCAGCACCACCCGGACCTTTTGCGGAACACCTGACTATATTGCTCCAGAGGTACAGATCTCCACGACTGGCTGCTAGTACTTAAAAACATAATGTACTCAGGTCCCATCTACTTTAATTTGCTATTTCCAGTTTGTTTTTGGGCAGGATGTAAGGCGAGACTCAAAACCTACAATGGCTTTACAGCCAAGACACTTAAGGAAGCATCTTTAATTGCAAGTTCCTCATTTTTTTGACTGCAGCTGGTTAGCATTTTAACTCAAGTCTTCTCTGCAATTCCTAGAGCAGAGAATTCTCATCTTAAATTCCTTTCTGTGGTCAAGCTAATTGATGGTTTTGGCTGGTTGGATAATTTTGCTTGTATTTTTTTTTAAAACAGTTTTTAAAGGTTTAATTCTTTTTGATTGTTTTATTTACTATTGGATTTTTAAATAAATCATCTCTCTACAGAGATCAGGGGACTAATCTTAAATTCCTTTCAGTGGTCAGGCTTTTAGGTCATAAGTTTAAATGTCTTAACGGTTTAGCTGGTTGGCTAGTGTTAATTGCTTTTCTTTGTTTTTAAATCTGTAATAGTTTGGTGTTATTGTATTATTTTACAAAATGCCCTGGTCCTAGAAATAAAGTGATAAGTGGCATCCAAATGCAATTGACAAAACAATAAATAACCTGGATCCCTTTCTGGACTCTATAAATATTAAAGTCTGCTGCTCTTTAAAATGTCAGGGTTTCAGATTCCTACACCATAGGCTTACATACATCCACACTCAATATGTCCATTATAGTTAGTGTGTTTTTGCATCTGAAATCCGGTTTTACAATTAAACATGAGAATTATTTAAATACAGGGACTCAACTTGCTTTATCTCCTCTTAGGCACTATGTTCTCCCTAGGCTATTTCACTTTTAAGTTCTGAAATTCTCCTTTGTGTCTAGTTTGGCTCTCAGAATATTTTGGATGGAGTGGGCAGTGAGTGAATGAAAACACTGTTCTTTTATTGCATTTCAATCTTAATTGGTTGAAAAGTCCAGGATCCTAACTGTGTTATGACCATGGTTTTTAGGTTGAATCACAGCAATGGTTTTTACTTCAAGCCATCCTTGGAAAAATAAAATGCAATGTGAGGAGTAGAATAGCAGGCTTTTATTGGGGTCAAACTGCATGGAATGTATCTGTCCCATTTAAAAATTACTGTTTTATTTATCAGTTCGAAATGCAACTATCTGTCCCTGAATGTTCTACGATCTAAGTATTTCATGAGCCACCTTCTTTCGTAATAACAGTACACAACAGTACATATTTTACTCATCAGTGGAAACTTTGCTCCAGAATTTCCTACTTACTTCCGACTTACAACCTCAATTGCGATCGGAATTTCTGCCATAAGTCGTTGTGGCTGTAAGTTGAATCAGACTTGATTTGTATAGTGTCATTAAGCAAATCATGGTCATTAAGCGAATCACACAGCTTTCCCAATGGGTGTTTTTGTTGGAAACTGGCAAAATAAAGGTCACAAATTGCAATCAGGTGACCGCAGGATGCCGCAACCAATCGTAAATCCATGCTGGCTGCCAAGTGCCTGAATGGCGATGATATGACCGTGGAGGTAGTAGGACAGTCATAAGTGTGAGTACAGGTCACCAGTCATCTTTTCCAAGGCCATCGTAATTTTAAACAGTCGTTAAACAGCTGTAAGTCGAGGACTACCTGTACTGGCTTGCTTACTTTGTTCATTAGTTTATATTAAATACGATTCCTACTTTGCAAACTTGGACGAGATACTATTATTTCAGTTAAGTATTTGGTCTCAGTAGGGATCTATGAATTTTTCTCTTGGATTTTTTGGCTGTATTATTTATATTTGGCTTGGTTGTAGATGAATGTCTCTTTAATTTTTTTAGCTGCTTAGTTGAAGCTGCTCTGATCAAAATGTGAAATGAGATATAACTCAAAGGGCTCAAATTCTTGTTTCTATCTCTCTCTCTTAAGATTATAGCCTACCAGCCCTATGGGAAGTCTGTGGACTGGTGGTCATTTGGTGTTCTTCTATATGAAATGTTAGCTGGACAGGTACGTTCTATGCAAGGATTCCGGTAGGTGTGTGCAAGGATTCCTTACCATTTGTTCTGTTCCAAACAGGAGATTTGCTTTATTCCTGCTTGACACAGACAGATTAACTCCAAAGACGGATTAATATTCAGATTATTTATTCTTCAGGAATCTCTAAACAATAACTCACAGTTAATGAGGAGTTCTTCTGAGGCACATTTCATAATCTGTCCAATCTTGTGTAAAAAATTAAAGGTAAATTCACCCCATGTTCGGACGGAGCAAAGGACCTCGTGGCTGTACTACACAAAACTTTTCATATGTAGCCAGGAAATCCTGTCATAAAACATTGAAGCCCCTCCCAGTGGCTAGTTAAGACATAGAACTGACCTACAGCTAAACTACATTTCCCAGAGGCCATCTCTTAAGGAGACAGCATTTAACCCCTTAAATGCTAATTGCTCTAACAGCACACAATTTTCTAAGCTAGTTATACACGCTGGCCAGATGGCTACACACTGGTCCATTGACTCCACTTCAAAAATGTGTTTACGTTACCTAGAGAAAAGATTTGATAGCCGTGAAGCCATGAGATCTGGAAGCAAAGGCTATTAGGGGTTAAACTCAGTCATTACTCTCTCCTGGGTGGGGGAATGTGTGCTCCAGAGAATTTTCATCATTTCCAAGTGGGGCTGAGATCTTTGAAACAGATTAATTTTGAAAGATACAGATGAGGGACTGATCTCTTAAATAGGGAATTTGTAGAGAAGAAAAAGTAGGGAATTGGTTGCTCATTGAGTCTCTGATAGTAAACTAGCATTCGTTACTGGATTCTAAGGAGCACCCGTCTCACATGAGAAGCTAGGAGTAACGAGGGGAAGAAGATGCTTAGTGGTTCTTAGCCGAGTGAAAACCTTAAGAATTGAGACTGAGAAAAAGAGGTTGCATTAAAGCTGAAAGATACGTTTCCACTGAATTTAGTGTTAGGCGGACAATTCTTCCTTAATTAATTAATGTCATTTACATAGTTGCCCATCTCACCCAAGTGACTTTGGACAGCTGACAAAATTAGAACTGAGAACCCCTCCAAACATAACCACCCCCCCTCGGGGTCCAAGGAGAAGTGATTAGCCATAGCAGCAGAGCCCATCCCCACCCTGACCCAAAGCCCTAGGGGAGGGGTAGGCAACCCAAAACACTCAAAGAGCCAAAGAAGATCGGAGAGAGGGAGAGACGGGGGGGGGGGGAGAGAGACACACAGAGAGAGAGACCCTTTTGATATCTAAAATGAAGATAACACTGCATATATCCTTTTTTACCTTTATTTTATATATGTGTGTGTGTGTATGTGTTTATATGTGTGTGTGTGTATGTGTGTGTGTGTATATATACACACACACATATATATACACACACATATATATACACACACACATATATATACATAGATATATATATACACACATATATATATAATAAAGGTAAAAAAGGATATATGCAGTGTTATCTTCATTTTAGATGTCAAAAGGGTCTCTCTCTCTGTCTCTCTCTTCTCTCTCTCTCTCTCCCCCTCCCCCCCCGTCTCTCCCTCTCTCCGATCTTCTGCTCACCTGGCAAGCTGGCTTCAAGCTGTTCTCTAACAAGCTCAGGGGTAGGCAACCTCGGCTGTTTTATGACTCATGGACTTCAACTCCCAGAATTCCTGAGTCAGCCTAGCTGGGCTAGCTAGCTCTCTCCTGCCCTTCCTGCTTCCTGCTTCCTGCAGAGATGCAGCAAAGGGAGAAGCCCCGCCCAGTATGCTTGTCGGCTCTTCGGAAGAGGGTGAGGCTATTCTCTTTTTTACTTACACACACACACAAACACAGAGAGAGAGAGAGAGAGAGAGAGAGAAGCAAGCTCTGTCTCTGTCTTTCTCTGCAAATGGCAGAGGAGGCTGGGAGCCGCAGGGGAAGGCTCAAAGAGCCACATGCGGCTCCGGAGCCGCAGGTTGCCAACCTGTGGCCTAGGGCAGGGATGTCAATGCCGAAACCACACCCACCCCATTGCCGGCAATGGGAAAAAAGTCGAGATATGTCGCGACACGTCACGTGACGTTGCAAGTTTGACACCCCTGGCCTGGGGGAACAGCCACTGCGGCCATCTGAATTTCTGGGCCGACGCCGTTCGAACGAGAAGACATTGTTTAATAAAAGATACCTGGAGCGTTCATGCGATTTCAGAAATGTAAAGTAGAAATGGGGTAAGATTCTTTCCGCTCTTCCAGAGGCCTTTGTATATTTTGTTCGTCATGCGTGGAAGAGGACTACTTTGGTTCTCTGTGTGAATCCCAAGTGCAATTCTGCAACCTCCTTTTGCCCCAAAACCTGGAAAGGTGGCTCAAAGATTGCAAGAAGTGTTGTTTATCTGTGTTACATGAAGTAGTTTTGTACATTACTGAGACTTCCAAGTAGGAAAATGTATTTAGTGGACCAAACATTTCACACACATGCTATGCTTTCTGGGGGGGGAAAGTGGAATAATTTATTGTTTATTTTCCCCTGTATTTTCTTGGTCTGCAGCCACCATTTGATGGAGAGGATGAGGATGAGCTCTTCCAATCGATTATGGAACATACAGTATCCTATCCTAAATCTCTTTCACGAGAGGCTGTCTCCATCTGCAAAGGAGTGAGTCTTGATTCAGAACCTAGGCACACCTAGGTGGAAGGGGCTCCTTATCATATTTCCTGAGACAACATGAAAGATTGTACCTTGTCATCCTTCCCAGGTAGTCCAGAAAAGAAACAACACCAGTTCAGCTAATTCTCTACTTCATTGTCAGGCTACATTAACGGAATCTCACAAGTTTGAAAGTACAAATCTCCTACTGTCTCTTTTAACCATCTGATCAGTTAGGGAGGTCCTTTTCTGGGTCCCTTTCTCTTCCTGTTATGCAGCTGCAGGCTACGTCCCCTCTTATCTGATAGTTCCCCAGGCAGCTTCTCTTCTGGCTCCGGTGTCCCAAGGTCATTCCCATATATCATTACATATCTACAGTAGTGGCCAAAATTGTGGAAACCTTTTGGGGAAAAGTGTACAGGAGAAATGCCACCTTTGGTTAAGTTTCCACCAATGTTTCTTCTAATTTCTTTATAACTGTAGCCTTGTTCACTTAATAATATTATTTTACATCGCTTTCTGGGCAACCAGTCAACTCTTTGCACCGTTGCTTTAATTTTATTACGTTTTACAAGCTCACTAAATGAAAAAAAAAACAAAACCCAACCAACTTGATAGCGATCACATAACACACTGACAAATGTCCTCCTCTCAGCTTCAATTGTTGTTGTTAGTTGCGAAGTCGTGTCCGACCCATCGCGACCCCATGGACAACGTTCCTCCAGGCCTTCCTGTCCTCTACCATCTTCTGGAGTCCATTTAAGCTCACGCCTACTGCTTCAGTGACTCCATCCAGCCACCTCATTCTCTGTCGTCTCCTTCTTCTATTGCCCTCAATCTTTCCCAGCATCAGACTCTTCTCCAGTGAGTCCTTCCTTCTCATTAGGTAGCCAAAGTACTTGAGTTTCAACTTCAGTATCTGGCCTTCTAAGGAGCAGTCAGGGTTGATCTCCTCTAGGACTGACCGGTTTGATCGCCTTGCAGTCCAGGGGACTCGCAGGAGTCTTCTCCAGCACCACAGTTCAAAGGCCGCAATTCTTTTGCGTTCAGCCTTTCTTATGGTCCAACTTTCACAGCCATACATTGCAACTGGGAAAACCATGGCCTTGACTATGCGTACTTTTGTTGGCAGGGTGATGTCTCTGCTTTTTAGTATGCTGTCTAGATTTGCCATAGCTTTCCTCCCCAGGAGCAAGCGTCTTTTAATTTCTTGGCTGCAGTCCCCATCTGTGGTGATCTTGGAGCCCAGGAAGATAAAATCTTCAGCTTCAATACATGACATCAATAACTGAATCCTACTGTGATCTGATTGGCTCATTGCCAAAACAAGATGACACCTGATTGGCTCTCTAAACACTCACGCTCACTGGCTACAATCGGATGAAGGAAAGCTACCCGATATCAACCTAAGCAAGTTGTGCCTCCTTTTTCTGGTTATTTGGCTATAACTTTTCATAGAATACAGTACAGATAATTGAACAAACTTTGTTGCATTACATTCTTGATTAAATTATCTTTCCATTGATATATAATTTTATGGTACTACTTCAAAACAAAAAGTGGTGTTATTAGCCATCAAACCTCAAAAATACACTTTTCCCAAAAGGTTTCCACAACTTTGGCCACTACTGTAATGCTACAAGAAACATTTCTAAGATGTACGGCTTTGCAGGGAAGGGTCAGTTGATACAGGATTTCCACATTGGTTTTGAGATGTATTGAACTTCAGTTCGAATAATTCTCAGCATCGCGTCCAACACATCTGGGCTATACTGAGGAATGCTGAACTGATGGATTGCCTTCTGAAGAAATCTGGCCTTTGACATTTATATGGATTTGTTCCCTGCTTGGTTTTAAAACAAAAAAAGCAATCTGAGCTTACCTTGAAAATTGGGGGTAGGGGACATCGGTAGGGGAAAATCACTATGTTTGGAAACAAACAATTTAAGTATTTATTTCATTTCTTTTTCCCACGGGCGTGCCTCTGCTTCCATGTGCAGATGTGGGAACCCCTTTTTTGCTTATTTCAGTGTCTCCTCCTGTTTTGCCAAGTGTCAGGGCAAGTATCAGATGCCCAGGCAATTGGTTCTTTTGGATCCAGAGACAATAAGCACCACCAGTGAATAAACCCAGAAAAATACGGCATACTCCATTTAATCCTCCAGGGAAAGATTGAAGGCAAACGAGGTCCAGGCAGAAGAAGAACATCATGGCTTCAAAATCTAAGGGACTGGTTTGGACAAAACTCAGCAGCACTTTTTCGTGCGGCTGCTGATAAAAACAGGATCGCCAACATGATCGCCAACGTCCGATAACGGATATGGCAGAAGAAGAAGAAGAAGTGAATAAAGGGATTTTTAAGCTTTATTATTAGCCCAAGCAAACAGATTTAAAAGCATAAGATAAGATAAGATGATAAGATAAGATAAGATAAGATAAGATAAGATAAGATAAGATAAGATAAGATAAGATAAGATAACCTTTATTGTCATTTTTTTACTGTGGGCACAACGGCACACATCAAAAACGAAATTTAGTTGCCCGCTCTCAAAGTGAAACATACATACATACATACCAAGCAAGCTGATACCCAAATCTCTTACAAGCTGCCAGGGACTCCTGAATAATGACAGCAGAGACGTCCTAAGGGTGGCCAATTCCCACAGCACGCAATGCTAAGGTCTGTGCCGAAGCTCCCAACAAAAAAACAATAACTCCAAAGGTTTTTTTTAACCAAAACCTGGCCCCGTGACTTCATGGCCCTGCTAGGGTGATGAGACTGCAGGACCTGACCGTGACTGTGTGGCTCATCACTCTGGGATGGGAATTAAAAGTCAGAGGCTTTCACTGTAAGGAAAGCTTCGCAGCTTCTTCTTCGCAGAAGATTCTCCCTTCCTTTTGCTTTATTCAGTAGCAAGAGTAAAAAAAAAAAAAACAGGTTAGCTCAGGATGAGTTCTAAACTAGACTTTTCTTAATATGAAGGATAAATCAAAATATGTCACTAAACTCCTTGGAATGACAGTGGTCTCCTGCATTGCCATTATATCTTCCGGTCTGGTACTTTAATTAATGTAAAAATGCCGTGTTAGCAAAGTTCTCTCTGTCCCCTAGTTCTTGACCAAACATCCGCTGAAGCGCCTGGGGTCAGGACCGGAAGGGGAGCGGGATATTCGGGAGCATGGATTTTTCCGCTGGATGGACTGGGAGAAAATGGAACAGTTGGAAATCGCTCCACCTTTCATACCCAGGCCCGTGAGTAGCTGTTGGTGGCCAAATGACAGGCTCACCAATTATTCCCCAAACAGAGTTTATATTATTTTGCTCTCGGCAATAGTTTTCAAGAATAGGAAAACAGAGGAATCACAAAGGAAGGTTATGCAGGTAAGTCCTCAACTTACGACCGCAGGTGGGATCAGAATTTCCATTGCTAAGCAAGGCAGGCGTCAAGGGAAGTTGTACTTTGATTTTATGACCTTTTTTTTTTTTGCCACCATTGTTATGTGAATCCCTGCAGTTATTAAGTGAATCCCGAGGTCATTAAACAAATCCAGCTTTCCTCAGTTGACTTTGCTTGTTGGAAGCTGGCTGGGAAGGTTGCAAATGGCAAATCGTATTTGCAAAATATAAATACGTGCCAGGTGCCAAATGCTCAGATTTTGATCACATAACCATGTGGAGGCTTGCAGTGGTTGTAAGTACGAGGACCGGCTGTAAGTCACTTTTTTCAGTGCCGTTGTAACTTTGAACAATTGCTAAACAAGTGGTTGTAAGTCAAGGACTGTATGAGTTCATACGCTTCTGGACAAAGAACTCTTTGCGGGAAGCTTGTTTGTTTTTTCCTTCCTCAGAATCTAAGTGTAAAATTCAGAATGTGTGTTCGCCATTAATTTCATGAATATCATTTAGGTCAGGGATCCTCAAGCTTGGCGACTTTTAAGACTTGTGGACTTCAACTCCCAGAATTCCTCAGCCAGCAAAGCTTAAAGTTGCCAAGGTTGAGGACCCCCGATTTAGCTAGTTTAAGCGGTAGCTAGTAAATGAGGAAAGACATGTTTGTACTAACAGACTGAAAAATAACTTTCTCCTCAGCTTCTTCCCTCAATCTCTCTTCTGTCCTTCTCTTTTTCTACGTCTGCTCTAGTGTGGTCGGAGTGGCGAAAACTTCGACAAGTTCTTTACACGGGCACCACCAGCGCTGACACCCCCAGACCAGCTGGTCCTGGCAAGCCTCGATCAGAGTGAATTCCAAGGATTTACTTACATCAACCCTGACTTCGTGCATCCATCCACGCTGCGGCGGGGAAGCCTCTCCCCAACCAGCATGCCTCTTTCCCCAACCGGCATGCCTCTCTCCCCAACTGGCATGCCTCTCTCCCCAGCAGCAATGATCCCTTCTCCTACTTCTCTAGTGTGAGAATGATCCCTAATCACCCAACATCCCCACGTTAAATGATCTCCAGAAATATTTTGTTAATTGCATTCTCTGGTGTGTTGCTTCGCTCCTTCCTTCCTTCCCTTAGGTGCAATCAAACTGGTGAGGTTGGGAATGAGAAAGCACACACACACACACACGGACACAAATTCTCAGACCAGAGTTCCCCAACCTTTCCGGCTTTGTGGACCGGCAGGAGGGAGGGGAGAGGGGATGGTTCTGTATGAATGGGGGGCACGCACTCACCCACTGCTCGTGCAAGTGGGGATGCGGGCGCGCTCGCTTGCCACTTCTGCAGCCTGGTTCCAAATGGCTCAAGGCCCGGTGGTGGGCTACAGCCCAGGGGTTGGGGATCTCTGACTCAGATGCATACACACGAACACACACACACACACACACACCCCACACAATATATATTTAGGTAAATGAATATAGATATATAGCTACATCAAGGGAAAGAAAGTTTTAGAGCCTGGATAAGAGAGAAATTCTTATTACAATTAAATTTTGGCGGGTCCTGAAATTTGATCAAGGTTGTCCTCTCACATATCAGACTACTGAGGCAAGGAATTTTATAAAAATCGTTTCTGCCTTGTGATCTTTCCACAGGAGTTCAGCTTCTCTGTGTCTTTTGTGATGGTCCTTCAAATGATGTATGTAGGAGACCATGATTTGACTGAAAATAGCGAATGAAAGAGTAGAAGACCGGTTCCAGTAATGTCCTTCTAATTTCCCCCAGGTAGTTAGGGTACCAGATGACTCATCTGGTTAGAAATGGTTAAAACATTTACCAGTTACCCAGCTAATTTTATGCCATGCATACTTTTTGTAAAAATAAGTGGCCAAAGGGTAACGGCTGTATTTTGTGAGAGGGGTATTGTGAAATTTAACTTGAAGCTATTCAGACTATACCTTCTGCTCTTATTTCAGGACTGTAAAATGGCTGCCAAGCTTTAGAAAATATCCTGATCAATAATGCAACAAAATGACAGCTATATAGTAAAACGTAGTTGTGCAGTGAAAACAGAGATCTAAATATGAAGCGCACATTGAATCACTTAACTCTGTCTGAGATTTGGGCTCTAGAACGGGAATGCTGTGGCGTGCATTTATTAAATTAGAGAAATCCACATTTAACAGAACCACCATAAACCTGGATATGTAATTAATGGAGAAAGAGCAATCTCAGAATGCTACATTTATATAGAAAGTGTTGGGGGAAAAGAACGTACTCTTTAGTTGCTACTGTTGTAGTATGTAGGGGAGTTATTTCTTCACAGGCTTAAAACATTGAGTTTCCTGCACTTTTCCTTCAGATGTGTCAAAACTGTAGTTCCAGAAATCCCAATTTTAGCACATTTGCAGGATGCCAAGTTGGAAAACCCCATCTCGGAGGATATCTAGTTTACATTAAGTGATTCTGAGTTACTCCCTTGAAATACTTTTTTAAATTGGGAAGCTATCAAGGAAGAATGACTGCCTTCTCTCTCCATTAATTAGCGGTTCAAATAATTTCTGATATTCATTTCAGTTAATATCCATTTGCAAATTATAATCTTCCGCTTCACCTCCATGGTGCTTTCCCTAGTCTTATCTGCTACAGTGGAATATTATAATACTTGATGTATTCGTCTTCTTAAAACCTTGATTCCTTGCACCTCACACATTGTTAGTAGACTTTCCTTCCCCAAATCTTGTGAAAACCTCACCAGTTCTCCTCCGCCCTCTTAGGCATCGCATCAGTGTTTCTCAACCTTGGCAGCATTTAAGATATGAGGACTTCAATTCCTAGTATTCCCCAGCCAGCATGGCAGGCTAGGGAATTCTGGAAGTTGAAGTCCATACTTCTTAAAGTTGCCAAAGTTGAGAAATGCTGCATCACATTGTATGTGGCACAACCTCCTGGCCCTTTGAGTCTTAATTTCCCCAACATTAACACCTTCCTCTAACGTGGCTTCCCCTCACCAACTCAACCGTTGTAAATAAAACCTTGAAAGAGAGCAATGATGGTGGCAAATTTGGTATTAGACTTTGGGTAAAAGATGTGTCTTTTCCCACAGAATAGCATGTTGAGATAAAAACTTTTGTCTTCTCTTTCATGCATTAACTATTATATAATGAATTTATTTATATGTACATAACAAATATGTGTACCTTCCATGTTTCCATCTTTCTAAAGGGACATCCATTTCTTCCAAGCTACACCTGACTGTCTTTTTACAGCTTTAAAATTGAGGTATGGTAAACTGAGATCTTACTCTCTATTCTGAGAGCATCACTAATGACCGGAATGTAAACATCCCCTCATGATTCTTCCCAATTACTTTTTTGGTGCAGAAAAAAACCCCCCACAGCTTGGTATTTATTTAGCTGACGATAGAACTCCACTGGAAAGTAAAATTTTCCTGCCGTAGCCTGTGTCAGCTACTGAATTGTCGTGAGATGGCGCATTGAAAGTGCAATGTTTATTCACACTCTTGAAGTGTTTACTCATATGAATTTGTGCTACAGATGAATTGAGAACTGAATTTAGTTGGCAGGTGGGGTGAGGTAAAAAGGGTGACTTATTCTGCTGACAGCAGGACATATTTAGGAAAGACGAAATATTGACATGTTAATCCCTCTCATGCCCAAGAAGCAGTTTCTTGCTGCTTTTTCTCTCCTTTACATTGGTTGAAACTCTTATCACTTTGTAGCAACCTTCTCCATACTGGTCTACAATTTCGTGCCCCTCTCTTCTTCCTCCTTGCTGATTGAGGAAAAAATGTTGTAGACCAATAACAACTGAAGCTTGGTAGACTTTCATGTTCTCCCTCTCTGGCAGACAGAACATTTTTAAAATACATAGAAATCCAATGTATTGAGCTAGTCAGTGGAGGGGTAGGGAGAATTCCCAAGCTTTATATAATATATCAGTCCTAGAATTGCAAAGCAAGATAGATATAGATGGAGATGCCAAAATATAGAGCTGCCAGGGGCATTGATGCCTATTTACATCTTAGGCCAATAAGGTTACAGGAAAGGAGAGCGATTTGCACAAGTATCTAACGTAGCCCGGTAGGGAGAGCAGAAGGTTGTAGAATCCAGAGTTCTGGGTTTATGAGCAGTGAACAAGGTCTATAGAGCCGAGGTGGGAAACATACCGTAGCCTCTTTATGACCTGTGGATTTCAATTGGTTGGCTCAGTTGCTGGCTCAGGAATTCTGGGAGTTGAAGTCCACAGGTCATAAAGGGGCCATAGTTCCTCAGCCCTGCTCTAGAGGGTGCCAATTTGTTCTTTCCCAAATATTTCTATAGTTCTTTCCTTCAACCCTAACAATGCATAAGTCTTCCATCAGTTTCCTGCCTCATTTTTTTCCTCTCTGCTAATTACCCTGCTTCCCCCCCCCCACTACCACCAATTTGGAGATAATCAGACACCCACGACTCCTACCTTCTCTTTGGCTTGTGATTCTCTGTAGCCAGTATCATAATCGAATGGACTCACCTATGCATTTCAACATAAAAGATATTTATCCAATCCTCAGCTTGTGTTTGTTTTTCTGTCAATTAGCTCGGGTACAGATTTTTGGGTGGTGGCTGATAATGGGATTCCTGACATGCATTTTGAAATATGCTTCCTAGATGGAAAAAAATCCCTTAAATTCAGAGAACATTACTTTTAAGCAATGGCTTCAGTTGGATAATTTTAAGACTGTATACCTAAAGGTCTTGCAGGATTTCTGCTCTTTGGATGGCAACAGCAATTTTTCTTGGCTGCTAATGCTTGCAGTAGAACATTAAGCATAGAGAGGGCACTTCTACAAGCTGCCTCTGCACCGTTCCCAAATCAGAGCCCGGCCGCTGGGATGCCATAATGTCTCTGCTTAGCAGCTGGGCCCATTTATTTCCAGCTCAGCAGTCATGCCTCCAAATTCACAGTGAGTTTAGTTTTCCAGCTGAAACGTTAGAGCTCTGCAGAGCTGGTGGGTAGGTGGTTTTTTTTTTCATTGGCAGGAGCGCCGAGAAAATGAGGCCGTGGCAGCTTTTCCCGACTATGGCAGTGGATTTTGACAAGTGAACACACTGTAAATGCAGAGGGGCATTAGCTGGGTAGCTTTTATTGTCATTACTGTTTTACTCCACTGGTCACCTGGAAGAAGCTGGTTGGCTTGCTGCAGTTTTTTTCAAACTTGGCAACTTTTAAGATGTGTGGACTTCCAAGTCCCCAAATTCATGCTGGCTGGGGAATTCTGGGAGTTGAAGTCCACCCAACATTGCCTTACAAGTAGTCCTTGATTTACGACCACCATAGAGCCCAGAATTTACGTTGCCAAGTGAGACAGTTAAGTGAGCTTTGTCCCAAAACTTTCTTGCCACATTTGTTAAGGGACTCACTGCAGTTGTTAAAATTAGTAACGTGGTTGTTAAGTGAATCTGGCTTCCCCCACTGACTTTGCTTGTCAGAAGGTCTCAAAAGGTGATCACATGACCCCGGGACACTGCGACCGTCATAAATATGAACCAGTTTCCAGGCATCCGATTTTTGATCATGTGATCACAGCGATGCTGCTGTGGTCATGCGAAACAGCCGTAAGTCACTTTTTTCAGTGCCGTTGTAACGTTGAATTGTCACATAATGAATTGTGGTAAGTCAAGGACTACCTGTATTTTTCTTAAAGTTTCTGCTTTTAAAATGGAAGCCACCCACAGCCTAAACCAGGGGTAGGCAACCTTGGCTCTTTTATGACTGGTGGACTTCAACTCCCAGAGTTCCTGAGCCAGCCATGCTGAGGGGAAAGGGAGAGGTTTCCAAGCTGAGCCATGCTGGCTCAGGAATTCTGGGAGTTGAAGTCCACCAGTCATAAAAGAGCCAAGGTTGCCTACCCCTGGCCTAAACAAATGGCTGAAAGTTGAGGACTACCTGTGTTGGATTTTCATGGATGCTGGTGGGGGAGACAATTATATTTTGGAAATTATATCTTGGAAATGATTCTGACAGAGTGATGAATCGCCATCTTTAGAGAGGCTGAAGTGCAGGGCTTTTTATTTTTTTGAACAAAAATACATAGTTCGCATCAGGAATGGAATTCTTTCCTACCTGGAACAGATGTAATTAGGACTTATGAACACTAGAGGGCGCTGCAGGATCAAAAGCTGTATTCCCCCCCCCCTTTTGGGGGGGAAGAATTAATCCCTTCTGGGTCTTTCCACCTCTGGAAAGACCAGCTTTCAGAACAGCTGTGTACAGAACAAATAGGTGAGGATTTTCCTCAATTCTGGAAAGACTGAATTTCTAGCATTTGTACAAAGTATGTAACCATACCTGGTGCAAGAATAGCCGGGGGAGGGAACATAGCTCTTTTCAAGAATTGTTCTCAAATATTTATATATTTATGTATTGTGGATTCTGATTTTGGCTTGGAAGGGTCAGGAAATTGAAGAAGGCAAAACAACAAACACAGCGGACAAAAAGAGCTCAGGAAGATGTATGATCCTAGGTTATGTTGGCCACCACGTGCTCTGTTGTGCTGGGAGATGTTGAACCAGCCTGTGAAGATTTGAGATTCAGGTATGCCCATAACTCCCATCTCTTTACAATTTTAGCATTTGATGCTGTTCATCCTCTGAATCCTTCCACCGCAGCCATAACTATAAGAGTAAAGTTCAGAAGAGAAACAAGAGAGTTGTAGAGTTCTGTAGAATTGTGTCGTTGGGCCTCTTCACCCACCCAGATTGCTTATCCTTTGATGAGGCAATATGAAAATTTCCAACCAGTGTGCAGATTTTTGCAAACTATTTGGACAGGTATTTGGGAGTACAATTATATGTTGCATCACTGTGAAAAGTGAGTCAACTGTATGTGGCCACCAAATCCTTAGGGTAGCCTCTGAAACTGCCTTCTAACCACAACAGCTGGAAATTGTTGGCCCCATGTCATGCCATTTTGAGGCAGGGAATATGGGAGAATTGTAATGTAACTTCTAGTATAGATTTTACAAAGTCCCCGAAGTCCCCCTCTCTTAAAAAAGAAAGGAAAAAAAACATTGATCTCCTTCTATGTAAGATGACCAATTGTAGCTAGTCCCTGACTTATAACTATAAGTGAGATGTAATTACGGTCATGACTGCTGTCATTAAGTGGGTCGCCATGTGACCACTCTTGATTTTATGACCTTTTTTTCTAGTGGTCATAAAGCCAATGCTGCAGTTGTTAAGCTAATGCCATAATTGTTAAGCAAACGCCATGGTTGCTAAGAGAATCAATGGGTATTTTTTGCTGGAAACTGGAAGTAAACCCTGGAAAACAGGAAAAAATGTCAAAAATCCTGGATATATGACTGCAGGATGCTGCAAATGGCTGTAAAGCTTGCCAAGCACCCACAATGTGATCACACGGAAATGTGTGTGCCATATGTGCCATCAGAACTTCAAAATCGAGTTGTAGGTACCTTTGGGGGGGCAGGGTAAGCACTTGGTCATTAAGCAAGGACTACCTGGAACCAGATGGCGCAGGTTCCCCTTTACTGCCTGTTCCAATAGAGACTGGGTAATAAACTCTCTGGGATGCTTTACTTTGGATTTTTGCACTAAACAGGGATGGGCTTGATAGCCTCAGTGGGACCCTTCCATTTCTATCATTTTATGCTCCTGTCCACCCTACATCATTACCACAGATACAGTAGATACTATCTTCCTCCCCAGAAATGTTTATTGCAAATACCAGATATAGAAATATTGGCAGTTTCTGCCATGCGCAGTGTTTTGTTATATGAAAAAGAATGTTTTGCTACCAGCAGCTTTTAAATTTCATGGACTAAATATAACTATAGGGATTGTACTATTGCTCCCAGAAGCAAGAACTTGGAAAATGTTTGGCATATTTCGAAAAAGAAATAACATGGCTGCAGTTTTATGCTGATTTTCAGGGGAAATGTGATAGAATCTGCTGAGAGAAGGGGAAAGAGAATGGTGAGTTGATAAAGAAAAGATATCTGAGTCTTGGGAACAGAGAAAGTGTAAGAAAGAAACTCAAAACAACATCTTGATTGGGTTAAGTAGAAGGTGGGGATACAACAGACTTTCAAGATTTGGTTATAATATACCTTCACCGTGTTAAGGTTCCAATCTATTCCTACATTATACAATTTTAATGGAGCCTGCCCATCATGGTCATAAGTCACGATGGTTATAAAGCAGGTGACCCATGTGACTGACCCAATTTTACAACCTTTTTTTGCAGCATTTGTTAAGTGAACATGGCAGTCGTAAACTGAACCAATGGTTCGCTAGGGATTGGTTTTGCCAAAAACTGGAAGCACTGCAAGTGGATTGTAAATGCCGTCCGGTTGCCGAGCAGATCGCATGTGGTCATGTGACCCTAAGGCATGGAGGCGGTCATTGGAATTTCGGAACTGGGTCTTAGGTAACCCCAGGGAGGTCTGTCATGACTTTGAACGGTTGCTAAGCGACCAGTTGTAAGTTGAGGACTATATTTCCTGATCCTGCCTACATCAATAAGCTGACAGAAAAAAAAATCTCCGTTAAACTATTTCTTAAATTCAGTGAAAAATGCGTAGGAACATACTATATGGGTACGCTATATTATTACTGATACCCACTCTGTATATATGTGTGTTTGTGTGTATCTGAATCATGAGTCATAGTTAAAACAAAGACAGTTCACCAGAGCAAATGGCTTGTAGTTAGATTGTAGTTAGATACAACATTCGTCAGAGCTGATCCCAAATATAGGAGACTGATTTTCTGCTATGTAAATGTATATTTATGTATGTTTGCATGTATCTTATTTTGCATTCCGACTGAGACATGCCCCATATGTAATGGTTGTCCTCCTTCCTCCCTTTCAATAATCTCTCTATTATTGCCCGGGTTTTCTGTGGCTACTTTCATCCAGATGTTCAGGCTGAAGAGGTAAAAGAGAGGAATGTTTCTCTGTCTGTGACGTCACTCTATCTGCAGTGGTTCAACATTTACATTCTAGTCACCAACTGCTAGAGCTACAGAGAGACAGCTGGGCATCCTTGTGTCTTCTTTCATTTCCCTGGGGGGGGGGGAACCCTTAAAGATGGAAGTGAGTAAGTAATTGCAGGAGAAGAGATTTCCTGTTTTCCAAGGAAAGTCATGACAGGGAGGAAAAGGACCATAAC
Organism: Azemiops feae; assembly: GCA_023970755.1. NCBI lineage: Eukaryota > Metazoa > Chordata > Lepidosauria > Squamata > Viperidae > Azemiops > Azemiops feae. The sequence goes on along the minus strand of JALGBA010004202.1, from coordinate 1,017,857 downwards.
TGAATAAAACCCACAGTTTGGGGGATACTGTTAGCCCTACTATATAGAAATCAACTCCACAGGAAGATTAAAACAACTTTTATTATGATTGTCTATGGCAGTATTTGTCAGACTTGGCTACTTTAAGATGTATAGATTTCAACTCCCAGAATTCCCCAGAATGGGACTGTTTAATAGCCAGTTTGGTGTAGTGGTTAAGGCACTAAGCTAGAAAGTTGGCGACCATGAGTTCAAGTCCCTCCTTAGCCATGAAAGCCAGCTGGGTGACTTTGGGCCTGTCACTCTCTCTCAGCCCAACCCACCTCACAGGGTTGTTGTTGTGGAGAAAATATGAAAAAGAAGCTGTATCTGATGTGTTTGCCTTGAATTATTTGTTAAAAAATAATAAAGGCGGGAAACAAACAAATTGGGACATAAGGAACGGCCTTGTAGCTCACAGTGGCCCAAGGTAAGTTTTATCAGAACATTCCCATAGCAATCCCTGAATCTCAAGATGCAAATGTTTCTTCTGAGACCATTGTTCTCTGTAGATAACAGAAGGGCAGGAAGTAACCTGACATCTATTACATTATTAGTTGTGAATATATATGCATGCATCATTCCCCCCCCCCCCTTTTGGAAATAAATGAGAGCATCTCATTGTCTTCAGGGATGTATCTCTCACTATTCCTTTGGAGGAGATCCTTCCAGTATCTACTGTCAAATAAACACTGGAATAAGGCTAGATTATTAGTTTGGGTTAGTGATTTCCATCCTTGGCAATGTTAAGACTTGTGGACTTCAACTCCCAGAATTCCATGCTGGCTGGGGAATTCTGGGAGTTGAAGTCCACAAGTCTTAACTTTGTCAAGTTGGCCAATCCTGCTTTGAGTCTTGTGTTTTGATTCACATATGCTAGAAAAACACTAAACCTACATTCAAAATCAACCTGAACAACAGGAGATAAACACAAGCAAGTTTCAACATGGAGGAGCAGAGAGGGAGGTTGGGATCTGATCTGAGAGCTGCCTTGGGAGACTTAAGTACAAGAAGTATTATGTATGTAAATTAGGCCTGGTTCCACCAATAATTTGTCAAATTAATTCTTTTTCTAATGAAAAATTAGTTAAGTAGAGTGTAGCAATGCATCTACAAACAAGATGTATTATTTAAACAAAGATAACAACATCACGAGTTACACCTGTTCCAATAAGACTGGATGCTCTCAAAGTTTGCTGTGTTACGAACTGTAAAATTTGAAATAGAATTGATCTTCCTTATCATCCTAATACCACAAATTCAGGATTCTGCTTTAAATAATACAATTTAATTAAAGTCAGATTGAAACCCTTGAGGAATGTAATGGTTCTGGAAGACTGACAGAAAAAAATCTTCCATATTAAGCTGGATGGTGTTGCTTAATAAAAAGAGGTCTGAAAATTTGGTCCTTGTTTCCTTCAAAAAATTCAAGAGAGAAGGAAAAAAACACCTCCAAGTATGAGTGCTTGGAAAGAACCATTATCTTTATCTAACTCCCATCCCTGCTCCTTTTAATATTGTTGATAGGATACACATCTAATTTAAACAAAGCCTTTATTAATTAAGAGACGTCAGTTGAAATCCTAAATTTTCTGGTAAAAACTGGATAGATGCTACACAATTTTCTGCCCAGAGTCATGAATACATGCAGCAGCATGGGTCAAATTTTCCCAAGCTCAAACCACAAGAAATAAATAGAAATTAAGTTGTTTACTGGGTGCTTAAATCTCAGGGCTTTCAATACAGTTGGTTTTAAGATATGAATGAAAGTTTCTCCACTCTGCCTGGAGAAGCTGGTTGTCTACAAAGCTGGATTGCAATCCTGTTGGGGCTGTAGCTTTGTCTGTGCATGCAAGCCCAGTCCCTACCAGATACACTTCAAATTTTCCTCCCTACTCTGTCTGAATAACCTAGATTTTTCAGGCAATGCAGGAAAAACACGACACACTAGCTATAATACATGAGACAACTTAACAACCTCACGAGCCTAAGATACAGAACCCTCTCCCCCCTCCTGACTCCCCCCCCCACTTAAAGTTTTGGATTGAAATAATGGATTCTCCCTGTGTGCAAAGGAAAATGTTCCAGGAAATCAAGGCGATGAGAATAGTGTGGGCCTTCACCAGCCTGAATGACTAATACAGTAGTCCTTGACTTACAACAGTTTGTTTAGCGACTGTTCAGAATTACCATAGCACTAATAAAAGTGATTTCCCATCCGTTCGTTGCACTTATGATCGTCGCAACAACCTGATGGTCATGTGAACAAAATCTGGATGCTTGGCTTAATTTGTGATGGTTGTAGCACCATCCGGAGGTCATGTGATCACCATTTGCAACCTTCCCAGCTGGCTTCCAACAAGCGAAGGAAGAGAAGGGAAGCTGGATTCATTTCAACTGCATGATTCATTTAACAATGGCAGAGATTTATAAGAGGTGTGGCAAAAAAGTTGTAAAATTGGGTGTGACTCGCTTAACAACTGCCCTGCTTAGCAAGAGAAATGCTGGTCCCAATTGTAGTCGTAAGTCAAGGACTACTGTGGGGGTGGGCTGATCCCATGACCCCAGAGGTCACCTGACTGTGACAGTGATGAGGGCATTAAACTTCATCCAAAGCAAAACAGCTATAGCTTATGGCTTGTGTAATGGGGCAAATGCTCCGTTAACAGCCAATCTGCTAAGGATGACTTAAGGATACCTGTCTCAGGTACGGGTTAGAAGTGAGATGAAGGGAATGTCATGAAGATCTGGCAGAAAGAACTTGTTCGCACCCAGAATATATTAAGTGGTGTGGGAAGTCAGCCCCCCCCCCCAGAGAAACAAATATTTTTGGAAATATTTAAAAGGCAGAATATATTTCCCTGAAGGATTTTAAAAGCAGAAAGCAACCCCGCCCCCAAGTCTCTCTGTCCCAAACAGGAACCAAGTCTGCAGAAATGCAGAGGTGATAATCTTGTCAGAAAGACTGGAATCAGGAAACTGGGATTAGGAAGAAAGATCCCTAGAATCAACAACCCCTCACACCAAAAATCTAAGAGTCATCAGCCACAGCCCCAGGGAAGCAGGATATGACCCTTGGGATATAATAGGATTAATCCACCACCATCAGACTACCAGAAAGGCACACTCAGACTCAGGTCAAAGTTCATGCCACAGGAACAACTCCAAACAAAAGGCTCAAGAAGGTATAAAAATCCATTCCCTACATGTGCTCACTCTCTTTTCTTCCAGAGCCATCTTCCTGTCTGGCTCTCCTCTTCAATAAACTACAACCTTCTTTCTAAAGCAGTCGCCATGTTGTTTATTCCCAGCTTGGACTGAACCATGATGAAGACTTCCTTCAACAGTGGGAAAAGTGGGGTCTCTGATAAATTGGTAGAAAAAAAAAAAAGATAGTCCCAGTGATCCAAAATTAAACTTATCACCCACAAAGCAGCCTCTTTGAAAGCTGTTGGGCTGTTTAATCACCGATAAATCTACCAAATACATTTCTCCCTGTTTTAATCTCCCTCACTTCCTGATTTTTGCAAGTCAAGCTGTGGTCAAATGCACAAGAATTTGCACTAAATTAGTAGCCCTGTTCCTAATTGTTTGGATGGGTTGTTCTAGTTTCACACTGAGCATTGGCACGGCTCCCAGCGTGGCGCCACACCCCCATAACCCCATACCGTCATGGATGGGAAGCAGCTGAATTGATTCTCCTCAGCTCAGCTGCACTGCAGCTCCAATAGCAAATTTTCATTTTTGCAGCGTTGGAGCTCCTTTGGACCCCTGCCAGTCCCCCCCTTCCGGCTCTTTGGCTTTCTCCCCCCCCTCTCCCTCCCTCCCCAAAGCTGCCATTGTGCTCCACTGTCCTGGCATTGGGCTTTGGAACAGCTTTGCAAATAGTGACCTGCTTTTTTAAAACGCTTGTTGTTGCTTTTCTGCTGCAAACTGGGTGTGAGGCTGGGGAGAGGGGCACCCATTTTGGCATTGCTCTGTTTGGCCAGCTGGAGGAAATGCTGGCCAGCCACTGGCTTATTCTGGCTTCAAGGCAGTAGCCTAACAGTTGCCACTTGAACCATCTTCCGTTTGCAGACCAGATTATTTGTATCTTTGAACCTGAATAAGAAGGTGGATGGTTTCACATTGCTGCATCCTTAAAAAGAAAGGGGAAACTGTCCCTGGGGGAATGCCCGCTCAAGCCCCCCTTGTAGGGGAATCCAGGTTAAAGGGAAAGCTGGTGGTTGCTTAGAAACAGGACCTAGAGCTTGTCTTTTTGTGGCGACCTGTTTCCTTGCTGTGCAAAACTCTGCAGAGACCAAAAAGAGAGATCAGGGCACTGTTTACATCCCAGCATGTAACTGGAGAGGCCCAGAGCAGAACCAGAATAACTGAGGAGAGAGTCGTAAGCGTTGCTGGAGGACCCTTGCCGTGGGACGCTCTGTCCCAGGGCTGAGATGCTGACAAGGAGGAATAGAAGCCGAGCTCCTTGCTCTCTGTGTAAGGCCAGCTGGAGAAAACCCACATGTAATTTTGTGCCTTGGCATTCCCCCCCCCTCCCCCCCCGTAATCTCTTCTCACAAGACTGCAGAATTTTCCTTTTCACTCCCCAACTTCTGGACCTCTGCTAGGCCTCAGCCCTAAATAATGAAGAAAAATTCTTTTAAAAGGGCTTCTTTGTGTTACATTTCACATAGATTAGTTTAAATTGTCTTATAATGACTTGGAGATACAACAAATCGATTCCAAACGGACTTTTAAAAGACTGCATCGTCTAAGTTAATATGCTATGGGAATTATGCAGGGATGCCAGCATATTATATTGGGTGTACTATAATAATAATAATAATAATATATCATCAGAACACCATCATCATTGACAAAATCACCATCAGTCAGTTGCAAAAGGCAGCTTTGCATGGAACAGTTTACATCCTGTGATGATACCTTTAAATATATCATAAAACAAGAATATTTGCCTATCCCCTGTCGTTGGGAAGGACTGGATAAAGATGCCAAATCCGGTCTAAACATCTGGCTGACTGTGTGATGATACATAATAATAACAAAGTCAAGCTGTTGGTCACAATGCTGTGATTGAAATTCCTCTCATTTTTTTTAAAAAAAGGCAGAGCTTAAATTGCACCGTTGCTGTTCTTTTTGACCATATCTTACAGACATCTGACTGCAGCTGAATATTCAGTGGCTTTCAGTTGTGCCCCAGAATACAATTCCAAATTAATTCACAATTAATATTGCCCATTAAAGAACTTCAATATATGGCAAAAAAAAAGTTCTGGGAAAACTTTCTCAGGCAGTTTTGACTAAAGATTCATGAAATCTGATCTAGCAATTCAAGAAAAAAAGAAATGATTTCAATGAAACAAACGGCCCACCCCCTGGAATTATTCTGTAGAACCATTTTATTGACTCTGTACCATCTGTAACAAGGTGTGATTGACCACAAATACCATCCCACTATGATGGTGTACTTCAAACATTTATTTAGTTTTGCAAAAAACAGAACAGGGCTTTCTCTGGAAAACAAAAGGCACGATTCCCCCCCCCCCAAATAATTTTGCCACCCTTCTCCCTCATTCCCCAAATACAGCAAAGCAAAGCAGCGAACTTTGACTGGTAAAAGAAATGGGAATGGTCCTTCCTGTCTCCATAGAAACAGAGGTTATCGTCGGAACAAATTGAGGCAGTGAAGAGAAATATCATCCATGCGTCTTTATTTCTTATATCAGTGTTTCTCAATCTTGGCAACTTTAAGATGGCTGGACTTCCAACTCCGAGAATCCGCTAGCTAGCCAGTATTAGTTGAAAAACTCTGCCTTCCTTCATCAAAGCAACTTGGCTTGCAGTCCTTTCCAAGACTCATTGATGCATTAATCCCTGTCAATCCAAGGCAATATGTGGATTTTGAGGAAAATCAGCACAAAATAGCAAAGTCCAATAGAAGTTTCTTAGTGGCTCATTTCTATACCGTAGTCATGAGAAACGGTGTTTCTCAATTTCAGCAGCTATGTGGATTTCAGCCCCCAGAATTCCCTATGTTCACATGACTGCCTTCAATTGCTTTAAACCATCATCATATATCCAGTCTCACATTCTGGAATTCAAGAGACACTCAGTGGAAAACAATTGTTTCAAACCAAGAAAATAAACATTGTCACTCGAGAGTGGCTATGGTTTCTAAAGCAGACAAAGGATGCTGGTTAGGCATCAACATATAAACTCATGGTGTAGGCCTGTAGTTGCTTGCAACTTTCTCTCCACTTCCCTTCAGAAATTACTTTTAAATCAAAAAAGTTCCTCCTCTAAGTGGTTTCCCTACAGTGTCTGCGTGGGCCTTCTCTGAGCGGAAAGCTGCAATTCATATCGGTTTATCAGCTGGACTGAGCTCTTAGAAGTATTATTCATTGGAAAAGTTGCAAGAGCTATTTTTTTTTAATGATGACACAATGCGGGGAGGGAGAAAAAATTGAGTTTTGAAAATTCTGCCTCTCCATTGATCTCACTGTTGTAAATCTTGGCTAGTTAACTAGCAAGATGCTGGATGGAAATTCATCTGAACAAAAGTTATTCAAGTCCGATGGATCCTTTTCAGGTTCCCCAAATGATAGGTTAAGAATTAACCTGTGGTTTGGGAAGTTAGGTTGGTAACTTCGATGTCTCCCTATCATTCTTAAAGGACCTAGCTAGAGATCATATTTTTTTGGTGAATCCGAAGGGTATGCAAAAAAGGAAAACAAATTGAACAGGTAAACCAAATTGCAAGATTCTTTTGTTCTTTTTATGCTCTTTTAATTTTCTAACAGAAGAATTGTAATTTTTGTTCTGGGTAGAACTTGGTTAAAGTAGGAAATTGAAATGAGATTTTGTTGTCTGACCTCGGTGTGAATTTAAAAGACTTTCAAGACACAAGTCCTCTTGTTGAGTTAAAAATAACTATTTGTAAAAACTGGGTTTTAAATACAGCCCTTTATCTTCCTTCGATTTGTTAGTGTCTCAGTTCACTAACACAGCTGTCTCTCATTCATCAACAGAGCTCTTTTCTCACAGTCCCCTTTGGCTCCCCCACCCCAAATTCAAACAAGACAAGCACAACTGGTTCTATTTACAAGTGACAAAACAGGGAAGAAAAGTGTGTCCAGAAGCTGGAAAAATAGGGTGGGAGGTAGAATGGGGAAGATTGATTCTTTCCACCTCTGTCTGTAAAGGTTGTAGAGAAAGAGAGACTTTGATTTTTCCTCTGAAGGTTTTTAGGAAGTGTGGTCACTGGTGCTTCTCTTTCTGATGCAATATTCCCAAGGCTTTTTGGGCAAATCTGGGATAGACAATAGGATGAAGCAGGCTCCCCCAAAGATCAGAATTACTCCTGCAGACACTGCACAAGCCACGGACCAGGAATACTCATATTCCAGTGGGATGGTCTCATTGGAGGTGATCAGCCACCGGACCGATTGTCGGAAAATCTCCAAAGTCACCAACACCATCAGTCCTGGAAGGGAAATAAAAAAGAGAGGGGTGTAGGAGAAGAGCAGGCAGAACATGTCATCAATTTATAATTCTTGCATCACCACAAGAGATCCAAGTCCAGCCCATGAATTTCATTGACCCTTATTTAGTGCCAATTTTGTGCTGACTGTTAGTTGACTACATTCTTGTCTGTAGTTTTGAATAAATCTTCTATGCGGCAACATTGCGAATGCTCCTGATGCTTTGTGCCTGACAAGAAGACAGTGTAGGGCAGTGTTTTTCAAATGTGGCATCTTTAAGATGTGTGGACTTCATCTCCAAGACTTCCCTAGGACATTCTGGAAGTTGAAGTCCACATGCCCTAAAGTTGACAAGTTTACAAATCACTGGTGTAGGATGTTCCCCTTGAGATATTTCCAGTTGTGAACCAAGACCACAAACAAGCAATATAGGGAGGAACACTGGATTAAGCTGGGCCACTTAGAAGGACCTTGTGTGGTTCCTTTTATCTATCCTTAGGTGGATCTGTGGCCTCCTTATGTTTTAAGGCAGGGATGTCCAACCTTGGCAACTTTAAGACCTGTGGACTTCAACTTCCAGAATTCCTCAGCCAGCCATGCTTGACAATAAAATTGTCAAGATTGGACACCTCTGTTTTAAGGAATGTCATAGTTAAAAGAATATTCCCCCTATTCCTTCCACCCCATCTACTTCAGGAAAGAAAAAAAAAGGTTCTGTAGAATTCATACCTGATATTATAAAGAAGCATGATGCTGGTTTCAGGAGGAACTCAACTCCTTTGCTCAGGGCCATTGTGATGCAGAGGGATCCCATGGCCATCAAGGTGATGCTGAGGATGGACACAACGGCTGCCGTGATGTTCAGTTCTATGCAGTGTTGCCAAGCAGGGGAGAAAAAGTCATTTCATTCCACCCAACATTTCACAGAGGAAAACAGGGGCATACTGGCAGGATAACTTGTGCCCTACCTCTGATGTGGTCAGCAAGAAATCATCAATATCTAGAGCAGTGTTTCTCAACCTTGGCAACTTTAAGATGCATGGATTTCAGCCTGGGGAATTCTGGGAGTTGAAGTCCACACATCTTAAAGTTACCAAGGGTGAGAAACGTTGATCTAAAGTAGCTGCTTCCCTCTTCACGTGTTGACCACCAAGTCATAATTCTTGTTAGCATGACTACAGCCAGGCATAACTGGAGGTATCAAGCTGGTGAAGGCCATTTTAGAGCAATACACACTGGCATGAGTATCATACATAAATGTGATGCTCAGGGCTATAATATGAGCAATCATTAGGTATAGCTCAGAAAGATGTGGACTTAATAGCAATGAGAATGGAAGAGAGAAAGCAGTGGAGACACAAGTCACATACCAGCACATACACTCTGTCTGTCTGTCTGTCTGTCTGTCTGTCTGTTTATCTATCATCTCTCTCTCTCTCTCTCTCTCTCTCCATCTATCATCTATCTATCTAGATCAGGGGTGTCAAACTGCCGGCCCACGGGCCAGATGCATCATAGCGAAACCGCGCCCACCCCATTGCTGGCAATGGCAAAACATTCATGATACGTCGCGACACGTCACATGACATTGCGAGTTTGATCTAGGTAACGTTAAAGGTTTCCCCTATCTAGTCATGTCCGACTCTCGGGTGGTGCTCATCTTTGCTTCTTAGCTGAGGGAGCCAACATTGTCCAAAGATACTTCCATGGTCATGTGGCCAGCATACCTATATGCTGAGGTGAATGGAACATTGTTACCTTCCCACTGAAGTGGTACCTATTTATCTACTTGCATTTGCATGCTTTCAAACTGCTAGGTTGGCAGGAGCTGGGGAAAGTAACAAGAGCTCACCCTGTCACACGGCGCTTGTGTCTCGAACTCAGGCTGTCAGCTTCCCAGCTGGCAAGCTCAGTGTCTTTAACCACTGAGCCATCACGTCCCCCACTGCCTGCCTGCCTGCCTCCCTCCCTCCCTCCCTCCCTCTCATCTATCATGTATCTAATCTAATCTATCTCATCTGTCTATCATCCATCTATCTGTCTGTCTTTTGGGGATATAATCATATTTCCCAAAAGATGAACAGCTATTTCTTCTCGGTCCCAGCAACCTTCAGTGTAATTTGAGATCTTTTGAATAATACCCTGGGAGCATTTTTCATGAACATTTAAAGATCTTTTTTGATTGAAAGCTGCAGTTACAGCCCTAAAGGAAAGCTGCAGTGATTAACTGTTTGAGATTTTTCAAAAATGTAATGACTAAAAGAATGCCCAGATTTATTAGGTGGCGGAGTTCTTAAATTTAAACCATGAAAGGTGGTACAAATTGATTTCAACATAATTTGTAACTGGATTATTGAATTTTGACTGTGCCATTATCAACTCAATGTTTTCTATAGTTAGGAGAGCTATTTATTTATTTATTAAACAAATGCATATAGCCAACTAACTCACACACAGTGACTCTGGGCAGTGTATACAACATTAAAGATCCTCAGTTAAAAATTCACAATTTAACAATTTAACCCCCTTCCATCCTTTAAGATGACAAGGTGTTGTTAGTACATTTGCGCATAGAAGCACCAACAAATTTATTTTTACAAACATTAAATGCCCATTCATTTTCTGATTAGCTGCAATTATCTGGGCCTTTGCATTTTTTTATGCTTTCCTAATGATTTGGACTTCAATTTCCATAGTCTCCAGCCAACATGGGTGACAGTCTGAGAATTATGGGATTTAGCCCAACACATCTGGAGGGCGTTTAGGATGACTGCAGCAAGAAATCTAAATGATGCCAAGTTAGAAGCAGGAGCTGCAGAATCCAAAGTGATTTGTTGCATAGTTTAAGAATTTAATCCAGAAACAGAATCATGTTTTTTTCTGAGATTTTGATAAACATTTTCATTGAGACCTCGGTTGCCATCTGGAATAAGGTGGTGGCAGTAAAATCTCTGAGGGAGATGGGCGGTTGAGAAATACGAAATATAAGCAAGCAAACAAACAAAAGTTTAGGTTGGATTGCAGAATCTTAGCATGCAGACTTTTGGCCTGCTTGTTGTGGCATTTCCCAAAAGTGTTTTTTTCCCCAAAAGGTAACTGGACTTTTTTTTTTTCCTTCCCAAAAGGCAGCTGGATTCCAAGAATGTCCAGTTACCTTTTGGAAAAAGTACCTTTGGGCCAACGATGACCTGGATGATTGAGACTCTCTATAGACATCTCTTGTGGCTTGTGGATAAAGAGGATAAAGCAACAGAAGAGACACCCAGATACCCACTGGGAGAAAATTAGGAATGAATTTAACCAGACATAAAATAAAAGCTTGTTGTTAGAGCTTACCACGTGGCGATAAGGGTGGCAAAAAAAGGTTTATTTCTCCACCCTTCTCTTCTGCATATTGGCCAGTAGCCCTGTGCAGGGAAATCTAGACCCTTCTAGACCCCTGTGAGAGCTATTCAAAACACCCAGTAGATAACATTGCTCAGATTCACTGTGAGTTGGTCTTCAGCTAGACCCGAAGTCCTAAACAGGTGGCTGAAGCAGTCTTGTGAGGTTTTCAGGGATGAGTTTGAGTCTATTAGTCCTGAGAAAATGGACATGGTCCTTGTAGCTGTGGGTGTGGCCAACTGTGTATTAAGCCCCCGCTCTTCCTGGTTGCTTAAGGCCTCTGGGGATGAAGCATGTGCAGGGATAAATGTGTCTTTGAGAAGCGGGAGGGTTCCACTGGTTTTGAAAAAAAGATAGTGGTGTGCCTGTTCTCCAACAGGCCAGCCTTGGATCCAGTTGAACTGGGCAACGTTCATTCAGTCTCCAACCACAGGCTCGGGAAATGTAAATGTTACCAGTAGCTCATACTCAAATTCTGGTTTGAATAGAGAGAACACTGCATGTTCCACTGCATGTTAGAGCAGCAGGTTAGGATTGTGTCAATCATTTAAAGCAGGATTTCTCACTTAGCAACTTTAAGATGTATGGACTTCAATGCTCAGAATTCCCCCATCAGCCCACGCTGGCTGGGGAATTCTGGACACTGAAGTCCATACATCTTAAATTTATTGAGATTGAGAAACACTGCTCTGCAAGGTGGCGAGATGGCTTGCTCCTTTCCCCCCTTTATTCAGCATGATTCAGCATGATTGGTGGATAATACATGGCCGATTCAACAAGAAAGATCCCTTAGAACAGACATGCCAAACACAAGGCCCGGGGGCCGGATGCGGCCCATGACGTGGTTTCATGTGGCCCGCAAAGCCATCCTGGAAACAGTGAGGGAATGGCCCCCGCTGCCTTGGCCCCAGGCCAGGCCGCCCGGGAGCCAATGTACAATTTTGTGGTGGCCATCTATGCTGAAACGCATTCAGTCTTAGCTCCACAAGGCCGTCTGGAAACAGCAAGGAAACAGCCCCTGCCACGTTGGCCCCACCCCCTGGGTGCGCGCTGGGGAGGTGTCACCCTTTGTGAGGAATGAAGAAATGCACCATCGCCTGGAAGTGGCCAGCAAATGGCCCTCGCCTACTTCACATATCTGGCTTGATAGGCTCCAGGGGAGGGGTTTCAGCAGGCTCTTCCAGTGGACCATGCCTTGGGGTTTGCCCTGGTCCCACCCCCTTCTGCCAGAGACCCTCAGATCTGTCTCACTCCTGCCCAGGCCCCCACAGGCACCCTTGACGCGAACGATGTAGAGCTGGCCATGCCCACCCAGTAGGCCACACCCACTCCAGCCACACCCACCCAGTAGGCCGCGTCCACCCTGGCCACACCTACCCGCCCCCCCCGAGGACAACCGCAATGCTGATGCGGCCCTCAATGAAATTGAGTTTGACACCCCTGCCTTAGAATGATGGAAATGTGATGCTTTGCCTTAATGGCGGGTTTGAGGACGATTGTGGTGAAGCCCCCTCATCAATTCAGACAGCCCCTCTCCAAACCTCCTTGAATCAGCATATGTACCAAGTTCTAATTTCAAACGTATGGGATGCAGAAGCTCTCGACTAACACACGGACTGTAGCTCCTTTCCTTCCTGCCACACAACACTTCAACCTGAACGCCTGCGATGGACTTACCCTTTTTTGTAGTCCTTAGGAAGATGTTGGCATTCTCTCCAGTGGTGAAGAATTTGAAATAAGAACAGTTAGCTTCTGAAAAGAAAGAAAGCATTTATCTCGTTTGTCATTAAGTTATACCACAGGTGTCCCAAAAGGTGCTTTTTTCAAGAGGCAGTTGGATTTCCTTGTTTCTCTTTGAAGACGTTTCGCTTCTCATCCAAGAAGCTTCTTCAGCTCTGACTGGATGGTGGGGAATGGAAGGATTTATACTCCTTGCAGACAGCTGGTCATTTGCATTCTTTTAGAGAGTCGCTGAGGCCACTTGGAGCTGAAGAAGCTTCTCATCCAGTCAGAGCTGAAGAAGCTTCTTGGATGAGAAGCGAAACATCTTCAAGGAAAAACAAAGAAAGCCCAGTTGCCTCTTGAAAAAATGCACCTTTGGGACAACCATAACCTGGATGACTGAGAATCTCCAGAGACTTATGCCACAGGTCATCGTCAACTTAGGGCCATTTGTTTAATAACTGTTCAGAGTTATGGTGGTGCTGAAAAAAGTGACTTACAACTGGTCCTCGCACTTCCAACTATGACACATCCCTATGGTCATGTCTCTGTGGTCACGTGATCAGAATTTAGGTGCTTCACAATTGGCTTGTCTTTATGATGGTTGCAGCGTTCCAAGTCACATGATCACCATTTGTGCTGACCAAAGGGGCTTCTGACAAGAAAAGTCAAGGGGGGTGGGAGAGCCAGATTGGCTTAACAACCACAGTAAAAAAAGGTCTTAAAATCAGATACAACTCACTTAACAACTGTATGGCAATGGACAGTTGGACAGTTCCAACTATAGTCATAAGTCAAGGACTACCTTACTATATTCCTCCTCCTCCTAATTTCTTCAAATTATCTCAAACAAAATTCATTTCTCATAAATCTCTCAATATTTCTTCCACTTTAAGTACTAAAACAATAAATAAATCAAATCCTGGTCCAAAAAAGGACATTATGTTTTTGTTTTGTTTTTTTCTTTCCAAATACTGGCTATACAGAACAGTTCTAGCAATGAAACTTGAGAATTGCCATGAACTTAAGAAAATCACCTCAGGACGAGCCCCTTTACTTTGGGGAAACGCTTTGCCATCCCATGTAGACTAGCATTAATCTCCTTCTATAATCCTTTTCCAGTGTAATTCCTTTTGCCTGTCCAGTTTCAGAAATAGCCACACTCAGACCTTTCTGTTGGACTGTACTGGAAACTGTTTCTGACATCAAATTTCCCCTCTGAAATAAAATCTCTTTCCCAGGGACCACATAATTGCTGCCCTGGTTACTATTAATAATTTAATTGCTAACACCATGACGTACTATTTTTATATGCCTTTCACGCCAAATAAATGTTGGTATAAATCTTTGCCAAATATTCACGATAGAAGCATTACATATCAAACATATGCTGATAAATTAAAACAGTTGCACAAGATAACAAACACGTTTTAACTGAAGCCCTTTGAAGATAGAAGGAAGGAAGGTTACATATTAGACAATAACTTGATTCGGTTTTATATTTATAAGACCATTTTAGTTGTATGTAATCACATGCACTTTTCCTGTGTTTTAATGAATGTTTCAGGACAGGAAATATTTTTGTATCAAAATCTGGATTACAATTTAGATGCAGCAAAAATTGAAGCAAAGAACTGTGGTTAACGTGTCATTATTTAAGCTATTTAATCAAGAATACTCTTTCACTGCAATGACTGTAAAACTGGAAATGTGCATTTCTTGATTTCATGAAACATTTGTCTAACGTTTAAACCCTGAAAACAGAAAATGCACTCTGTTTAATTGTATATTGAATGCCTTTTCAGCATATAAAGCAAAGTACGTCGTTGGTCAAATCGGTTTAGTTGCCAAGAAATTGTAGAGTTTATAAGGTAAATTAAATACTTTGGAATCAGGATTAAAATAGTGAAAAATGCAATCAATTTAGATGTATTGATAGCTGACTGCAGGGGTGAAATAGATTTATAGATAGTCCTTGACTTACAACTACAACTGGGACCAGAGTTTCCATTGCTAAGCAACGTGGTCATTAAGTGAGTTTTGCTTGATTTTATGACCTTTTTTGCCATGGTTGTTAAGCAAATCACTTCAGCTATTAAGTGAATCTCACAGTCACCAATCTGGATCTGAATCTGGCTTCCCCCATTGACTTTGCTTGTCTGGAAGATCACAAATGGCGATCACATGATCCTGGGAAGCTGCAACCATAGTAAATGTCTACTGGCTGCCATGTGCCCGAATTTTGATCCTTTGACGTGGGGATGGTGCGATGGTTGTAACTGTGAGGATCAGTTAGAAGTTACTTTTTTCAGTATCATTGTAACCAATCTGAACTCTTATGAGTTGTAGACAAAAATATTTAGATGGCAGCATGTTGGAGAAAGCTTGCCCGTTGTACTTATATGATTTAATTATTTTAACGAAAGATTCCTGAAGTAACCTCTTGGCAATTTTCTCTTGAATTAATTACAATTACAGTTATTTTTTTCAATTTGGGGAGACATTACTTAACAAAAAAAAAAGTGGAAGAAAAGAGAACAAAACAACAAAACATTTTTATATGAGAATTCCTATGCATATGCACAGAAATAATAACCCAATAATATCATTTTAGTTTTACACAGTTTCCATAAAGGATGAATGTAGTACTCTGTGGATTGAAGAGCTGATATATTTTGTGGCTTATGAATGAGGTGCTTTCAGATGTAAATTATGTAAAGCGGTTGCAATTAAAATGACAACTATAATCCTACTGTATTTCTGCTGGCACATGCTTTTTCCAAGTTGCCAACAATTTCTTACAGCATTCTCCTTTACATCATTATATATTATATATAAAATTGCTGCCTGCCAGATGTTTCTGCCACAAAAAAACCATCTAATATTTGAAAAGAAAACATGTTTTCCTTTTAAGCATTCTTCGGCTTTGTAGACTGACATGGCCACCAGTTTCTTCCTGCATATCTGAAATGCACCGGCTGATTTTGCAGTCCTAAGAACTAGCAACTTGCTCCTGATTTTTTCCCCCATAAAGTAAAAATATTGTTCCACAGACACCATATAAATGTAAGATAAATGTGTGTGTGTGTGTGTGTGTGTGTGTGTGTGTAGTGTATATATATATTATGTATACAGTATATATATTGTGTGTATATATATATATGTATATATATATATGTGTGTGTGTGTATATATATATATGTATATATGTGTGTGTGTGTGTGTGTGTGTGTGTGTATATTGTGTGTGTATGTATATATATATATATATATATATATATATATTGTGTGTATATACCAGTGATGGCGAACCTTTTAGAGACCGAGTGCCCAAAAACCGCCCCACCCCTCCCGCCCGCCCCCGCCTGCCCGCAGGGCCACCCACTGCCTCCACGGCCTGCCGCAGATCACTCAGGCGGCCCTGCAGTGTCATGGTGGCCACGCCCTCCACCCGCGCCCCGCAGCATCATCTGCTCACGACGGGGTGTGAGGGCAGAGTCTTGTCCCTGCTGACCGGCTGCCATGTCCTTGGCTGCTGCTGCTGTGCGCAGGCTGCGCCCAGGGGCGACTCTCCTCTGGGGGGGCTGCTGGTGAGAGGGCCGTGGGGGGAGGCGGGGCTGGGGCGACGGCGCGCGTGCCCACAGAGAGGGCTCTGAGTGCCACCTCTGGCACGCGTGCCATAGGTTCGCTACCACTGGTACACACACACACACACACACTCTCTCTCTCTCTCTCTCTCTCTCTCTCTCTCTCTCTCTCTCTCTCTCTCTCTCTCTCTCTCTAAGGGTAGTACCGGTAGAAAGGTTAAGAAATCCAGGCAATGAGAATGAAGCTGCTGCAGTTGCTAATCTCTCCCTTTACATGTGAACCAATTTACAAACTTTATTCAAGAGAGATGCAATTTCTAGAATTTGGCAACTGAAGCAGAGGGTTCAGAGCCCTTCCCCCCAGATATTCTTTATGACTCATGCCTCAAGCCTCGTCTTTTCCAAGTTTTTTTTTTTTTTTTGCATGACCTAGTGAAGTGGATTTAATTGTGTCCCCAAAGGAAAGCTTGAGCAATAACTGCATCTTTTTGAACTGGAGAAATTCCAAGTAGCCTCAGGATGACAAGTCCTCTGCGGGTGAAGAGCGGAGAGACAGAAAGAAGATTGCACTCAGATTAACTATGATTTAAAATTGTGGCACCCTCCCAAACCAGGATTCCTTGCCCAACCCGGCAGATTTTTGCCCAATGTAAAAATTATTTTTATGGGCCTGGACTGGTGAGAAAAGCATTGTAAGTTAGGAGCTGGCTGACTGGAGACAAAGCATTTGCAAAATGGCAAGACTTGATAGCAAGGAAGCTGTGAGGAGTTTAATCCAGGAGGAAGTAGAGACTTGAGAAACGGTTTATGGCAGTGGTGGGATTCAAATATGTGAATAACCGGTTCTCTGTGTGGATGCCACTTCCGGAAGTCCATTCTGGGCCTGGGCAACAAAAAATTAGCTACCGGTTGTGCCGAAGTGGTGCGAACTGGCTGAATCCCACCACTGGTTTATGGCCATAGGACTGCCAGCAGGGAAGGCATTAAAAAAAGTCACGATGGCAGCCACAGCCATGCAATCTAAGCTCCGCCCCCTCTTTACCCACATCACACTGTGCTTTTGATCTGCATGTTTATGCCACCGTCTTCTTGACTGTGTATCCACCCCTCCCTGCAGAAACCCCTGAAAAAGCAATCCAGTTTTTACACAATATTGACAATAGAGAAATTCTGTGACTGACATGAGGTCAAGTCCATGTCAGAGCCATGAGATGTGCTTATTACAGGTAGTCCTCGAGTTATGACCACAATTGAGCCCTAAGTTTCTGTTGCTAAGTGGAGGCATTTCTTAAGTCAGTTTTCTCCCATTTTATGACCTTTCTTGCCACAGCTGTTGTGAATCATTGCAGTTGTTAAGTTAGTAACACGGTTGTTAAGCGAATCAGGCTTCCCCACTGACTTTGCTTGTCAGGTTGCAAAAGGTGATCACATGATCCTGGGACACTGCAACCGTCATAAATATGTTCGAATACATTTGAACCATTCGACATAACTTCGAATGGTTGCTAAGTGATTAGTTGTAAGTCAAGGATTACCTGTACAGAGAGCTGGACCCAGCTCAGTCAAAGGCAAGGATGGTTCTTTTTATGAAGGCATATCAGCTAGCAAGTGGCCCCAATTCCCTTTTGGCCAGGTGATGCTCTTCTTTTGTGCCCACCACAGCAGCCCATGGTGGTGTCCTACCAAAGGCACTCAGCCTTGTCAGGTTTAGAGAGTCCTTTCTGAACTCAGTATGGTGGACAGCCAGAAACAGCCTTTCTCTAAAGTCATACCAAGCCATCTGATAAAAAAAATCACTGGTGTATCTTAGTCATGACATAGATTAGCCAAGAGCTTTGGCATTCCCTCTGAAGTTACAACATTCTTGCCTTTAAGCCACAGAGATACATTCATGAATGCAATTTGTCTGTTTACATAACCAATCTATAATCTGGATCTTTTTCCCCTTTAATTCAGATCTTCCACTTGTTAGAAATTCTGTTTATATAAAGCTCCACACAGAGCAAACAAAGAGTACAGTCACCATGTGCTTTACTGCTCAGCTACATAACAGGAAACAGGAAACTCTACTCAGAACAAAAAAGCATAGAGTATATACCATAGATCCAAACTTGTAAATACTGCCATCTACTGGCTGAATACTACTGTAGTTGTTGCATAGAGATACATTCCAACAATGACATCACCTAAGTTCCTTCTATGTCTCAAGTTTTTGGTATGGTTTCCTGCTATTCTGAAGTGGTCAACACCCCAAAACATTAGTTGATACCCTAAAAATTTAAAATATTTCCTAATCTTGGAAACAAACAATCAAACCTCAGAAAACCATGCCTCAAATTTGAAAAAAGTCATTGCATTTTGCATCCTGAATTGTGATCTCTCTTATTCTTTCAAAATGTTAAGCATGACCCTTCCCAAGCATTTATCAGGGCATTGACAGGGAGTGATCAAAATCAAGATGGTAGTCACAACTCCACAATTAAAGCCTTTCTTTCTGAACAAAGAGAAAAAAAGAAACTGGTTTTCATCCAAAAGTTTTCATCCAAAAGGCATCCAGTTCTGATCCAAAACTCCTAATATGTTTCAAACGGTGTTTTTTGTTCAACCATAATTCAAAAGGAATACATTTTATAGTGGGTAGCCTCTTTTGAAAGTAATAATCCACAGCAATGGCTTCTCCCTACCATTTTTTTTTAATCCAAGTGTGAGTCAACTAACACATTTGTACACATTTCCAGCACAGAATGATCCTTTCTTTCTGCTAATTCATTCTAGTCTGGTGTAACAACAACAGATCTGATGAATAATCTTGTTTTCCTTTTAATAGTCAAACATCTGTCCATTCACAAATCCTGTTCCGTTATTGGATTGCAAAATCTGTGGTTTTCTTCCAAATGTATTTTCCACATAAGTGACAAACTGAATAACTTATGCCTTGTTAGTTATAACCCACAAAAACAGGATGCTCCGTCAAGGAAATGACAAAATGTCTATTTTTCCTATTTGACTCAATACAATAGGTATAGAGGTCCCTGCAGATTTTATCAATCACCCACTATTGCTTTTGGGCCATGTTTCCTTTATTTTCCATGATTCCTGTATTTTGGGTGGTTGGGTGGACAAGTCAAATGCGTTGAGTGGCACATTGGCAATTTTGAAATTCATGATGAGTTCTTTGATTTATATCTACCCGATTCACTCCATACTGTCAGGCATAAGAAATCAGGAAACAAGGCAGTTCAAATGAATGCAGGTTTGTTGCATACTTAACACTCTACAAGAATCTGAACTATTAATAGTCAAAGCAAATTGGCAGTAGATAAGAGTAAACAGAATTCAAGGAATTCAACGTACTTAGATCTCTTGTGGACACACAGGGACTTGAGGCTGATAACATGCTTGATTCCTCCCTCCGGCTCAGCCTGCTCATCTCCTACATCTATTCTGATATTCTAATTTTTTGTGCTGACTTTCAATGCAGTTTCTCTGTTTGTGACATTTTGTTGGCTATACAAGCTCTGTTGCTTTTCACTTATTAGAGGATTCACAAATCCCAAGGGAACTGATTGAAACATTCACCTTCTATTTCTTTCATCTGTTGCAGGGCTTTTCAACCTTTTCACCCATTGTACCACTTTTAGGGTATGGCAACATCCGAGTACCACCAGTCGCCTAGCAAGGTGTCAAAAACATGATGACCAAAAGAAAAAAAAAAAAAGGAAAAAAGTGATAAAGTACAGGTAGTCCTCGACTTACAACAGTTCGCTTAGTGACTGTTCGAAGTTACAATGGCACTGGAAAAAGTGGCCCCCAAGCCACAGCTGAGCAAGACGCCTGCCCGCCCAGCGGCGCTCTTCCTCCTGTCCGAGGTTTTCATTGTTGTGAGCATTTCTGTTGAGGATTGGCAGTGGGGGTGGGGTGGGGGGTGTTTGGTTTTTATTCCCCCCCCCGTCTGCTGGGTGGTTGCAGCAGGTTTTGGTCACTTCACATGACCCTGGGACACTGTGACTGTCATAAATATGAATCAGTTGCCAAGCATCTGAATGTAAATCACAAGACCCTGGAGATGCTGCAATATTCCAGCTGATTGCTGCTTCTTCAGGGCTCAACAGAAGCACCAGGATCAGCGCCGAGCTCCAGCTGGAGCCTGGCGCTGATCCTGGCGCTTCCACTGAGCCCTGACAGCCCTGCAGCTCCAGCCATCTCTCGCTCAGGCTTCTGCGGTGCTGCCACCGGTTCAGCTCATTCCCCTCCCCCGCTACCACTTTTCTAGGATGGTCGTGTACCACCTGCCAGGTGCCAATGTACCACAGGTGGTACCCGTACCACTGGTTGAAAAGCCCTGATCTATTGATTCCTTTCTTGCTGTTATTGAACAGTCTTTAGCAAGAAATTCGACTCTTATGTTTCTTCCTGACCAAGTCACTAATATTTAACAAACTGGAATCCAAATCTGAAAAATGTACAGGTAGTCCTCAACTTAAGATCACAACTGAGCCCAAAATTTATGTTGCTAAGTGAGACAGTTGTTAAGTATCTTTTGCCCCATGTTACGACTTTTCTTGCCACAGTTGTTAAATGAATCATTGCAGTTGTTAAGTTAGTAACCCAGTTGTTAAATGAATCTGGCTTCCCCTTTGACTTTCCTTGTCAGAAGGTCGCAACAGATGATCACATGACCCCGGGACACTGCAACCGTCATAAATATGAACTAGTTGCCTAGCATCCGAATTTTGATCTTATGACCATGGGAATGCTGCAATGGTCATAAGTGTGTAAAATGGTCATAAGTCAGTTTTTCCAGTGCCGTTGTAATTTCGAATGGTCCCTAAATGAACTGTTGTAAGTCAAGGACTAGCTGTAGTACATCCTTAGCATGTAACCCAATTCATCAGCCAGTGTGCATTTTATTACAGCTTCACCAATCCTTTGCAAGCCTATTTGTTTTCTGTTTTTCATTTCAGTCTCCCTTTGTAGCCTGTATCAAGATCAACAACAACAAAAAAATATTATTTTTTTCAAACACTGGAGCAGTTGCTCCATTATGCATATGTAATGTATCTTTGGGGAAGCTTATCTCATCCTCTTTTCTTCCCCAGAATGCCCTGTGGTATGTTCTGCGTCTTGCAGATAAGGAGTATTTTTCTCTAGCTTTCAAACCAGAAGCTTCTGTTTGCTCAAATAATCTCTCTATTCTCCTTGGGGATTCTTGCAGAAGATGTATTTTAGATCTTCCTTGATCCAAACTCAGGCTATCCTGGAGCATTAATGCCATTATTTCAGCCTGTTAAAATGTTGGGGCAGAGACATTGGAAGGAAAACAACTTTATCTTGCACTTCTATGCCATTATTTTTAAGGACCCTTCTTGGATCAAATCTGTGTGGTCTGAGATTCTTAAAAAGCACCTGCTTTCCATCAGATATCCTGTGCAGCCGATAGTCTTTTAATTATATGGCAAAGTTTTCTCTAAATTATTCCAAAGCTCTTTTGTGTCTTTCAGTTCTCTGATAGAAACAAGCACATTGTCATTACCGAGCGAGACACATGCATGAGTATTCCTCAGCTCAAGAGTCTTTTGCTTTTTCCAGAACTTTCCATAATTCAGAGGTTTCCAATAATATCTCAATAATGATATGTCTATTCTTCACAATCCTGGGAAGATAAAAAAATTGGCCTGGATATATTGCCTTGGGCATGCTGAGCTTCTCTGCTAGCAGCTGCTTGACAAGGGTAAAATAATAATAATTTTTTAAAAACAAAACACCCCAAAAGAGACCCTCTCGAGTTGATTCTCTTGCCTTTCTGAACGCTGTCAACCCAGAGACTGATAAGCTTTTGTAAAACTCTATTCCTGATTATGCCGACTCTGTAAACCGCTTAGAGAGGGCTGTAAAGCACTGTGAAGCGGTATGTAAGTGTAAGTGCTATTGCTATTATCCAGGATTATTTAGTAGCCTGCAGCAGGAACTTAGGGGATATATTTCTGAAGCTATGCAGAGTGCTGAAGGAATATAGGTAGTGCTTGACTTAGATTCTTAGAACATTCATTTAGCCACCATTCGAAGTTACAACAGCCCTGAAAAAAGTGACGTATACCCAGTTGTCATACTTACAACTGTTGCAGCATCCCCATGGTCACAGGAAATTTTGATTTGGATGTTTGGCAACCAGCAAATATTTATGATAGTTACAGCATCCTGAGGTCATGCGACCACCATTTGCGACCTTCCCAGCCGCTGTCCAACAAACAAAGTCAATGGGGAAAGCTGGATTTGCTTAATGATCGCATAATTCACTTAACAAAATAACAGAGTTGGAAGGGACCTTGGAGGTCATCTAGTCCAACCCCCCTGCTCAGGCAGGAAACCCTGTACCATTTCAGACAAATGGTTGTCCAATCTCTTCTTAAAAACTTCCAGTGTTGGAACATTCACAGCTTCTGGAGGCAGGTTGTTCCACTGATTAATTGTTCTAACTGTCAGGAAATTTCTCCTTAGTTCTAGGTTGCTTCTCTCTTTGGTTAGTTTCCATCCGTTGCTTCTTGTTCTGCCTTCAGGTGCTTTGGAGAATAGCTTGACTCCCTCTCCTTTGTGGCAGCCCTTGAGATATTGGAACACTGCTATCATGTCACCCTGATCCCTTCCTTTCATTAAATTAGACATATCCAATTCCTGCAACCGTTCTTTATATGCTTTAGCCTCCAGCCCCCTAATCATCTTTGTTGCTCTTCTCTACACTCTTTCTAGAGTCTCAACATCTTTTTTTACATCGTGGTGACCAAAATTGGATGCAGTATTCCAAGTGTGATCTTACCAACATTGTAAAGTGGTATTAACACTTCACGTGGTCTTGATTCTATCCCTCTGTTAATGCAGCCTAGAACTGTGTTGGCTTTTTTGGCAGCTGCTGCACACTGCTGGCTCACATTTAAGTGATTGTCCACTAGGACTCCAAGATCCCTCTCACAGTTACTACTATATTACTAAACGTTTTTGAAAAGCAAGTTGTCCACCTTTGAGAAGAGCACTAAACTCATATATGTCCAGTTAGGCAGAAGCATTTCCAGGAGCCAGAAATCCCATCTGTTTAATAGAGATAGTTCTCAACTTATGACCATTCTTTTAGCAACCATTCGAAGGGACGACAGTGCTGAAAAAAATGACCTTATGACTGGTCCTCACACTTACAACTATTGCAGCATCCTCATGCTCATCTGATTGCAATTTGCATGCTTGGCAACCAGCATAAATTTATAATGATTGCAGTGTCCAGGAGTCACGCGATCGCCATCTCTGACCTTCCCAGCTGGCTTCTGATAACTAAAGTCAATAGGGAAGCCAACAGGAAGGTTTACTAATCAAGATAGTGTGATGTCTTGCTTAACAACTGCAGCAAAAAAGGTCATGAAATCAGGTGCAAGCGTGTGATATCTCACTTAATGACCACACTGCTAATTATGATGAATTTTTAAATCCCAATTATGGTCACAAGTCAAGGACTATCTGAAATCTAAACCAACATGTAAACTGAGGGAAGCACTTAGTGGTCAGCTGAAAGGGACACCCTCACAGGAGCCAGAAACAGCCATTACAGAATGAGCACATCCCGGTCCCTGCAACCTTGATTAGGGTGTTGTTTTCTGCTTGATTATCTGGTATTAACCCCTGCTTGCCTGGGTGTAAGATACGTTCTGGTCTCCTTCTTTCCTTCTTAGCTTTGCTGTTGTCTCTTTTGAACGGTATGAAAATGTGACTTATCTCTACTGTATGTGTCTACCAAGAAGAAAACTACAACTCCACTGACACTGAGAAGGCACGCTACTGTGCATAAACAGGGAGCAAAACCCACCCTCTTTAGCGCTGATGATGTTACCTAGTGGGGTAATGAAATATCTCCAAGCAAACAAACAAGCTCAGACAGCAACAAGGGCTCCACAATAAACTTAGCCTGATGTGAGAACGGGGCTAATGTCTTGTCTCATATCTAAACAATTCAATAAGAGGAACGGGCATTTCCCAGTCCAGGTGCAGAATGCAATTCTTTCAGACGCCAGAGGTCTGAGCAATGGATACCCTGGTCAGATGGCGTTTCTGTCCAGACAGATCTGAATCTGATGTCTAGAAATATCTCTCTCCAACATTTCATTCTTGAAATAGAGATATTGAGGGCTAATCTGTTTGAAAATGCTTGTGTGTCCATCCATCATTCCAAGTCATAAGGCTGGCCCGAGATTATTATGCCTCCCACGGGGAGAGAGGGCAGGAGCGAAGCCAGACCAAATAGTGCCTGTTGGCTATATCATTTGTGCATAAAAAAGTGAATGGGGAATAGAAGTATAGCATCAACTTGGAGGGGAGAATTAAATTGAGCTTGGTATCTGCTGAGACCTTCAGTCAGGCATCTAATTTCAGTTTGATGGACTGTTCGCTCTCCACCACAGCCATCTGGTCAGCCGCTGCTCCCGTTGTCAATACCAGCGGCCTCATTTCTAAACTGGAATGTGTCCAGATATAACTTTCACACTTTCATTTCCAAGGCTCCGAGCAACCTTCACTTTGGTACAAAGGTTAGTATAGCGGCTTCTGTCCAGAGCGCCTTGCCAGACCTGTGTTGTGGGACTGTTTATGGAGCTGCAAGGCGGGGTCCCCTTCCCTTGGCCGTCGCTAGCCTTGTCTTTAGACAACTGACCATTGTCAGTCACATCTGGAAATGGGCAACAAAGGGCTGGAGGAGTGAAGTGCTTAAGACAGATTAGAACTCATCGCTTCCCAGTTTCTACCTGATGCTTTAACTCAGGGGTAGGCAACCTTGGCTCTTTTATGACTCGTGGACTTCAACTCCCAGAATTCCTGAGCCAGCCATGCTGGCTCAGGAATTCTGGGAGTTGAAGTCCACGAGTCATAAAAGAGCCAAGGTTGCCTACCCCTGCTTTAACTGCTACACAAAATTGGCTCTTTCACGTTTCATACATGTTAACAATTTGGGGAGTGGGTGAAGTTAAGCATTAACTTTGCAGAACTAAATGCATCAATGTAGCCACTTCAAAAGATTTTTTTTTTCCTATTGGTGCTTCGGGAGGATATCAAATAGATACAAGGAAGAAGGTTGCACAGATGAGATGCCACCGTAGATAAATGTTCTCTTTTGCTGAAATACAGATAGTCCTCAAATTACAACAGTTCGTTGAGTGACCATTCGAGGTTACAATGGCTCTGAAAAAAGTGACTGTTTTTCACACTGATGATCACTGCAGCGTCTCCATTGTCGCATGATCAAAATTCAAACTTTTGGCAGCTGGCTCACATTTACGACGGTTGCAGTGTCTCAGGATCTGGTGATCAGCTTTTGCGACCTTCTGACAAGCAAAGTCAATGGGGAAGCCAGATTCACTTAACCACGTTACTAACTTAACAACTGCAGGGATTCACTTAACAATTGTGGCAAGAAAGGTTGTAAAAGGGGGCAAACTTAATCACTGTCTCTCTTAGCAACATACATTTTGAGCTCAGTTATGGTCATAAGTCAAGAACTAACTGTATTTTCTCCAACTGTGTCATACAGAGACAGGTAGGCAATAAATATTTCATTCTATGCGTTTCATGAACCCGGATCATTTTACCTCAGTCTTACCGCAGATGGGAAAAGATAAATCTGGCCCAAATTTCCAACCACCAAACTTCTCACAGACTCAAAACAGATGAGGATAGAAATGAGAGATACCAATAAAGGAGAATATTTGTAGCTCAGGGTTGAAATGAGGGGTCCTTGGTGTTCTCTGAGCTTGGTTGTTTTCTTGCAGACGTTTCATTACCCAAACCAGGTAGCATCATCAAGGATAGGCCGTGAGATCATTCTTTGTCACCATTCCTCACATACTGTATTCCATTTGCCTTTTAAGCATCTGAAGCTAATTATTTCACTGTTGCTTAATCTTTCTTTTTTCCAAGGTTTTTTTTTTTTTTTTTTTTTACCATTTCTTCCTGTCTTGGTTGCTCGTCTGGCACTCAAAATCCTTTCTAGTTTGTAAGATTGCCAATGGAGCACTTATGAATGTGCTACAGGGGGAAGCTGAACACTGTCTTGATGCTCATCATTAGCGCATCAAAGGTTTCTTCTTAAATTCTTTTTCCTTACCCGGTTACACTCAGTTTACAACCATTCCACGCAGAAGCAATTTAAAAGTTGCTCTTCAGTTAGGAAACAGAATAGAAAGAGAGTTTGGGTGTGTGAGGGAAAAACAGAAGATTTTTTCAATAACCTAGGACATGGGTCGGCCATCCGAAACGTCGGATGAGCCGCACAGACCCATTTAGCTAAAAAAAAAAAAACGCTGGGAGCCGCGCGTTCGCGCATGCGCGCGCACCCGCGCATGCGCGCGGCCCCGTTTGCGCATGCGCGCGCGCCCCGTGCACCCGCGCATGCGCACCCGCGCACCCGCGCGCCGTTCGCGCATGCGCGCGCGCCGTTCGCGCATGCGCGCGCGCCGTTCGCGCATGCGCACCTGCGTGCGCGCACCCCCCGCACCCCCCCGCGCATGCGCGCATGCGCTCGCCAAAATGGCGGAGGAGGCTCCAGAGCCGCAGGTAAGGCCTCAAAGAGCCGCATGCGGCTCCGGAGCCGCGGGTTGCCGACCCGTGACCTAGGACATGGGTCGGCCATCCGAAACGTCGGATGAGCCGCACAGACCCATTTAGCTAAAAAAACAAAAACGCTGGGAGCCGCGCGTTCGCGCATGCGCACGCACCCGCGCATGCGCGTGGCCCCGTTCGCGCATGCGCGCGCGCCCCGTGCACCCGCGCATGCGCACCCGCGCACCCGCGCATGCGCGCGCCGTTCGCGCATGTGCGCGCGCCGTTCGCGCATGCGCGCGCGCCGTTCGCGCATGCGCGCGCACCGTTCGTGCATGCGCACCTGCGTGCGCGCACCCCCCGCACCCCCCCGCGCATGCGCGCATGCGCTCGCCAAAATGGCGGAGGAGGCTCCAGAGCCGCAGGTAAGGCCTCAAAGAGCCGCATGCGGCTCCGGAGCCGCGGGTTGCCGACCCGTGACCTAGGACATGGGTCGGCCATCCGAAACGTCGGATGAGCCGCACAGACCCATTTAGCTAAAAAAACAAAAACGCTGGGAGCCGCGCGTTCGCGCATGCGCACGCACCCGCGCATGCGCGTGGCCCCGTTCGCGCATGCGCGCGCGCCCCGTGCACCCGCGCACCCGCGCATGCGCGCGCCGTTCGCGCATGCGCGCGCGCCGTTCGCGCATGCGCACCTGCGTGCGCGCACCCCCCCGCACCCGCCCACGCATGCGCGCATGCGTGCGCGCACCCCCCCGCGCATGCGCGCATGCGCTCGCCAAAATGGCGGAGGAGGCTCCGGAGCCGCAGGTAAGGCCTCAAAGAGCCGCATGCGGCTCCGGAGCCGCGGGTTGCCGACCCGTGACCTAGGACTAGCCAGGGGTAGGCAACCTTGGCTCTTTTATGACTCGTGGACTTCAACTCCCAGAATTCCTGAGCCAGCATGGCTCAGCTTGGAAACCTCTCCCTTTCCCCTCAGCATGGCTGGCTCAGGAATTCTGGGAGTTGAAGTCCACGAGTCATAAAAGAGCCAAGGTTGCCTACCCCTGGACTAGCCCAAAAGATTTTCTGGTGTGTCTGGGCAGCACAAGCTGGCTTTACACATTGTGTAAGAGAATATCAAGGTTTGTTTTTAGTTCTGGGAATCCTGTGAGTGTGGTTGATAAAACAATTTTTTAAATCTTTTGGTGAACCTAAATAACCATGAATAAGATTATTGATTCAAGAAAAAGGTTTGCACCACCTCAGGCTCAAGGATAAACAGGGCAACCTGTGTACGTTTGGTGACATTTCAACCTCAAGATAATCAAATTGTAATTTTTTTCCCCTGAGAGGAGAGGAATTTATTGTTTAACTCAAAAGTATTCATTTGTAAGTGAAATTATATGAAATCTAATCTAACTTTTGCCGTGCTGATGATGCTTTTGGAACAGGCCTCTAACTAAATGCAGTGTACAATTTAGAATATTTCTACACCACCTAAACAGACCATGATGAAGAAATGATAGTTTAACAAGATGACGGGATGCCCACAAGGGCTGTATCAAAAAAATCAAGATGGTGGCCACAACCACACACAGGATGAAGAAGTGAAAAAATACATAAAACTTTAGCAATCTTGGCTGAAATGAGGAAGGTTCGATCTTCTACAAGGCATCCCTGGAAGGGGTGTGTGTGACAAAAATCAAGATGGTGGCCACAGCTGTGCTATCAAAGTCCCGCCCCTTTGGAGATGTGCAGTGCATATGATGTATATTGAAAAGGGCCGGGGCTTCGATACACACAATTAAAGCTCCACCCTTTTTTAAAATTTGCATTGTAGTCGTAAAAGGAATGGGCCATGATTGTGTGGTTGTGGCCCCTGGACATAATGGAAAAATCAGAACTTATTGCTTAAGGAAATAATAAGACCATGTATCTGACTCGGCACATCTGCCCTTTTAAAATTTTCTGACATTCAGGTTGAGACGATGTAAATACAGGTAGTCCTCAACTTACAACAGTTCATTTAGTGACTTTTCGAAGTTACAGCAATGCTGAAAAAAAATGACTTATGACCGCTTTTCACACTTACGATGATTGCCGTGGTGGCGCAGTGGTTAGAATGCAGTACTGCAGGCTACCTCTGCTGACTGCCGACAGCCAGCAGTTCGATTATCACCTGCTCAAGGTTGACTCAGCCTTCCAACCTTCCGAGGTCAGTGAAATGAGGACCCAGATTGTTGGGGGCAATATGTTGACCCTGTAAACCACTTAGAGAGGGCTGTAAAGCACTGTGAAGCGGTATATAAGTCTCAGTGCTATTGCTATTGCAGCATCCCCATGGTCACGTGATCAAAATTTAGGCACTTAGCAACTGGTTCATATTTATGACGGTTGCAGTGTCCTGGGGTCATGTGATCACCTTTTGCGACCTTCTGACAAGCAAAGTCAATGGGGAAACCACTTAATAACTGTGTTACTAACTTAACAACTGCAAGGATTCACTTAACTGTGGCAAGAAAGATTGTAAAATGGGGCAAAACTCACTTAACAAATGTTTTGCTTAGTAACAGAAATGTTGGGCTCAATTGTGGTCATAAGTGGAGGACTAGCTGTATTGCTGATATTATGGCAATTGCTCCATAGGCAAGGATGCATTTCTGCCCTGATACAGTCCACAAGCTCGCTCATGTATGATTGTCTCTCATTATTTCATTCAACACTTGGCAAGGGGACTGAATCAAAAGACTTGACCGACTGTAGCACAGGGAGTCCTTGACTTACAACCATTTGTTTAGCTACCTCTTAAAGTTGCAATGGCACTGAAAAAAATGATTTATGACTGGTTCTTGCACTCATGACTGTTGCAGATCTTCATGGCCACGTGGTCGAAATTTGGGCACTAGGCAACTGGTATTCATTTACAAGGGTTGCAGCGTCCTTGGGTCATGTGATGGCCATTTGCGATCTTCTGAACTGGCTTCCAACAAGCAAAGTCAATGGAGAAAGCTGGATCCCCTTAACAACCGCACAACTCACTTAACAACTGCTTAAGGACTCTGGCAAACACGATTGTAAAATTGGGCCTGACTCACTTTAAAAGCTGGCTTGCTTAGCACCAGAAATTCCGGTCCTAATTGTAGTCATAAGTCGAGCACTGCCTGTATTTTAATGCGATTTTGATCAGCCAAAATCAGTAGGGGAGATTCTTCGTAATTGGTAGGTGAACGCCAGCATCACCTACACTCAGGGTGTCGGTGTCACATTCCTTGTGGCCAGCGGAGGAATCGGCTTCTTTCGTGGCAGGGCAGGATGGTATGAAATTTTAGCGTGCAGTTTTGGATCTGGGATAACTGCCGCACATATGCCAATTGTGGGGCAACAAGTAGAACTGGAGGCGAAGACTTTGATCCGGAAAGAAGAACAAAGGGAGCACAGCTGCTCTAATCAAACTGAAACGCCCCCACAGCTGCATTTCTTTGGAGAAAGAGAAAGAGAGAGAGAGAGAGAGAGGTGGGGGAACATCAGCACCACTAAGCAGCCTTTTGTTAGAAGTCGGCTTCACTGTATAGGGAATTTAAGATGGAAGATGAATAACTTATCGTCTAACTCAAAACAGGGGAAGGAAACCAGGCCTGGCGGGGGTGGTGGTGGAGGAGGAGCTTCACACAATTTTTTTGCTTTAAGCTGAGCACCTTATAGCGCATTCAGACAGAAACCCTGCTGTGGGTGCATGCAGGAGAAAACTGGCAATATGCAATACAGGTAGGCCTCGATTTATGGCCACAATTGAGATCAGGATTTCCTATGCTAAGGCGGTTGTTTAATGAGTTGTGCCTGATTTTATGACTTTTGCCATAGTTGTTTAGCGAACCATTGCAGTTGCTAAGTGAATCATGTGGTCGTTAAACAAATCCATCTTCCCTCCCTCCCCCATTCACTTTGCTTGTCAGAAGTTGGCTGGGAAGGTCACAAATGACGATCACATGACCCTGGGATGCTGCAACCGTCGTAAATACATGCCAGTTGCCAAGCGCCTGAATTTTGATCCGGTGACCCTGCGGATGCCACAAGGGTTGTAAAGATGAAGACCAATTATAAGTCACTTTTTCAGTGCCATTGTAACTGCAAACGGTTGCTAAAAGAACGCTCGTCAGTTGAGGACTACGTGTAGTAGAGGTTTTGTAGAATGGGCATCAGCAGTAGAAGTCACAAAAGGCAAGGGGGGTGACTGCGACTGTGTGATCAAAGCCCTGCCACTTTTCAATATACATAACACACACTACACATTTAAAAAGGGTGGGGCTTTGATGGAATAGCCGTGGCCTCCATCTTGACTTTTCTGACAAACCCCCCCCCCCCAGGGATGCCTTGTAGAAGAAGCAACTTCCTTATTTCAGCCAAGATTGCTAAACTTTCAAATAGTTTTTCTCTTCTTCATCCAGTGTTAGTTTGCAGAGAATTGGGATATTATGTTTAGAACACCTAGCTTGGGTTCGCTGATGGTCCTGGGACCTTCTCACAGTGTCTTTATTTATGATCTTCCTTCATCCAGGTGAAGTCAAGTTCACATTCGGAAAGGCTCCGGGGCCGTCTCCCATCAAGGCACTGGGCCTACTCACAGCTTTTCTCAACCTTGGCTACCTGAAGTTGGGCGGACTTCAAATCCCAGAATTCCCTAGCCAGCCATAAGCAGAAATACTAATTATAACAGACTTAACCATGTGGCAAAACATCAGGTAGAATTATCAACATCATAAATGATTACTAGGCTGGTGTATTTTTTTTTTCTATTGGCACCCCAATAGGTTTCACCAAAGATGGCTAGTGATAATAGCTGGTGATGACAATAATGATGATGTTGATAGGCTCTCTCCAAGATGACAGGGGCTATCATGTGGGTTAGACAGCATCACCACCAGATGGATTCATAGCTGGCTGACCGGCCATACTCAGTGTGTGGTCCTCAATGGAACTGCATCTACATGGAGGGAAGTGTGTAGCGGGGTGCCCCAGGGCTCTGTTCTGGGCCCAGTGCTCTTCAACATCTTCTTCAATGATTTGGATGAGGGGATAGATGGAGAACTCAACAAATTTGCAGACGACACCAAGCTGGCAGGAATAGCCAACACTCCAGAAGACAGGCTTAAGATATGGAAGGATCTTGACAGACTTGAACATTGGGCGCTATCTAACAAAATGAAATTCAATGGTGAAAAAAGTAAGGTTCTACATTTAGGCAAGAAAAACCAAATGCACAGGTACAGTAGGTGGTACCTTGCTCAACAGTAGCAACTGTGAGAGGGACCTCGGAGTCCTAGTGGACAATCACTTAGATATGAGCCAGCAGTTTGCTGCAGCTGCCAGAAAAGCCAACACAATGTTAGGCTGCATTAACAGAGGGATAGAATCAAGATCACGTGAAGTGTTAATACCACTTTACAATGCCTTGGTAAGGCCACACTTGGAATACTGCATCCAGTTTTGGTCACCACGATGTAAAAAAGATGTTGAGACTCTAGAAAGAGTACAGAGAAGAGCAACAAAGATGATTAGGGAACTGGAGGCTAAAACATATAAGGAACAGTTGCTGGAATTGGGTATGTCTAGTTTAATGAAGAGAAGGATGAGGGGGACATGATAGCAGTGTTCCAATATCTCAGGGGCTGCCACAAGAAGAGGGAGTCAAGCTATTCTCCAAAGCACCTGAAGGCAGGACAAGAAGCAACGGATGGAAACTAACCAAGGAGAGAAGCAACCTAGAACTAAGGAGAAATTTCCTGACAGTTAGAACAATTAACCAGTGGAACAACCTGCCTCCAGAAGCCGTGAATGCTCCAACACTGGAAGTTTTTAAGAAGAGACTGGACAGCCATTTGTGCCTGGCTGAGGCGTGCCTGGCTGAGGAATTCTGGGAGTTGAAGTCCACAAGTCATAAAAGGGCCAAGTTTGAAGATGCCTGACATAAAGTATAAAAATCTAGTCCTTAAAAAACAGGAAACCTTTCAGAATAAGCTTAAATATTTGGCCTGGCTTTAGCTGTTAAGTATGGGGTGATAAATTTGGAATGATAAATATAATTGCATCTTAAGTTCTTGATCTCTCCTCTTCCCTTTGAATTTGGCATTGATGGCAGAGATTATAAATTGAGATGGGAGATGCATGGCTATTTTTTTTTAAAAAAAAAATCTTTTGCTGTGACATCTCATCAACATCCAAAATTAAAAACTGTTGAAAGTGATAACGTTAGTGTTAGTCCAGGGATTAGACAAAGGATATGTATACTACAGATGATACTTTGACTCGGCTTAATGACAGGACTAGCCTGATGCAACACAGCCTACATGCGTAATTGCAAAATTCCTAGAGAAAGGATGGGATATAAATGAAATGGTACATAACTGAAAGTTTACAAGTGTCAACATTTCTGAAATAGCAGATGCAATTAAGAAGTTTTTTAGCCCCGACAACACCTGTTCTTTCAACGCCTGAAATACTCCAAGATAATCTTGTCTCTTAATATCTACCCCCAGCTGAAGATCCCTAGGAATTTCTGTTGTGCTTCAAATGAAATTTGGAAATCAAACCCAAGCAACTGCAAGCATTAGCTATCTCTAAAACTCACAATGTCTGAGCAAACAGTATAGCAAAGAGAAAATATGCTTAGATTATAAAAGGAGATTTTAGCTGGGGCCAATTTGTGTGATCTTGCAAGATAATCTGCACCTTGTGAAAATGAAAAGGGGAAAGGGTCCTTCCTGTTTCCCCTCCCCTCCTTTCCCCTCCCCTCCTTACAAAGGCATTGAGAGAGAATTGTTCATGCTGCAGTTCAGTATTTCTCAAACTTGGCGAATTAAAGATGTGTGCACTTCAACTCCCAGAATTTCCCAGCCAGCATCTGGGGGTGGGGAATTCTGGGAGTGGGGAATTCTGGGAGCTGAAGTCCACATATCTTAAAGTTGCCAAGGTTGAGAAATACTGTTTTGGATAATACGTAAGGTAAGGAAATCCAGAGATGGTAAGATCTTTGCACCTTAATCAGTAGCTTCTTGGGAAGATGTAGGCCAGGGGTCTTCAAACTGGGCCCTTTTATGACTCATGGACTTCAACTCCCAGAATTCCTCAGCCAGCGTGCCTGGCTGAGGAATTCTGGGAACTGAAGTCCATGAGTCATAAAAGGGCCCAGTTTGAAGACCCCTGATGTAGGCAAAGGAAGAGCAGAACCTGGGGGCGGATTGAAAGGGGGGCAATCAGAATTGCTACGCAGCCACAAACGAACTAAGCCTAATGTACTTTGAGCGCCATTGGCTCTTATTTAACTCTAAGTATTTGTTGACTGTTAGTTGAGAAGGTTCCTGTGCATAGGCTTTAGCAATAAATCATTTTAATTGAACATATGTGGACCTAATCTTTCATGCCTGACAAATCATGTGACAATGACAGCTTTGGGTTGTGTGACAAAAGGTTGAGAAGAACGAGATCCCTTAGTGTATGTGTGTCATCATGATAACCCAGATCTGTTAAGATGAGATCATCTAATATCCAGGAAAGGGACTGTCTGAATGACTTATAGGAATGTAATGCAACTAGTCCTCATTTAGTGACCACAATTGGGACCAGAAATTCAGCTATTAAGCAAAGCAGTCACTAAATGAAATCAGACTCTGTGTTTACAATTTTACTTCAGCTTTTGTTTGCTTTACAGACCGGCAAAGGTTGCAAATATGAGAAGGGCATGCAAAGTTTCTTTTTCATCACTGTCGTAACTGTGGACAGTTGCTTTATGAGGCAGTTGCTACATGAGGACTACCTATACATTCCTACTGTGTTGTTGGGAAACGTTGGAGGTAAAGACCAAGAGATTTTCATGCCTTTATGCTGTTTATGTTTATGGAGAAAGGAAAGAGATGCAATCAATAATGCTGTCTCTGAATTCTTTTTCCCATCCATTTCTTTGTACGTAAATAAATAATTTGGAGATGGATAGTTAAAAACTTTGGTATTTTCGTACTATTTGCAGGAGGAATCTAGTAAGCAAAAGGTATCAAGACCATCAAAAATAAATAGCTACCATGGTTTGATTTCCTTAGGAATGTTGGCAAACAGAGAAGAATTTAGGCCAGTGGCTGACAGCTTCAAGTAAGGCAAAAAACCAATGACAAATTAGAGCAGTGTTTCCCAACCTTGGGAACTTTAAGATGTGTAGACTTCAACTCTCAGAATTCTCCAGTCAGCCATTCCAGGAGTTGAAGTCCAAATTTATTTCAGCAACTATCCTCCCTGGTACTCCCTGGTTCTCTCTGGGCAGTGGATTGGGCTAGCTAGACCTCCAAAGTCCCTTCTAGGCTAAAACATATAAGGAGCGGTTGCTGGAACTGGGTATGTCTAGTTTAATGAAGAGAAGGACGAGGGGGGACATGATAGAAGTGTTCCAATATCTCAGGGGCTGCCACAAGAAAGAGGGAGTCAAGCTATTCTCCAAAATGCCTGAAAGCAGGACAAGAAGCAACGGATGGAAACTAATCAAGGAGAGAAGCAACCTAGAACTAAGGAGAAACTTCCTGACAGTTAGAACAATTAATCAGTGGGACAACCTGCCTCCAGAAGTTGTGAATGCTCCAACATTGGAAGTTTTTAAGAAGAGACTGGACAGCCATTTGTCTGAAATGGTATAGGGTTTCCTGCCTGAGCAGGGGGTTGGACTAGATGACCTCCAAGGTCTCTTCCAACTTTATTATTATTATTATTATTATTATTATTATTATTATTATTATTATTATTATTGTTATTGTTATTGTTATTGTTATTGTTATTGTTATTGTTGTTGTTATTATTATTATTATTATTATTATTATTATTATTATTATTATTATTATTATTATTATTATTATTATTATTATTATTATTATTATTATTATTATTATTCCCTACGATTCTATGATTCCATCTTAAGCTTTAATTATGTCCCTGACATACCTAGGAAATTTCCCTATGAAACCAAAATCAAACTAGAGGTTACCCACTATGGCAAGGCTAAAAGCACGGTGAACGAATGCACTCATGCCTGCCACACCAATACATTCATTTGTTCTTCTGAAGTGTGAATCTCTGTCAAGCTTTCTTGGGTTAAGGGATCCAAATGGTTTGGAAGCAAATTATGGTGGCAAGCTTCCATCTTTCATTTACTATTTTGTTGGTTACTTGTCTAGAATAACCCGCTGACCTAGTTAAGACATTGCGCTAAGCCATCATTTATTTTTCTTTGGTTTAATGTGTGGTTTGAATCTGACTGCATTCAATTCCAAAGTAATAGCTTTCATGGCACATTTTTGGTCATTTAAATGCCACCACCCCAATCTGCTCTTCTTCCCTGACCCTTCTTCTAAGATTCAATATGCTAAAAATGCTGAAACCTGTCCGCAGATCTTCCAGTGTAATATATATAGATAGTCCTTGACTTACAACAGCTTGTTTAGTGACCGTTCAAAGTTACAGCGGCATTGAAAAAAGTGGCTTATGCCCATTTTTCTTACAAACAATCATTACAGCGTCCCCCATGGTCATGTGATCAAAATTCAGATGCTTGGCAACTGGCTCACATTTATGACCGTTGTAATGTCCCGTGGTCACGTGACCATCTTTTGCGACCTTCTGGCAAGCCAACTCAATGGGGAGGCCAGTTTCACTTAACAACAGTGCTACTAACTTAATAACTGCGGGGATTCACCTCACAACTGTGGCTAGAAATGTCACAATATGGGACAAAACTCACTTAACAAGTGTCTCACTTAGCAACAGAAATTTGGGGCTCTCTTGTGGTCGTAAGTTGAGGATTACCTGTATTTAGATGTATATATATATTCAAACACATCATCCTGGCTCTTTTACTCCCCAAAAATATCATGCCTTGGGCCCGTGGTGGCGAACCTATGGCACGTGTGCCACAGGTGGCACGCAGAGGCCTCTCTGTGGGCACGCGCGCCGTCGCCCCAGTCCTAGGCCTTCAGCTGGGTTTTATAAAACCTTTTCGCTTTAGGCCTCCGCCGCCGTGTGCAAAAAAAAAAAAAGGTTCAATCAATCAATCAATTTCAACTTCTCGCGGGGGAAAAAAAGATCTTGCAAAGTTGGAATTGATTGATTGAACTTTTTAGTCCCACCCAGTCTACCGTTACCACCACAGCCATGCCCACCCAATGGGCCATGCCCACCCGGCACTCAACGATACATAAGTGGGTTTTGGGTTGCAGTTTGGGCACTCGGTCTCTAAAAGGTTCGCCATCACTGCCTTGGGCTAACACAGTGCCAGATTTTATTTTATTTTTTTTAAATCACATTCAGTGCCAATTGGTGTTGGTTTCTGTGTGTACAGGTGCATGTATGAATTTCTCTACAGGTGAAGATCAAGATCAAGATCAAGATCAAGGACAAAGGAAGACCAATCAGCCAAAACTGTCAACACGTATGGCATATACATATATAGGAAACAAAGAACTTTTTAAGAGAGCAGACGAATGATAGGGACATTTATAATTGAGCTAGAAATACGCAAGAGCCATCACAGAAGTAATTTGATATAGGCAAACTCTGGGAAGAAGGACTATACAGGCTGTCCTCAACTTACAACAGTTCGCTTAGTGACCATTCAAAGTTACAACGGCATTGAAAAAAGTGACTTATGACTATTTTTCACACTTATGATCATTGCAGAATCCTCACTGTTGTGTCCTGGCAAGGCTCAGGAAGTCTGCAGCAAGGTTGCAGAGACCAGAACGGTTGCAGTGACCCGGACAGACCACGTGTCTGCCCGGGACCCAGACAGGCTGTCTCCAGCCTTGCATGCATGGAGAATAGCCTGCAATCATTGGTTGAGCATCCCCTTGCACGGGGAGTATAAATGGCTTGTTGCCATTGTTCACTTGCTTCTGTTCAGTGAGTGTACCAATAAAAAGATATCTTTTGTTGTGAACTGCCTCGTCTCAAATGTCTGCTTGTGCGAACAGAACACTCACGGTCACATGATCCAAATTCAGATGCTTCACAACTGGTTCATATTTATGATGGTTGCAATATTCCGGGGTCATGTGATCCCCTTTTGCGACCTGACAAGCAAAGTCAATAGGGAAGCCAGCTTCACTTAAGAACCGTGT
The DNA here is from genome assembly GCA_023970755.1 of Azemiops feae. Taxonomy (NCBI): domain Eukaryota; kingdom Metazoa; phylum Chordata; class Lepidosauria; order Squamata; family Viperidae; genus Azemiops; species Azemiops feae. The sequence goes on along the minus strand of JALGBA010004202.1, from coordinate 979,960 downwards.
TACTAACTTAACAACTGCAGTGATTCACTTAACAACTGTGGCAAGAAAGGTCGTAAAATGGGGCAAAACTCACTTAACAAATCTCACTTAGCAACATAAATTTTGGGCTCAGTTGTGGTCATAAGTCGAGGACTACATGTACTGAAATCCTTTTTCATTGTTGAATGACAGAAATATTTGTAGGTATCATATTCTCAAATATCAAATATATGTAGAAAAACCATACATTCAAAACCCATCTCCACTGGAATGTGAGGTACTGAAGGCAATAGGCCCCCCTGTCAAACAGGAGAGCAACAGAGGAAATATCCATGAAACTGTATAAAGCTACAGAAAAAGGCAATTAAATGCTCATAATTGCCCGCCAATGAATATGCCAATGAATATGAAATGAAATTGTGTGACCTAAAAAATTGGAAGGATCACTGTATACGCCTACACTGAAGAACATGCAAGACAATGTGCAAATTACTGAATCATTGCCCTAGTTTCTCACAGAGCAAAGTATTAATTTTGTTTTCAAAGTATGGAGCCATAGATGGGGAAAGAAATTCCAAGCTAACAGAAGATGGATGATGAAGGAAACAAGAAAATAGAAAAAAGAGGTGGAATTTCCCCCCCACCATCAAATTGTAGACTAATGGTGTGTCTGAATAATGTGATACCTGTAAGGAGTCTTTAGGAAGAAGAAAAGGGGGGGGAGGAGCTATAACAAAAGATTTTGGAGAAACAGAATATAGTGGCACCTTGGTACTCATCCTTAATTAGTTCCGGGAGGTGCGATTAATATCAGAAATGATGAGTACCAAACAATTTTTCCCATCTTAATAATAATAATAATAAAGTTGGAAGGGACCTTGGAGGTCATCAAGTCCAACCCCCTGCTCAGGCAGGTAACCCTATACCATTTCGGACAAATGGCTGTCCAGTTTCTTCTTAAAAACTTCCAGTGTTGGAGCATTCACCGCTTCTGGAGGCAGGTTGTTCCACTGGTTAATTGTTCTGTCAGGAAGTTTCTCCTTAGTTCTAGGTTGCTTCTCTCCTTGATTAGTTTCCATCCGTTGCTTCTTGTCCTGCCTTCAGGCGCTTTGGAAAATAGCTTGACTCCCTCTTCTTTGTGGCAGCTCCTGAGATATTGGAAGACTGCTATCATGTCCCCCCTCGTCCTTCTCTTCATTAAACTAGACATACCCAATTCCAGCAACCGTTCCTTATATGTTTTAACCTCCAGTCCCCTAATGTTGCTCTTCTCTGTACTCTTTCTAGAGTTTCAACGTCTTTTTTACATCGTGGTGACCAAAACTGGATGCAGTATTCCAAGTGTGGCCTTACCAAGGCATTGTAAAGTGGTGTTAATACTTCGCGTGATCTTGATTCTATCCCTCTGTTAATGCAGCCCAGCACTGTGTTGGCTGTTTTGGCAGCTGCAGCACACTGCTGGCTCATATTTAAATGATAGTCCACTAGGACTCCGAGATCCCTCTCACAGTTACTACTATTGAGCAAGGTACCCCCTATACTATACTATACCTATACATTTGGTTTTTCTTGCCTAATTTTTCTTATTATGTTCTTATTATCTTCTACTGTACTAAAGAGAGTCGGAAGTTGGTGCCTTTTTCTTTCCTTTTCCCTCTTTACACCATTTTTTTTCCTTTTCTCTTTGTATTTTTATATTTTGATAAACCAATAAAAAAAGTTTTAAAAAAGTTTTTTCCCCCCACAAGGAATAATGTAGTGAGTCACAAGGCAGCCGACACTGACAAGTTCTAGCTTGTGCGTTGGGTACCAAACAAACAACGAGTACCAGGACAAAACCTTTACGTAAAAAAATGCATTGAGTACCAAATTCAATGAGTTTCAAAGCAGTTGAGTACCAAGGTATCACTGTAGTTCAGAATACAATACAGATATATATATTCCCATAACATACAGCAAAGGGAAGTGATGACAGCTGAAATTAAAATCTGAAGGTGAAAAAAACTATTTGAAATACACAGATGGCATCAATTTCTTAGCTGGAGGTAAAGAGAATCTAGATGAGCTCTTAATGAATGTATAATGGAAATTAATATTTGAGGTTGTAGTTAAATATTAAAAAGACCGAGGTTGTGTCAACCGGCAGGCTTAACGAATAAAGAAGTGAAATGGGTAGACAATTTTATTTCCGTGGGGCCAGAATAGAAAAAGGTGGCAAGTAGGCTGAAGTAGAAGAATAGAGTTTAAACTTAGAAATATAAGCAATAACAAGATTAGGCAAAATCGTTTAAAGAGAAGGATTGCTAGAGTCATGGATGTTTTATTACTAGATGTTTTCAAGTAAAAGTTGGACAGCCATTTGTCTGGGATGATAGGAGCTTTCCTTCCCTGGGTGGGGAGTTAGACTAGAAGGGTCCTTCCAACTCTCTGATTCTATGACATTTAATGAAAAGAAAAAGTGAATAGAGAAAGCAATACAGATAGTCCTCGACTTACGACCACAATTAAGCCCAAATTTCCATTCCTTAGTGAGACAGATGTTAAGTGAATTTTGCCTCATTTTATGACCTTCCCTGACACAGTGGTTAAGTGAATCACTGCAGTTAGTAACACAGTTGTTAAGTGAATCTGGCTTCCCCATTGACTTTGCTTGCCAGAAGGTTGCAAAAGGGGATCATATGACCCCAGGATGAGTGGTGGGATTCAGCCGGTTCGCACCACTTTGGCAGAACCGGTAGCTAATTTTTTGTTGCCCAGGCCCAGAATGGACTTCTGGAAGCGGCATCCAGACAGAGAACCAGTTGTTCACATATTTGAATCCCACCACTACCCACCGTCATAAATTTGAGTCAGCTGCCAAGCATCTGAATTTTGATCATGTGACCACGGGGACGCTGCAACAGTCATCAATGTGAACAATGGTCATAATGGTCCCTGCCACTATAACTTTGAACGAATGGTTTTAAGTTGAGGACTACCTATAGTCCTTCCAGTAATTATGTATGACGATGAGGGCTGGACATTTAAAAAGAACAAAAGAACCACCATATATTATATGCCTTCAGATAGTGAAGAACAGAGAACCCCACCAATCAATCCTGAATTAAAACAAAGACTGATTGCTTAAGATAGTGCTCAGCAAGTAAAATACTTGGGGCATCTGATGAGGCCGATGATGGAATGGAATAAAGGTTTGGGGGAAATGATGAGGTGGATAGATGGGATCAAAGAAAAATGTGCTAATCAGGAAGATTTGTTTCCTGGGACCCTATAAGGGCTTCTGGATTCAGACACTCATGAACTGATGCTGTCCTAGTTTAAACAATCATTTTTACCAATTCAGTGGCCTCTAGATGCATTGGGAGAACAAGTCCTATAATCCTCCAGTGTTGGAGCATTCACCGCTTCTGGAGGCAGGTTGTTCCACTGGTTAATTATTCTAACTGTCAGGAAGTTTCTCCTTAGTTCTAGGTTGCTTCTCTCCTTGGTTAGTTTCCATCCGTTGCTTCTTGTCCTACCTTCAGGCGCTTTGGAGAATAGCTTCACTCCCTCTTCTTTGTCTCAGGGGCTGCCACAAAGAAGAGGGAGTCAAGCTATTCTCCAAAGCACCTGAAGGCAGGACAAGAAGCAACCGATGGAAACTAATCAAGGAGAGAAGCTACCTAGAACTAAGGAGAAACTTCCTGACAGTTAGAACAATTAACCAGTGGAACAACCTGCCTCCAACACTGGAAGTTTTTAAGAAGAGACTGGACAGCCATTTGTCTGAAATGGAATAGGGTTTCCTGCCTGAGCAGGGGGTTGGATTAGATGACCTCCAAGGTCCCTTCTAACTTTATTATTATTATTAACAGGGCAACTAGCTCTAGTCCATCCAGATGTAGAAGGCTGTTGTTAAGACAATTCTCCATTCAAAGAGGGAATGTGCTTGTGGAAACTGGAATCTGCAAAATGTGCTAGCAGGGCCTTAGTCACCCATCATTAGTCAAAGGGAATAAACACTTGAGCAATTCTTCACAACAAGTTCTTCGCCTATCATTGCAAAAAGATGCCAAGCCTGAAGTCATGAGCCTTGATTATAAGCAGCCTGGGTATATGTGGAACGGAAGGGAGGGGGAGAAAGAGAGGAGAGACAGATGCCGTGCATCAGTTTGGGGTTTGTGAATAAATGAGGAGAGTGAATATGTCTAAGCAGGAAAATTAGCATTACTGTCAAGACAGGAGTGCAACGACGCCCTTCTCCCCTGGTCTTGCTAGCTGGAACTGCTGGAGAGTGTAATTTAGTAAGCCCTGCAGTGATTCCATTACATTAAGGAGAAGAGCCCCAGATTCACTGATGGCTACTAAAACCTTATCTTCAAATTGCCCCCATTACCTTGCCTGTGCCATGGCTTACGATTCTAGGCAAGATGCACATGTTATGCTGCCATGTAAAAACACTATAAGGAATTTTGTGTGACATCAGTGCCCACAAACTGTGTGTGAAGGCTTCACACACAGTCTCTTCCCCAGGCACGTTTCTCTTCAGCTGCAAGATTCTCCCCTGAGTGGCAGCAACATCTTCATAAATTGCCAGGTGGCATAATAGTTATGAGGAGGGCACCACTCAGGAGTAGCAGCTGTTTGGCTGGCTAAGGGGAGTCCACTGGTGATGGAGTAGACGTTGAATGGCTATAGAAGTGCAAAGTCTTTTCAATTACATGTGTGCGTGTGCGTATGTGTATGTATGTGAGACAGAAAGAATGTGCGTGGAAAGTTGGGTTGGGTTTTCTGGCGCGGTGAGCTGGACAGGGATCTTGCCTGTTGGCCTCATCCATCCCAACTCCAAGCGCATCTCCTGGAACATAAGTACAAGTATAAACTCTTCCCAATTACATATCTGTGTGTGCATTATGTGTATGTGAGACAGAAAGAATATGTGTGGAAAGTTGAGTTGGGAGATGAACAGGACAGTGTGATCTCCCCTGTCTATGTTGAACTCATCCATCCCACCCCCCCAGGTACATCTCCTGGAACAAGAGTACAAGTGCAAAGTCTTTTCAATTACATGTATGTGTGTGTGTGTGTATGTGAGACAAAAAAAAAATGTTTGTGGAAAGTTGGGTTGGGTTTTCTGGGGAGGTGAGAAGGGCAGCAATCCCACCTATCTTCTCCAGGACTGGTCTCATCCATCCTACCTCCAGGCACATTTCCTGCAACACAGGGACAAGCTCCTTGCAGCAGCAACAATCTTTGCATGAAGGAGCAGTAACGGGACGTGCAGTTGAAGGAGACCAGCAGAAGACACTAAAGAGGTCTACAAAGTTGACTATTCCAAACAGAGTTGGAGAACATATTTAGAAGAATGTAGCAAAGAGAAGAAGAGCAAATACTTCCAACACTGGAAGTTTTTAAGAAGAGACTGGACAACCATTTGTCTGAAATGGTATAAGGTCTCCTGCTTGAGCAGGGGATTGGACTAGAAGACCTCCAAGACCCCTTCCAATTCTATTATTACTATTACTATTACTATTACTATTACTATTACTATTACTATTACTATTACTATTACTATTACTATTACTACTACTACTACTACTACTACTATTACTATTATTAAATAGGAAGGGAATTCAAAGCACTCTTACCACCAGGTAGCTCCGCAGGCCCGCAGGTGTCTCTCTCTTCTCCCACATCGTAGACCCAGAGTTTCTTATAGCAGAATTTCCACAAGCCGAAGTGGGCGGCCTCGCAGATGGCGGAATGGTTCTGCTTGTAGGTGTTGAGTTCCACCCAGAATTCTGTGCCCACCGCCAGCACCGTCAGGGTCATCCCCACAATGGCCACAAAGAATGCCAGCTTGATCTTGCCTTCCTGCTCATCCGCCAGAACTTTCTGCCGTGGGGTCTCTCCCCTCCTGCGCACGGCTATGCGCTGCTCCCGGTCCTCAAGGAAAAAGTTGGGCCACATCATAGCCCCTTTTCCTGATCCCTGCTTGCTTAGGGAATCTATTTTGCCCAGAAAAAAAAATAAAAAGCTAGCTTGTCTGCTGCCCGTAAACACCCAAGCTCCGAGCCAGGTTTTGTGCTCGTTGCCCAGCTTTTTCTGAGTTTTATCTAGGTCAACACACTGCAAGCAGTGCCGAAAAGTTGTCGAGCGCTCTCCCGGCACCCCTGTGTTTTCGAGGCAGTGCCCCCAACCTGGCAAGGAGCACAGCAGCTACCTCAGCCACCCTGGTGCCTTGGCAAGCCTACAGAGCACCTGTCAGTGTTCCTCAGCCATCATCCAGGCAGCGAGGGTTATTTTAAGCGGTGAGGTTCACAGACAGTCTGGATGTGTTTGTGTGCAGGGGTATGGTGATCTTAAAAAAGCAGACGCTTAAATTGGACCCTTTCAGGAACGGGGGAGGCCCTCTTGCGCCAGCTGCCCATTCCCACAGCACCCCCTGTCGGGCACAGAAGAGCTCAAGGCACTCTTCCTCTGCCCCACCGCTCAGTGGAACTTGGTTTGCTTCCAACGGGCTTGGAAATCTTCTCAATGTGCCGGTTGTTTATCATGGGCAAACGTATCAAATCCTTTTGCTCTCCTCTTCATGCATGCGCTTGATGGGGTTGACTGAGGCAATGAATTGTCCTGGTCTGGTTTATTATTTAGAAGTCCTACAAAAAAGTTGGATGTCCCCTGGAGAAAGCACTGATTTATTTTCAAAGCAGGGTGCTTGCATGTCCTGATGTGGCGCTCAGTTGTGAATGTGGCCTTTACAATGCCGTTACTTTAAAACAGGCACATTTTGGGGAGTTCTCGGTGCTGTCTGAACTTGGTTGTTTGCTTGCAGACGTTTCATCACCCAACTCGGTAACAATATCAGTGGTAGTGAGTGTGGGCCTTGCTCCCTTTTTATATACAGTAACTCGCCAGTGTTGGTGGCGGCTTTGTTTTCTCTTTGGTAGTTCCTTGATTAGGATATTATATTCTTAGAGTACAGGGAGTCTTCAACTTACAACCATTTGTTTAGTTACCGTTCAAAGTTACAACAGTACTGAAAAGAAGTGGCTCACAGCTGCTCTTTGCACATGCAACAATTACAGCATCCCCATGGCCACATGATCAAAATGTGGATGCTTGGCAACAAGCGTGTATTCTATGACTGCAAGGGGCCTGGAGTCACCTTGGCGAGACAGGTGACATAGAAGTCAATAAATAAATAAACAAATTTACGAAGGCATCAGCATCCCGGTGTCATGTAATCACCATTAGTGACCTTCTGAGTTGGCTTCCGACAAGCAAAGTCAGTGGGGCAGAAGTCAGATGCGCTTCACGACTGCATGTTTCACTTAAGAACTGCAGTGATTTGCTTAACAACTGTGGCAAAAAAGGAGGTAAAACCGAATGCAATTCACTTAACCACTGCCTTGCTTAGTAACGGAAATTCTGGTCCCAACTTTGAGGACAGCTTGTGTTAGGATAGTGAGTCCTTGGGGTATTTTCTCTGTTCCTGTTCCCTCCTATAATTCTGTGGAGATAATTACTGAGTGGTAATAGTGGCCCCAGAAAAGTACAGGAAGTCCTCGATTTACAACGGTGAGCTTGGTGACTGTTCAGAGTTACAAGGCCACTGGGGAAAAAATGACTTAGACCGTTTTTCACACTTACGACCGTTGCAGCATCTCATTGGTCACGTGATCAAAATTCAGACGCTTGGCAACGGTTCATATTTACAACGGTTGCAGTGTGCCGGGGTCATGTGATCATTCTTGGCGACATTCTGACAAGCGAAATCAACGGGGAAGCCAGATTCACTTAACATCCGTGTTACTGACTTAACAACTGCGACGATTCACTTAATAACTGTGGCAAGAAAGGTCGTAAAATGGGGCAAAACTCACTTAACAAATGTCTCACCTAGCAATAGAAATTTTGGGCTCAGTTGTGGCCGTAAGTCGAGGACTCCAGTTTAGGTGAACATGTTTCTCCAGTCTTGATATTCAGTATGCCTATGCACGATCCTTCATCTCTTGACTCCACCACCCTCAATTCTCCAGATGTGCCCCAGATGTCTCTGTCCCCCCTGATTAAACAATGGGTCCACTGGGATCCTGGAAGGATGCCTCCTCTGTCGCCACATCTATGTATCGCTCTCCCCCACCCGAAGATGTTTTGAAAGTCCCTAAAAGTCTGGCTGTTCTCTTGAGGCCTTGGTTTTATTTTCCTTGTTATCTATGGTTTTCTATTTTCTCCACTTCATCTGTTTCTTTGCAGGTAGCCTTACGACCACAACTGAGCCCAACGTTTCCGTAACAAAGCAAGACAATTAATTTTATGACCTTTCTTGCCACAGTTGTTAAGTGAATCACTCCGGTTAAGTTAGTAACACAGCTATTAAATAATAATAATAATAATAATAATAATAATAATAATAATAATAATAATAATAATAATAATAATAATAATAATAATAATAATAATAATAATAATAATAATAATAATAATAATAATAATAATATAAAGTTGGAAGGGACCTTGGAGGTCATCTAGTCCAACCCCCTGCTCAGGCAGGAAACCCTATACCATTTCCAGACTCTTCTTAAAAACTTCCAGTGTTGGAGCATTCATCGCTTCTGGAGGCAGGTTGTTCCACTGGTTAATTGTTCTAACTGTCAGGAAGTTTCTCCTTAGTTCTAGGTTGCTTCTCTCCTTGATTAGTTTCCATCTGTTGCTTCTTGTCCTGCCTTCAGGCGCCTTGGAAAATAGCTTGACTCCCTCTTCTTTGTGGCAGCCCCTGAGATATCTGCCTTCCCCATTAACTTTGCTTGTCAGAAGTTCACAAAACGTGCTCATAGGACACCGCAACTGTCATAAATATGAACCCGTTGCCAGGCTTTTGAATTTTGATCACGTGACCCTGGGGATGTTGCGACGGTCATGTGAAAAACGGGCATAAGTCACTTTTTTCAGTGCTTCAAACGGTCACTAAATGAATGGATCTTAATGAAGGAATGGTTGTAAGTCAAGGGCTACCTGTAATTATATATAGAGAATTATAACCGTTTATTGTTATAATGAGATATTGTACTTTATATTTTAATTTTTTTCTGTTGTAGTCTTCTTCGATTAAGTATTTTTGGATAGAAACATAGAAACAGAAAATGGACAGCAGGAAAAGACCTACAGGTACCTTACAGGTTTTTGTGTTTTGTGTTCTTTTTAATTTATGTATTTAATATTTTTAATTATTATTTTTTATTTTTTTTACATTTCTGTTGGATGATGGACATCTGTTTATCCCAAGAATGTTTTATGTTCAGTTGGTTCCAGTCTTCCACTACTCTTTCTATGAAGTAATACTTTTGAATATTACTTTTTAACGCCCCTCCTGTCAGTATGAGGTTATGCCCTTCTGTTCTTGACTTTTGCTTAATGTTGAAAATGAATTTCAGTAACGTAAAGGATAATGCATGTATCCTTGTGCTTTGTTCCCTTTGTTTTATTTCTTTTTCTGTCATTATTTTAAAAGCAATCACATTTATAAAAAAGCAAAAGAAAAAAAAATATATTATTTCTGCCCTTCAATTATCTTATGAAAAATAAGAAAAGAGAACATTTTCTTCCTCTCTGCCAAATATCATTGGGGTGCTAATCACACACCCAATCTGATCCTCTTTTTAAAAAAGCAGATGGAGTCACTTTCGTGATCCCTTCATTTGGCAGGACCTATAGAAAACCGTCTGGTTTGATTTCTTTTTCCTGCTGCTTATATAAATAATGTGCACCTTTTCCTGGCAGCACCTCAGCAGTAAAACTCTTAAATTTTAAAAAAATGTGTTGTATTTGGCAATCCGTGGAAGGCACACAGTACTTTAAAATCTAGACACAAATTAATGGGAAGTCGGGAGGGTGGGTGGGAGTAGGCAAAAACCAAGGTTTTTGATGGAGAAAAGCTTCAGGAGACTGGCTTGTAGTTCGACTTGAATCATCAAAAAGCCGATTCATCCCTCCTCTAAATAGTCCCATAAGTTCAACATCCAGAGACAGGTGTGAATGTGGAGAGACACAGAGCTCAACCTATTTGCTGGTATGTTGGCTACTACCAGAAACATGACTTATTTGGGGGCAACAACAAGCCAGGAAGGTGGCTTCATTCTGGCAGTTTAAAGTTTGATCTAGACACGGAAGAAGAAGAAGAAGAAAAACATCCAGAGACTGTACATCAGCCGGACAGAAGGAGGTCAGGATTTGCTGAGTGCAAAAAACACTGTCCTGGACGAAACTCAGAGGCTCCATGAATACTTCACCCTAAGATGGGCTCTGAGGGAACGTCTGAGGCAGGAGTAGGCAACCTTGGCTCTTTTATGACTCGTGGACTTCAACTCCCAGAATTCCTGAGCCAGCTACACTGACTCAGGAATTCTGGGAGTTGAAGTCCACGAGTCATAAAAGAGCCAAGGTTGCCTACACCTGGTCTGAGGCATCAGGAGCAGACATGGGAGGATGATCAAAGGGAGGAAACGCCCTGAAAAGACAAGGCCCTGCATGGGATGTACCATCAACAGATAGCTGGGTAGGCAAACATTGGGAAATCCTGCCAGGGGCTGGAAAGAGCTAGATTAAAACACAGCACTGAGGCACTGATCATAGCCGCACAAGAACAGGCACTAAGCACCAGATCCATTGATGCAGGGGTCTACCACATTAGACAGGACCCAGGTGCAATCCATGCAGAGAGGTCTCAGAAAGAGCACAGCATACAGGTAGTCCTCGACTTACAACAGTTCATTTAGTGACCGTTCAAAGTTACAACGGCACTGAAAAATGTGACTTATGACCATTTTTCAGTTACAACCTTCGCAGCATCCCCAGGATCGTGTGATCAAAATTCAGATGTTTGGAAACCGGTTCATATTTATGACCGTTATTGTGTCCCAGGGTCACGTGATCCCCTTTTGCAACCTTCTGACAAGCAAAATCAAGGGGGAAGCCAGTTTCATTTAACAGCTGTGTTACTAAATTAACAACTGCGCGGATTCACTTAACCTCTGTGGCAAGAAAGGTCGTAAAATGGGGCAAAACTCACTCAACAAATGTCTCACTTAGCAACAGAAATTTTGGGCTGAGTTGTGGTCGTAAGTCGAAGACTGCCTGTATTAGTGGCAGGGTATAAGATGCAGGCAGCAACAATGTAGACTGAATGGCACAACTAAGCTGCTATGATTAATTGTCAGAATCACTTCATTCATTGCTTTGGATTTCCTAACTTGCCCATTGCCTTAGTTAAACATGTCATAAGAACAGGGCGGCGAGTTGGAGTTTGAGAAAAGGCTAAAATGGGGCCAACACCAAATGAATATATATTATTCGTTTGGAAACACTATGATACAATATGTGAAGAAGGGCAATTGTACTTTGTCAAGCCAGGAATAGGATGGCAGGAATGAGTGAATTTTAGTTTTTTTTTAAATTTGTATCTCAAATAGGACTGCACATATGTTATAGATGCGCATCCAGCAGGTGCCAGGGAATGAGTGATTTTGAGCATTGGCAGTGGGTCACTGGCCCAACAAATTTATATTTTTGAAATATTGGCTGAATCAAAAGCTACCCAAATGGGAAATGCCACACACAGTTGGGTTGCAATTAAGTCCAGTAGGCAAGGTTTGTGGATGGAATTAAGCCCTACTTAACCCCTTTCTTTGGCAATTTGGCCACTTACTCTTGCTAAAGAAAATGTGACTGAGTTTCTCAGTCATCCAGGTCATCGTTGTCTCAAAGGTGCTTTTTTCTTTCAAAAGGCAATTGGACTTCCTTTGTTTTTTCAAGGAAAAAACAAAGAAAGTCCTGTTGCCTTTTGAAAAAAAAAAGCACCTTTGAGACACCTGAAGGTGTGAAGCAAAAATAAACTGGATAATATGTGTATGAGACAAGGGCATGAGTCTTGCTCTACCCAGTCAGACAGATCCATTCTAGACAGACTAGCATTTTTTTTTTTAAAATGTCCATACGTTGCAGAGGTGTCTGTAGGGCAAAAAAAAAAAAAAAATCAACTAGGTCAGTGATGGCGAACCTTTTAGAGACTGAGTGCCCAAACTGCAACCCAAAACCCACTTATGCATCGTCGAGTGCCGGGTGGGTGACATCCATTGGGTGGGCGTGTCCCATTGGGTGGGCGTGGCTGCGGTGGTAACGGCAGACTGGGTGGGACTAAAAAGTTCCATCAATCAATTCCAACTTTGCAAGATCTTTTTTTTTCCCCACGAGAAGTTGAAATTGACTGATTGAACCTTTTTTTTTTTTTTGCACACGGCGGCGGAGGCCTAAAGCGAAAAGGTTTTATAAAACCCAGCTGAAGGCCTAGGACTGGGGCGACGGCGCGCGTGCCCACAGAGAGGGCTCTGAGTGCCGCCTCTGGCACCCGTGTGCCATAGGTTCGCCACCACTGAACTAGGTGGTCTCAACAGGTGTAATAAAAGCTATACCTGTTTTGTATGTGCACATAAAAAAAAAACCAGGTAGATTTTCAATCATACCACTGCAGTTCCCACCCTGACATTTTTTTTGACCCTACCTTGTAGACAATTCTTGGTATTCTTTCACAGGCCCTTGAATGAGTTATCTATTGTCAAGGCTCACAACATGTGTGGGGCCTTTCTACCACTCACAGCTTGGATATGCTTCTCTTTCCCTTCAATAACATCTTCCCAGAAAGTGTTTTCATAGGACTTTATTTGAAAGGTAGATTCCAGTAAAAATCCATGCATTTGTTTGTTGCTATTATGACAGACAGACAAGTGTTTTCGTTGATAATGTTTCTATTGTTTTTCCCTCCAGCTATGAGTTTCTCTGTGTAAGCACACTCACTGGATATTTGCCAGCGTTTTGTTCTCGTATTTTGAATACTTTTTTTTTTTTTTTTTTAATAAACCCACTTTATACAGAAAAACTTGGAACAGATGACGCTTTCCCACTGAACAGTGTCCCCTTTCTCTTTCCACAATTTAAATGTCCTTCTTTCTGAAGAGTTTAAAAAAATATGATATCATTGTCACAAAAAGAATGAAAACAAATCTCACCCTTCTCTACATTTTCTAAGGCCTGCCTCTGAACAAAGAATACATTTTCATTAAAACGTAAGAGAGAAAAAAATAGTAGTTCTCAATAAGGCTAGACGAAACAGTAAAGAGACAATTAACAGTTTCTAACTGTTTTTGAGACATGGCTTTCCCATAATATTAGCTACTGAAAGAACAAAGCATGTCCCTAATGAACATCTTGGCAAACTGTATTTCTATAATCCAAACAATAAATTGTTCAAAGGTTTTAGTTACTCTTCGTGACAAGTGATTGATTATATGCCATCAAGTCATTTTTTTTATTCCAAGCAACCACACAGATAGATTTTCTCCATGATAATTTAACAGAATAACAGAATAACAGAGTTGGAAAGGACTTTGAAGGTCTTCTAGTCCCCCTGCTGAAGCAGGAAACTCATATATCGTTTCGGACAAATGGTCGTCCAATCTCTTCTTAAAAACCTCCAGTGGTGGAGCACCCACAACTTCTGGAGGCAAGTCGTTCCACTGGTTAATTATTCTAACTGTCTAATTTATCTCTAACCTCAGGTCTTCCAATGGTATCACGAGGAGAGCTGAGTCAAATCACCTTCTCTTCTGGCCTGGAATTCTGCATGTCTGACCCTAGAGTGGCAATCCTAAACTTGCTTACTAGGGAATAAGCCCCATTAGGAGTAGGGCTAATATAGTAAAGACAAATAGGACTTTGCTATTAATTCTGTAACCTGTGAATTCCAAAGCAAAATTCAGTAGCCAGAATGATACTAATTCACTGAACAACCAGACAGTAAGTTTGCTTAGTCACAATTCTACTGCTTCTAATTATACTTACTAACTAAGCAAGATTGCAACAGCCTCCATGGGCTGCCTATGTAGTTTCAGCTGATTTGAATATTTGTTTAATATATTGCAGAATGTGGATCATTTGGTCTATAGTACTTCTCATTCATGGAAGGAGAAGTAAGATTCTGGTGATCCATCTTTTAATTTACATTTAATTTTGGAATGTTACCAGCTTCTCTTCCATCCCACTTCCGTATATATTAGATTACAGTTCTCCATTTTACTAATATCTATTTACCGAAAACTTCCCTGAGTCCGTGTTTCAGGGTCACTATAAAAAAATAAAATAAAAATAAAACAGTATCTATCTGGCACCTGACTGCCAGTCAACCCACCTAGGCTTTAATAATCTTGGTAAACCAGCAACTTTCAGCTTTTGCTTTGTAGTCAGGATGTAGCCAAAATAAACTTTGGGTGAGAATGTCACTAAGTGGGAGATGGGGTAGTAGTATATAAACTATGCACTAGAGCAGTGTTTTTCAATCTTGGAAACTTTAAGACGCACGGACTTCAATTTCCAGAATTCCCCAACCAATAGGTCTGGCTGGGGAATTCTGGGAGTTGAAGTCTATACCTCTTAAGTTGCCAAGGTTGAAAAACACTGCCCCGTCCCTTAAGGGATCCCTGGGTGCTGCAATGGTATAACAAGGAGATGCGAGGTTGGCAGTGAGGATTTGCAGAGTCAGGGAAAGCATCCACCAGTGAAGGAAATATGAGGGTAAGGAAGATCCTGTGTTTCACTACTGACCAAAAGTTTCATTAACCAAGTCCTATGAAACATTTCAATAATTTCAATAGTCTCTTCATAAATATCTCTATGCGTATATTTGTTTCTGTGCACTTATAAATTTATCATATATGTAAAAAGTCTTCCTAGGAAGCTGATTCTGGGGTAGGTAGGACTAAGCAGAGATATAAACCATCTCTGTTTCTTTGTTTTAAAGTTCTTCCAGATGTAGAAAAGAAGATAATAACATTGGGGGAAATCTGTCAGTTGTTCTACTGCAGCAGCCTTCTCCAACCAGTTCTCTTCCAGATGTGATGGATCAGATCTCCCATTGTGTTGTCTGGCAACTAGGGAACTATGGTTGAACGTATCTGGGGAAGTCTGCTCTGTGGGGTGGACAAGACAAACCACAGGACTAATTGGCAGGAGGTCATTCAATATGGACAAGGGACAATTTTATAATACAGCAAGGATTCCCTCTTCTCCAGAGGCAGCTTCATCTCAGGAAAAGCTATGGCTCGGTCTTAAGAGTTGGGCCAAAGTCAAGGATAAAAGGAAGGAAATATGGCAAAGCTCTAGTGGATTCGAAATACTTCTGACAACCACTAGGGGGCAGTAGGTCCATTTCGATTTTCAAACCCACCCACCCCCCTTTTTTTTTGTACTTTTCTCCAGCACTGTTTTGGCACAAACTTTTGTCAGCCCTTAATTAAGCTGCAGTGGAAGAGAGGGTTTCCTTTCACCCCTGGAGGAAACAAATAATCTCTTGATCTACACTGCAGCCCCAAATTTGGCACAGTATGCTGTGGAAGCCATTTGTAGGAGGCTTAGGAGTGGGGGCTGGGCCTTCATCCACACTTGTCCCTTGGCAGGCTGTAGGAGAGGTCTTCACTTACTCAGTGTATAAGAAGAATTACCTTTCTTCCCCACGACTACAGAGTAAATAATCACAGCATTGCTTTTGAGTAGTCCATCAATTCTGGTTCTCCTCAAGGTGCCTGCTTGGAAGGACTGATGTTTGAGTAATTTCTTTTGATCTGGGGAATAAGAACGGGTGATCCCTGCACCCCTTTTTGAAAGCCTGTTGCTGAGCCTAGCCTGACTCCTCCCATCTCTGTTCCACTAAAATTGTGGCCTTGGATCCTGTGGTTGGGTGAATCAGGGGAAGCAGATTCCTGGTTAGGTGGTTGGGTGAATGGATTGAGAAATGAAGGAGAGGGAGAAGAGGGGAAAGGAGAGGAAGGAAAGAGAGAGGAGAGGAAGGAGGGGAGGGGAGAGAGAGGAGAGGAGATGAAAGAGGGGAGGGGAGAGAGGAATGGAAAGGAGAGGAAAGGGGAGGGGAGGGGAGAAGGAGAGGAGCAAAGAATGGAGGGAAGAGGGAGAGGAGTGGAAAGGAGAGAAAGGGGAAGGGCGACAGAGGAGAGGAGCGAAGAGGAGAGGGAAGAGTGGAGGGAAGATGGAGAGGAGTGGAAAGGAGAGAAAGGGGAAGGGAGAAAGCGAGGAGAGGAGCAAAGAGGAAAGGGAAGAGTGGAGGGAAGATGGAGAGGAGTGGAAAGGAGAGAGGGGAAGGGCGAGAGAGGAGGAGCAAAGAGGAGAGGGAAGAGTGGAGGGAAGATGGAGAGGAGTGGAAAGGAGAGAAAGGGGAAGGGCGAGAGGGAGGAGAGGAGCAAAGAGAGGGAAGAGTGGAGGGAAGGGGAGGAATGGAAAGGAGAAGGAGAGAAGCAGAGAGGAAAGAGGGTAAGGAAGAGAGAGGAGTGGAAAGAAGAGGAAGGAGGGGAGAAGATGAAGAAGCAAAGCAAAGCAAGCAAGAAAAATGCTCACTGGATGGATTGATTTCTCGCTTCTCAACATTCTGACTCGCCTGATGTCCTCTGAACAGTATTTTTTCTTCCCCTTTTTTCCTTCCCATGCCCTCTCCTCTCTTAAGTCCATCCCTACACTGGCGTGGTCTTCCTGTTGAGTGTGTTGGTGTTGGAGGAGGCATCTTTACCCAGGGTACCAGTGGCTCCTGCTACCCCAGGCCCAGTCACCGTGACTGTCACTCCGGGATCTTTGGGGAAGGTGTTGTGCAACTGTAAGAATCCGCCACCAGTCCCGGTCGCCCCGGAGGTTGTTGCTCCTGTGGAGGCGGTCTCACTGGCACCGCCATAGAGGGAACTGACATTGGCCTTGGACGGGTCTCTAGACAGTGTGTACATAGAGATGTCGGTGGAAGGGAAGCCCTTCAGGCCAACGGGAGAGGTTTCTCGAGACTGGGATGGCTCGGTGGAGCGGGAGCTGGAACGTGACCGGCGGCGGTATCGGAAACGGTAACTGGGCAGGCGCAAGATGGCTGAGGAGGAGGAGGAAGGGTTCTTCAAGAGTTCTGTGCGGCTTTTGCAGTGGGCCTCGCGATTCTTCTCGATGTATATGTTGACCGCCAGCACGCCGATCATCTCAGCCAGGATGAAGGAAAGGCCACCAAAATAAAAGGACCAGCCGTAAGAATAGTAGCTCTTCTTCTCATCGTCACGTTTTGTGCCGGGATCACCAGCATTGGCCGAGATGTAGACAATGACGCCGATGATGTTACTGAGGCCTGTGGCACAGAGAGGGTGACAAGGGGCGGATTAGAAAAAGAAAAAGGGAAAAGGAAAACCCCTAAACTCGCAACCATTTGTTTAGCAACCATTTGAGGTTACAACGGAACTAAAAAAAAAAATGACTTGGAACCAATCTTTGCATTTACAACTACAGGTGGTCCTTGACTCACAACAGTTCATTTAGTGACTGTTCGAACTTACAACGGCACTGAAAAAAAGTGACTTATGACCATTTTTCACACTTACGACTACTGCAGCATCCCCACGGTCACGTGATCAAAACCGAGCCGCTTGGCAAGTGGCATATATTTATGACGGCTGCAGTGTCATGTGATCATCTTTTACGACCTTCTGACAAGCAAAGTCAATGGGGAAGCTGGGCTCACTTAACAACCGTATTACTTGCAATAGTGCCAAGTATCTGTAGCTCGGGTGGAGGATGAGGGTGAAGGTTCGTTCTCCGAGCTTGTGGGTTGGTGTCCGAACATTTTGTTACCAGGCTAGATAACATCTTCAGCAGAGTTTAGGGGATGTCAAGTGTCCGTGTTTTGTTTGTAACGGCTTCAGGTGTGGGTGTGTCAAGTGAGGGTCTGTGGTGGGTCTTGTGATGGGCCAGACCCTCAGCTTTGCAAGCAAATACCCCACTCCACACAAAAGAAGCTGTGTCCAGACTGTCTTCAGAAAGGCCAGGGCACACTGCAGTAACACAATGTTAAGAAAAGCAGAAGAGAAATGGCTGCTTGATGTCTTTCTCTGTAATGGCTATCCCAAAAATTTCGCATTCCGACACACGGCACCCAAACCACAACACACCACACACCATGCAAAAACTAACCCTACCGTACACAAAAGGGGTGTCGGAAATGACAGCCAGAATTCTCCAACCGCTAGGAATAGCAATAGCCCATAAACCGACAGCCAGACTCCGGTAGGAATTATCCAGAGCCAAAGACAAGATACAGAAGGATGGAAGAAACAATGTAATCTACAAAATCAACTGTAACCATTGCAACCAATTCTACGTGGGACAAACATCACAACAATTAAAACCAGGACCCACAAACACCGGCTGGCAATCAAATGCCACGATCCCAAATCCTTAATCGCTACCCACACTGACACCAAACAGCACCAGTTTGATTGGAGAAGCACAAAAATCATCGGCCATGCTACCACCCACCACACTCGTCAGTTCATTGAAGCCTGGCACTCCACAAGCAATTCCATCAACAGACATTGATCTACAACCAGCCTACGAACCCCTCAGAATCCAAATCAACTGCACAGCCAACCAGAGACAGCACCAACCCTCAACCAATCCACGCAAACTGCTCCCCACCAGCAATTCACCTCCCAATAACCCTGACCTGAGGTAACCTCCCCATCACAAGACCCATCACAAGACTCCCACTGATGACTCCCACCTGACCCATCACAAGACCCTCACTTGACACAACCACACCTGACCCATCACAAGACCCATCACAAGACCCTCACTTGTCACAACCACACCTGACCCATCACAAGACCCATCACAAGACCCTCACTTGACCCATCACACCTGACCCATCATAAGACCCATCACAAGACTTCCACTGATGACTCACACCTGACCCATCACAAGACACTCACTTGCCACTCATACTTGACCCATTACAAGACTCATTACAAGACCCTCATTTGACACACTCACACCTGACCCATCACAAGTCCCACTGATGACTCACACCTGACCCCATCACAAGAGCCATTACAAGACCCTCACTTGACACACCCACACCTGACTCATCACAAGACCCATTACAAGACCCTCACTTGACACAACCATCCCTGACCCATCATAAAACCCATTACAAGACCCTCACTTGACCCATCACATCTGACCCATCATAAGACCCATCACAAGACTTCCACTGATGACTCACACCTGACCCATCACAAGACCTTCACTTGAACTATCACACCTGACCCATCACAAGACACTTGCCACTCATACTTGACCCATTACAAGACTCATTACAAGACCCTCATTTGACACACTCACAACTGACCCATCACAAGACCCACTGATGACTCACACCTGACCCCATCACAAGACCCATTACAAGACCCTCACTTGACACACCCACACCTGGCCCATCACAAGACCCACTGACCACACGAAGCCCTTATAAACAGAGGAGCACTGACACTGACTTCCCCTAAACTCCGCTGAAGATGTTACCTAGCCTGGTAACGAAACGTTCGGAAACCAACCCACAAGCTTGGAGAATGAACCTTCACCCTCAACTGTGTTACTAACGGAACAACTGCAGTAGTTCACTTAACAACTGTGGCATGAAAGATTGTAAAATGGGGCAAAAACTCACCAAATGTTTCACTTAGCAACAGAAATTTGGGGCTCGACTGTGGTTGTACATCAAGGACTAGCTGCATTGCAGCATCTCCACAGTCATGTAACCAAAATTCAGGGACTTGCCATCTGTGATGTACTTAGTTGCCGTGTCCCAGGGTGATGCGATCGCCATTTGCAACCTTCCCAGTTGCCTTCCGACAAGCAAAGTCAACGGGGGGACGCCCGATTTGCTTAACAGTCACATGATTCACTTAACAACTGCAGTGAACTGCTTAACAACTGCGGCAAAAAAGGGGTCATAAAATTGGGTACAGTTCATTTAATTGCTTAACAGTGGAAATTCTGGTCCTAATTGTGGTGGTAAGTTGAGGACTACCTGTATGACGATTCAATAGCAGGACTACAGTCGCATAGCTTCGGGTTAAAGCACCTCTGGCAATAGCTGATTTTATTTCATTTGTATTGGAGGCTGAGAACTATCCCTTTAAGAGACAGGACAAGAGCTTCTGAGCTCCTTTCTCGCCCTCTTTGGAGGAGGAGGAGGAGGAGGGACTGGGATTTTTTTTAAAAAAAAGGTAAAAATAGGCTAAGTAAGCCTATTGGAGAGTAATACCCTAATTTTACTTTTGTTTTTTAAAAAGCTGAAAAGCACACTGGTATAAGTTGGTCATTTCCTACTAATTTGGGTAGTGCAATCTGAGAAGCTTTGAAAGCTACAAAAAATATGATCCATGGGTCACAGCTTGCACACCCTATCCTAGATGACAGAGAACACACACACACACACACACACACACACACACACACACACACACACACACAGAGTGAGATTGGCCTATTCAGAAAGAAATGCCTATAACAGAATATTTGCAGCTCAAGGTTGGACTGTGGGGTCCTTGATGCTCTCTGAGCTTTGTGGTTTTCTTGCAGATGTTTCATTAGCCAACTAGGTAACATCATCAGTGCTAGAAGGGGGTAGGGTTTGAATCATTGATGATGCTACCTAATTGGGTAATGAAAGGTCTGCAAAAAAAAAAAAAAACCTCATAGTGCACCAAGGACTCCGCAGAAAGAACTGCAAACACTTTTCTGCAAGGCCTCTGATTCTGAAGCATCCGTGGTTTCTATGGGTACTTGGTAGTCCTTGACTTTCCTTCCTGGCTTCCCTTGGGTCCTGCTGATAACTGCCAAAATGCAGATTTTGATTATATGGCTGGTTGAATGGAAAGATAGAGGATCCATTCCGTTTGGATGTATACAATGGGAGGAGTAGGAAAATGAGAGGGCTTGGAGGTCATTTAAAGTCCTTGCCTTACTTACAGGACTGGAAAAGGAAGAGATAGATAAATGGATGGGTCTAAGAAGGATGAACGATGACTAAATAAAGAGCAGGAAGACGGAGAAAACATGGCCTGTCTATGAATATGAAATAATGCGACAGATGGGCTTAGCCCCTTCAAATGGTAAAGCCATTGGGCTGTATAGCGTACTTATATTGCAGCACTTAACTTGTACCTCTGGCTAAAGTTAGGCCTGCTATTAAGATATCCTGGAGATGTTGTAAACCAGGACATACAATTCTAAACCCTCCCATATCGAGTAGGAAAGGAATCTATGACAAATAGGAATGACCCTGTGGGAAGGATCCAGAGAAAGAAATATTTTGGAGAATATTAAAAAGGCAGAATATATTTCTCCAAAGGAATAATGGAGAAGATCTTTAAAAAGGCAGAAACTTTTTTTCTTTTATCTCTTTTGTTAATTTGTCCATCTCCGCACAGTCTAAGATTTTCCTTATCACTTCTTCCTCTGATGGTATATTCTCATTTTTCCAGAACTGTGCGTAGACTATTCTTGCTGCCGTTGTTATATGTAAGATTAAGTACCGTATTTCTTTACTGTATTTTCTATTTAAAATACCCAGCAGGAAGATCTCTGGTTTCCAATCTACAGGTTGATCTATTATTTCTTCCATCCATCTTCTTATTTTAGTCCAGTATTTTTTTGCAACGGGGCATGTCCACCATAGATGGTAATATGTTCCATGTACCTTTTTACATTTCCAGCATGTCGGCGAGTTGTTCTGGAACATCTTAGCAAGCTTTGCTGGTGGAAGATGCCATCTGTAAAACATCTTCAACTGATTTTCCTTGAATGCCGCAGACATAGTCAGTTTTATGTTTGTTTCCCATATTTTTTCCCATTTCTCCAATTCTATGTTGTATCCGAAATTTTTTGCCCATCTAATCATTGTGTCTTTGACAACCTCGTCTTCCATTTTATATCTCAGTAAATATTTATATATATTACTAATTAATTTTATTTCTGTTCCATGTATAATTTTATCCAATTCTTGCGACTCTTTTTGTATTTCATATAATTTTTTGTCCTCTGTATATTTAGATTGAATTTGTGTGAATGTCCACCAATCAATCTCTCTGCCTACATCTTGTTCCAATTCTTGTTTTGTTTTCAGATTTCCCTGTTCATTTACCAATTCCTTGTATCTAATTATCTTATTTATGTCCAGTAGGTTTGGGTGTTTCAGAGCTTCTGTTGGGGATAACCACATTGGAATTCTTATGTAATGTTTTTGTTTTATTTTTTCCCAAGTTTGTAGCAATGCATCCCTAACTATATGTCTTTGAAAGTATCTATGTACTTTATATTTTTCGTCCCATAGGAATGCATGCCACCCCGCTTGCAAGTCATGTCCTTCAAGTGTTAAAATTCTGGTATTTTTCAATTCCATCCATTCTTTTAGCCAAGTTAGGCTTGATGCTTGGTAATATATTTCCCACTCTGGTAATGCCAATCCCCCTTTATCTTTCGTATCTTGCAAGAGTTTTAATTTAATCCTAGGTTTTTTCCTTTGCCATATAAATTTAGTAACCAATTTATTTAATTCTTGAAAGAATGTTTTCCCTAGTTTTATTGGAATAACTTGGAACAGGAATAATATTTTTGGCAATATATTCATTTTGACCGTTGCAATCCTCCCTAAAAATGAAATTTGTAGATTTTCCCAATTTTCTAAATCTTTTTTTATCTGGTGTAGTATTTTATCATAATTATCCTCCTTAATCGAGGAGCACTTCGCTGTAAGCCAAATCCCTAAATATTTTATTTTCTTAGTTACGCTTATTTTTGTTTTATCTTCCAATTCGCTTTCCTGTGCCTTTGTAAGATTTTTGGTTATTAATTTGGATTTATTCTTATTAATCTTAAGTCCGGCTACCTCACCAAATTCTTCTATTTTTTGAATTAATTTAGGGCCGGTTTCTAATGGGTCTTCCAAAATAAATACCAAATCGTCAGCGAAGGCTTGGACCTTATATTCTTCCTTCTTAATTTTTAAACCCTTTATTTCTTGGTCCTCTCTGATTTTTGTCAGAAGTATTTCTAATGATAAAATAAATAGAAGAGGAGAGAGTGGGCACTTAACAAAAGAGATAAAAGAAAAGGAAGACACAGAGTACTATGTAATATGGAATAAGTGGTATGATTGGTTGGAGATTAGAAACAATAAATGAAAATAAATGTAGAAAGGTCAAGAAAGGGAAAATATGTGTATAATAATGTATAATAATGTATAGTAATAATATGTATTATTCTTAGTATGAAATATAGTATGAACGAAGAAAATGGAAATAAGAAACAATGGGACAACAAGGACAAATATTTTTTAAAAGACGAATAAGGGGGGAAAATGTAAATAATAGAAGATTACAGTTACGAAATTGCTGTTTTAAAAAAAAAAAAGGAGTATATACTGTGTGTTTATGTGTGTTATGTTTTGTTGTTTTAAAAAAATAAAAATAATAATAATAATAAAAAAAAGGCAGAAACTTCTCCCTCCACCCAGCTAGAAAACTCAGCAGAAACCAGCTTTTAGAAATGCAGATGTAATAATCCATTCAGGAAGGTTGGAGCCAGGAAGCTATGAGATTAGAAAGACAAAGAACTCTAAAATCTACATACCCCACCCAAACTCTAAAAGACATGACCTTTGGGGACGTAATAGAATTAACCCACCAATACCAAAAGAGCACACTCAGACTCAGGTCAAAGTACGTGACACAGGAAATACAAAGCCTTAAACATGAACAGGAAACAACCTCAAGAGCCCCAGAAGGTATAAAAACCCACCACTCCCAGCTACATGTGGTCAGCTTTCCCAGAGCCACGCTTCTGTCTGGCTCTGCTCTTCAATGAACCACAACCTTCTTTCTAAAGCAGTCTCCATTTTGTTTATTCCCAGCTTGGACTGGACCCTGATGATGAGTTTTCTTTCAGCAACCCAAAGGTGCTTTTTCAAAAGGCAACTGGACTTTGTTTTTACTTGAAGACGTTTGGCTTCTCATCCAAGAAGCTTCTTCAGTTCTGAAGAAGCTTCTTGGATGAGAAGGGGAACTGTCAAGGAAAAACAAAGTCCAGCTGCCTTTTGACAAAGCACCTTTGGGACAACCATGACCTGGAAAACTGAGAATCTCCATAGACAACTAAGAATGCATGTGAAATCAGAACGGCTTTCCCCCACTCTAGATCCATTCAGATAAACCAAGCCTGCAATTCCTAGAATTGCCAATTACATTTCTGATTGCTATGGACACAACCGGAAGGGGAAAGTGGCAATCTTCATGAAGCTGAAGAAGGATGCATAAAATGGTACAAAGCGAGTAATGGATCAGGAGAGATGAATTACAGCAGCGCCCCCCCCCCCACCTTTTGGGCACCAGGGATCGGTTCCATGGAGAGAGGTTTTTCCACGGACTGGAGGGGCCGTGGTTTTGTGTGCTGCCTGCATCCCACGGATGGGGCTTTGCTTGTTTGCACGGCCCGGTTTATGGCATACTGCGGCCTGGTACCGGTCCACAGATTGGAGGTTGGGGACCCCTAGATTACAGGATGAAGCGTTTGGCTGAGAGAGAGTTCTGATGAACAAACTATCTATCTCTCTACAGATCCAGAGAGGGACAGTTTGCATCTACTTACTGTACAAGCAGTCCTTGACTTACGACCATTCATTTAGCAACCATTCAAAGTTATGATGGTGTTGAAAAAAATGACTTGGAACCGGTCCTTACACTTAAGGACTGTTGCAGTGTTCCCATGGTGACATGATCGCTATTAGGTTGCTTGGCAACTAACAAGTATTTATGATGGTTGCAGTATCCCATTTGATCGCCGTTTGCAACCTTCCCAACAAGCAAAGACAATGGGGGAAGCCAGATTCTCTCAGCAATCCCAGCGAAAAAAAGTGCTAAAGTTGGACACACTTACATGAGGACTCACTTCATGACCACATCACTTAGTGACAAATGTCGCGGTCCCAATTGTGGTTGTAAGTCAAGGACTACCTGTACGATCCTCACTATACCACTTACCTGCAGCAACAAACAGGATGCCAGCACCTAGAATAATGTTGCGCTTCGACTTGTAGACACGGCTGGCAGCTACGCAGAAACCCCCCAGCAACAGCAAAAGAGCACTTAGGATAGGAAAGATGCTTGAGGCTCGTACCACTCCTGTGGGGGGAGAAAGGGAGGGAGGGAGGGAGGGAGGGAAGGAAGGAAGGAAGGAAGGAAGGAAGGAAGGAAGGAAGGAAGGAAGGAAGGAAGGAAGGAAGGAAGGAAGGAAGGAAGGAAGGAAAAGAAGAATATAAAACAGGGCCCGAAACAGAGCAAACTTCTTACACATGGAAAATTGGCAAACTAGAGCCTTATGATATGTGTATTTCCTCTAAGTTTCAGTTTTGTCAGGCATTCAATGTCTACAAATGCTTCAACCTCACTTTCTGCATTTTAGAACTAACTGGACAACCCAGGACTGATGGAGTTATCCTTTCAGAGATATTTCCTTACCTAAACCAAGAAACAAAATGAGCATGGGTGGGCAAAAAAAACGGGAAGGGGAGTGATTTCTGACTTCCTGCTGGCTTCCCCATTGATTTTCCTTGTGGGAATCTGGCAAGGAATATTTGGAAATGAGGATCACACAACTGTGGCTGACTATGGCCACAATGCAGCAGCCACAACTTTTTGAAAACAATGAGTGTGAAGATCCTTGAAATTTCAGTCACATAGATAGAGTGAGTTCCAGATTTTGTATGCATTCTTTAAATAAGTGGACCTGCGGTCCCTTAATTCAAATATTTTTGCACTATGATGCACCATTTGGGCTGATTGAAGGTTACAAACAGACAGGAGAGGTTTAGTGGAATATAGGTAACACCAATCTGTTTTAAAGGATTTTTCAAAGGATCCTAGCATTATATTAATGACACACATAGTAGATATTAAACACTTTAGAATGACAGGGAAAAAGCACATAGTATTAAGTATTAAGCTAGTCAATTAAAGCAACAGATTTTACTGTAGGGAGTCAAATTGGTTTGGAAATTAAGGTGGATGAAGTCCAGCCTATGTGGTAAATGGGGGAGGTTATTCTTTATAGCTGTAGAAGGGTATGGAGAGGGCCTTGAATAACAGTATGCAGCAGCAAGTATTAGGAAAATACAGCTAGTCCTTGGCTTACAATGATTCATTTTGTGACTGTTCAAAGTTACAATGGTACTGAAAATATGACCTATCTTTTTTCACACTTATGATCATTGCAAAATCCCCATGTGATCAAAATTGAGGTGCTTGGCAACTGGCTCGTATTTATGATGGTTGCAGTGTCCCAAGGTTATGTGGTCACCCTTTGCCATGTTCTGACCAGCAAAGTCAACAGGGAAGCCAGATTCACTTAACAACCGTGTTACTAACTTAACAACCACAGTGATTCACTTAACAACTATGGCAAGAAAGATATTAAAATGGGGCAAAAGTCACTTAACAAATGTCTTCCTTAGTAACAGAAATTTTGGGCTCAATTGTGGTTGTAAATTGAGGACTATCTGTATGAACTTTGCTAGGAAAAACAGGAAGGCGTGAAGAAGAAACTCAGGATTCTCCCATCTCGGTTCTCTTTAGTATAGAAAGCAAAAATGCACATTGGATCTCTTGTGGTATCATTACTCTATGGGTGATGGGCTAGTGATGGCCTTGTTTCCCTTCTACTTCCTTGCCACCACTAGAATAAATTGACCAGGGATGTGATGCTGGTGTCCAGGAGCAGCATATGACCTATCATTTGCTTCCTGATGCTCTAAACTCACAGACTGAATTCAAGACGTTTGGCTTGCCCTGTGACTTCTTCATAGCCTAAGGCAGGGGTAGGCAACCTTGGCTCTTTTATGACTCGTGGACTTCAACTCCCAGAATTCCTGAGCCAGCCATGCTGAGGGGAAAGGGAGAGGTTTCCAAGCTGAGCCATGCTGGCTCAGGAATTCTGGGAGTTGAAGTCCACAAGTCATAAAAGAGCCAAGGTTGCCTACCCCTGGCCTAAGGTATTAGATGGATTTCTTTTTTGGAGGGGGTGCTTTTGAATCGGTGCTGATTCTGGCAGCTGCTTGAACTAGTTCCTGCAGTTTTAACGGCAAGGTTTTGGAAGTGATTTGCCACTCCCTCTTTCCTAAGTTTAAGAGGAAATGGTTGGCCCAAAACCAGCCAGATAGCTTTGTGCCTGCAGAACTAGAACTCCTAGTTCCCTAGTTTCTAGCAGGGTGCCTTGACCACTACATCAAACTGGCTCTTCCATTAGATAGGTTTAATTCTACTTGAGTTGCTATCTGGCAGAGGGTAGAGATCACTCACGCCCTGTGCTTGACCAAGGAGCAAATCAAAATTTGGTTTCAGAACTGTTGCATGAAATAAAAGAAGGGACATAAAGAAGGCACTATTGGAGGTGCCACCTCAGCCAACGAAAGGGGACCCACTACTCTTATTTCAATTGCATGTCAGTTTTATGCATTCATTCCTAAGTCTAGAGAATCTTGTTTCCTGATGAATCTTAAAAAAAAAAAAGAGAGAGAAAGAGCAACATTCACATCAATTTTAGGTGCATGTTTGTACTGCAAAAGCTGAAAGATGGCTGTGCTTTGATTTGTCTATTAATGACTGGGAGAGAGGAATTATGTTGTTTTTCATGAAAATGGGCTAAATATTTTCAGGGTACATGTAGGAGTTTTGTAGATAACACATTCTCTGGGTAATTGTGTTAAAACACAAGCATTAACAGCAATTAATAATTATCCCCTATTTTGAGCTCCGGGTCCTGTCTCCCACAGTGATCAAAGAACTGCCTCGGGAAAGCAATATGTGGGTGGATATATTCAGTTATATTGCATCCATCCATCCATCCATCCATCCATCCATCCATCCATCCATCCATCCATCCATCCATCCATCCATCCATCCATCCATCCACCCATCCATCCATCCATCCAAGCAATTTAGAGCAGTGTTTCTCAACCTTGAGAACTTTAAGATGTGTGAATTTCAACTCCCAGAATTCCCCAGCTAGCATTCTCATGCTGGTTGGAGAATTCTGGGAGTTGAGATCCACACATCTTAAAGTTCTCAAGGTTGAGAAACATTGCTCTAAATTGCTTGCTTGCTTGGATGGATGGATGGATGGATGGATGAGATTGTATAGGCTGATTTAGAAACTAGCTGACTCCAGAAGTCTTTGGCTATCTTACAATGTTAAAGCAGGAGGACAACAAGAGCAAAGAACATGGACATTCCAAAGACAAAAACTGGATAATATCCATAGAGGCTGAGTGTCTACCTTATAGGTCCTGGGGAAACAGCCAGGTTTTCAATATTTTGAACATCTTCAGGTTGGACCTATGTGGATCTCTTGGGGAATATTATTAGAGCACCACAACAAGAAGGCATCTAATTGGATGGGATTATATTTTTTACTGTCTGAAGCAGGTTTCTCAGTTGTGCCCTTATTAAGTCAAAAATGGTCTCCCATCCATTATAGGTAATGCTCGACTTACAACCATTCATCTAACGGCCTTTTAAAGTTACAACAACACTGAAGTGACTTAAGACTTCATCCTCAAACCTACCACGGTCGCAGCGTCCCCATGGTCACGTAATCAAAATTTGGGTGATTGACAACCAGCATGGAGCTTTCCAGGGTCCCGTGATCACCATTTGTGGTCTTCCCAGTTGGCTTCCGAGAAAGCCAATAAGGGAAGCCAGATTCACTTAATGACTGTGTGAATCACTTAACAACTGCAGTGATTCACTGAACAACCATGGCAGACAAGGTTGTAAAATTAGGCATGACCCACTTAACAACTGCCTTGCTTAGCAATGGAAATTCTGGTCCCAGTTGTGGTCGTAAGCCGAGGATTACCTGTAATTACATGAAAACCTGACTAATGTCGTGCTCTTTAAACTGTAAATTGCATTTTAAATGCAGCTTCATAACAATGATGTGTATAAACAGGGTTCACCAACATGTAGGAGAGTATTGATTCTATTACATGAATAATGTATTCCTGACCCTGCATAAATAGTGAATAAAAGTGAGGTCTCTTCTAAGAGAACTCAACTTTTGGTGATTTGTTGGATATAGGAACACAGTTTTCTTGGCAGCTTTTCAGAAAAGATGTGATGCAGACACTTTCTGGAAAGGCTTTCAACTTCCTTGTCTAGCCGATAACTCTACAATTCCCCAGTGGTCACACAGCGAAGTATTAACTAGGTTTGATCTTGCTTAGCTTCTGAGTCAAAATAAAGTCAGCGGTATACTAATTACTGATTTGTAAAGGGAAAATTTATTTACCCCATTTATTTAACCAAATTTGCCTAGACATTAAAATTAGAATCAGAAATCAGGCCCTAAGATCCCTCATTACTAAAGTTCTGATGAGCACATTTATTTTTTCCCAAAAAGAAATCACTTTTTTTTTTCTACTCAGTCTGTGATTCGACAATCACAGATGTTGAATTCTCTCCCAAGGAGGACTAACAAGCTCCTTTCCTCACTTTGGAGGGGGAAAAAGAAAAACCCCTAAAACAAAAAATGAGTTTTAAAGAAAACTTCCCAGTTGTGATACTACTTAAACCTAAACGGGCCTGTGATATATCCAACCAGATCTTTCTTATAACTGATGCTTGTTTTGACTGTGCTCTGCAGATGTATGCTGTGGTTTTGGACATTGTGGTGTATTTTGAGAGTTTGTAAAAATTGCCTTTTATTGTTATAGGCTTCTTTACAGATATGATGGAAAAGGATAACTTTTGTCCTGCCTTTTGCTATGAACGACACCTGGCTTTTTTTGCATCTGGAATTTAACTCTTAGGTCAGTAGCCTAAATAATTATTATTTTGCAGTTGACTATATAAGCATATTATTTCTCACTGAGCCTGCCACAGGTTAACTTCCTCTGCAAATATTGGTGTCCCTTGCTTTTTGACCAGGAGGTAAAACTTTAATATTTTAAGACTGCAGGAAAGGGAGAGAAACCAAGAAGGGAGCAATAAGGGTCTTCCCCTTTTCCTTTGGCCTACAGAAAGCAATTAAACGGCCATTGTCATAATTTGGCTGGAGCCTTACTCAGAAGCACAATCCACATAATGAAGACGCCAGCCCTACTTTCAGTATTTGCGTTTGTGTGTGTGTGTGTGTGTGGCCGTGCTGGTGGAGGGTGGGTGATGGCAGAAGGAGGCACATGAGAAGCTGTACTAGAGTAGTCAGAAGTTTGAAAAAGCTGCATCTGTGTTGCTGTGGCTTCTTTCTCCTTTGCCAGGCATCTTCCCTCCATCACCACTAAAACCAAAATCACATCTCTTTTATAGGAATGTAAACCAATCCATCTGTAACTGCTGCATGTGTCTCATTCTGTGGAAAACCTGAGTGCTCAGTAGCCTTATGGTGGTAAAAGTAAGGAGTCCCTGAGGATTTTACTCCGCTAGTTGTTGCCGACTATAGGAGGCGGTGCTCATCTCTGTTTCAAGACCATTGAGCCAGCATTTTCCAAAGACATTTCCGCAGTCATGTGGCCAGCATGACGTCACGGAGCTCTGTTACCTTCCCATAGAACTGGTATCTATTTATCTACTCGAATTTACATGCTTTCGAACTGCTAGGCTGGCAGGAGCTGGAGCAAGGACGGGAGCTCACCCCATCGTGTGGTGCTAGGGTCTTGAACCTGGGCTGCTGGCTTTCCAGCGGAGAAGTCCAGCATCTTCACTGCTGAGTCACTACACCGCCCTTTCCCTATGGTGGGGTTCCATTGAATTCCATACATTCCGAAGAGCAACAGTGACAGGACATTGCCGAGGCCAAGATACAAGAATGAATAAGCCACCTATTTATACATACGTAGGAGGTATTCCGCGCTGTCGTGATCATAGTCTGTGTCCTCTGGAAAATGGTTGATTTTCACACACACCCCTCGCTTCAACCCTGCAAACAGGAAGAGACAAATTACCAGCTGTTTGGGGATTAGACCAGCATGATTTGGCATCATGCTGGAATTAACCCCATGCTGGATTGTCAATGATGCTACTTTCCTTCTCATTCCCAGTCTTACAACAGCATTTTCCAGCATGATGGGAACAACATGTCCCTATTTGGAGGCCATTGGGTTACAGAAGATCATTTGACACCATCATAGGCTAGTTTAACAAGCTGATATTGGATCTATATCTCATGCCAGGCCTCCATTATTAAATGCTAACCCACCCAATTCTCCCTTGCAATGTCTAACTGTGACACTGGGAACAATTGTTCAGCACAACCCTTTTTGATAAGCTTTTCAGTCAGCTATATCAGTGTTTCTCAACCTCAGTGGTTTTAAGATGCATGGACTTCAACTCCCAGAATCCCCCAGCCAGCTGGCTAGGGAATTCTGGGACTTGAAGTCCATGCATCTTAAAATTGCTGAGGTTGGGAAACACATGCTATATCATCCGTGGATGCTAGAATAAGATTTATAAAGCGAGTTACACACGTGCTACCAATTTTGCATCCATAACCTTTAAGTGTTGCTGAGCCCACTTACAAGGAAGACTTAAGGGTTCGGGATGATTAACTCTGGTGGCTTTAAGATGGGGTTAGGAAAATGCCTGGAGGATTGGAACCGGGTAACAGATACTTAGCTGAATCTCGGAGAGGCAATGGGGTAGAATTTCTATAGGTTGTCACTGAACAAAATTTCTATGCCCCAAATGCCTTCCTGCTGTTTTCACAAGAAAGGATGGAGCTGCAGTTCCATTTAGTGTTTTGAGAAAAAAAGAGAAGAAATCGCTTGAGTGTTTTATCTAATCAATCCCCGAAACTGTATCAATCACTCTCTGTCTAGTGTATCCTTCCTCAACTGAAACCCAACCAGCATGTTAAATTCAAAGCTGCAACTAGCACACATATGGTGCTGTATCTAATTTGCTCCTTTTAAAAGCCTTGCTTGTTAGTGGCTTATGTGCCTTTTTTTTTTAGCCAAAAGCCAACAAGATTTCTTCTACGACAAATGTAAAACCAAAGTTGTAAAACCCTAATTAAAACCTGTATTAGTAAAGGAACTGTAGAATACTGAAGATAATTGAACAAGCCAAATTAAATAAGTGCTTCTTAACGTAATTGGGAAAATGTGGAAATGCCCTCTTTGCTGAATCACATCATCTGTAGGAGAAGGGAAAAAAAATGGGAGAAGCTATCTTACGCCTGTCAGATGTTCAGAATGTCAATACCCATTTGTCCACCTAGAGTGACTAGGGGCAAAGGATTATGGAAATGGAAGTCCAAAACATCTGGATGACAAGAATTACGTCCCTTTGTGATCTGCATAACTTTCCTCCTACTTGAGAGCATCCAAATGTCCTTCAAGTGGCCGATTCCTATCGTTCTGTTGTCATAAGCCAGGTTAACTAGAAGATTATAGGAGCGACAAACCAACACTTCGTATGACAGGTTCCTTAATGACCATTCAAAGTTATGACAGACATCCCCAGAGCTACCTATGCCCTGTTTTCAAAGTTAGACAGCTGCACCCATGCACACACACCACACACCATGGTCAGGTGATTGTATTTTGGGCACTTGGCAACAGGTTCCCCTTTACTGCTCGTTGGGGTTCCCAGGGTCACGTGATCATGATGTGTGACGTTGTTTGCCAGTTTAAGCATTTACTTCCAGTTTCTGGCAAAAAAAAAAAAAAAGCCCATTGGAGAAAATGGTTTCATTGAAGGACTGTGTCATTTACTTAACAACCGCCGCAAAAAATGTTAAAAAAAAAACAAAACAGGTCTGGTCACGTGATGCCTCAACTTATAACCACAATATCTTAATGATCACAATTCCAGGCTAGGTTATGGTTGTAAGTCGAGGACTACCTGTTACCAGATAAGGGTGTGTTGGTTTAACACCTTAATCAGGGAATGACGTCCATTCTGGAAAAAATTGATTTGCCCCACAGCAAACGGGGATGGCTAAAAGGAAGACAGCAAAACGGGTGGCTCTATCCTTATGAAGGCTCACAACATTTAAAGACAAAGTCAGGGTGAAAACGCAGGTTCTCTCTAAGTAAATGTGTGTGGGCAATGTGGCAGCCTGTTTACTGTCATGTAGGTGAGGTGAGGAATTCAGGAGCAAGACAGTGCTTTATATGAATAACATATACATATTTATACTTAGTATAATGCCTGTCATAACAGCCAAAATGTGTTGGCTTGTAGATACGAAGTTATCTACAAGAATTCCCTGTCAGATCACTTTTGTATTATTATCTCAGCAGTATGTCTATGGAGATTCTTAATCATCCAGGTCATAGTTATCCAAAGGTGCTTTTTCATGAGTCAGAATTAAACAGCCCTCTCTCAACAGTGGGGGAGGGATACGACACCATCTATCTCCAGTCTACAACACAGTCCTTTCAGCAGTTCCAAGAAGACCCCACACCCATTGGCACTACCCAGGTGACCTTGAGGACCTCCAAGTGGCCTCAACGACTCTCTAAAAAGAATGCAAATGGCCAGCTGTCTGCAAGGAGTATAAATCCTTCCATTCCCCACCATCCAGTCAGAGCTGAAGAAGCTTCTTGGATGAGGAGAAGCGAAACGTCTTAAAAAACAACAACGACAAGAAAGTCCAGTTGCCTCGTGAAAAAGCACCTTTGAGATATCTCAGCAGTATGCATTTTCCCCTAGGAATAAATACCTGCATATAGGCATGGGGAACTAATCTCCTTGATGATCTCAACAATCTAGTTGAATCTCACATCTCATCTTGGCTTTTTAGAGAGGTGGGGCTGCTTATGTTAAATGCCGGCAGACTGGAGCAGAACGATGGCAACTGGCTTTCCAATGCAAGAGACCGATATTTGAACTGTCATCCTATTAAGCCTACCTCACCAAAAGCTTCTCTCCATCAGTTGCAATTAGGCCATGTTCTATGCGAGAATCTGGAATTTGTTCAGCTGCATTTTACCGACCATCCAGATGGTGGTAATTGGGCAACCTGTTCTTATCAGATGTTTTCTGTTAATCTACCCATCTTTAGTCAGAACTTCCATCTTTTCCTAGGAATCAAATACAATTTGGGGCAGTTTCCCAAATGTAGATTAGAAGAGCATTATTGAGGCTTTTCAAAACTATTGTGCCTTTAATTGCAAACTTCCTCTTTGTGGCTTCTGCCTGATTGCTTCCTGTTCCAAATGGAACTGCAATTTAGATGTCTATTAATCAGCCTCTCTTTCCCTTGAACTCTAAGAGTTTTGATTACTGATTTCCTCTTTTTCTTTATGTTCTTATAGTTAAAAAAAAAGTCTTACAGTAGAAAAGAAACAAAGGTAATTATTTAAATTCTCTTATCCCATGAGGAACAAGACCCAGTTTATTTATGAGGATTCATCAATTATGCTGATGTTGTACAGTACAGAATGCAATTAAAAGCAGGAGCTGTGAGGTGGGAACGTCTAATTAAAGGTATGCTGGAAACCTTTGCTGACTCAAACTTACTCAATATTATAGAAACTCGTGAACACAAGCTCGGCTGGATAATATGGCACCAGGGTAAATGTAAAGTAGAACTACTGTTTTAATTCTGCATTCAGTTAATTTAGGGGGAAACAATGCCTCCCAGTGTGGAAGCAATATTGGTTTTTACACAAGTTAATCAGTGCATAATTGCAGTATTTAAAGCTTTTGTAGTTTCTTGTCTTCTGCCTCTAGTCTTTCTCTTTTATTGGGTAAATTCTCTAGTAAAGAAATCATCTCCTTAGAGAACTTGGTCATTAATTGCTCCAAGTTTGATGTACTGTAATATGAGGGGTCCTTGGTGCTCTCTGAGCTTGATTGTTTTCTTACAGATGTTTCATTACCCATATCAGGTAACATCATCAGTGCTGGTAGTCATGATGGTTTGGGTAATAAAACATCTGCAAGAAAACAACCAAGCTCAGAGAGCACCAAGGACCCTTCATTTCAAGCCTGAGCTACAAACATTTTTCTTTATTGGTATTGTAATATCGTGTGGTACACCTGTTGTCTACCTAAGCTTGCTTTCCCACAATTCTAGAATGTTTTCTCTCTCAAACCTGCTTCAATGAGTGGGTGACTTACCTTCTAAACAGCATATTCTCCAGAGACCTGAATGGGTGAGTCCTCCTGGATCTTTCTTGTCTTTCTGGGGTGTTTCCTCAGTAGAGATATTAGTGGTATTGCAAATGAAGGCACGAGCATACAGCCAGTAATCTGTGCCAATGGCGATGATCATGAGACCAAAGGCAGCAAAGGCCCCCACAGTTGTGAGTAGGATCTGGACACCTTTCTCACACCAAACCATCCTCTCTTCATTCCAGCGCTTAAGTGACTCCAGCTTGGCGGTAAGAAACGACGCCAGTTGTTATGAATGCAATCAGTAGAGGCAGTGGTGATTATGGAGGCCTTGCCTACTGTATTTTAGATCCAGTAGACAGGATATGGAACACAAGTTCTTTTGAGAAATGAGAGAGAATTTTATTTTGCCTGGATGAATGTGATGAAGGAACCTGGATACAGAGCAGGTTGGGAAGATTGTCTTAGCAACGTCTGCAAAGAAGCTCTTGAGACTCCTGTGAATCAAGCTGGTAGAAGTTCCTTTGGATTTCTTCTGAAATGTTGTATCTTGGATGCCCCACTCTTCAGGAAAGGAGAACAGATGGACTTCAAGAGAGATACAGGAACATCTGAGGCAATTTCTGAACAACTTCCAAGAATTTTAAGAAAGCATATGGATAATATATGAAGAACTTTTCAAAAAATTATGCCGATGAGATTTGTGGAGGACACAATTGGAAG
Source organism: Azemiops feae (assembly GCA_023970755.1). Lineage (NCBI taxonomy): Eukaryota > Metazoa > Chordata > Lepidosauria > Squamata > Viperidae > Azemiops > Azemiops feae. The sequence goes on along the minus strand of JALGBA010004202.1, from coordinate 944,246 downwards.
ATGAAGATCGGATATTCAGCAGACTATGATATGTTGGGAAATTTTGGAGAGATGGAGCGTCTAGATCACGGCTGTCAAAATCCTGAAGAACTAGTGGAAAAACAGCTGGAAAGTAACCACAGGACATCTACTGTTGGAATACCAGATGGTTATCAGGAAATATCTAGATATTAACTACAGGTTTTGGAAGCCTATTTTCTTGAAAAGCTAATGAATCCTCTAGTCCAGTGTTTCTCAACCTTGGCAAATTGAAGATGGGTGGACTTTAACTCCCAGAATTCTGGGAGTTGAAGTCCACACAAAGTTGAGAAACCAAAATGTCTGCCACTAAGATTTGGTAGGAGGAAGAAGGGGGAGAGGGAATAGATAACTTTTAGATTTCTTTTTATGTCTACTGAAAATTTTTTACAAGCCCCCGGAAAAAAATAAATATTCAAAAATACTTCATGGTGTCTCCTAGAATTTTTCATTCACTCTTAATCTACGGCTTCAGGAAGTTTTCAGAAATGACTGAGAATACACCGAGTATCCTTATGTCAAATCTTATTTGGTTGATTTCCTTTCTTTTGGCTGTCGGCTTTCCGCTTCCATTCTTGGATTTCTGAGTATGAAACACCTTAAATTCCAGACTCTGCTTTTCAACTTGAAGCTCACCTTTATTTAAGGGGTTGATTGATTTATTGCTTGCCACTCGATAAGGAGTCAGCCAATATTATTTTTGAGTAAATGGGGCAAAATGAAGAAAAATAAAGAGTTGAGTATATTAAAAAAAAGATTTTCATACAGAAAGAGTTCTTATCCCATTCATTGCTGCAGTGTTAACTACAGGCATCCCGATCTTTTGGGACATTTTATTATAATATATTTTTGTATAAATAAGATTATGATCTAAATTCACCACTAGTACATGTAGCTCTTGACCTGCAGCCACAAGTGTGCCCAGAATTGCCAAGCAAGGCAATTGTTAAATGAATGGTGTCTCATTTTACAACCTTTTTTTTTGCCAGAGTTGTTAAGCAGATCACTGCAGTGGTTAAGTGAATCATGTGGTCATTAAGCGAATCTGGCTTTCCCCATTGCCTTTGCTTGTTGGAAGCTGGCTGGGAAGGTTGCAAATGGCAGTCACATCCCCTTGGCCCAGGGCAGCTGTCTTAAATGCCTGCTGATGGCCAAGCACTCAAATTTAGATCCCATGGAGCATAGGGATGTTGCGATGGTGGTAAGTGTGAAAACTGGTCATAAGTCACTTTTTTTCCAGTGCCGTTGTAACTTCAAATGGTCACTAAATGAATGATTATAAGTCGAGGACTACCTGTAGTTTCAAGTTTGATTTGTATAAAAAAAATGGTATAGGGTTTCCTGCCTGAGCAGGGGGTTGGACTAGATGACCTCCAAGGTCCCTTCCAACATTATTATTATTATTATTATTATTATTATTATTATTATTATTATTATTATTATTATTATTATTATTATTATTATTATTATTATTATTATTATTATTATTATTATTATTATTATTATTATTATGAAAAGTCATAAAAGCTATAGAGGTAGGCAGTACAAGCAGGAAGCACAGATAAATGCAACACAAAAGCTAATTAAACGCATCTCAGATATTATTAAGAAGCATGAAAATAATAGAATGTTGGTGGTGGATTTTGTATGGCATGTAAAAGGATGATAGAAATATGCCATGTACATGTATCGGGAGGGAACTGAATGGTTTGGGTGCCACTGCAAGAAAGTCCCTGCATATACACAAAGATGGATGCTCTCAAATCAAAATTTCTAAATCACACCTCATTGGTAGGTATTTCGGTCTGGGTGGGTCCCCATTGACTGTTCTGACCAACAGTTGTAACCAATTTTGGAGTAATAACGGAGAGGAAGATGTGATATCTAACTTATATTTGTTGAGGGGAATTTGATTTCATATTTTCCGATTTGGAATTTTTTCCAACATTCTCCATTATATTTATGTGGCTGTAGATAGGAAAATACAATGTGGTGTATTTTCCTTTCTACAGAGCTGGGATGGCGCAGTGGATAGAATGCAGTATTGCAGACCAACTCTGCCCACAGTTAGGAGTTTGATTCTGACTGGCTCAAGGTCGATTCAGCCTTCCATCCTTCTGAGGTCAGTGAAATGAGGACCCAGATTGTTGGGGGCAATAGGCTGACTCTGTAAACTGCTTAGAGAGGGCTGTCAAGCAGTATATAAGTCTAACTGCTATTGCTATTGCAATGTGAAAATAAGCAGAGAAGCTGAAGCTTAAAATGAATCAGCAGAAGTATCTATCCTGTGTTTTCCTTTTCAAATTGCCAATACTCTATAATTGGTCAGCGCTGATGGACCGGTGACTTTGCATCAGGTTTATCTTCTTTTCACATATGTCCTGAAATAAGGCTCAGGATTAAATCAGCCTTGCAATTTTCCTATCTTTTGTTTAATATCCCCCACTGAAGGAAAACCTCACACAGTTCATATCATTCAGCCCGGTTTGGCTTAGAGAGGGAAATTAACTATAGACTGGATTATTTCAGCTCTGACTGGGAGCTCATTGGTTGAAGACATCACTATATCCAAAAGTAAAATAAAATTTATTTAAAATAAAACTCCTGCGCACCAAAAACCAAATGGTGAAAAAAGGGCTCTATAGTAATCAGTTTAATGAGATTTATTTTTCATGAATAGGAAAAGATTTGTTTATTAACATTTTCCCTTTGCAGTTTCAAGTGATTCAGTCCAGAAATGGCTTTATCTATCTGCCTGCCTGCCTGCCTGCCTGCCTGCCTGCCTGCCTGCCTGCCTGCCTGCCTGCCTGCCTGCCTGCCTGCCTGCCTGTCTGTCTGTCTGTCTGTCTGTCTGTCTGTCTGTCTGTCTGTCTGTCTGTCTGTCTGTCTGTCTGTCTGTCTGTCTGTCTGTCTGTCTGTCTATCTATCTATCTATCTATCTATCTATCTATCTATCTATCTATCTATCTATCTATCTATCTATCTATCTATCTATCTATCTATCTATCTATCTATCTATCTATCTATCATCTCTATCCATTTATCCATCTTGTGTATATAGCCACCCATCTCAGTGAGCAGAATTAACATAAGAATAATAACAAGCACCATAAAAATTAAGATACAAGCATCCGAGAAATAACAGTTGAAATCATAAACGCAATCAAGAAGCGGGTCCCTGCACAAAATTATCTTCTGATTTTCTTGGTGTGGGAATAAAATCTCAGCCATACTAACATTAACTGGGTTTATGAGGGTAGGTTTGAACAATTGTGAGCTATCATTGCCAAGACTTAGGGCTTTCCCCTGCTGGTTGGCTGAAGGTTTTCTATCTGTTTTTAAAATAAAATGTATCTCAAAACTATATTACTTTGAAGGTTGCTGTCCAAATTGACAGTTGCTATCCTGCCTCTGCACTTTTGCCTGTCTTCCCCGCCAGTCATCTGCCTTCTCTCCAAGGTAAAGGGTGACAAAGCCTACCAGATTTTACACATCTTGATGTTCCCTTGGGCCGTGTTAGAATAAGGGTGAAATACTAGTTTAACCCTGGAACAGCCAAGGATGACTTAAATTTCTGATGTCAATAGGCAAGAGTTGAGAGACAAAAGTTACCTGACTTGCAACGTTTAACATCTTCTATACCAGGGGTAGGCAACCTTGGCTCTTTTATGACTCGTGGACTTCAACTCCCAGAATTCTTGAGCCAGCATGGCTCAGCTTGGAAACCTCTCCCTTTCCCCTCAGCGTGGCTGGCTCAGGAATTCTGGGAGTTGAAGTCCACGAGTCATAAAAGAGCCAAGGTTGCCTACCCCTGTTCTATACTATATAATCATCCAACCATCACTAGCAACTAACACCAGTTAGGATAGGATTTATATCATTTTAGAATGGCTAGTTGATAACGATGAAGATACTATAGGGCAACGGGCCCCAACCTTTTGGGTACCAGGGACCGGTTCCATGGAAAGAGGTTTTTCCGCGGACCGGAGGGGGTGTGGTTTTGTGTGCTGCCTGCATCCCGCAGATGGGGCTTTGCTTGTTTGCGCGGCCGAGTTTCTGGCATGCCACGGACCGGTGCCGGTCCACAGACAGGGGGTTGGAGACCCCTGCTATAGGGCACTAGGGGGAAGGGCTAAAGGAAACACCTTGCACTTAGCAGAAACAGATATTGCCAATCCAGCAACTTACAGTGTTTTCATAGTATCACCCAGCTAATATCATTTAGGCTTAAGGAAAAAATGGCCCTTAGCTAAGAAACCTAAAATAATATGGAAAGGCTATGTCTCTGACTGACATGCACATAATATTTTTCTTCATCACAGATTATGCAGAATTACTACATAGATGTCTACTTATCTAAAGAAGATTAGCCTAATGTTAGGGAGCATAATAATATTTTCCAATTATATTTACAAGAGTTGAAATTTCCAGTTACAATTCTATAATACAGCATTGTAACTGTTAATTGCTATAATGATGTACAGCAAGTATCTTGATTAAGAACGCCCTGGTTTAAAGACCATCCCTGGTTAAGAATGGAGCCTATTGTAGCAACATTCGAGTTAAATGCACAATGATTCAAGTTAAATACACGATGGTTCAAGTTCATTACACAGTACTACTTATACAGTACTATACAATAATACTGTTCTGGCTTACATACAAATTGGACAGCCCTTGGGACTGGAACCTATTCTTAAACTGGGGACTACTTGTATTATATAATTCTACTTTGTTTCTTATCTTTTTTCCTGTTTTTTTTTAAACTTTTTATAAAAACGCTATCCCTAATTTTTCTATGTATTTGCATTATAATTATCTTTGCATTTCGTTGTTTTCATCTATTTTGCTATTTTCTTACAAGCGATAACGAAATACATTGGAAAAAGTGGAAATTTCCACATCAATCCATTTTTGCAATTATAGGAAACTGAGATTATTCACATAAAGACTTTTACTTTTTTCAAGTAGGGTGAGAGGACCTAAGACTGCCTTTCAGGGGAGCATACTGTGCAATCTTTGCGTCTAATCATTTTGTTTCTACATCAAGCTCTTATGGACCTGGAGCTATGATAATTACATTTCTAGGGGGGAAATATGTCACTTCTGCAGAAATTTAAGCTTTAATTACCTTACTTGTTCTCATAGTAAGTTAGATTAGGTTATAACACTGTTTCGACAAGCTCCGGAACTAACTAAAGAAAAGCTATGATGAGAAATAAGCATCAGTTTGCTTATATACTTCATGGTAAAAATAAAAAGTCTCAGTACTGTTAAATTACATATTTTGAACCAGAGCTGCTAAGAAGATCAGATCTAAGGCATAGCAAACACACTATATAAGGGGTACCTTACAATTACAAAGAAGAAATTGAATATAAAAGAGCCCAGGGTGAAGATACAGCATATGAGACAACTTAAATGCTAATGTTTTAGCATAAACCTATCACTTAAGCTTGCAGCCTAAAAGGAAAGGAAATCCCAGCTATGTAAAGTTTTTGCTCTGAATTCTACCTCAGCAGAACCCCAAATGGTGAGACATGAATCTGCAAAATATTTAGAAATCCTAAAAAATGGGATCCCTTCCTCTGACTCTAGCGTACTTTCTGATCAGTTGATTCCTCTCTCTAATATGGCCCAGATATTAGAACACATTGCAAACCTGCTAGGATGTAAATGTATGCAAACATTAAAATCCATATGGTAGTTTTCTAGCTCTCCCTCCCTGCCTCGGAATTAGAAATAGAGAGAGAGGAGCTTGAGTTGGCATTTTGGGGGCTATCAGGTGTGTTGGAACCCCTGTAGAGAACTTCTATTATCTCTCCTTGTCATATCATGCTCCAGGATCAGGTTTAAGTCCACCATCCAAGCAGAAGCCCACAAGGAGGAGATATGTTGCAAATAGGGGGAAGAGATGCTGCCTAGCGAAAGGTCAGATAAGAGAGGGCGTAGCCGGCAGCTCCAAAATGGGCAGAGAAAAGAGTTTACAAGTCACCCTCCCCTAACCTCCTATGTGCAAAGGAGATGATGGGAGAGTTGTCCTTTCAGACTTGCAAGATTCTGTTAATGTAGCCTTATTGGAAAGTAGAATTAGCTCATCTGGTCATGTTTCCTGTCTGAGCTACCCAGGGAGGCTGACAATAATCTTGCAAGCCTGAAAGTACGAGTCTTTTGCAGTCTCCTTTCCAGCTTGAGAAATTAGGGAGGTTCCTTCTGAGCTCTTTCTCCACCCCTTATGCAGCTGCGGGCTAAGTCCTCTCTTATTTGACCTTTTCTTAGGTAGCATTCTTTGCCCTCTTTCCCAATGTCTTTCTCGCATACCATTACATCAGTGCAATCTTATCCTCCTGCTCATGTCCCCCAAAAGCTTAGTTCAAGCTGTGATGCTTTGATTCCAAAAGTTAATATTAAGCCATCATGACCAGTAGCCATTGTTGTCACTTTATGTTGAGCTTCTAGAACTAAGGAGAAATTTCCTGACAGAGCAATTAATCAGTGAAACGGCTTGCCTCCAGAAGTTATGGGTGCTCCAACACTGGAAGTTTTTAAGAAGAGTTTGTGTAACCATTTGCTATAGGGTTACCTGCTTGAGCAGGGGATTGGATTAGAAGACCTCCAAGGTCCCTTCCAACTCTGTAATTCTCTAACTGTCCCTCTCTAGGTTTCCATCCATCCTTGTTGTCCTTCAGGTATACCCAGAGTCTTGGCTACTCCTTTTCTCTGAAACTAAAAACAGCAGCAAGAAGATTGTTAAACTTTAGATGCGTACATCACTTCTGAATATTGGTAGCGGTTAAACAAGAAAGGAGACATTTTTGAACTGAATGTATAGTTTAGCCTCTGCCATTTTTCTTTCTTATTAGGATATGCAAGATGCAACCTAGATTACTGTGTAAATACAGCTTGGCTGGTTTGGCTATCTACGTACTAAATGAATTTAAATCTTGGGGATTTACAAATGCTTTTGAAACCATGACTTTTTTTGGGACACTCCCTCACCAGACTTCCCCAATTGAACTCTGTGCTTATATATAAAACTGGATCATGTAAAACTCTAGCAGATGTATTCTCAAACATGCTACGTTTGATTTGTATTAACCCTGATTAGGATTTATGTGGCCAAGTGCCCTACAGAACCCAAACTGGTTAGATTATATTTCAAAGTGTTATATGAACACCGTGGTTAACTGAGTAATTGTGTGAAGCATGGTTGTTAAATGTAACCTGTGTCATTCTTTTCCCATGTTTAAATATCTACTCCACACGGCACCTGTTTCTACCTCTTCAAATGCTATTTTGGGGGGCATTCAGAAGACCGTAAGCTCTAAATCCATGTAAAGGAGAGTGCCAATGATTGTGCCAAGCAATAAAGCATTTTGTTAGGGGTCTTTATGGGAATATTACTATGGTACTGAGGAAACAAAGATGGAAGAAACAGTAAACTTGACTGCATTATCCTAAATATGTCTTCTTGGAAATAATTCCACCATATTGATTTCTGAGATGCACTGCCCCTCTTTATTCTACATGTTCTGGATCTCTAGAGTGATACCTGTTCCCCTCTGATGTTCCAGTGGGACACACAACCGCAAGACACTAGGTTGGGAAAGACCAAAGCGCTATTTGTGATTCCATCTCTTTTGCTTCATGGGGCTCCCTCATTCTAAAGCTTGCCAAGCTTAACCTGCACTCCAGCAGCCTTACACCCAGCCTCGACCAAATCCAGGATCCAGAGAAATCCTCTCTTATTCCCCAGTTCTCTTGCTTCTACATTGTAATGAAGTGGTAGCTCAGAGCCCCCAACCTACGGTCTCTGTTCTTTTGCTTGAGTGCCCTGGGTGGGTGGGAAGCAATCTATCCTAACAGTATCCATGGATACCATTTATAAAATGTTGGTTACTGCTTCTAATTTTTCCACCTCACTGAGGCCTAAGGAATAACCAAGGATGATTAGGAAAAGGACAGAAGTACAGGGAGACCCTCATTCTATAAAATCTCTGGTGACCTTGGTGCCAGAACAGTAAAAACAGGAATCCCCTTTTCTATGGTAGGCAGGCCGAAATGGATAGATTTCCTCAAATGGTCTAATTATACATTCTGTAATTAGGAGCGATGGATTGATAAACAGATTATTTCCAGTTTTTCCCAAATATTCAATACAGTATCTCAAATTACTCTGCTTTTCAGGACATGGAACCAAATTTAATGGACTTCAATGCATCACTGGGGCAATATTTTCCTTTCTGTCATCTTTTGATTCACCTTCTGGGGAGCTCCTGTTGGCATAAGTATCCTGACCAATGAAGTCAAGGCTAACTGGAATGTCTACATTGGTTGCCTTTATTCACTTCCTCCAGGTATTCCGTGCAACTAATTGAGTCACTTTCTTTGCTTAATTAGAACTTTGCTTGAGAAAAACTAAACATAATAAAGAACATTTGGTTCCATGTCCTGAAAAGCAAGGTAATTTGAAGGACAAATGGAATATTTGAGGGTAGATGAATGAGAGAATCTTAGCTTGTAGAGAGGTCATTGGGTGATGAAGTAGAAAAAGGAAGGAAGGAAGGAAGGAAGGAAGGAAGGAAGGAAGGAAGGAAGGAAGGAAGGAAGGAAGGCTAAGTAGGGGTGGATTATGAATGGATGGGGTGTAGGTTTTGAAATGGCTGAATACCAGATGAAAGGGCAGTATCAGGAAGGAAATACTATGGATGCTAAAATGGAGCTGGGGATTTTAATCAGTAGAAAATTGTGTGTGAAAATAACATGATCACTTAAATAGACAGTCTGACAGACTTGGGTGAGCCATGTTTGACCTTATAATCCTTCTTTAAGGGGCGCTCGGAAAACCAGGTTCAGTTTTCTATATTCCTTTTACTGATGATTTTTTTTTCTAGCATCAGTCCAATAACCATCATTATCACAATTATTATGGTTCTCATATTGAATTCAAGTTCTGCTTTCTCATAATTGAGAACGGAGCATTCCAAGCAACTTGTGACTATTTCCATGTATTTTCACAGAGCCCAATCCTAACAACATAACAATCTCAGAATAAAAATACTACTGGTGTCACAGCAGAAATCAAGACATTGAACCAGGATTTAAAGAAATATGCTTCCCAAGCACCATTCTTGGGAATTTCTGAGATGCAGTTCTCCATTCCAAACAGAACTCTCCACCTTCCTCTACTGAAACATTTTTTCCCCAGTTTCCCATATACTTTCCTTTCTCTCTCTTACACACACACATTGTCTGGCATCAGTTATTATCTGCAACTTCATAATCAATTGCTAGCATTAAAATACAGAAGCTCTGAAGCCACCGCCCGGGGAATCCAAGGCCCTCAAAACAGAATCCAGCAGCTGATCAATTACTTCTTATTTGCTAGTTCCAACAGAAGAGAATATTTGTAGCTCAGGATTAAACTGGGAAATCCTTGGTGCTCTCTGAGCTTGGGTTTTTCCCTGTAGATATTTCATTACCCAACTAGGTAACGTTATCAGCGCTAGTGAGTGTGAGGTTTGCTCCCTGTTTATGCAGTCTGGGTTTTGACTGCTGGAAAGGATGTGTTCTGGCCTTTTTGTTTCCTTCTTAGCTTTTTTTATTATCTCTCAGCATGGATCAATACCAGGCAAACAATCAAGCAGGTTAAAGATTGCCCAATCAAGGCACTTTCAAGGAAAAAAATGACTTATCTATATGTGTCTACCAAGACGAAAACTGCACCCCCACCAAGACTGGCAGGGCAAAGTACTGTATATAAACAGGGAGCAAACCCCACATTTCCTCACACTGATGATGTTGCCTAGTCAGGTAATGAAATGTCTGCAAGCAAGAAATCAAGCACCGAGGACTCCACATATTTGCTAGTTGCAATTCCCGTTTCCATCAGCTTGGAAATTTGGTCCTTACCTTTAATTGACACAAATCCACAGAGAGCTTTCTCTCTTTAGAATCCAGAAATCCTCCCAGATATCACTTCCTGTTGTAAGTCACCAGACTTTGATTTCCTTTCTATAGAATTGTGGAGTCCTGATCCGCAGCTCAGTTGGTCCTCCCCAGATAAAGGAAATCTAGGAAAAAGCTTCTCCCCTCCCTCTGTAATTTGGCTCTGTGTATTTGAGGATGGTTGTTTTTTTTCCTCCTCCTGTTATCTGATCCGCTATTCCAACAAAAATCTCTGGGATCATTAAAAAAAAAAAACCAATCAGATGCCAGAATCTTAGAAATCAAGACCACTATTGGCAACCCTTTCCAAAATACAGCCTTAACTCTGCCTGCAAATATTTTGGGAATGGAGGCCTGTGATTCCCCACCATATGAAAGCATGGCTCTTCTAGCTTCGGCGCAAAATGCTAGAAAGAATGGGCAACCAACTAGCAACATCACAAACATGGTTTAGTCTAATAATCCTAGGGTATTTCCTCCTTCGCGTTTCCAGCTGAATTCCCCATTCATTCAACAGCTGCTCCCAACCAGCAGCTGTTCTTGGTAAGGCCAAAACCCCCGCAGCATTGTTTAAATTTCCATCTATCTCTTGAAACCATGCTGCTGTGCCTAGCATAAGAGACATTTTTTCTTGCTTCTTAAAGGGACCTGAGAGAGGGGGGGGAGGAAGGAAGGAAGGAAGGAAGGAAAGAAAGAAAGAAAGAAAGAAAGAAAGAAAGAAAGAAAGAAAGAAAGAAAGAAAGAAAGAAAGAAAGAAAGAAAGAAAGAAAGAAAGAAAGAAAGAAAACGAGAGGGTGCAACAATCAATAAAAAAGCAATGCAGAAATCTGGCTAGCATGTAGTTTATATCTTCCTTGGCTGCCTTCTTTTACCCTGTTTACATTCAAATATCGGGACAAACTCAATCCATTCGAAAGAAATTCAGAAAGACACAGAAATGTAACTAAAACCAACCAGAAGGAACAGCAAAAGGATGCCCATCAGTAGAAACTGATTCCGACGGAGCTGTTGCATCTATGTTTTAGCAAAAGCAGACTGGAGGTGATCGTCACCTGAAGCAAGGGGGGGGCTGAAAGCAGTGCTTGCAACTAGAAATTCATTCTAGAAATTGGATAGTTTTGGATCCATTCCTTGGTGCAGGAGGGGGGGAGAATCCTGGTACAGTTATAAAATTATTTCCTATAAATCAGAGCAGATCCATCCCCCCCCCTCCTGTTCTCCCCAAGTGCCTTCCCTCTACCTCTTTTGCAGCACAGAATGAAGAATATCGAGACAGAGAGAGACAGAGAGAGAGAGAGAGACATAGCAGCTTACCTTACAAGCACACACCACCGAAAGAGTCTGTTTTCCAAAGGTGTCACCCACTGGGGGAGGTGAGAGACAGTTTCTCCTTTTGTCCCCCCACCCAGCAGTGGGTTGGTGGTGGCACCAGCCAGAGAAGATCCTGCGAAATGGCGTTTTATATCGAGGGGTATTTTGCTGTATAGGAGAGAGATGCTAGCATGCTGTTATTATGTCATAGGGAGAAACCATCGGAGGGAAAGCAGGAAAAAAAAAGCAGCAAAGGAAAGAGGCTGGTGAAAGCAACGGAGAGGCACATCAGGCTGAGACGGAGCTACGTAGAGATGGGGACGGTTTGGGTGATGCCGGCACATTGTGAGGCATTGTGTGTATTCTGCACTAGGTCACCACCCTCAACTGAGGTGATGTGTGTAGCCGGATGCATCTCTCCAGTGTAGTCTGAGCTGTGGGAAGTAAGTATCTGGGTGCACTAGATGAGCAACTACGAGTTTGGGGAACTAACATTCAGGTGTACTTCTGAGCACAAGCAGAGTGCATGTTGGATGCCTTTGAATTTTTCCTTCTGCTTCTCCTTCCCATACAGACACTATAAACCTGCAGTGGCAAAACTAAGCAGGATAAGACAGGTTTACATATTGCTACTTCTATGCTCCTAAGAGTTCAGATAGTCTTTGATTCACAACCAAAATTGGGACCATAATTTTAATTGCTAAGCAAAGCGATTGTTAAGTGAGGCACCCAAATTTATAAGGTTTTTTTTTGCCACGGTTGCTAAGCAAATCACCGCAGTTAAATGAATCATACAGTCATTAAGCGAATCCAGTTTCTCCCATTGACTTTGCTTGTCGGAAGAGGCGGGGAAGGTCACAAATGGTGATCACCGTCGTAAATACAGGGCAGTTCTCAAATTTTGATTGCATGACCATGGAGATGGTGCAATGGTCGTAAGTGCAAGGACCGAACTTACTTTTTTTCAGTATCGTTGTAACTGTGAATGGTTGCTAAACAAATGGCTGTAAGCCGAGGACAACCTGAATCTGGCATTTATAACATTGCCCTCTATGTCAAACATTATTCTCAGTGACTTAACTTTGTGACTTTTACACAACTCTGTTGCCTAACATTGTGCCTTCTTGCCGTATGTTGGGTTGGGGGGAAACAGACTCAAATGCATGTTTTGTATGTCATTTTGAACATATGAATGCATGCTAAGTTAATGGGTCTACAATAGCGGAATGGGACAACTTTCTACGGCCAATTCGTTGTGGCCAACTCACCACGGCCAACTTGCCACTGGACAACTCACTGCAGGACAATTTAACAATTCTATTTAATTCCAGTGTTCCAATATCTGAGGGGCTGCCACAAGACAGAGGGAGTCAGCTTGTTCACCAGAGCACCAGAGGGCAGGACAAGAAACAACAGTTGGAAACTGATCAAGGAGAGAAGCAACCTGGAATTAAGGAGAAACATCCTGACATTGAGGACAATCAACCAGTGGAACAGCTTACCCCCAGAAATCGTGGGCACTCCATCACTGGATATCTTTAAGAAAAGGCTAGTCAATCACCTGTCTGAGACGGTATAGGTTCTCCTGCTTGAGCAGGGGGCTGGACTAGAAGACCTCCAAGGTCCCTTCCAGCTCTATTCTATTCTATTCTATTCTATTCTATTCTATTCTATTCTATTCTATTCTATTCTATTCTATTCTATTCTATTCTATTCTATTCTATTCTATTCTATTAAAATCAATAAAAAATATTTTATTTTTTGCCATTCACATTTCATTCTGTCCCTCCTTTTGCATCCGTTGTTTAATGATTCTATTCCACCACTTAATTCTTGTCCCGCAGTGAGTTGTCTTGTGGCAAGATGGCCGTGGTGAGTTGGCCGTGGCGGGCTGACCGCGGCGAATTGTCACAGACCCTACGATAGGTTGCTTACTTACAGATAAGATTGCTGTGAGCACATCGCCTTATTTCTAACGTTTATATGGATGTTTGTGAGGGACTTTACTAAACCACAGCCCTCTTGGCCTTGAGATGGGATGACTCTGCCTTGGTTGCTTTTGCACATGGCCTAAGGATAACCACTGTGTCCCAGCTGTGTCCTGCATTACACTTCTTTTGTAACTTTTGTAACATCACTAATGTCTTTATGAATTGCTTCACATGAGCCCTGTGAGTGATTTTGACTAAGAGGGAACCCCTTGACCAAACTTTCTCATATTTACATCTTGTTGAGTAAGTGATTGAGTAACAAAGCAGGGAGGTACACTGGCATCATTAGGCAACAGCCAATAGAAGAGAATATTTGTAGTTCAGGGTTGAACTGTGCGATTCTAGATGCTCTCTGAGCTTGGTTGTTTTCTTTCGTCACCCAAACTAGGTAACATCATCAGGGTTAGATAGTGCTTCTAGCACTGATGATGTTAGCCAGCTGGGTAATGAAACGTCTGCAAGAAAACAACCAAGCTCTGAGAGCACCAAGGACCCCACAGTTAGGAATCTATGCCCCCCCCTCATTTAAATATAGAATTGAGGCTCTTTTACCTTCATACCAATTTAACCTTCTCCCTCTCTAGTACAGGTAGTCCTCAGCTTATGACCACAATTACACCCAAAATTTATGTTGTTAAGTGAGACATTTGTTAAGTGAGTTTTACCCCATTTTATGACATTTCTAGCCACAGTTGTTCAGTGACTCACTGCAGTTGTTAAGTTAGTAATACAGTTGTTAAATGAATCTGGCTTCCCCATTGACTGCTTGTCAGATCGCAAAAGAGGATCACACGACCCCTGGACACTGCAACGGTCATTAATATGAACCAGCTGCCAAGCGTCTGAATTTTGATCACATGATCATGGGGATGGTGGAAAGGCCGTAACTGTGAAAAATGGCCATAAGCCACTTTTTTCAGTGCTGTTGTAATTCGAACGGTTCACTTCATGAACTGTTGTAAGTCGAGGACTGCCTGTATTCCCTTTCTTGTGGCGTGAGTGACCGTTAGACTATTTAAATAGCAGAACTGCCTGGGAAATATGTGTCTGGATTTTTCCTACTGCAAAACGTGCCCCTCTTTTTTTTTAGCAATACCCAAATCTCTGCTCCATGCCCAAAATGTTCCAAGGGGCTTCCTAACTTATGTAAGCCAAACCATGTTATTTAAATTTTATGGAAATAATATTCCATACTGTCCCGAAGCTGCTTTTTCAAGAGGCAACTGGACTTTCTTGTTTTTCGTTGAAGATGTTTCACTTCTCATCCAAGAAACTTCTTCAGCTCTGATTGGATGGTGGGGAATGGAAGGATTTATACTCCTTGCAGACAGCTGTTCATTTGCCTTCTTTTAGTGAGTCGTTAAAGCTACCTGGAGGCTTATCTGTGTCTTCAGGGTCACCTGAGTGGTGCAAATGGGTGTGGAGCCTTCTTGGAACTGCTGAAAGGACTGTGTTGTAGGCTGGAGATAGATGATGTCCTATCCCTCCCCCTCTGTGGAGAGAGGGCTGTTCAGTTTTGACATAGATGGCCTCTTTGACCCTTCTTTCAAACCAGCGGTCCCCTCTGTCCAAAATGTGGACTTTGCTGTCTTCGAAAGAGTGTTTTTTAAATGCAGATGGACTGCTGACTCTTGTCCTGATGGGTTTGTTCTCCTAAAAGAATGCAAATGACCAGCTGTCTGCAAGGAATATAAATGCATCCAGTCAGAGCTGAAGAAGCTTCTTGGATGAGAAGGGAACCGTCTTCAAAGAAAAACAAGATAGTCCAATTGCCTCTTGAAAAAGCACCTTTGGGACAACCATGACCTGGATGACTGAGAATCTCCATAGACAATATTCCATACTGTGTTGTTCTTCCTTTATTGCATCAAGTCGGGTCGCGTAGGTCCGCCTCATTTCAAAAAGTGTTGCATAATCAGGGGAGACTGTGATCAAGGCCCCACAGTTTCTTGCAGGGTCTCCTTTAAAGGCGTGGGTGGCTAGACAGACAGATGGGGAAAAGAAGGACTTTGAATTCAACAAGACACAGACTGATCAGTGTTTTGCAGGCTAGAAAACAATAGCACTTGAATTATGCCCAGAAATGAAGACACAAGCAGTACAGAGTGAATGGAGAATTTATTCCCTTCCACAAATTGCTGGATTACAATATCCAATCCAACCATCGTGTCCAAGAGACTTCCAAGATGCTGGAGATTTGGGAGACAACAAATTCCCTGGGTCTGCAATGTAGTTTCAGCACCCACATGGTCCTCTCCTGCCCACATCAATTCAGTGTTTCTTCAGTAGAAGAAACTCAATTTTTGCACTTCAGCCTACACAGTCCAGATTGAACTTTTTTTTTTCTTTTCTTTTGCAAGCAAATGAATGATAGAAGACTCTGAAACGGGATGAATACGTGCAAGAACCAAAGGCAGGTTGTACATTACATCCATCCTAGTTATGTTCTCTCAATTCCTATGTTCCATCTTGCATTCTTCTGGATTGCATCCTACAGTTGAGTGGATGCACCACACCCAAGAGACCTTCTCAGCAGTTCTCAGCTGAGAGGGGACATCTCATCCCCACATTTCAGTTGTGTGCAAAGACCGACCATTTCATGCAACACACAGAGCTATGGTAAGAACCATTGCTTAGCACAGGGGGTCTTCAAACTTGGCCAGTGGTGGGATTCAAATATGTGAACAACCAGTTCTCTGTGTGGATGCCGCTTCCGGAAGTCCATTCTGGGCCTGGGCAAGAAAAATTGGCTACCGGTTCTGCCGAAGTGGTGCAAACCGGCTGAATCCCACCACTGAACTTGGCCCTTTTATGACTTGTGGACTCCAACTCCCAGAATTCCTCAGCCAGCATGCCTGGCTGAAGAATTCTGGGAGTTGAAGTCCTCAAGTCATAAAAGGGTCAAGTTTGAAGACCCCTGGCTTAGCATATCTCTTTATACCAGCCATCAAGACACATTGGCAACGAAACAGAAGTCAAGACCTGGGATATCATCAGTCACCACACGATGTTCAGCAAAATTGGTTAAGTATGTTACTTTGTGGAAGAGGATTGTGTTCAGTTGTGTGGGGTGTAATGCATTTTGCAGAGTGCATTTTGGATTGGACTGTGGTCGGTTAAGCAATCCTCACACTTATGACTACGGCAGCATTCCCACAGCCAAGTGGTCAGAATTTGGACACTTAGCGACTGGCATGTTTTTATGGTGGTTGCAGCGTCCCAGGGCTATGTGATCACCATTTGCAACCTTCCTAGCTATCTTCTGACAAACAAAGTCAATCGGGGAAACTGGATTCAGTTAAAAACAACCATGTGGTTCACTTAACAATTGCTGTGATTTGCTGGCAAAAAGGTCGTAAATTGACTGCCTGGTCAATTGGTGCCAGTGTGATGGTTATACAGGTAATCCCCAGTTGGTGATGGTAATTGGAACCAGAATTGCCATCTCTATGTCATAAAACATCACTTCAGTCATAAAATGTCACGTCAGATAACTATGCTGCTTAGCAAAGGCAGTTCCGGCAGTCTCCCGTTGTTAAGCGAGTACAGTGCAGATCATGAAGCCAGGACCTCAAGTGATCATAACTTCTAACTTCTTGCCAGCTTCCCCATTGACTTTACATGTGGGAAGTTGGCAGGGAACATTGGAAATCACAATTACCTGACCACAGAGACTGCAGTGGCTTCACTGTAACTACTACTCATTCAGGACTGTTGTAAGTTTGAATGGTCACTGAGCAAGGGTGGATACACAAGGACCACCTGTGTTACTAGGTGAGATGTCATTGCTATACATTACTCTATCTCGCTGTACTAGGCGTTACTACATAACCCCATATCATTGTATCCTCTCCCACTGAGGAGTCCTACACCAACCTGTATCCTTTCCCAATGAGGAGAACTCTAAGGGCTGCCAACAAAGAAGAGGGAGTCAAGCTATTCTCCACAGCACCTGAAGGCAGGACAAGAAGGAACGGATGGAAACTAATCAAGGGGAGAAGCAACCTAGAACTAAGGAGAAATTTCCTGACAGTGAGAACAATTATTCAGTGGAACAACTTGCCTCCAGAAGTTGTAGGTGCTCCACACTGGAGGTTTTTAGGGAGATTGGACAACCATTTGTCTTAAATGGTATAGGATTTCCTGCTTGAGCCGGGGGGTTTGACCTCCAAGGTCCCTTCCAACTCTGTTATTCTGTTATTCTCTAAGATTTCTGGGGGTAACACTGCAAATAATTGACACCTTGGAAATGGCTACGTGCCTTTTGGATGTTTTCTCATGATTGACTGTGTGTCGGGATGCTTCCGATGGCATCGTGTGGAGTTGATTTTTGCCTTGTTTGACTCTTCACACTTTCATGTCTGTACATGATGCTGAAAGGCATCCTATAGCAGGTTCATGCAAATTGCTTTCGGCCGATGCAGGACTGCCTGGTCCATTGATGTCGTTGGGTGCTGAAGTGGAGCAGGAGTAGGAGCGTATCACTTCATTGCAAGTTACGGAAATTCTGTCCACCCACCTTGCTGAAACATGCCCACTGTCGTGCAGGGTGCATTGCTCGGGACCGTGCCTTGTGTTGGTTCTTTTGGCATATGCAAATGCATGTAGGCTCGAGACACAGCCAGCAAGCCAGCCTAAGCTTCTGCTGCCTCCCTTCCCCCGCTGCTCCCATTGCCATGCCAACACAGAATGCTGTATCTCTGTTCAGCAGATGTCAGTGCTGACAACTCCACCTCTCCCCACCCAGAAGCCTAAGCCGGAGGGATGGGGGTGGGTGGGCTGATTGGAAGGCTAGGATGCGAAGCCCCTTTTGCTGGATTTCAGCAAAGGCAAAACCCTGCAATCATTTTTTTGAATGTCAGGACTCATCAGCCGAGGAACAGCACATATCCCACTAACACAACGGCAACCAAGCAACAATACAGTAATAGCAACCTAAATTGCAGCACACGTCAGTGGAGAACACATCAGTTTATCTGAACGGAGCCTTGAACATATAATCTGCCACTTGTCACTCTCCTGAAGTTTAACATGGGTCTTTTAAGAACTCATGCCAGCTAATGGTGCTGATGATGATGGAGAATGATCTGTGCCAGACCTGGCCATTTTACGATCCCCGGGGCCTTTGGCTGTGCCTATCATTTCAATTGGAAATTAGAAATCAAATGTAAACAAGTGTACACCATGCATACAATATACGACCACAACTGAGCCCAAATTTTTGGTTGCTAAGTGAGACAGTTGTTAAGTGAGTTTTGCCCCGCTTTACAACCTTGCTCGTCACCGTTGCCCAGTGAATCACTGCAGTTGTTCATTTAGCAACGGTTATTAAGCGAGTCCGGCTTCCCCACTGACTTTGCTTGTCAGAAGGTTGCTAAAGGGGACCCCATGACCCTGGGACACTGCAACCGTCATAAGTACATGCCAGTTGCCAAGCATCTGAATTTTGATCACATGACCAGGGGAGGCTGCAACGGTTGTAAGTGTGACAAACGGTCATAACTCACTTTTTTCAGTGTTGTCATAACTTTGAATGGTTGCTAAATGAATGGTTGTGAGTTGAGGACTATCTGTACAATTGTATTGCTCCTGAACTATTACAATAGCCTATATGAATGGTTTAGGAACTGATCAAACTTCTTCTCCTAGCTTATTTTCTTAGGAAGGTTTGTTCCCCTTAATTTTTGCCATTTGCCATTAACTTGAATTGCTATGGAGACTCTCAGTCATCCAGTTCATGGTTGTCCCAGTGGTGCTTTTTCAAGAGGCAACTAGACTTCCATCCACGTCCAGGCCTCTTCCTAGATCAGGGGTGGGCAACCTCGGCTCTTTTATGACTCGTGGACTTCAACTCCCAGAATTCCTGAGCCAGCCATGCTGAGGGGAAAGGGAGAGTTTCCATGCTGAGCCATGGTGGCTCAGGAATTCTGGGAGTTGAAGTCCACGAGTCATAAAAGAGCCAAGGTTGCCTACCCCTGTCCTAGAATAAATATGCCCAGAATCACAGCTTTATGCTCATTCCTTCCATGGAATCCATGGGAATTGTAATTCGGTGGGAATATATGTAGGCATCTTTCATTTTTTACATATATATCTGACAGAGAATCCATGGCAAAGTTAACTCAGCAATAAAGTCTGTGGGATTACAAGGTAGGAAAGAAATTAGTACTATATTAATACTGCACAGTATTACAGTTCCCGGATAGGAAGACAAGACTCCCCCCCCCCCCCGTCCATTCAATTTGCTAAGAATAATAAGCGAATAGCTCAGAAGTGCAAATGACCGCAGATGTCATACTGTGGTTGAAATGCCTGGATGCTGTTGAAGACAAAGAGGCTGCCTCCCTGATAAACATTAACCATTTGGGTAATTCCTAAATAAGACTTTACTTTCTTGCCTTTGCCTTTGCCTTTTTTCCTTTCCTTTCCTTTCCTTCTCTTCCCTTCCCCCTCTCCTCCTCTCTTTCTTTCCCTCCCCTCCCCTCTTTTCCCTTCCCCTCCCCTCCTCTTTTCCCCTCTCCTCTCCTTTCCCCTCCCCTGCTCCCCTTCTCCTTCTCTCTTCTCTTCTCTTCTCTTCTCTTCTCTTCTCTTCTCTTCTCTTCTCTTCTCTTCTCTTCTCTTCTCTTCTCTTCTTCTCTTCTCTTCTCTTCTCTCCTACCCTACCCTACCCTACCCTACCCTACCCTACCCTATCCTATTATTTTCTCCTTCCCTTCCCCTCCCTTTCCTTTCCTTTCTTTTCCTTTCCTTTCCTTTCCTTCCCTTCCCTCTCCTCCTCTTTCCCCTCCTCCCCTTCCCTCCTTTCCCTTCCCCTCCCTCCTCTTTTCCCCTCTCCTCTCCTTTCCCCTTCCCCTCTTCTCTTCTCCTCTTCTCTTCTCTTCTCTTCTCTCCTACCCTACCCTACCCTACCCTACCCTATCCTATCCGATTATTTTCTCCTTCCCTTCCCTTCCCCTCCCTTTCCTTTCCTTTCCTTTCCTTTCTTTTCCTTCCCTTCTCTTCCCTTCCCCCTCTCCTCCTCTCTCTTTCTCTCCTACCCTACCCTACCCTACCCTACCCTATCCTATCCGATTATTTTCTCCTTCCCTTCCCTTCCCCTCCCTTTCCTTTCCTTTCCTTTCTTTTCCCCTTTCCTTTCTTTCCCTTCTCTTCCCTTCCCCTCCTCTTTTCCCCTCTCCTCTCCTTTCCCCTCCCCTGCTCCCCTTCTCTTCTCTTCTCTTCTCTTCTCTCCTACCCTACCCTATCCTATCCTATCCTATTATTTTCTCCTTCCCTTCCCCTCCCTTTCCTTTCCTTTCCTTTCTTTTCCTTTCCTTTCTCCTTTCCTTTCCTTCCCTTCTCTTCCCTTCCCCTCTTTTCCCCTCTCCTCTCCTCTCCTTTCCCCTCCCCTCCCCTGCTCCCCTTCTCTTCTCTTCTACCCTACCCTATTATTTTCTTTCCCTTCCCTTCCCTTCCCCTCCCTTTCCTTTCCTTTCTTTTCCTTTCCTTTCCTTTCTCCTTTCCTTTCCTTCCCTTCCCTTCCCCTCCCCTCTTTTCCCTTCTCCTCTCCTTTCCCCTCCCCTGCTCCTCTTCTCTTCTCTTCTCTTCTCTTCTCTTCTCTTCTCTTCTCTCCTACCCTACCCTACCCTACCCTACCCTACCCTATTATTTTCCCCTTCCCTTCCCTTCCCCTCCCTTTCCTTTCTTTTCCTTTCCTTTCTCCTTTCCTTCCCTTCTCTTCCCTTCCCCCCTCCCCCTCTTTCTTTCCCCTCCTCCCCTCACCTCCTCTCCCTTCCCCTCCCCTCCTCTTTTTCCCTCTCCTCTCCTTTCCCCCTCCCCTGCTCCCCCTTCTCCTTCTCTTCTCTCTTCTTTTCTCTTCTCTTCTCTTCTTCTCTTCTCTTCTCTTCTCTTTCTCTTCCTCTTTCTCTTCTCTTCTCTTCTCTTCTCTCCTACCTTACCCTACCCTACCCTACCCTACCCTATCCTATTATTTTCTCCTTCCCTTTCCCTTTCCTTTCCTTTCCTTTCTTTTCCTTCCCTTCCCTTCCCTTCCCCCTCTCCTCCTCTCTCTTTCCCCTCCTCCCCTCCCCTCCTCTCCCCTCTTTTCCCCTCTCCTCTCCTGTCCCCTCCCCTGCTCCCCTTCTCTTCTCTTCTCTTCTCTTCTCTTCTCTTCTCTTCTCTTCTCTTCTCTTCTCTTCTCTTCTCTTCTCTCCTCTCGTCTCCTCTTTCCTCTCCTACCTTACCCTACCCTACCCTACCCTATCCTATCCTATCCCTTATCCTTCCCTTCCTTCCCCTTTCCTTTCCTTTCCTTTCCTTTCTTTTCCTTTCCTTTTTCCTTTCCTTTCCTTTCTCCTTTCCTTTCCTCTCCTCTCTCCCCCTCCCCTCCCTTCCCCTTCTCCTTTCCCCTCCCCTTCTCCTCTCCCCTACACCTCTCCCCTTCCCATCTTCAGCTATACCCTTGCTTCATTTCAACCCATTTTTCTCCTCTTTTCCCAGCCAGCTATCTCTTTCTCTCACCTCATCTCAGTTTTTTCTACTGCTATCACCTTCCCCCCCCCTCTGCTTACCTACCATCTATCATCCTCTATCCTTGACTTACCACCACAATTGAGTCCAAAATTTCCATTGCTAAGCAAGAAAGTTGTTAAGTGAGGTTTTGCTCCATTATATGTTGTTAAGTGAATCACTGCAGTTGTTAAGTTAGTAACATGATTGTTAAGCGAATCTGGCTTCCCCATAGACTTTGCTTGTCAGAAAGTCGCAAAAGGGGATCACATGACCCACGGGCACTGTGTGTGTGTGTGTTACTTTGTTACTCTGTTATTCTGACCGTCATAAATACATGTCAATTGCCAAATGTCCAAATTTTTATCAAGTGACCATGGCAATGCTGCAATGATTGTGTGGAAAATGATCACAAGTCACTTTTTTCAGTGCCGTTGTAACTTCGAACGGTCCCTAAATGAATGGTTGTAAGTCGAGGACTACCTGCATTTATTTAATTTCTTTTTTTTAAAAAAATTTTTTTTATTGATTTGTTACAATAACAATCTTTAGTGCTTGGTAAACAGCACGTTGTCTGGGTTCACATATTTAAAAAACAATCAATAATAATTAAATTTTATAGTTCCATAATCAATATATTGATTAATGATATATTGCTTTGATCTTCTCTTCTTCCAGTAGTATTCTCCTTTTGTGAACATTAAAGAAATATAGTTCTTATTATTTTCGATAGATACAAAGTTGGATATAAACATTTTTCTTGTGTTTGTACAAATAACAGCAACATCAGCATATAACATCTTTTCTGATCAGCTTATGTTTCAATTGTATTTATAAAAGTCATCTTGTTAAGTCACTATATGTCCTGTTTTCAAGATTCTTATTTAAGCTTAATTTCCCCTCTGTATTCAAACCATTCTTATCAATCATAATCAACCAGTGGAACAGCTTACCCTCAGAAATCGTGGGTGCTCCATTGCTGGAAGTTTTTAAAAAGAGACTGGACAATCACCTGTCTGAGATGGTATAGGTTCTCCTGCTTGAGCAGGGGGCTGGACTAGAAGACCTCCAAGGTCCCTTCCAGCTCTATTCTATTCTATTCTATTCTATTCTATTCTATTCTATTCTATTCTATTCTATTCTACCTTTAAATATCCAAATTTTCCATTCACATACACTATCCCAATATTTTTACATTTCATATATTATAAAAAAATACTATACTACTTGTATATCATGTCCCTCTTACTATAGGGCCCCTTTATATCCATAATTTATCTATTCTTTTAACCATATTCAAACAAGCGTTTAATCATATAGTACTCCCTCTGGTAAGTCGAATCAAATCTCTTGAATCTAACTCTAGCCTTCTTCTTTTGCCAAGTAACTTTCCAAGTCAGTGTATTCAACTTGCCAGGGAATTCTTCCTGTATTTTTGTAAATGTTGTTGGGAATAGAAGAGATAAGTTAAGCAAGACATGCGTTTTTTGTCTCCCAAACTTTAATGATTCTCCTGGCTGCTCTATAATCCATTTTGTTAGATCTTCTTTCCTATCTTCAAGTTTGTTTTGAAGCCCTGAAAAATAAGATATCTTTTCCATTTCCATTCTTATGGCAAAATCTTGCAAGTTTTCTTTTGTTTGTATTAAGCTATGGTTCTTTTCATCTGTAGCTTCGCTCTTTGGGTCACTGTCCTCTGGTCTGTGTTCTGTCCTCTGGTTTGTTTGTTCATTTTTTGTCGTCATTTTCTGAGGGTTTTTTTAATTGTAAGTTTAAGTTAAAGATGTGCTCATTTATTTAATTTCTATGCTGCCCATCACAGAGACTCTGGGTGACTCATGCTCTTCTTTGTCTTTGGGTTCAACTTCAACCCATGTTGTCCCATCCTGACGGCCATCTCCAGACATGAGATTGAAACAGCAGCCTCAGTCTGGGGAAGAGATGGAAAGCTGCATATTGTGTTCCTGTTGGATGATATCTTATTCCAAATCAAGCAATAACTTTTCTCCAATTGCTGCTAAAAATATAGAGCACTTTTCTACAAAATATAAGCCTTTAACCCATTCTGCTTCTGCTTCTCTTGCTCCTCAAAACCTCCTTGGTATTGATCATACATGAACTTGTTAAGCCTTGTTCACCTTTTAATATGTCTCCTTATAGTGAATGTTTTTCTTTGGGACATTTATCTTAAATTCATCTTCTTCCTTAGCAGGTGTGACCTTCTTCCTCTTCTTTCTGGCTGGCTGATTACAAAGTTTACTTCATATTCAAAGAAGTGTTGGATCTGGACCACAACAATCAAGATGAATTTTTTTGCATCTCTTTGCTGTCTTCTGCTGGTTGTCCACAGATTTTCAACCCAGATCTGGTGGCCCCAATAAATTATTCTTGGTTGCAAGCTTTTATAAGCCAGGACTGGCTCTGCTGTTACAAATCTACATACAACTACAATGGGACCTAGAATTTCCATTGCTAAGTAAGGCGATTGTTAAGTACATACCACTTTGCAATGCCTTGGTAAGGTCACACTTGGAATACTGCATCCAGTTTTGGTCACCACGATGTAAAGGAGATGTTGAGACTCTAGAAAGAGTACAGAGAAGAGCAACAAAGATGATCAGGGGACTGGAGGCCAAAACATATAAGGAACAGTTGCTGGAATTGGGTATGTCTAGTTTAATGAAGAGAAGGACGAGGGGGGACATGATAGCAGTGTTTCAATATCTCAGGGGCTGCCACAGAGAAGAGGGAGTCAAGCTATTCTCCAAAGCACCCAAAGGCAGGACAAGAAGCAACGGATGGAAACTAATCAAGGAAAGAACCAACCTAGAACTAAGGAGACACTTCCTGACAGTTAGAACAATTAATCAGTGGGACAACCTGCCTCCAGAAGTTGTGAATGCTCCAACACTGGAAGTTTTTAAGAAGAGACTGGACAGCCATTTGACTGAAATGGTGTAGGGTTTCCTGCCTGAGCAGGGGGTTGGACGAGATGACCTCCAAGGTCCCTTCCAACTTTATTATTATTATTATTATTATTATTATTATTATTATTATTATTATTATTATTATTATTATTATTATTATTATTATTATTATTATTATTATTATTATTATTATTATTATTATTATTATTATTATTATTATTATTAATTATTATTATTATTATTATTATTATTATTATTACTACTACTACTACTACTACTACTATTACTATTATTATTATTATTATTATTATTATTATTATTATTATTATTATTATTATTATTATTATTATTATTATTATTATTATTATTATTATTATTATTATTGTCACATCCAACCCAATTTGCCCTGGTTGTTAAGCAAATGTCAAGCGCTGGGGAAAATCAGGAGAGTCAGGCAGTTCAAATGTCTATAAAGATTTATTGCCAGCCTAAACTCTTTGCAAGAATCTGACCAACTGGCAGTTAAGGCAGGGGTAGGCAACCTTGGCTCTTTTATGACTCGTGGACTTCAACTCCCAGAATTCCTGAGCCAGCATGGCTCAGCTTGGAAACCTCTCCCTTTCCCCTCAGCATGGATGGCTCAGGAATCCTGGGAGTTGAAGTCCACGAGTCATAAAAGAGCCAAGGTTGCCTACCCCTGGGTTAAGGGAAATGAGCAGGAGATAAGAGAGACATTCTAGGTGGGCTGGACTTAGATCTCTTGCGGGCACGCAGGGACTCGTGACTGATGACATGTTTGACCCCTCCCTTGAGCTCAGCCTGGTCATCTCCTACAGCCAATTCCTGCAGTTGTTAAGTGAGTCGTGCGGTTGTTAAATGAATCCAGCTTCCCCCACTGACTGCTTGTCGGAAGCCAGCAGGGAAGGTCACAAATGATAATCACATGTCTCTGGGATATTGCAACCATTGTAAATATACTCCAACTTTTGATCACATGACTGTGTGGTAGCACTGATGATCTTAAGGGCAAGGACCGATTTGTAAGTCATTTTTTTTCAGTGTTGGTGTGTCTCTGAATGATCACTAAACAAATGGTTGTAAGTGGAGGACTACCTGTCGAATAAGCTCACTTTTTTACCTGCAAGTGCAGGCAAACAGACAACCAGAAAGTGATGGAAGACAAAACAATGTAAGCTAGAAAACCTGTCCTGTGCCGTCCTGTGGACATTTTTGTGCAGGATCTTTTGAGTTGCTCCCAATATCAGCTCATTCTTGTCTTTTTCCTTCTTGTTTCACATGACTGCCTCCCTACTTGTTCTTAACATGGATTCCCTCTTGAGGTGTTGAAGCTCAGCAAACGGGGTTCCCATTAGTGGGAGCTCTCATATCATTGTTTCTCAAGCTTGGCAACTTTAAGACGGGTGGATTTCATATAAATATAAATATAAATATAAATATAAATATAAATATAAATATAAATATAAATATAAATATAAATATAAATATAAATATAAATATAAATATAAATAATATAAATATAAATAATATAAATATAAATAATATAAATATAAATATAAATATAAATAATATGAATGTAAATAATATAAATATAAATATAAATATAAATATAAATATAATATGAATGTAAATAATATAAATATATAAATATAAATATAAATATAAATATAAATATAAATATAAATAATATAAATATAAATATAAATATAAATATAAATATAAATATAAATATAAATATAAATATAAATAATATGAATGTAAATAATATAAATATAAATATAAATATAAATATAAATATAAATATAAATATAAATATAAATATAAATAATATAAATATAAATATAAATATAAATATAAATATAAATATAAATATAAATATAAATAATATAAATATAAATATAAATATAAATATAAATATAAATATAAATATAAATATAATATGAATGTAAATAATATAAATATAAATGAGATGTCAAGACTCTGGAAAGGGTTCAAAGAAGAGCAACTAAGATGATTAGGGAGCTGGAGGCTAAAACATAGGAAGAACGATTGCAGGAACTGGGTATGCCTAGTTTAATGAAAAGAAGGACTAGGGGTGACATGATAGCAGTGTTCCATTATTTGGGGGGCTGCCAGAAAGAAGAGGGGGTCGACCTAATTTCCAAAGCACCAGCAGGCAAAACAAGAAACAATGGATAGAAACTAACCAAGGAGATAAGCAACTCAGAACTAGGGAGAAATTTCCTGACAGTGAGAACAATCAACCAGTGAAACGGTCTGCCTTTAGGCGCTGTAGGTGCTCCATCACTGGAGGTTTTTAAGAGACTGGACAGCCATTTGTCTGAAATGGTATAGGACAGTGATGGCGAACCTTTTAGAGACCGAGTGCCCAAACTGCAACCCAAAACCCACTTATGTATCGTCGAGTGCCGGGTGGGCATGGCCCATTGGGTGGGTGTGGCCCATTGGGTGGGCGTGGCTGCGGTGGTAACGGCAGACTGGCTGGGACTAAAAAGTTCAATCGATCAATTCCAACTTTGCGAGATCTTTTTTTTCCCCGCGAGAAGTTGAAATTGATTGATTGAACCTTTTTTTTTTTTGCACATGGCGGTGGAGGCCTAAAGCGAAAAGGTTTTATAAAACCCAGCTGAAGGCCTAGGACTGGGGCGACAGCACGTGTGCCCACAGAGAGGGCTCTGCGTGCCACCTGTGGCACGCGTGCCATAGGTTTGCCACCACGGGTATAGGAGGAAGGGGTTGGACTAGAAGACCTCCAAGGTCCCTTCCAACTCTGATGATGATGATAACTCTTCAAACCTGGCAAATTTAAGATGGCTAGAGTTCAACTTTAAGACAGGTGGACTTCAACGTCCCCATTCTGGCTGGGGAATTCAGAGAGTTGAAGTCCACGCTTCTTAAAAGTGTGAGGTTTGAGAAACACTGTCTCACACCATACTGTTCTCCAGCTCCTGAACTCAGTTCTACCTCGTCCCACTTTCCATAGGTGAGATGTTTTTATTTCAAATTCAAAATCAGAAAAAAAATGTGCCTGTGGGTGTCCATTCCTCTGCCACTCCCAACATCAAGCATTCGATATTTTGGTGAACTCCCAGCCAAATGCACACAGAATTAAATCTCAAATGGATCAGTGATGCAGGATTTGAATGTCTCTTTTCAGTTCTCTGATGGGGTAAGTCAGGGAGAGCGAGTGTTGATTAACTTGTGACCTTGGTGGCTGCTAACGTAGTGATGACTTGGCTTTAACTGTTTTTGAAGGAATAGGAAGTATACATGGTGCCTTGTAGCTGGTTTCTTGCTTAACGGAGGTTGCAGTTCTTTCACTAGTAAGATCAGTTAGATTCTGATCATTGAGTGGTATAATCATAACAGCTACTCCTTTGTGTCTGTCTCGTTGTGTGCAATATCTGCAAAATGTTTTCTCTCTAAAGATAAAATATTTGGGGGAACTCTGGGTTCTTCCACTCTTCCTCCAGACCTTGTGCATCCTGCTGCTATGTAATTTTCTGAAGTAGCTTTGCAGAATATCTATGGAGATTCTCAGTCATCCAGGTCATGGTTGTCCCAAAGGTGCTTTTTCAAAAAGCAACTGGACTTCATTTTTTCTTGAAGATGCTTCGCCTCTCATCCAAGAAGAAGCTTCTGAGGAAGAAGCTTCTTGGATGAGAAGCGAAATGTCTTTAAGGAAAAAACAAAGTCCAGTTGCCTTTTGAAAATACACCTTTGTAGAAGTAAGGTTGCTTTTAATCATATCTTTATTATTTTTGTAAACAACTCAAGGCAGTGTGGGAAGTCAGCCCCCCCCCTCCCGAGAAAAAAATATTTTTGGGAACATTAAAAGGCAGAATATTATATTTCCCCAAAGGATCTTAAAGGCAGAAACACCCCCCCCCCCAAGTCTCTCTGCCCCAAACAGAAACCAGGTCTGCAGAAATGCAGATGTGATAATCTTGTCAGAAAGATTGGAGCCAGGAAGCTTGGATTAGAAAGACAAAGATCTCTAGAATCAACAATCCAAATCACACCAAAAAAATCTAACACAGGACATAGTCATCAGCCACAGCCACAGGGAAGTAGGATATGACCTTTGGGACATAATAGGATTAACCCACCACAATCAGAATACCAGAAAGGCACACTCAGACTCAGGTCAAAGTTCATGCCACAGGAACAACTCCAAACAAAAGCTCAAGAAGGTATAAAAACCCACCACTCCCTGCTACATGTGATCAACTTTCCCAGAGTCATCTTTCTGTCTGGCTCTCCTCTTCAATAAACTACAACCTTCTTTCTAAAGCACTCTCCATTTTGTTTATTCCCAGCTTGGACTGGACCCTGATGAAGATTTTTCTTTCAACAGCAGCAAACATACCCAATACCCCTTCCTCCTCTTATTTTTCCCCACAACAATCCTGTGAGGTGGGTTGGACCAAAAGTCATCCAGCCAGCTTTCATGCCAAGGCAGAACTACAGCTCACCATCTCCTGGTTTCCTGGTGCTTTTACCACTGGATTGCCCTGTGCCCGAGCAAGTATGGAGTACTTTGAAATTCTCTGGAACATTTTGGAGGCACGTTTTACACCAGATCCGACTCCTTCTCTAGATTGGATAATGTGACTGAAAAAAAATGTATTAATTCAGCACACAATTTACAGGCAAATGCTTTCTTGTGTAAATATCGTTGGACAACAAAGATATTGTTTCCTGAACAGTCTGGTGTATCTGATAGATTTTTGGCTGCTAATCATGAAAATAACCCATAATTTAACCTATTGTCCCATTTTATGGAATCTTTTGTTTTTATACTATGGCAAATGTGCACCCTTCAATACTTGAAGGAACACATGAAAGAAACAGATGAAAACATGTAACTGTTGTTGAAGCATATGCAGTACAGTACATCAAGTACAACTGGAATATTTGTGAAGAACTAGAAGTAGTGGCTCTGCTATTTAGAATGCAGCCTGGATATATCAACTACTTTTGCTATACATGCGAATAGGACAGCTGTGCAATAGAGTCACGTTACATTAAAAAGAAGTGGCCACTCCAAAAGAATTTGGTATTTTTGCCTCTGCTTCACATAAAACAAATTTTGTGAAAGTGATAAACAAGGAAGGTGAAAATTTTCGTTATTTGAGACAGATGTTTCCAAGAATAACTGAGATTAAGAAAGGCATTTTTGTTGGTCCACAGATCAGATACGCTTCAAAGATCTGTTAGTGGGGCCAGAGAAGACCACCTGGAAAGCATTCAAGAATGTTCTTGAGCATTTTCTTGGCAACTGGAAAGCACTGAACAACATTCAGATGGTTGGCAAACTTCCTACAGCATACAAGACCAGTGGTGGGATTCAGCCGGTTCACACCACTTCGGCAGAACCGGTAGCTAATTTTTTGTTGCCCAGGCCCAGAATGGACTTCCGGAAGCAGCATCTACAGACAGAGAACCGCTTGTTCACATATTTGAATCCCAACACTGTACAAGATCATAAAGTATATGTCACTGAAGATTTTCTGCATTCACACTTGAGTTTCTTTTCTGAAAATCTGGATACAGCCAGTGACAAACATAGTGTACGTTTTCACCAGGACATTGCCACAATGGAAAAACAATATCAGGGCAAATAGGATCCATCAAAGCTTGTTGACTGCTGTATTGTTAGACATTGAACGAGATGCAATGGACACCGAGTACAAATTAAATCAGGAGCAAAACACTTTGGGTCCTGTTGAACTCATCCAGCGTGTCAGAAACATTCTGCGATTAAATACATTATAGTCACTAAAAATTAATTTCGTATTTTTCAAGATTCTTATGTGATACACTCGTTCTGAAATTATATTTGTGATCAGTTTGAAGGGATCTGTCATGCTCACCAAAAGTCTTTCAGGAAGCAAAACTTTTGGAAAAAAAAATCTTATCCAGTGTATTTGCAGCTTTCGACAAGTGTGTAAGGGATTTATATTTGTTGCTATTTTTCGTCAAATTCTATGGGGCCTCAGTCACCAGTCTTAGGCTGTTTAGGCTGTTTTACATATTGAAATTAAAAATAGAAAAATAGAAAAACAAAAGCCAAAACTCTAATACATACTCACACTGGAGAAGGATAACCAACACATTGATATTGGTCAGAATAAATTATCTGGGAATGCACCCTCTCCTAGGGCTGAAATATCTTTTTACAGTTTTATGAAATCCCATAGAACAACTTTGTGTCCAACATTGGCAACTTTACGATCTGTGGACTTCAATTCCCAGTATTCCCCAGCCAGCCATAATGACTGAGGAATTCTAGGAATTCTAAAATTTGAAGTCCGTAAGTCTTAAAGTCGCCAAGGCTGGACACTGCTGCCATGGAGCGTCAGAGCCACAAAGGCATAGGGCTGAGGTGGGGAATGTTGTTTCTATAGGGGAAGCAACACAAAAGGCACATTGCGACATTCCATAAAATGACAAAGCTTCACAACTGGGACCTGGAGTTAGCCATTCTTTCCAGATCTTCCTGGTTAGGTAGAAATGACCGGTTATTATCTGCAGGGATCTTTGACAAATGTGCCCTCCATCCCAATTTTCCTATTCCCCGCCCCCCCTCTGGTTAGGAAATTTAAACCTTCCTTTTCTTTCCTATTTAATTTAGTTAATGTCCTTGTCTACATTCTCTCCTCTTGGTTTCTTGCTAGAGAGAGAAAGAGAAAATACTGGATAGGGCAGGCCTGTTTTCTGGTATTGTTTTCATTTTAGCCCATGGGTCCTCAACCTTGGCAACTTTAAGACTTGTGGACTTCAATTCCCAGAATTCCTCAGCCAGCAAAGCTGGCTGAGGAATTCTGGGAGTTGAAGTCCCACAAGTCTTAAAGTTGCCAAGGTTGGAGACCCCTGTTTTAGCCCACCCATTTTAAAACGTTTTTTTTCCCCACTTCTTTCCCTTATGCAGAATCTTAGGTTTGGTTTTGCACCACAACTCCATCCCTGCACTTTCTAAAAATCTCCCAATTGCCCTTTCCTTTCCCACAATCCCTGCTCTTTTTTCTTCCTTTTTCTTTCTTCCTATCCTCCAGCCCTTCTCTTTGTTTGCTGAAACCGTTGTTCTCGAACTTTATCCCATCGTCTTTTTCTCTGGAAATCTGTCCCTTCCTTTTTCCAGCCCAAATCTCTTGCGTTTGCTGCATCCAATTGCAGGCACCATCTCCTATTGTGATCTTTCTGGCTTAGTTTCCGCTGACTCTCCTCTCTTCCCCCATCAGGCTTCAGTCTCCGCCCCCCCCCCCAAAAAAAACCCTTCCCCATTCGACGTGCCACATTAATTGCCTCCTTCCTGATTCCCTGTCCCTCTCCATCCCCACCCAGTTCTTCTATGCGGCACAGTTTCTGCCAGTTCCTCTGTTGCCACGTGTGCATCCAAGGTACCACATTCCCAGCTCATTGCCATGGTGACCATTAACCCCTTCTATATTTGCTAGGAGGCTGAGCGGCTCTTGATGCTTCCTTACGTTGAATGAGAAAGTTGATGGACCTCCAGCCTCTCTGGATTTCTGCTCCCCTAAGCTCTGCGGAGAAAGGGTCCCCTGGAGAAGAGCCCCAAAATCCCTGTCCCCCAACCCACGCAACTGACCCAGATCCCACTCTCCCTTTTCTGATAACAGTAATCCTTTCTCATTCCAATTTTGGGAAACACTTTTCCTGCCTTCTGTAAATTTTCTCCCCAGAGAATCAAAATTCTGCTGGTTCTGCCCTTGAACAAGTGGACCAATGAAAAAAGGAACCTCTTATTTTTTATTATTATTCTTTATAGCCTACTTCTTTTTTTCTTTTTTCTTTCCTTCCTTCCTTTTCTCTTTCCTTCCTTTTTTCTTTTTCTTTCATTTATCCATATAAATAACTTAAAGCAGCAAACATAACTCCTTCCTCCTTCCAGCCCCGTGGGTTGGGCCGAGAGTGAGTGACTGGCCCAAAGGCACCCAGCCAGCTTTCATGGGTGGAACTAGAACCCCAGTTTCTTGGTTTTTTAGGCCTGTACCTTAATCACTAAATCAAAGTGGCTCTCTGTGATCCATACTTACAGCCCTGGGGCTAAAAGAAATTCCTAACCATTGGGTAGATTTTCGTAGCCTTATGCACTCTGGGATTTGTTAGGATCCCACCAGGCAGGGGATTCCGTAGCCATAACAATGCCAACTTGTTTTGTTTGAAATAAAGTTTATTGAAGTTGTATTTACAGTATAATACAGAGTAAATAATATTTTGTTGTCCCAATCCCTCCTCATTGCAAGGAGGGAGATGGGGTTGGGACACTGTATTAATAATAATCATAGTAATTAATAACAATTTCCTTGTAATTATTATTTTTTTAGAAACCCAGGTTCTTTTGTTCATTAAACCCCTCCCCTTAGGATCCCCTTGTCCCCTACCCCATTCAACCCAAAAATCTAGGATGCAGACTAAGAAAATAACATTAAGTGTCTCTCAAAACCAGCACTGTGGCTCTGCCTCATTTGTTGCAGATTCCATTTTTTTCTCACAATAGCAGCTCCCTACTTGCTTTATATTTGAAGTTTCATTCTGTTTAACTTTACTATTAATAGAGAATAAAATGCTGGGCTGGTATCAAGATGTGTGTGTGTGTGTGTGTGTGTGTTGCACAAAGCAGAACATTTCTGTTTCTTTCATAATGTGATCAAACTGCTATGAAGAGCAATATTTTACTTTAGGGAAGTATATGGCTTGATCATATACATTTTTTCCCAAGCCATCCTTCTAATCTCAGTGCTGACATCCCCAAGTCTTCCTCTCTTTTATCTGTGTAAATGTACAAGATGGCTTTTAGCCCTTGAAAGTCTTATTATGTAAAATATTTAGCTCCATGCACGTGGAACCCAAGTCTTGACAAATACGGTTTTTTTCTCTCCGTGTCAAAATCCACGAGCCAAAGGCATCACCTTTATTCCTCTTGCAGAATTTCTGTGTCTTAGCAGCTCTAGACTGGATGGAAGCTGAACAGGTGCATATTTCCCAGCCATGAGATGTAGGATTGGTGAAAGACTCAATTATTCGATTTCATCTATAAAGGCACATGAGCCCTGCTCTTTCCGAGCACAATAAAAATAAAAGGCTTCCTCTTGCTGCTTTCAGCTCTTTTCTGCAGGAAATCATGAATGCAGAGTTAGCAAATTGAGGTTCTGAAAAGACACTTGCACCTTTAAAAGTTACATTCAGACGTTCTCACCAGGTGTTTCCCCCACACGCCTTCTTAAAGTTCTGGGGAGGCATCACAGAAATCAGACTGCCGTATTTATTTGAAGTTTTCCCTTTCCTCTGCATGCTCTAGAAAGCTCGCACAAGGAGAAACATGGATAGATGAAGAGGAGTAATTGTCCTTTCTTGATTCGTATGTACTTGGGACTGTGCTGCCACGGTACATAGGCCTGTTCTAATTTCTGGGTTCACATAAAAGGCTGACATTTAAACTAGCCACAAAAATGGGATCACACAGTCACACGCTGCCTCATCTAGATTGCAAAACCCTAGATGACCTCTAGATGCCGCGGCAAAGAGATATGAAATACTACCTCTTGGATGCCATCTAGTGTTCAGCTCAGATACAGTAGCTTAACAATACACTCAGCCGAAACCCGGATGGCTAGTTTGTACCCGTCTCCTGTAAACCCAGCCTTAAGCGCCCCTTGGTGGCTGCTAGGGTGCTGAGCCCATGTGAAGCAATGATCCAAGGCCACGCATCACCAATAGACAACCTCTCTCCACCCCTCATTCAGAGGTGAATCAGCAAACACAACAGATGCAGTTGTCCAGTCTGAACCCTGAATAACCCAAAGGTTTATTCCTAAGTCAGAATGCACAATGCAAAGGACTTTGCAGGCAAGACTTACATTGCAGTCACTTTGCTTAATGACCCCACCTTCCTTATTCTTCATTGCCTGATATCCAGAACTGCTAAAAGCTTTCTCTTCCGAAGCCTCCCTCCTTTAGGCTGTCTCAGCAATCCCTGAATTTTGTGCCAACCCAGTAGGAGGAGAGCCGTGCTTAGTCGCTGGTAGCAAAATAATCAGAAGCTCCCGAAAACGTATGCCTTTTAAGGCAACACATTAATTGGAAACGGTGCTATGGAGGGCTCCTGGTTTTGGGGTGGTTTGGGGAGGGTGTGTGTGGAATGCGACAGAAGCCTGAGAAAATAAAACCACTGCTCTAATTGAATGTGCTTGGACCCATCTCTCAAAGAGATTCCTGACAGCCAAGATTGCAATGTTGATTTGTCAATTTTGTTGCTGTATCTCGGAGGCAGGAATCAGCTGGAGGCGTGCCTCTTGCCCATCAGCCACGGGACACAAAAGGATGACCTTCCCACAAACGACCAGTTAGAAAAACGTGGGAAGAAACCAGTGGGCACTCTTTTTTATTTTTCACACCATCTTTGCACTTGCTTGCGGGTGTGAATTTTCATTCACAGCCTGTATACCTTAATCTTCCATGTGTTAGCAAACGTACACAAAGCTGCGAGATTTTACCACACCTGATTACTACACGACACAGCCGCCCACTTCAGTGGGATTTATTTCTGTGTAAACAATCAGAATATGATACATTATTATTTTTTCCCCCTATAAAAACACAATCCTGCATCCAAAGCTCTCGTCTGTCATTCTGTGAGCTTATGGCCGTTAACGTATATTTTGGAATTGGTCTGGTGGTATAAACATTGCCTTTTTTTAAAAAAAAACTTGAATATTCTGAGTCTTTAATCATTTTTAAGGAGATACAAGGAATAAACTTTTTTCCTAAAAATTTCCTTATCGTAATCGAGACTGCAATCCTAAATAAATATGACATCAATGAATATTTTCATGGACATCCATTAAAAACATATAAAATAAAGAATATATGCTTATTTATTTAGAAGAGTTGTTTTCTGAAAACGCATGATTGAATATGCTGTCATAGGATTTCAGCAGGTTCACTGGCTGGGGCTTTAGATATCTGTGACTAAATTCACTTAAGCCCTACTTAAGAACAAGGAATTCTTTTTAGCTTTCTGTAACTGAGTAATGTCTGAGTAAATATGCATAGGACTGAATGGTAAAACCACTTTAATCCCACAGCAATGTTACTCGGTGTTTGATTACTTGCTAACATGTCTGCTGGAAAATTCTTACATCTACAGATTCCCTATGGCAGTGGTCCCCAACCTTTCAGGCTTGGCGGGGGGAGAGAGGGGACAGTTCTGTGCGAGCAGCAGGCACTCGCACGAGTGCACACAACTCCATTTGCACGAGCAGTGGGTGCAAGCAGCCACCGCTCGTGCAATTGAAGCTTGTGCACGAGTGCAAGCAGCCACCACTCATGCAAATAGAGCCGTATGCACGCACGCATACTAACCCACCACTTGCACCGCCCAGGGGTTGGGGCTGCAGCCCAGGGGTTGGGGACTCCTACCTTACAGTTTCTATGAATGTTTGCCTATGATCAGGATTTGCCTAGTTGTCAAATCACAGCTTCACCGAGGCCAGATGTTGTGTTCCAAAAGGAAAACCACTGGCCCAGGATGAAGAGTTT
This sequence comes from Azemiops feae, assembly GCA_023970755.1. Classification (NCBI taxonomy): domain Eukaryota; kingdom Metazoa; phylum Chordata; class Lepidosauria; order Squamata; family Viperidae; genus Azemiops; species Azemiops feae. The sequence goes on along the minus strand of JALGBA010004202.1, from coordinate 907,960 downwards.
TCCAGGCGCTGGACAAAAATTTGGAAAATCTGAGGTCTCGTCTTCCCTTTCATTATTCCTGCTTACCAATCAAAAGATGATCCCACCCAAATGCCTCTTGTGGACCTCTAGAACATTATAGATTATTTCTTCTCAGTTGTGCAAGAACATTTTGCGCTCGTGGGGGGTTGTATGGACTGGCGTATGGAGAATGTCCAAGACAAATAAGAACAGAACGGGTCTACTTAGGAGAAGTGATCCTGACCGTAGCCACACAAAATCTGGAGAACATACCCAAAGGCCTTCAGACTCTGCCACGCAAAGTTTACAGTGGCTTGCTCCTCTTATCTATGCCACGGTCCTTCTTCTGGAAAAAAAAAGCAGCCTTTAAACAGGAAGCAGAAATCAATATTACTATGTATCTATCACAGTACTGTTTTCTTAGAGCGATGAGATCAAAAGGACTGGAAACTTAATTCAGGGCAAAGAGCAATTTGTAGGGTCCCATTCATTCACAGCGCCTCCTAGAGGGCAGATGTTTCCATAATTCATATTCCAGTCCCAGTCCCCCACCCAACCCCACCCCAAGATTAGAATGTATTATAGTGTCACTATATACAGCCATGAAAATTCAATGGTTGACTTTGGGTCGATCACCGTCTCTCTCTGCCCAGCCTCGACAGAATTTTTGTGGGAGGCATGAGAGGAAATCGTTCTTTTTTATATATATATATAAAAATGCGGAGAAGAGGAAGACTTATTTGAACCAGGTGCACCCTCTTGCAACAGAGCAAGTTTAGCAACGCCTTCTTTCCTTTGAATAAGCTACCGAGGCTGGGATGAAGAAGGAAATGGCAAACGAAGAGACCTGCAGAGATGCCCTTGAGGGAGGACAAGGAAAAACCACGTGCACAAAATAGATCTTGTGCTGGATTGCGATCTCCAACGCGCTACCTGAAGGTGAACTGAGCTGCAGTTGATGCTGACACAGCAGCAGGATGAGACATGCCCGGGGGGGGGGGCAGGGGGGGGGAAGAGAGATTCAGAAAGCTCTTTGTGTGCCAAATCTGAGTCTGCAGCATTTTTTGTTTCCTTCCTCTCCTTTTTGAAAGCCATTCAGAGGGATCCGATGTTCTTTATCCTTCACCAATCCTCGTGATTTGCCAGTTCTTCCTACTTCTACGGTGTCTGCACACAATGGCCCGTTGGCTTGCTCAATGGCCTTCTAATGCAGTTGATCGCCGTCGCTTCTAACTGGGTTAAAAAAAGGAGCAGGATGGCCTTTGCTTCTCCCAAGGAGGCTGCGTTGCAAATGTAGGGAAACTTCCGTATTTGGGAATTTCCTCTGTTTCAGTGTTTCTCAATCTTGGCAACTTTAAAAAATGTGGACTTCAACTCCCAGAATTCCCCAGCCAGCAACGCTGGCTGGGGAATTCTGGGAGTTGAAGTCCACATTTTTTAAAGTTGCCAAGATTGAGAAACATTGATCTATCTCTTGCAAAATAGGTATGGATGAGCCACTTAATCCAATTAAGACCATGTTCCTTTCTCATTCCTTATAAAGAAAATGGAGCAATTCCCCTCCCCCCCTCTGCTTGTACTGTGGGACAGAAAAATAGGCTGGTGAAACAAAAAAATCACTAAGGAAAAATGGCGTCCTCTTGGCCTACGTAAGATGTATGCATGAGGCAGAGATGAAGGACAGGTAGTCCTTGACTTACAACCATTCTTTTTTTAGTGACCGTTCAAAGTTACAATGGCACTGAAAAAAGTGACTTATGACCATTTTTCACAGTTGCGACCATTGCAGCATCCCCATGGGTCCTGTGATCAGAATTCGAATGCTTAGCAATTGGCATGTATTTATGATGGTCGCAGCGTTCCCGGGGCCATGCGATCCTCTTTTGCGACCTCCTGATAAGCAAAGTCAGTGGGGGAAGCTAGATTCACTTAACAACCATGGCAAGAAAGGTTGTAAAATGGGGAAAACTTAACAACTGTCTTGCTTGGCATCGGAAATTTTGGGCTCCGTGTGGTTATAATTCGAGGACTACCTGCATTTCATTAGCATCGAAAGCATTTTATATTTCCATAAAAATATCCCCTTTAGACCTACCAAGATTCCTCACATCTTTTTCTCTTACTGTTTTTGCCTTCACTTTTCCACCAAATGCACTCTATTTTTCTTTCCCTCCCTTTTTTATCCAGAAATTCTAATGGCAAGCTTGCTTATCATGGTATTTTCTTCCAAATTTCATTGCACTTTTCAATACTTGGTTCTTCTTGGCTCAACAGTCCACAGACAGGAGCTAGAAAGGAATAGTTGAATAACAGAGAGAAAGTAGGAACAGGGAAAGGTGTGTGTGTGTGTGTGTATTTTAAAATGATAATGGATACATATTAAAACAATGGAATATTACAAAAAAATAAATTAGATCAGAGAAAGGAAAACATGAGCCTCTGGAATGCTTATAGATGTCTGCACCAGCAATAAATTCTGTAAGGAATTGAAAATTGAAGACAATTAAAAGGAAGGAAGATGAAAATGGGGTTAATTTAAAATTAAGAGCGAAGGAGCAGACAGCCCAAAAATATAAATAATTTTAAGAAGAAACTAAAACAGAGAAGGCAGTAAAGCAGTGGCCATGTCACAGATAAATTGGGCAAACCAAAAATGAATAATGTCTGAAATAAAAAGGAAGGAGAAATTACTAAATACTTTCTTTGTGAGTGTGGGTTTTCTCTCTGTGTTTCTTTTTTTTTTTTAATGTGGTTTTCACCTTGCTGAAGAGAGTCTTGTGTTATAAGGAACTTCGATCTGTGGCCCACAAGGCCAGGACGCTTAAGATGGAGGTGGCATTTGAGGCATTGATGGCTGGAAGACACTGTTAGTTCCTCACCCCTTTGTAATGATGTATTAGATGTCCTTATTGATGGGGGGTCCGAATGAAAAGGTCTTCGAAAAGGTCTCTTGAAGAACAACCTGTAGAGGCGGTTCTGCGCAATACTGAAGAAAACGAAAACGGAGAAACAGCCAGGAAGTTGAGTCAGCAAAAAGGCAAATGGTATGCAAAGCTTTGGAGCAGTTTTAGATGTTAGCTAGGTCACTTTCTTCAATGACAGAACAGAGATTGCAGGGAAAATATTCCTGATAGGATCCGTCTATTAGCCTGCCAGGATGATGCCCTATTATTTCAAAGGTTTCAGGAATAGGCTTGAAAGCAATATCAAAAACTTGCTGAAATGGATCGGTTGTGACTGTCTAAAAAAGTGGCCTAGTCGTTGGTTGTTAGAATCTAGACAGGGATGTCCAACCTTGGCAACTTTAAAATTTATGGACTTCAACTCCCAGAATTCTGGGAGTTGAAGTCCACAGGTCTTAAAGTTGCCAAGGTTGCCCCCCCCCATCTAGAAGGTGAGAACGAAGGAGCAAGAACTGAATTTAGGATACAGAAAATTACAGAAGTGGGGGGTATGTAGCTTCCAACTAAAATTCATTTGTAGATGAAAAAGTATTGGGGAAAAACTTAGGGAAACTGTTTTTTTTTAGAGCTAGATCCGTCTAGCAACAATCTCAGAGCTTGTTTCATTCCAGAATACAGTTCATCCTCAACTTGCAACCCTTCGTTTAGCCACTGTTTGAAGTTACAACAAGCGCTGGAAAAAGTGACTTACGGCCAGTCCTCACTCTTACAACTTTTGCGGCATGGTCACATGATCAAAATTCGGGTGCTTGGCAACCGGCATCTCTTTTCCACCGTTGCAGCATCCCTGGGGGTCATGTGGCCGCCATTTTGTGGCCTTCCCAGCCAGCTTCCTAGAAGCAAAGTTCATAGGGAAAGACCAAGTCACTTAAGGACTGTGTGAGTCGCTAAACAACTGCAGTGATTCATTTAACAACCATGGCAAAAAAAGGTCATAAAATCGGGCCGAGTCACTTAACAACCACTTGCTTAGCAAGGAAATTCTGGTCTCGGTTGCAGTCATAAGTTGAGGACTACTTTCAGTGGGGGGGGAAAAACCAGCAAGATGCTTCCTTGGACCAGGCCATTCTTAGCCAAACTAATATGGTATCCATATATATATATATATATTACCTGTCATTTCTTACTAACACGTGGAAAGATTACTGTTTGCAGGTGCATAAAGCTGGAGAAATTGAGCTTTTTGGATATGGAGGAAAATAAAATAAGATGCCATTTCCTGTCAGAAAACTAAATACGGTGCCAGTTAACAGTAAAGCCATTATGTGCTGTTTGATAAGATGGGGACACTGAACCTCTCCGATCAGGAATTGATTTAAAAAAACAGCAGTTGGTAGTTCTTCCTCTCGAGATCTGAAAAAAGCAGAGATGGTTTCGCAACCCAATTTTTGTCAAATCTTTGGGGAGAACGTTGAGGGAAGCATGCTTGGTGAGCTGTTTCTTGGTAGCGATTCCAACTATCAGAGTGAAAGGAGAAAACATTTGAGGCCGCATCCCCAGAAGTGGAAAACATGTTCCTTCGTGCTGCTTCTTCCACTGGTCTGTGGAGGATCAGGAAGGTAGGAAAGGGTGTGGAAGAATTTTCCGTTGGATGGTGGAGCTTCCTGGAAGAGGCCAGAACTGAAAACAGTTTTCCAACATGAGCATCAGCAATTCCATAGGTGGTTTGGAAGACTCCCATTAGCTGGAGAAGGAGGAAATGGGAAAAAGGGAAAGAGAGAGAGAGAGAGAGACAGAGAGAGAGAGAGACAAGAGATGGCATTTATAGCAAAGCAGGTGGTAGAAGGTCTTCAAAGAAGGAAAGAGGTCCCCATTAGTAGGGCAGCCTCATGGGGAGCTGGGGCGATTGGAGAACGTAGTCTACAAGCAAAGGCCAGGCTCCTTGTCCACCATGTTGTATGGCAGGTCTAGCAAGGTGATGTTGATATGTGCATATGTTCGGGATACTTGATGGCTGGTGGGTAGTTCTGAGTCATCTGGATGGAAACATCGCTGGAGATGTCAGAGGGACTGCGTCCACGGTGCCACACTTCAGGGTGCAAGAACTGACCCGAGTAGTCAGAACAGTCGCTCAGGCGCGGACGGTAGAAGGCCGGGTGCGGGCGATACATTTCCTCTTCGGCGTAACGTTTGGTGAAGAGGTAGACAGACATCACACCAGCACCCTGCAGAGCAGTGACAGAAGGAAGGGTCGAGATTAGGACAGAGACCGATGATCAGCCATCGTCCAAGTCACATTACCAGATAGGCATCACCAATATTAGGAACTCTGAATAGGACGCCTTCCAGATGGGAAAGCTATTATGGGGAATAAAACACAACGAACAATAGTTTTCACTGTAGTTGTGAACTTTACATTCTGAGGGTGAAAGTTCGTTCTCCGAGCGTGTAGATTGGTTTCCGAAAGTTTCCCTACCAGGCTAGGTAACATCTTCAGCAGAGTTCAGGGGATGTCGGTGTCACTGAGTTCATTGAAGCCTGGCACTCCACAAGCAATTCCATCAACAGACACATCGACCTACAACCAGCCTACAAACCCCTCAGAATCCAAATCAATCACACAGCCAACCAGAGACAGCACCGACCCCCAAACAACCCACATAAGCCCTCCCACCAGTACTTCACTTCCCAATGACCTTCACCTGAGGTAACCTCCCCATCACAAGACCCATTACAAGACCCTCATTTGACACCCCCACACCTGACCCCATCACAAGACCCTCACTTGACACACTCTCACTTGACTCATCACAAGACCCATCACAAGTCCCTCACTTCACACACCTACACCTGACCCCATCACAAGACCCATTACAAGACCCTCATTTGACACCCCGACACCTGACCCCATCACAAGACCATTACAAGACCCTCATTTGACACACCCACACCTAACTCATCACAAGACCCTCACTTGACACACACTCACTTGATTCATCACAAGTCCCTCACTTGACACATCCACACCTGACCCATCACAAGACCCATCACAAGACCCTCACTTGACCCCATCACAAGACCCTCACTTGACCCCATCACAAGACCCTCACTTGACACTCTCACTTGACTCATCACAAGACCCATCACAAGTCCCTCACTTCACACACCCACACCTGACCCCATCACAAGACCATTACAAGTCCCTCACTTGACACACCCACACCTAACTCATCACAAGACCCTCACTTGACTCATCACAAGTCCCTCACTTGACACATCCACACCTGACCCATCACAAGACCCACTGACCACACAGAGCCCTTATAAACAGAGGAGCACTGACACTGACATCCCCCAAACTCCACTGAAGATGTTACCTAGCCTGGTAACGAAATGTTTGGAAACCAACCCACAAGCTGGGAGAATGAACCTTCACCCTCATCCTAAACCTGAGCTACAGATATTCGCCACTATTGCAAACTTTACATTCTATGGGGATATCATGGCATGTGTGTGTATAAACTTTCTTTGCACAGATAATCCTTGACTTAACAACCACAGTTGGGACCAGAATTTCCATTGCGAAACAAGGTTTCTGTTAAGTGAGTCACACCTGATTTCATGACCTTTTTTGTCACAGTTGTTAAGTGAATCACATAGTTGTTAAACGAACTTGGCTTCCCCCGTTGACTTTTCTTGTTTGAAGTGACTGGGAAGGTCGCAAATGGTGATCATGTGACCTTAGGATGCTGAACCCGTCATAAATGCATGCATTTTGATCATGCGACTGGGGGGGGGGGGATGCTACGATGGTTGTAAGCGTGAGGACTGGTCATAAGTCACTTGTTTCAGTGCTGCTGTAACTTTGAACAGCCACTAAATGAACGGTTATCTGCCTCTCCCAGGTCCTTGGGAAGGTATGTGGATAAAAATGCAATTCCAATTTAAACATCTAACTGACACAGTGTGACCAACCAATAATAATAGTATTATTTCTCAGAGATGCGTACTGAGACTTGCAAGATCCTGTTATTATAGTTGTTCTAATAAAATTAGCTTTAGGTCTACTCTGAGTTTGTTTCTTAGTCTGGTCTATCTTACTGGGCTGACCTAGGACTCTACGCTCCTCCTCCTCCTCCTCCACCACCACCACCACCACCACCACCACCACCACCACCACCACCACCACTGGGGAACTCTTAAGTTAAAACAGTATGAAATAAAGAACTACATGGGAAGACAACAAGCAGAAAGAGCCCCAGAGAGGAAAAAGGCAGATTCTGCCATGATTGTGTGAATCCCCAGATCCTGTAGAGCAGAACTGATAGTGGTTAATTCCTAAACAATCATTCTCTGAGCAGGATGGTGTGTGTCTGTGTGTCTGTGTGGCATTGGGAAAGTGATTGAAACAGACTGGGAGAAGGAAACTGGCAAAGAAGCAACAAAGACCACTTCACCATCCTTCATTATTGGACATTATATTGAGAAGAAGCAGAAGCTGCATCTTGTGACAAATATATCTTTTAGAATACTGTTAAAACAAAGTAGTGAAAAAACAGTTTTTCTTCTCCCTGAAATGAAATTGTGGGGTTCTGCTGTCCTCTCTTCTACCTTGTTTGTAGCCTGGAAATGCTCTGGTGTCAAAAAGAGGATATGTGTGTGTGTGCAGAGGGAAGGAGGGTTGGAGACAACATGTGTGAAATGAGGGACAGATATGGCCACCGTGGACTCTCTGTTGTGACCAAAGTGAGCAAATGGGCTTCCCAGCATTAGCAAAACATGCTTATGATCATCCCCACAACAGGTGAGCAGGTTTTGCATTCAAGGTAATGAGTAGTGAACAGATGTTATCTATACAGGTAGTCCTCGACTTAACAACAATTCATTTAGTGACCATTCAAAGTTACAACAGCACTGAAAAAAATGACTTTTGACCGTTTTTCACAGATACGACCATTGCAGGATCCCCGTGATCACGTGATCGAAATTCAGATGCTTGGCAACTGACTCACATTTATGACGGTTGCAGTCTCCCAGGGTCATGTGATCACCGTTTGTGACCTTCTGACAAGCAAAGTCAATGGGGAAGCCAGATTCACTTAGAAAGGGTTAGAAAGGTCATAAAATGGGGTGGGGGGGGAACTCACTTAACATCTGTCTCGCTTAGCAACAGAAATTTTGAGCTCAATTGTGGTCATAAGTTGAAGACTACCTATAGATTGTTAAAATTCTCCTGTTGGTTTGTCTGTAACCTTCGATTAGCCTGAACGATGCATCATAGTGCAAACATTTTTGAATTAGGGTACCTCAAATCTGCTAACTTAAAGAATGGATGCAAAATCCAAGACCCATTGCTCCCATATAATTCAAATTTCAAAGATCTTCACACTAGTTAGGGGACTGGAGGCTAAAGATATAAAGAACGGTTGCTGGAATTGGGTATGTCTTGTTTAATGAAGAGAAGGACGAGGGGGGACATGATAGCAGTGTTCCAATATCTCAGGGGCTGCCATAAAGAAGAGGGAGTCAAGCTATTCTCCAAAGCACCTGAAGACAGGACAAGAAGCAACGGATGGAAACTAATCAAGGAGAGAAGCAACCTAGAAATAAGGAGAAATTTCCTGACAGTTAGAACAATTAATCAGTGGAACAACCTGCCTCCAAAAGTTGTGGGTGCTCCAACACTGGAAGTTTTTAAGAAGAGATTGGACAACCATTTGTCTGAAATGGTATAGGGTTTCCTGCCTGAGCAGGGGGTTGGACTAGAACAGAGGTCCCTAACCTTTTGGGCACCAGGGACCAGTTCCGCAGAGAGAGGTTTTTCCGCGGACCAGAGGGGGCGTGGTTTTGTGTGCTGCCTGCATCTCACGGATGGAGCTTTTCTTGTTTGTGCGGACCAGTTGCTGGCATGCCATGGACCAGTACAGGTTCACGGACCGTGGGTTGGGGACCCCTGGACTAGAAGACCTCCAAGATCCCTTCTAACTCTGTTATTCTGTTATTGTCTTTGTCTAGATATATTCACAAAGTTAAAGCTGTGGTTAGTTGTGGTCATGTGATTGTGATTTCCTTTTTTCTCCCCGAATAATTTTATTAAAGATTAGATTATGCAACTGCAAAATAAAAAATATATATTAAAAATTAAAAAGTGCAGAGAAAAAAGGGGGAAAGGAAAGAGAAAGTAGAAAAAAAATTGTGTGATCATTATTTCCAATGTTCTCAATGGGGAAGCCGGCAGGAAGTCAGAGGTCATTCTTGCTCCCATTGTTATTTTGCCTGCCTGTGGTCATTCTGTATCTTTATTTAGGTAAGGAAATACTTTGAAGGGATGACCCAAGGGGTCATGGCTTGTCTTGTATACACCTTAAGGGTACTGTTGCTGGATCATTTTGGAACAAGAGGGAAACTACTGTTAAGATGGGTACAGCTAACCATGACATAACGGGTGGGGACAATATAAGGACATTGTTTGCCCAAAGAGGAAAATCGTCAGAATACGATTCTGCTGTGATGAACAGAACTTTTCCTACACGGCCTCTGGAAGAGATAAAGTGGCATTAAGAAGAGAGATTACAGCAGAGGGTGCCGTGCAGAAGACTCCTTTAAGCCTAGAGCCAGCCTTGTGTGTCCTTGTGAAGACGAACACTGACATTTCCAACCCCTTCGAAATGCAAAAAAAAAAAAAAAAAAGGTATTCCGAGCAATCAGCATTACTGCCACTTGTTCTATGGGAGAAACAGGACGGAGTCTTGCAAGATTAGTGCAATAAAACAAACAAATGGACGTCAACCTGGCCCTGGTTCTTGGATCTCCTGTCTTTGTAGAGGATTACAAGTGGTCCTCAGTTTGGGGCTGCAATGGAGTCTGCCCATCACGTTTGTAAGTCATGACGGTCGTAAAAGGGGATACCCATGTGACCAACCCGATTTTACGACCTTTTCGGTGGCAATCCTTAAGCGAACACTGCAGCCGTTAATGGAACCAATGGCTTTCTATGGGCCAGTTTTGCTGAAAGCGAGAAGGACATGCTAGTTTTTGGGCAGCAACATTGCAAAACGTGGTCACGTGACCATGGGATGCTATGAGTGGCCATAAATGTGGGCCGGTGGTTGAGTACCAACATGCAGTCTCACGTGATCACAGGGGGGATGGGCACAGTGGTGGGATTCAGCCAGTTCGGACCACTTCGGCAGGACCGGTAGCTAATTTTTTGTTGCCCAGGCCCAGAATGGACTTCCGGAAGCGGCATCCACACAGAGAACCGGTTGTTCACATATTTGAATCCCACCACTGGATGGGCAGCCGTCGGAACTTCAGAACCAGATCATAAGTACCCCCCTCCCCCGGGAGGTCTGTTGTAACTGTGATCCATCACTACATGACTGGTCATAAGTTGAGGGCTATCTCTACTACTCTTCCTCTGAAAAAGAAGAACAAGGCACGCAGAAATCAGGATGTAACGAACCATATTATTTTCTGCAAAGGGGATAGATATACTTGTTCACATTTTAAACACCCTGCTGCCCGTGAACATCAATGCAAAACCCCAAGATTTGTACAGGTAGTCCTCAACTCACAACAGTGACCGTTCAAAGTTAGAACAGCACTGAAAAAAAGTGACTCATGACCAGTTTTCACACAACTGTTGTGACTGGGATTGAGACGCTTGGCAGCTGACTCATATTTATGACGGTCGCAGTGTCTAAAGTTCTAATTTGGTTTTGTGCTAAACGTTTTTTTTTTAAAAAAGAAGTCTTGGTATTTTCAAGGTAAATGCTGTTTCAAGATGAATATCCAGGTGATGTCAATGTTTTTTGGTGCTTTTTATTTGCTTTGCTTTGAACGGGAACAACTGGGGTCGGCAAAAACTGATGTATCTTGTGTCATGAACGTTCCATAGCTTTTCTCACCACTGAGAAATCATTGTGGTGAAAATCCCCCAGTTTCTTTTCTTAAAACATCCAAATTATTGCGAACAAGGGAGTTTCCCCATTCTCGGTCAGATGCCTTTTTGAATGGATTGCTTCATTTCTTGCTGTCACTCATGCCTTAGCCATGTCATTCAATTATTGCTATGTGCTCTACAGGGGGCTACCGTTGAAGACCACCTGGAAGCTGCACCTGGTCCACAATGCAGTGGTGTGTATACTTCTGGATGCCCTGCAGTTCATCCATATTACGCTACAGGTAGTCCTCTACATCAGGGGTCCCCAAGCCCTGGACCACGGCCCACTACTGGGCCGCGGCCTCTATCAAAACTGGGCCACACGAGAAATGGGCAAACGCACGCAGGTCAAGCCGCACAAGCGTGTGAAGCTCCACTCACGCGAGCGGAGGACTTTTGCGCTCGCCCACGAAGGCCCACGCTGTGCAAATGGAGCTTCACACGTGAGCGCCCTCCGCTCGCACAGGTGGAGCTTCACTCATGCACGAAGCTCAGTTTGTGTGGGGTCTATAACAATTTGCCGTGGCCAACTCGCTGCAGGACAGCTTGCTGTGGGACGAGAGTTACACTAACATCAAGGAAATGGTGGAACAGAATCATTAAGGAAAGGATGCAAAAGGAGGGACAGAAAGAAATGCGAATGACAGAAATTAAAATATTTTTTAAAATTTATTTTAAATAATGAAATCGAATTGTTAAATCGTCCCGTCATGAGTTGTCTCACGGCGAGTTGGCTGTAGCAAGTTGGCCGTGGCCAGTTGACCCGTTCCAATTCGTGCGAGTGGAGGGCGTGCGCGTGCACTCACCGCTCACACAAATGGAGCTGTGCGCGCATGTGTACGCATGCCACTCACACACACACACACAGCGCCGGGTCACCAAGCTGGAAAAGTTGGGGACCGCTGCTCTACGTACAACCAAAATCGGGACCAGAATTTTCATTGCTAAGCGAGGTGCTTGTCAAGCGAGTCGTGCCCAATTTTATGACCTTTTCACCACAAGCCATTAAGTGAATCACTGCAGTTGTTAAGTGCAATCCGGCTTTCCCCATTGACTTTCGCTTGTTGGAAGCCAGCTGGGAAGATCACAAATGGTGACCTTGGGATGCTGCAACTCTTAATAAATACAAGCCTAACAGCAAATGCCTGAATTTTGATCATGTGACCCCAGGGATGCTGCAGTGGCCTTAAAGATAAGGATTGTTATAAGTAACTGTTTTCAATGCCAGTGTAACTTCATGTCTAAATGAATGGATGTACGTTGAGGGTTACTTATACAGCATTGCTGTGTGAGCTGCACTGGCTCCCAACTGCTTTCCGGGTACAATTTTAAGGTGCTGGTTATCATGTTTAAAGCTCTATGTGGCACACTTGGGCATTTGCAGGACCACCTTTCCCTGTGAATATCTGCCTGTCCCACATCAGGGGTAGGCAACCTTGGCTCTTTTATGACTCGCGGACTTCAACTCCCAGAATTCCTCAGCCAGCCATGCTGGCTCAGGAATTCTGGGAGTTGAAGTCCACGAGTCATAAAAGAGCCAAAGTTGCCTACCCCTGCACTAGCTTAAAGAGGGTAGGCACACTCCAGACCCCTTCCCTTTGATGCTGTCATTTGATGGAACCTCAGAGGAGAACCTTCCCTATGGCTGCCCCAGACTATTGGAATAGTCTCCCACCTGAAATTCAAGGAGTCCCTATGAGAAGACCTGACTCTTCTCCAATATCTAAGGGGATGCCACAAAGAAAAGGTCAACCTATTCTCCAAAGCACCTGAAGGACAGGACAAGAAGGAACAGATGGAAACTAATCAAGGGGAGAAGCAACCTAGAACCAAGGAGAAATTTCCTGACAGTGAGAACAATTATTCAGTGGAACAACTGGCCTCCAGAAGCTGTGGGAGCTCCAACGTTGGAGTTTTTAAAGAAGAGATTGGATAACCATTTGCCTAAAATGGTAGAGGGGTTCTTCCTTGAGCTGAGGGTTGGACCAAAAGACCTCCAAGGTCCCTTCCAACTCTGTTATTCTGTTATTCCAGGGGTCTTCAAACATGGCCCTTTTATGACTTGTGGACTTCAACTCCCAGAATTCCTCAGCCAGCATGCCTGGCTGAGGAATTCTGGGAGTTGAAGTCCACAAGTCATAAAAGGGCCAAGTTTGAAGACCCCTGTGTTATTCCAAGCATTGGGCTAGTGTGCGTTCTAGTTTTACTTTGTTGCTTTTGTAGGTAGTTCTCGACTTGCAGCCATTCATTTAGTGGCCGTTCAAAGTTACAATGGCACTGAAAAAAAATGACATGACTGTTTTTCACACTTAACGACCGTTGCAGCATCCCCAGGGTCACGTGATCAAAATTTAGATGCTGGGCAAGTGGTTCATATTTATGACGGTTGCAGTGTCCCAGGGTCACGTGATTAGCTTTTGCGACTTTCTGACAAGCAAAGTCAATGGGGAAGCCAGATTCACTTTAACAACCCGGGTTACGAACTTAACAACTGCGGCGATTCACTTAGCAACTCTGGCAAGGAAGGTGGTAAAAGGGGGCAAAACTTACTTAACAACTGTCTTGCTTAGCAATAGAAATTTGGGGCTCAATTGTGGCCAGAAATCAAGGATTACCTGTATTGTCTGTTATAAGCCACTTCCAGGCCGCTGTGTGAGATAGGCAGCCATATAAGTTCTTTAAAATGAGTAAATAATTTAAAACACTTTGGCTGCACTTTTAAAAATGACCCTGTCTCCAGCCACTGTTTCTCTGTGCACTTGTCAGATTCAGGATTTAAAGATATTTTTCTTTCCCTGAGCAGAATTGGGCAATCTACCTACAAGATTTCTATATCAAAGAAAAAAATACAGTTTGGACTCCCTGGTCTCTTTGCTTGATCATAAAAGGGAGGCAACAAAACTAACATCTTGTGAGGAGCTATGGGAGTAGGAGAAGAACTAAAACACCGTATAAGTGTAGTTGTGATAATGTTTGTGTAAATTTTGTAGTCAGCAATATATAGGTATTTTCTTGTAAAAAAAAGTCAGCAACTAAAAATAAAGATATATATGCTTGAAAGACACCAGGATTTTCTGTTTCTGGGAGATGTGGGGGGGGGGGGGAAGAATTTTTAAAGATGCCCCAGTAGTTATATAAAATAGCTGTGCATACAGGTAGTCCTTGAACTACGACCATAATGGAGCCTGCCCATCATGGCTGTAAGTCATGACAGTCTTAAAAACAGGCCATCCGTGTGACCAACCCGATTTTGCAATCTTTTTTTGTGGTGATTGTTAAGTCAACATCACAGTCATTAAGCAAAGCTATGGCTCCTATGTACCAGTTTCACTGAAAAACCGGAAGTAAATATCAGATTTTTGGCAAAAAACATCATAAAATGTGGTCAGGTGACCAGGGGACGCTGCAAATGACTGTAAATATGGTCACATGACTGCAGGGGAAGTGGTTGTCGGAACTTCAGAACCAGGGATGGTGCGTTGTAACTTCACATGGTCACTAAGCAACTGGTCGTAAGTCGAGGTATCTTCATAGCTACCATTTCTGTTAGAAAGAATGGCCAGAATAACAATAACAACAACAACAACAACAACAACAAAAACAACAACAAAAAGCTGAGGATGGCAGGCCCAGTAGACAGGAACACTTTCATCCCATCATAAACTACCCACTGTCGGGTCCAGGAAGCTACAAGTTTGCCTGAAATAAACCAGAGTGGCAACATAGTCTGTATGTTGTGCTCTACAAGCCAGAAGAGGAACAACAATGCAGCGGTGTGATGCAAACAAAGACTTGCTTGGGGACCTATCGTTAGCCTCAAGGTGACTGAGGCGGGAGAGAGTGACTTAAGACACACAGTGCTGGGCTGCATTAACAGAGGGATAGAATCAAGATCACGTGAAGTATTAATACCACTTTACAATGCCTTGGCAAGGCCACACTTGGAATACTGCATCCAGTTTTGGTCACCACGATGTAAAAAAGACGCTGAGACTCTAGAAAGAGTACAGAGAAGAGCAACAAAGATGATTAGGGGACTGGAGGCTAAAACATATAAGGAACGGCTGCTGGAATCGGGTATGTCTAGTTTAACGAAGAGAAGGACTAGGGGTGACATGATAGTAGTATTCCAATATCTCAGGGGTTGCCACAAAGAAGAGGGAGTCAAGCTATTCTGCAAGGCGCCTGAGGACAGGACAAGAAGCAACAGATGGAAACTAATCAAGGAGAGAAGCAACCTGGAACTGAGGAGAAACTTCCTGACAGTTAGAACAATTAACCAGTGGAACAACCTGCCTCCAGAAGCTCTGAATGCTCCAACACTGGAAGTTTTTAAGAAGAGACTGGACAGCCATTTGTCCGAAATGGTGTAGGGTTTCCTGCCTGAGCAGGGGGTTGGACTCGATGACCTCCAAGGTCCCTTCCAACTTTATTATTATTATTATTATTATTATTATTATTATTATTATTATTATTATTATTATTATTATTATTATTATTATTATTATTATTATTATTATTATTATTATTATTATTATTCTCTTTTATTCATTAAACATGAACCTCAGTCAACTGAACATTCAAATTGGCTGGTGCTGATGGTTGACACGGGTGGCTACCAGCATCCTAGGTGTCAACCAGGTACCTTCTTAAAATATAAGATGTTCTGAGTAGCGCAGTTTTTTGTAACATTGCTGGAGTTATTGCAGGAAGCTGCAGTTTTAAGTTTTTTGACATAGTTCCCAGTGCCCCGATGACAATGGGTACCACTGTTACACGTTTCATCCATAATCTCGCAGTTTCGATGGCCAGATCGCGATATTTCGTAATTTTTTCCAGTTCTTTTTCTTCGACTCTGGCATCTCCTGGTACAGCAATATCAATCAGCTGTACGCTTCGGTTCTCTACAACTGCGATATCTGGCGTATTGTGTTCCAAATTATTATTATTATTATTATTATTATTATTATTATTATTATTATTATTATTATTATTATTATTATTATTATTATTATTATTATTATTATTACTGTTGTTCATATCTCACAGTCCATGGGTCAGATTCTGAAATGCTGTCCAGCACTGTTCGGAAATCCTTCTTGTTGCCGTTTTAATGTGGAGATTGCTGGCAGCTCCACCACACAAGGCTTTTCCAGCCATCTGGTAAAGGAGGCAAGCAATTCCTTCTGCTCTGACCCTAAGCCTGGAAAATGCTATTTGAGGCACACCGGATTTACACATCGCAGTGAGCCATGATTTTTAAAATCACACTTCGACAGCCGAAACCTTTTCCACTCTTGTAACGGGCAGAATATCCAAGAAGTGGGCTGATATAGCGACAATGTGGACAAGCTAAAGTGGTGGTGATGGTGGTGGGAGGGGCTTTAGAAAATATTATAAGTCACAACGGCAAGTGGCCTAACACATAGTTCATTGTGTCCACACAACCCACTAAGCCTAAACCAAACTAATCGCATTTTTGACTCAACAGTAAGATATGAAGGCAACCGAACGAGTGGTGCCTGCTGGAATTGAGGGGTTTTTGGATTCTCTCCTGTACCTCTTTGAGCAAGAAAGAAGAGGCAGCAAAGGCGAAAGACCATCCATAGCGATACTGGAAATACTGCTCCGAGCCACTGGGACGGTTCATCACTTCGTCATTGATGCTGGAGATGTACAGGACCAGGCCCACCACCAGGGACAGCCCTGAAGAAGAGCAGAGAAGACAAAGGTTGGGATTGGGAGAAGAAACACAAGGCAAAAGGGGTGTTATCTCACTTCTACCAACTTCCAGGTAAAGTCTAAGGATGGTGGTTTGTACAAGCTTCATTTGGGGTTGAATTGTGGCCCAATCTCTGCAACTGTTCCTTAGCCAACCAAAGGTCTTTCACGTTTAGCTTTGTGGGGAGATTGCTCCTGGGCAGATAATGCTTCCCCCCTCCCCGTCCCATCCCCACTGTTATATTCCTCTCAATGAGGAGAACCTTTGCTCTGGATCACAATGGTGCTCTCAAACTGTAGGTTGGATGCTGTCCTCAAAAACTGCCCAGCGAGCCACTGAAAGTCAAGGGCGTTTCTTGTCTCTTTCACAGCTCCAAGCTCAGTTTCATTTCTTAGTCAAGACAGCAGGTAGCATAGAAATACTGACATATACAGGTGTGGTTGCAGGGCAGGGCAGCACGCCGCTGTACAGATTTGTGGAGCAGTTTTACGGATTACTACCACTTTCTCTTCAATGCCAACACCACGTTGTAGATTTAATATTAAAATTACTCCTGACAATGTCTTGCAACTACTGATCTTCAGTATCTCTTGGTACTCTTGCACCAGAGAAGTGCAATTTGCAGCTGCAGTTAATAATAATAAAAAAAGAAGAAGTGCAATTTGGACTTGCTGCTTCTTTCCTGACTTCCTTCACTTTAGGTCCTGTTGTCTTGGGGTCCATATTCAGGGGGTCCCAACTAACTCTAGAGGCAATATCCCACAGGTGCTTTTTCTAAAAGGCAACTGGATTTTCTTGGTTGTTGTTTTTTTATTTGTTTGAAAACATTTTGCTTCTCATCCAAGAAGCTTCTTCAGCACTAACTGAACTGAGTTAGAACTGAAGAAGCTTCTTGGATGAGAAGCGAATGTTTTCAAACAAAAAACAAGAAAGTCCAATTGCCTTTTGGAAAAAAGCACCTGTGGGACACCCATGACCTGGATGATGGAGAATTTCTGTAGACATCTGGAGGCAATACTGCTTATTCAGCTTCCTTTGCCCCTTCCTCTTGCTTCTAACATAGATGTTGCCTAGACGTATGAAAAGAATAGAATACTTTATTTGGCTAAGTATGATTAGACACAAAAGGCATTTGTCTCCAGTGCGGAAGCTCTCACTGTACATGCAAAGCGATAGAGTAATAATAATCATAATAAGATACCAGTAATGGGTAGTAGAGAAGATGAGAAGGATAATACTAAAACTACAGCCATACAACATGGGTAAATATACTTAGACATAAAAAGAAAATACTGTGAGGATTAGGTGTTCAGCGGAGTGATGGCACGAGGGAAAAAACTGTCCCTGTGTCAAGTTGTTTTAGCATGCAATGCACCCTATAGCACCATCCTGAGGGGAGGAGTTTAAACACTTCACGTCCAGGATGTGAGGGACCTGCAGACATCTTCTCAGCCCTCCTTCTCACCCATGCAATATACAGGTCTTCTATGGAAGGCAAGCTGGTTGCAACTGTTTTTTTCTGCAGTTCCAACTTATCCTAAAAGAAAATGGTAACCATTTTCTTTTCTCTCTCCTTTTCCTCCTCCTGATGACTGCAATTCCTGCAAAACTGTATGAGGAATCAATGTGACCAGGGAGTGGAGGAAATGAGAAGGGGTGAACTGCTGCCCACCTGAATTGGCCAATTGGTGCTGGGCTAATTCCAACATCTGGGGCTCTAGGCACCGTCATCTAGGAAATTCTGCTTGGAATGGTGGGAAAGCCCTGTCCTTTCAGTGGGGTCTCTCCCCTCTGTAGGGTGCCCTCTGGAGACTTAGACCAGCTTGAACAACAATTGGTCTCTAGGTGGCAGAGAGGAATTGAACATCCCTATCCCACCCCTGTGCCTGTCAATGATTGGTCAGGGTGCTTCTGAACACAGGTTTAGTGCTCTTTTAGACAAGCACTAAACTCATATTCAACGTCAGCCTGAACCAAGAGCTGACAGTTGGGAGGGGTTTGCTGGGCTGTAAACGAGCAAGAGATGGATTGGGCACTCTTTCCTTGCACTAATCAGTTGTCAGCAGTGCAAGTTTGTTCAGGTCTTTAAGACAGGATACTCGGTGAGTAACGAACCTCTTCTTCTACCATCTCCACCAACCCAGTGGGGCAAGTTCTGAAAAAATGCCTAAGCCCATGAGCCAATATCTTCACCCACAGCAACTCAGTGCCGCAACTCAGATTTATATCACCAAAAGCAGCAGACTTTGAAACAGAATGAACAATGAACTGTTGGGTGATGGCCATGAAAAAAAAAAGCAAATTTCCTACTACCAAACATACAACACACACCAGAGGCTCTTAGTCCTAAAATCTTGCATTTCCACAAATACTGGTAGTTCTCACGGAACGATCACCAGTGGAATCTGCAATTCCCTCGCTAAACAGCACGAAGGTTCAGCAAAACATTTTGTGACCACAATGAGCTTATAACCTCACTTTCACCAGGGTTGTTAAGTGAGACATCACATGACTACAACTTGTTATTTTACTGCCAGGTTCGCCATTGACCTTGCCTATCGGGAACCAGCTGTGAACTGCATAAATGGTGATCGTGTGACTGCAGGACACTGCGATGGTGGTAAACCCACCGGTTGCTAAGCACCCAAATCTCAGTCATGTGATCACAGGGATGCTGTGACCGTTGCAAGCATGAAGTTAACTTTTCCAGCACTGTCATAACTTTGAACAGTTACTACACAGGGCAGTCATTAAGGGAGGACTGCTTGTAGAGTCTTTTGAGCTCCTAGAAGCCTCAGCTAATATGACAAAGAGCATGATTTTCACGGATTTTCTATCCTGTTTTGCAGACCCTATACTCCCCACTCCTATGGGGCTTTGGAGCGAATTTTAAGAGCACATGGGAAGGGTAGAGAGGAAAGCATTTCCTAATCCTTTTCCATTAATTAAAAGGCAAATCTGGATACTATCCATCAACATTCATTCATTCTTTACCAAATTAGTATGCTATTTTTTTCTGTTCAAATCCGAACATTTAGGGCAGGGCTTTTCAACCTTTTTACCGATTGTACCACTTTTAAGATATGGCAATATTCGAGTACCACCTAGCAAGGTGTCAAAAACTTTGTGCCAAAAAAAAAACCTGTTCAAAGTTGCAATTGCACTGAAATGACTTATGACCATTTTTCACACTTATGATCATTGCAGCAACAGGGTCATGTGATTGATATTTGGATGCTTGGCAACTGATTCATATTTATGATGGTCACAGTGTCCCAGGGTCATGTGATCCCCTTCTGCAACCTTTTGACAAGCAAAGTCAATGGCAGAGCTGCTGGTGGCCAACTGCTAAGGCGGGACTTCCTTCCCTCCCTCCCTTCCCTGCCTCCCTTTTTCTCATTCCCATCTCCTTCTGAAGGAAGAATTTGAACCCCCCCATATTTTCCCTCTTCCATATATTGATCAAACAAGGAAAGGCCTCCAGAGACAGAAAAGACAAGCTGCTGAGTGAACTAGCTTAAAAAGGCACTTCCCCTTTAAGAATTAGCTACTGGCTAGAAAGGAAAGTAAGGAGCCCAGCTGGCACTTAAGGAAGAAAAAAAAATGTAAGTACTGGCTGCCGGCTAAGGCAGCCTCCCCAAATGGCTCCATTCATAAGTAAAATCTGCAGCTCCAGAGGACTTTGCCTGTCTTTGCCTGTGCTGGCTCTTTCCCTTCCCCACTACACTTGGCTAGGCAGGGCTGCGTACCACCTGCCACTCATTAATGTACCACAAGTGGTACGCGTACCACAGGTTGAAAAGCCCTGATTTAGGGTAGCTTTAGGACAGAATTTAAAGTCTCTGTCCTCTCTTTTACCACCCCATTTTTTTATTTAAAATGTAAGTTATTGACCTCTGTATTTATATCTGTCTTGGATCTGACAGCCTTATTGATCATAATCGTTTTGCTTTGTGCTGTTAAAACCTCCTTGAAGTCACCCTTTCTAAACCCGGTTTCACTAGATCAGGGGTCTCCAAACTTGACAACTGTAAGATTTGTGACATGCTGACTGAGGAATTTTGGGAGTTGGAAGTCCACAAGTCTTAAAGTTCCCAAATTTGGAGACCCCCTGCAATAGATCAGTGTTTCTCAATCTTGGGAACTTTTAAGATGGCTTGAAAACTCTTCAGAAGGAGATCCAATCTGGAACGGAGAAATTTCCTGACAGGGAGAACAACTGTCAATAGGACAGCTTGCCTCTGGAAATGGTGGGTGCTCCATCACCTGGAGGTTTTCAAGAAAAGGTTAGACAACCCTTTGTCCGGGATGATATAAAGTCTCCAACCTTGGGCAGGGACTTGGGACTAGAAGACCTCCAAGGTCCCTTCCAGTCCCATGATTCTTTTAAGATGTGTGGACTTCAATTCCCAGAATTCTCCAGCCAGCCATGCTGGGAGTTGAAGTCCACACTTCTTCAAGTTCCCAAGGCTGGAAAACACAGCACTAGATCTTCCTCTCTTCGCATTGTAAATTCCCACCCTCGGTCTTCAACCCAGAACTGTCCCCGCTGTTACAGCCAGCCCAGAGCTTGCAGATCAATCTCCTTTAGTAGGACAGCCCCAGCTTCTGAATTCTTACCAGAGAGGATGAAGAAGATGCCTGAAACGAAAGCCAGGATGGTTCTTTGTGGGCGGATATGTCCAATATTGCTAATGACAAAGGCTGTGAAGACGAGGAAGAGGCTGACCATGGGAAAGGGGGTGGCTGTGCGAATGGTCTCTGCCAGGAGAAAGGGAGCAAGAGAAAAAAAGAAAGGGGGAAAAAATTAAATTTTGAGTCCATCACCAGACTTGTGCTCAGGATTATTTCACATTAAGGCTTAGATCAGATGGATCCCACAAATGAGCCAGCTTAAGAGCATACACAGCAATCTTCTCCTTCATTGGTAAATAACTAGCAGCAATGGATGGAAACTAATCAAGGAGAGAAGCAATCTAGAACTAAGAAGAAATCTCCTGACAGAACAATCAATTAGTGGAACGGCTTCCCTTCGGACGTTGTGGGTACTTCATCACTGGAGGCTTTTAAGAAAAGACTGGTAAGCCACTTGTCTGAAATGGTATAGGGTCTCCTGCTTGAGCAGGGGGTTGGACTAGAACAGTGGTTCTTAACCTGGGCGATATTGCCCCCCAGGGGGCGATTTCATTTTTCAGGGGGGCGATGGAACAAAAAGGGGCGATGCGGGGGCGAAGGAACGAAAAGGGGGCGATATGGGGGCGATGGAGCGAGAAGTTTTGGGGACACTTTTGAGCCTTCCCCTGCGGTTCCGAGCCTCCTCCGCCATTTGCAGAGAGAGACAGAGACAGAGAGAGGCACTTGCGCTTCTCTTCTCTCTCTCTCTCTTATGCAGACGTGCCCCCTCACAGGGCTCCTGATTGGCCCTGCGCCTGGGTGCCCTGCCCCCTGGGAGAAGCACGGCCAGGAAGTCCCTTTCCCTGGCTGGCCCCATCCAAGGTGCACGTGGCCAGGGAGCCGTGCGGGGAAGCCCCGGGATCCCCGCTGGGAGCAGCCCACCAGAGCCTCAGCTGAGCAGGCCAGCCCTCCCGCAAGCCGTGGCCCCGAGGGAGAGCAGCCCCTGCGATCCCCAGCCGGTGGGACCGTTGGCCCAGCTGGCCGGGAAGGCGCGCCGGAGTCCCGGCTGCTTTGTCGGCGAAGAATGTGAGGTGAGCAGAAGATGGGGGGGAGAGAAAGGGAGGGGGGAGGCATTTTCCAACCAGCAGCAGAAGAGCCCCGGCCAGACCCGCGGGAGCGCCTCCTCCTGGGGCCCAGCGCCGGCTTCCTTGCCCCCCTCCTCCTCTTCCCCTTCTTCCTCCTGCTGCCCCCCAGGCGGCAGTCCCAGCTGGGGCGGCGACCGGCAGAGGTATTGCTCCCTAGGCCGTCCCTGGGCCACTCCCTGGGCAGCCGAGCCGACCATGCGTCTCCCCGGGCCGGTCCGTGGTGCCCCGGGCGCCTTTCAGCGCCTTCTGCTGCCTCCTGCCCCCCTCCCTGCCCCTTCAGCGCTGTCTGCCTTTCGTTCTCTCTCTCTCTCTCCTCACCTGGAGAGAGAGAGGGGGGAGGGAGAGGAAAGAGAAAAAGAGAGGGAGAGGGGAAAGAGAGAAAGAGAGAGGAAAGAGAGAAAGAGAGAGAAAGTGCAAGTGCCTCTCTCTCTCACACACACACACACACACACTGAGTGGGGGAAGAGGACTGGCAGACCAAGGGCAGAAAGAGGGAGATGGAGGGAGGGAGAGAGAGACAGACCCTTTTAACATCTAAAATGAAGATAACACTGCATATATCCTTTTTAAGGTAAAAAGAGATATATGCAGTGTTATCTTCATTTTAGATGTCAAAAGGGTTTTGTGGCTCCCAGTGTTTTGTTTTCGGTGGGAAACGGGTCCAAGTGGCTCTTTGAGTGTTTTGGGTTGCCTACCCCTGCTCTACCCATACAGTGGCGCACCATTGGCCAGAATGGGCAGTGATGGCATCGATATGTCTTGATGACAATTTTAAAGAAAACAAAAAAAAAGTGTTTGCATAAATTGAAGAATTATTTCCTATGTTGTGATTGAGAGGTTATGTTGGGGGAGGGGGGCGATGACAACTTCCGCATTGGCTCAAGGGGGCGATTGGTTCAAAAAGGTTAAGAACCACTGGACTAGAAGACCTCCAAGATCCCTTCCAATTCTGTTATTCTGTTTCAATCTGGGCTTTTTTGACACATCCCCGTGAATAAGTTTAGCAGCCTCCTTATTTAAATCTGACACTTCTTTCTGAAATCAACCTATCCACATTTAAAAAGTGGGGTTCAGAATTTTTTCAGGGTCAACCAGAATGCTCTTTATTCCCTTGCAAATTGAATCTGTTCTCTCTGCAAGGAAAGGAAAACCCCAAATGAATCATAAGACTCCCTGTCAAGTTCTGTCACAGTGAAGTAACTGAGGCAAAATGTTTTTAAATTTAACTCGAATCAACTCACTTTCACCTCAGAGTTAATAAAATGCTTATTCTGGGAAAAACTGTGCAACATATCTCAGCTGTTTCAGAAGTGACACTGATGACTACAATAAGAAGGGTGTGATGATGAAAAAGGCTAGAAAACTTGATACCAGAACTCAGAAGGATATTATGAAGATCTGAAGTCCAATCTTAGAGCTTTAATAATAAATGAGGGTGTACATACCATCTTGTTATAGAACAAGGTCACAGTATTAAATATATCTCATCACAGTTGAGTGAGCCAAAATCTATTGTAACTTGAAGCACTGCCCTTACTGCAATTTTACATGCATAGCATACACATTCCATGTGTATTATGCTACAATAGAAAATGGCAAAATTTTGCATGTCATATCATCTACATCAGGGTGTCAAACTCGCCGCGTCGTGTGACGTGTCGTGATGTATCGCGACTTTTTTCGCATTGCCGGAGGGCGAACACGGCCTCCACATGATGCAACTGGCCCGCGGGCCGGCAGTTTGACACCCCTGATCTACACCATTGAAACATAGCGCTGACTTATAGATTCCCATCCATTCAGTTTATTGGTTTGGAGACAGCATCCTGTAATGTGTTTATTATTCTGTTTAATCTTTAAAGTCTGTGCTCAAAGTAGCTCACACAAGTAAAAATATAGATTTTGCAGCATAAGAAGGAATGTAACCAATACCTTGATACAGATGGATGGATGGCAGAACGATTGATAGATAAAGATAGTTGGTTAGTAGATAGATAGATAGATAGATAGATAGATAGATAGATAGATAGATAGATAGATAGATAGATAGATAGATAGATAGATAGATAGATAGATAGATAGATAGATATAGATAGATAGATAGATAGGATAGATAGATAGGATAGATAGATAGGATAGATAGATAGTGATAAAGAGATCGATTAGATAGTGATAGAAAAGAGCTCGATTAGATAGATATATAGATATAAAGAGATATAGATATGCATGCTCTCTCTCTCACACAGAGAGAGAGAGAGAGAGAGAGAGAGAGAGAGAGAGAGAGAGAGAGAGAGAGAGAGAGAAACTGACAGCCAGTGTGGTGCAATAGTTAAGACACCAGGCTAGAAAGCGGGCGACAGTGAGTTCAAGTTCTACCTTAGCCATGAAAGCTAGCTGGGTGACCTTGGGCCAGTCACTCTCAACCCAAGCCACCTCATAAGGTTGTTGTTGGAAAAATAGGAGGAAGGATATGTTTGCTGCCTTGGATTGTTGTAAAACTAATAAAGGTGGGGCACAAACAAACAGACAAACAAACACATACAAATACATATAAGTGTGTGTGTGTGTGTGTGTGTGTCCACGTGTCCTAAGTCTTATTGAGGTCTTGGTTACTTTCATTAGCAGAGCATAAGCCAGGGGAAGCCAGGACTAATATAATTTTGCAATGACACAGAAGAGAGCCAGTTTGCTGTAGTCGTTAAGGCACCAGGCAAGAAACTACGAGGCCACGAGTTCTAGTCCTGTCTTAGGACTGAAGCCACCTGGGTAACCTTGGACCAGTCACTCTCACTCAGCCCTAGATAGGAGGCAATGACGAACCGTTTCTGAAAAACCTTACCAAGAAAACTGCAGAAACTAGTTCAGGCAGTTGCCAGGAATCAACACTCACTCGAAAGCAGCTTCCCCCCTCCAGAAAAGGGACATGTAAATGTGTCATAGTGTAAAACAGCACAAACATCTGATTATCTGCCTTTTTGGAACTATTTTTATATACACTTTCTTGTTTATATATAACCATAAGTGGATCCCACTCTATTCAGTCTAACAGCTCACTGCCATATTGAATTTGACTTCGTTACTCTGCCTGAAACGTGTTTTGTTTTTTTTCCAAAATGCAAAGTTTCCTAGGACACGAAATTGGGATAAATACTGTGTTTCTACGATTCCCTTCAAGCTACGCATTTGTGGATTCGCATTTTTCAGTAAGGTGACATAATTCACAATTTCCAGCTGTTGCTCGTTGTTTCCTACTGGCGGCTGGACGTTTCCTTAGTTCCTTTATAATCAAATGGGGTGACTTGGATCCTGCACCTCTGAGCAGTGGCACGAAAGACCGTTGGGAAAGAGCAGCTTTTCTGACCTCTGCAGGGCAAACTATATCTACCCACGTCCGTGTTTGAATTAATAATGCAAGAGCTCCCTCAAGCTTTGTATTCAACGACCTTCCTCATCAAGATACCTGGACGGTCTGTTTGAAGAAGCTTTGAGGCAAGGTCGAGTTAATCAAGGCAGACAAGAGAGCACCCCAAATTCCCAAGGCTTCTGAGTAGTCTCAGAAGCCAGAGGAACACGATGAATCACTAACTTCTATACGATTGCCAAGAGAATGACATGGATGTGTCCCGGTGTGCAGTCAGCAAGAGCTGAATGTGACTTTGCTACTAATGTTAGGGAGCTGGTTATAGCAATTTCCTCAATCTATGCCCTGATCAAAACATTGGGCAACTCCCGTAAGCCAGCATGGTCAAAGGCAACTCTAACACACAGCAAAATGAAGTGTTAGGCTGCTGAGATGGGGGCAAAATATATATTAGATTTTGTCCCTATCTCAGCAGCCCATCACCTTATTGTATATATTGGGGTGTACAAAGTTTTAATGCTGTACAAAGTTTTGAGTAAGGGGAGGAGGAGGAGGAGGAGGAGGAGGAGGAGGAAGAGGAAGAGGAAGAGGAAGAGGAAGAGGAAGAGGAAGAGGAGATTTCCCAGTACAGGTAGTCCTTAATTTCAGTTCCATTTGGTGACCGTTCAAAGTTATGATGACACTTGAAGAAGTAACTTATGACCATTTTTCACACTTACAACCATTGCAGCATCCCCGTGGTCATGTGGCTTACATTCAGATGCTTTGACAACTGGTTCATATTTATGATGGTTGCAGTGTCCCAGGGTCATGTGATCCCCTTTTGTGACCTTCTGACAAACAAAGTCAATGGGGAAAGCCAGACTCGCTTAACAAGTGTGTCACCAATTTAACAGCTGCAGTGATTCGCTTAACAAAGGTGGCAAGAAAAGTCATAAAATGGGGCAAAACTCAACTTAACAAATTTATCACTTAGCAACATAAATAGTGGGCTCCATTGTGCTCATAAGTCAAGGACTACCTATAACTCTGCTCCATGAACTCTGCTCCACTTTGGTATTTCCTGACAGTTAGAACAAACTTCCTGACAGTTAGAACAATTAACCAGTGGAACAACCTGCCTCCAGAAGCGGTGAATGCTCCAACACTGGAAGTTTTTAAGAAGAGACTGTACAGCCAGTTGTCCGAAATGGTATAGGGTTTCCTGCCTGAGCAGGGCGTTGGACTAGATGACCTCCAAGGTCCCTTCCAACTTTATTATTGTTGTTGTTGTTGTTGTTATTTGCCTGCAATACGAAATAATTAGGAACATCTTATAAACTGACAGTCCCTGTTCCAAGTTCTACAGCATTCAAACAAGGTCAGACTATATGCATCAATTTTGGGGGCAAAGTGCCCCATCTCTGAAAGTAAAATATATGATTTTGAATGTTCCTCCTTGCAAGAATTCCCTGTGCATAATAACTATATACATAAGGAAGAAAGTTTCTTGTCCTTTCCCTATTGTCCTTATTTTCTAGTCTGCCCTACCCCAGCCTGTTGGAATTGTGATCCCTCAGTGTGACAATAATAGTCTCTCTGCTAACACTGATGGGGTTACCTAGTTGGGTAATGAAACGTCTGCAAGAAAACCATCAGGTTCAGAAAGCACCGAGGACCCCACAACTCAATCATGAGCTACAAATATCCTCTTTTATTGGTCGTGCTCTCTCTTCCTGACCCAGCAGTTGACAGCAAGTGGCTTCTCTTGTCTAGGATGGGGACTAGGTTAGTATTTGGGCAGGAGAACCAACAGGGAATATTACTCAGTCTAGGGTAGACTGAGAAACTAAACAATATCTCAGAAGAAGATAGTGGCCAATCATTTTGGTATTGCTGCCAAGAAATGTGAAATCAAGCGGTCTGCACGTCCGTTCCCACCTCCCCAGAGGCATCATAGCAGAAGGCCTGCTGATCAAACGGGCATTGAGCTGGGGAAAATTGATCTCAGCCTATAGGAACCACGTCACATGAGGCCCTCAGTCACCCTTTCTTATCTATTCTCCATTCCATTAGTCATTGCTTGTGCTGACAGAGGATTCTGGGTATGGCTGAGTATAAAAAAAGAATAAATATAAAACTGGGAAGGACAGGTTTGCTAGCAGCCAGTAACATCTCCTTTTCAATAAAGTCCGCTCACTCCTTTTCACCTGTTTTAAGATTTCTTCTCCCTCATCCTGATACAAACATCACTTTTTGCTTAAATCCATCCTCAATGTGCTTTTTCCTCCAGATTGTCATAGCTGAGTTTTTCCCCCTTCAGTGTGGAATGCACAAGAGTTTGCTGCTGACAAAATGAGATTTCCGTTGACTATCCCATTTGTCCTTGCTGGAATTTCTGCTTGGGACAGCACCAATAATGAGCTGCATAATTCTTACTACTCTCTGCATGCCAGGATTGCACCATTTTCTGACCAGCGCTGACTGCTGGGAGCACAAAATATTTTTTTTCCAGTTTAAAATGTAAGAGTGAAGTAGTTCCTTATTTTATCCAGCAGAGGGGGCAGGAATATATATTCGTATTTCTCTCTCACAGACACATACACACAAAAACATACACACTCTTAGAGTTTAGGCAGCAGCAGTAGCAAAAAGTGAGATAATTATTAGATGGCAGCAGCGAGAACAGCGGACTCTGAACTCATTACTGCCATCTACTGGCTATCTGGATTTGTGCAGAACATATATGGTAGCCCCACTTGCTCCTAACTGCTGCCATGGAGAACTTTTCTTGCTGCCAAATTCCCACAAAATTACCTTAGTCTCAATCTCAGTGACTGTAGCTGCTCTTAAGGAGTGTGTTTTTTCATTCTTATGCCAGTTGCAATCCATGGCACTTTCAAAACCTCGTTGTGCATTTCTCTGGCACAATCAGATGATCCACTAAGTTATCCACAGGTATTCTCAGGTATTCTTTCTTTTCTCCTTGGGGTAAAAAGAGCTGCTGGGTGCCAAGGCCCACAACCCTCCAAAAGCTGGAACTACAAATATTACCCTGCAGATTTTTCACTCACCAATCACCTGTCTGGAGTGTTTAGCAACAGCAATAGCACTTAGACTTATATACCACTTCATAGTGCTTTACAGCCCTCTCTAAGTGGTTTACAGCAGGGCTTTTCAACCAGTGGTACGGGTACCACCTGTGGTACATTGGCACCTGGCAGGTGGTATGCGACCATCCTAGAAAAGTGGTAGCGGGGGAGGGGAATGAGCTGAACCAGTGGCAGCACCGCACAAGCCTGAATGAGAGATGGCTGAAGCTGCAGGGCTGTCAGGGCTCAGCGGAAGCGCCAGGATCAGTGCTTCTTCGGGGCTCTCAGGGCTCAGTGGAAGCGCCAGGATCAGCGCCAGGCTCCAGCTGGAGTTCGGCGCTGATCCTGGCGCTTCTGCTGTGCCCAGAAGAAGCGCCGATCAGCTGGAACGTTGCAGCATCTCCAGGGTCTTGTGATTTACATTCAGATGTTTGGCAACTGATTCATATTTATGACGGTCACAGTGTCCCAGAGTCATGCGAAGTGACCAAAACCTGCTGCAACCACCCAGCAGATGGGGGGAATAAAAACCAAACACCCCCCACCCCACCCCCACTGCCAATCCTCAACAGAAATGCTCACAACAATGAAAACCTCCGACAGGAGGAAGAGCGCCGCAGGCAGGTGTCTTGCTCGGCTGTGCCTTGGGGGGGGCACTTTTTTCAGTGCTATTGTAACTTTGAACAGTCACTAAGCGAACTGTTGTAAGTCAAGGACTAACTGTACTTTATCACTTTTTTCCTTTTTTTTTTTTTTTTTGGTCATCAAGTTTTTGACACCTTGCTAGGCGACTGGTGGTACTCGGATGTTGCCATATCCTAAAAGTGGTACAATAGGTGAAAAGGTTGAAAAGCCCTGGTTTACAGAGTCAGCATATTGCCCCCAACTATCTGGGTCCTCATTTTACTGACCTCAGAAGGATGGAAGGCTGAGTCAATCTTGAGCCGGTCAGGATCGAACGCCTGGCAGTGGGCAGAGTTTGCCTGCAATACTGCATTCTAACCATTGTGCCACCGTGACTCTTCTTCTGTTTATTGGGACATCAACTTGACCATTCTTCAGAAGAGGCTAAATCCATTAGCAAAGCAGACCCTCCAAACAGCTGTTGTCCACTATACCTAGGTGTATTATATCTGGGCTGCAGACATCTGAATGATTGCTGGATGGCAGCCAAGAGATACAGGAATCCTTAACCCTTAGTGTCATCTATACCGGTAGTTCTTGCTTAGTGACCATTCGTTTAGCAACTGTTCAAAGTTATGATAGCGCTGAAAAAAGTGACTTATGAGCAATCCTCACACTTAAGACCATTGCAGCTTCTGGGCACTTGGCAACTGTCATGCATTTATGAATGTCGCAGCATCTCCCAGTCATGTGATCCCCATTTGTGACCTTCCCATTGATTTGGCTTCTGACAAGCAAAGTCAATGGCGAAGCCAGAAGGAATCGCAAGTCACAATCACATGACATCTTGTTTAACAACTGTGGGTGAATTGCTTAATAACTGGAACTGCTGTCAGTAAGTAGGGCAATCACCTGATGTTTCATTTAATTACCTCTTCACTTGGTGACAGAGTTTCTGGTCCCAATTAGGGCCATTAAGTGAGGACTACCTGTAGTTATTTGGATTTTTGCAGTCTAGGTAGGATATTTGAACCTGTTGCTGATCAACAGTTGGGGGCAGCTTCTAGATTTTGCCTGAAAAGACATACCAACCTACAAATATCCTCAAACTTCTCTGTCAAAGATGTTTTGCACCTTGGTATGTTCCTGTTTTAAGCCAGGCCCGTGGGCTGGTTGCATCCTGCGGAGGCT
The DNA here is from genome assembly GCA_023970755.1 of Azemiops feae. NCBI lineage: Eukaryota > Metazoa > Chordata > Lepidosauria > Squamata > Viperidae > Azemiops > Azemiops feae. The sequence goes on along the minus strand of JALGBA010004202.1, from coordinate 877,384 downwards.
GCACCCACCCCAGCTCCAGCAATGCAAAAAATGTTGAGATACGTCGCAACACGTCACATGACGCGGTGAGTTTGACACCCGTGTGTTTAAGCATTTCCTTAAGTTTGAAGCCAGAGCTAAGTAGCTGCCCCCTTACCCACTCAATCCCAGATCCACTTGATTCCTATTAGTGGTAAACATTAGTTCATGCCACACCCATTAAATCTTGGGAACCTGATGGGTCCACTGTTGGGAACCTGACTGGCACCCTAAAGCTCAAATTAATGCGTTGCACCCCTCATCTCTTGCAAGACCCCCTTCATTTTTTTCAACCTCCAACAGAAGAGAGCCATGTACCGTGCCCATCCCATTTTCTCCACAAAACTAATTGTCAACTTGTTAACTCTTCTGGAATTGTTGGATGAATTATTGTGCAAGGCTCTATTAACCATCTCCCTTTTTGCCAAGAAAATGGCCCATATTCAGGATACTTGATTTATTTTGAATTAGCAATCTGGGTTAGAGCAAAGAGCATTCATTTTACCAATCCCTTGATAAAAGAATGGAGGATTAAAAATAAATAAACTTTGAGGCACCAATTAAACCCATCTCAGTGGTTAGGATCCCTGATTCCTGGGTGGGTGGGAGACTACTGTTTTAGTCAATATTATCAGAATCAGAAAATTTTCAACAGGGGTGTCCTGGGAGGAGGGATAATGTTTAATCGAGCATCATGCATCATAACACATACTGTCTGTTTGTACACGAGAGGGGTGGAGATTGTGTGGCACTATTACTTCTTGCGTGGCATCATTCTGACAACTTTGTCACACTCTGTAGATGTCGCTGCTCTTTAGGCAGAATGGAAAATAAACTGCATGTCTGTGAAATCAACAGATGTTGAAACTCTGCTGCATTCTGGAAAGGTTTTAAGCCTCATTAGTTGATCATCTGTACAGGAACACGAAAAAATACACCTCAAACCAATTCCTGTAATTTGGATGCAGTAATTTAGCAAAATGTGGAAAACAGGATTGATATAATATTTGAAGTAGCTGTTTGTTGGACTTTACCTGAAGGAAATATAGGGGCATTTGGAAGGAGACAGAATGAAGCCGCCGAAGTAGAGAAGGCCTTAAACCTGTTAACACTTAGAACAAAGTAACCATTAATGCATTGGGCGCCATTTTTGTCTGCCATGACCTCATGACATTGTCTATATCTCAATCCCAATCAGAAACTGAGACGGTTTCAAGTCATCCTCAGATGTTCCATATGTTTTCCCTTTTCTTCCAACATAATTTTTGCCACGGGGATAATCTGGAATGCTTCATTAAGAAGATAGTTGCTAACTCAGTGAGGGGATGAGACTTGCTCAGCTGCTATTGGCCATTTTAGGCTAATGAGGGTCTTGTTGATTGTGGGAACCTGCCCTTCATAGGCAGTACTTGAACTGCCAGAGAACCTAGAAACCTGGCTTCTGCAGAGATACTTTTCCAAAACATTGTCAGACGTTATGGTGGCTCTTTATAAATGGCGATTTAGTGCTCTTTTGAAAAAGGACTAGACCTTTGTTTGAAAACAGGTTTAGCCCCCTCTTTTGAGAGAGATAGTTCTGTTATGCATAAAAGATTGGTTTAAACCAGGAAAACTGGCTCCTCCCAGTTGTGTTTTTGTGGTTCTGTCCTCGTTAGGTACATGACAGATTTTGCACAACTTTGGCTTGGTTTTGCATGGTTATACTTTTTATTTTATTTTACTTTCTTTATTTTTACTTTGGTTGATGAGGAGGGTGCCTCCATTTTGCTGTATTCTGACTTCAATGGTGGTGACTGTTGTTATTATGCCCAGGGCAATCATATTTGCACGTTCTCCATCGCCATCCACTAGCCCAGGGGTGGGCAACTATGGACCCCTTTATGCCTTTTAAACTTCAACTCCCAGAATTCCTGAGCCAGCTTGGCTGGCTCAGGAATTCTGGGAGTTGAAGTCCACAGGGCATAAAGGGGCCATTGTTACCCATAGCTGCAGTAGCCAGGTCTGGCTACCATCAGCCACAAAGTCAGAACTGGATCTATTAATCATTCATCATTCTTAATCAATTAGTCACTCCTTTATAGCCCTAGCAAAAAATATAGTTGATTTATCAATCACTTCCTTCCATTTCATCCCTTCCCCCCTCCCCCCCCCCCCCCAATCTCATATCCAGGCCTTTTCTCTTTCATTCAGACTATTTTCAGACAGGGGTTTAGCACCCTTTCAGAAAAGTGGTAGACCCATGTTCAGAAATAGGCTGAGGGACACGTCATATGCCTGGGCACCTCTGCCACTGTGCCAAATATGTCATTTCAAGCAGATTCTTATGTGCTCAAGCCTGGCCCTTGTCAGGGAGCGTGATTATTGTTTTCCTGCCAGCAGTTTACTTTTGGTGGGAGGAGAAATAAACTTTATTTTTATTTACTTTACAATATTCCCTTCTTGAAGCACCTCTGAGTGGCATACAACTTGGGGCATCCACTAATTGCTTTCTTTAACTTGCGCCCCCCTCCCCATTAAATCCCTACGGATCGCAACCATTGATGGTTTTGTTCCTAGGACTAAGCAAGGGTCAGCAATAAGGGGAGGCACAATTTTTTAGACCTTCTCCATCTCCTTATAACTACCAAAATCTGTGGATGTCTTCCTGACAGTTGGTAATGTTAGGGGGTAAAAAACAACCCAAATCACTTCTGTTGCACATAGGTAAATAGGGGTGGTGCTTTGATGACATGATTATGACCACCATCTTGTTTTTTTTTTATGGCCTTCATGCAGACCCTAATTTCTGCATTGGAGAACTGGTGACTTGACCAAGGTCACCTAGTGCCTTGGTAGCTGAGATGAGATTTAAAGATGCCAGACCTCAAGCCCTTAGGCAGCAATGCTCTGCACATTTATACATGGCTGTGACGTCAAGCAGATGTCTCAGATTTGGGGCCCGTGGACTCCTTCCAGTCAACCTAACCAGGTCATTTTTGATGGTCTGCAACTATACAGGTACTCCTTGATTTATGACAATTGAGACCAGAATTTTTGTTGTTAAGCTAGGCGGTTAGTAAGTAAGTTGCACCCAATTTTACGATCATTTTGCCACGGTTGTTAAGCGAATCACTGCAGTTGTTAAGTGAATCATGTAATCATGAAACAAATGTGGCTTCCCTCATTGACTTTGCTTGTCGGAAGCCGGCTGGGAAGGCTGCAAATGGCAGTCACGTGACCCCAGGATGTCGCAACCATGGTAGATACGTGGTGGTTGCCAAACATCTGAATTTGGATCATGTGACCATGGAGATGTTGCAATGGCCGTAAGTGCGAGGACTGGTTGTAAGTTACTTTTTTCAGTACTGTTGTAATTTCGAATGGTCACTCAACGAATGGTTGTAAATTGAGGACTAGCTGTATTTAAAGGTAAAGGTTTCCCTGTCAGCCATGTCCGACTCTCTGTTTCTTAGCAGAGGGAGGCCGGCGTTGTCCGAAGACCATTTCCGTGGTCATGTGACCAGCATGGCTACACGCCAAAGGCGCCTGGAACACTGTTACCTTCCCTCCGAAGTGGTTCCTATTACTCTACTCCCATTTGCATGCTTTCGAACTGCTAGGCGGGCAGGAGCTGGGCCAAGTAACGGGAGCTCACTCCGATGTGTGGAGCTTGGGTCTCCAACCCTGGCAAGCTCAGCTCGTCTTTAGCTGCTGAGCCATCGCACCGCCCCTTACTGTAGCTCAGGGGTAGGCAACCTTGGCTCTTTTATGACTCGTGGACTTCAACTCCCAGAATTCCTGAGCCAGCATGGCCGGCTCAGGAATTCTGGGAATTGAAGTCCACGAGTCATAAAAGAGCCAAGGTTGCCTACCCCTGCTGTAGCTGTAGTTAACAAAATATAAAACATGAGCCTGACACTTGAAGCTTTGCCTGACTCTCCAAGTCATTTCTGTAATCTACCAGCATTCTAAATATACTATAAACAGGGGTGACTCAAAAAGGAGGGCACTTGCAGAGGGGGTGCTGGCAAAAGTGGGAGTGTCAAGGAAGAATGCCACCCTCCCTTGCAGCAATCCAAATTTGACAGTGACTTCATAGCAAACTGGGCTTGTTCGGCTCACTGCTGCTCAGCTAGCCTCGTCCTGATGCTGCAATGCTTGCGTGTGCTCACACCATCACTCACACGAGCTCTGATTTACATCACACACACACACACCCTTTGCACTGCCCCACAGCTCTCAAGCCATCCCAGAGGGTTGGGACAGCCGCAGTAAGGGTGGGGGGAGCCACAGAAGAGCAGAGGGACTAGATCCACTAGGACAGAGGGATGGGGCACACTTGGTCACAGCCAAGTGGTGGCCTGCATTGCTCAGATCAAGGCACCATCTGAATCTGGGTTGGGTAGATGTCCCAGCCCAGCAACTGAGAGGTGGCCAGAGGCAGAGTTTGGTTTATTTACCAACAGGGTGCTCAGCACAGAAACCCTGGCTCCATTTTTCATGGATTGATTGGTTTGATTTCTATCCTGCCTTTATTCTTATTCAACTCACAGTGGCATACATAACACTCCTTTGGTGGGGGCTGAGAAAGGGGGACTGGTCCAAAGTCACCAACTGGCTTTCCTGCCTAAGGTGGGACTAGAACGCATAGGTTGCTGGTGACTGGCCCAAAGTCACCCAACTGGCTTTCATGCTTAAGGCGGGACTAGAACGCATAGGTTGCTGGTGACTGGCCCAAAGTCACCCAACTGGCTTTCATGCTTAAGGCGGGACTAGAACGCATAGGTTGCTGGTGATTGGCCCAAAGTCACCTAGCTGGCTTTCATGTCTAAGGTGGGACTAGAACTTATAGGTTGCTGGTGATTGGCCCAAAGTCACCCAACTGGCTTTCATGTTTAAGGTGGGACTAGAATTTATAGGTTGCTGTTGATTGGCCCAAAGTCACCCAGCTGGCTTTCATGTCTAAGGTGGGACTAGAACGCATAGGTTGCTGGTGATTGGCCCAAAGTCACCCAGCTGGCTTTCATGTCTAAGGTGGGACTAGAACTCATAGACTCCTGATGATTGGTCCAGTCACCAGCCAACTTTGATTCCTAAGGGGGGACTAGAACTCAGCTGGTTTATAGCCCAATACAAATACAGACTTAGGTAAGTGCTGTAGTCTCTGACGTGCACCCCAGCCATAGGGGGCTTAGAGCCCAAGTCCTCGATCATTGCCCCTTCCGCACATGGCAGATTTCTCTCAAATGCTATGGACAAATGCTATTGGCAAACCAGGATTCAACTCAGAAGCTGTGTTTGGAAATCCAGTAGATTTCGGGTTGGGGGGGGCAGATGCCCTTCCCGTCACTCTTTGTCAGTTGCTCCTGACTTGCCAGTTGCCCTGAACTGTTTCTGCTGCTGTTGGACAGACAGGGAAGAGTCAGGCAGGGCAGGAAAGTGGGTGGTCTCTCTCTCTCTCTCTCCCCCCTCCAGGTGTCTCTCTGTTAGTACATTTAGTGTCCTTTTCCTCACCTGCAAAGTGTGCAAGTACTTTTTCTCATCTGTGAAAATTAACAGCTCTGTATTGAGGCTGACTCATAAACATTTGTAAGTGAACTCAAAATACGTGTCATCACCATAACGCTGGAAGAGGCAGGCTTGCGACCCTAACTTTGCTGAGCATGTGGCAGCGAAGGGTCAGCGCAGTACCTTTTGTGGTTGTTGTTGTTAAAATCTTGGAAATGATGGAGATGTGCATCCGATGCGGATAACATAAATAATGGCAAGGAATGCATTGCGGGCTGAGATTTTTGTCCTTTAAATGGAAAGAACCTGTATTTTATGTGCAAGACCTTTCAGGCAATGGGCTTGCAATTGTGTGAATGGCTTTAAAAATTAAAAGGTGGGCTGAGATATAAGTTAGGAAGCTGGGGCTGTATATGGGTGCAGAGGGACATACTGTATGTAGAGCATTAACTCTTTCCTTCAGCTGCTGTGCTTATTTGGCTCACCCCTCCAATATGCGCCTAACATTAATTTATCCATTGTTAATGCTGGCCATCGTATCATGTCTGGATGTCTTATCTACTTACTGAGGATATTTTCTGTGTTCTCCGTAACAAGGGGCCCTTCAGGATCAGGGTCAGGCCTCGGCTCCAGGAAGTATTCAGAAGCCACACAGCTGCCTTTTTTCTGACCTAGAAAAAAGAGACAATGCATAAAAATTCAGATCGCAAAAGTGGCCCGTATTGGACAGTGTTTCTGAACCTCAGCAAGTTTAAAAGGTGTGGACTTCAACTCCCAGAATTCCCCAGCCAGCACAGTTGGGGATTTTTCGGGAGAATTCTGGGAATTGAAGTCCATATTACTTACAGTTGTTGAGGTTCAGAAACACTGGTATAGGACCTTGAGGGAAGCAATGGTGCCTTTGTGGAAGGAAATCCCAAATCCGCAAGGCCAAATTACTATGTAGTCATATACAGTACATTTCCATTCAAACAAGCCAGCTCAAAGCTAGTAGCAAGCAGGATGTCTCTGACCGTTTCCAAAGCCCTAAGCTAGACTAGAAAGAAGGCAGTCAGCTTTTGTTCTGCTGTCCAGAACATCACATGGATATGTTCCGGAGGCCCCAAGAGCCATCCTGGAAGAGATGCAACCCTTTTCTTTTACTCTTTCATCTCGGGATAAAAATTAACCAATGGCCCCAATATGTGCACCTCTAGGGATAGGAGAGCAGGAAGAGACAAGCGAGGATCCCTTTTAGTGAGTGCCACGAAAGATCAGATCCTCACAGATCCCCACATGAAGGTCCAGTTGAACTGATTTATTGCTAATCATGCCTATGCACAAGAATCTTCTTAACTAATGGGTTAATACCTGTTTGAGGTTAGATGGGGGTCAACAGAATTCAAGGGAGGTTGGGTTTAGTTCACTTATGGCTATGTAGGGTTTCTAGGCCGATCCCTCCTTTTAACTCCTCCACTTCTTCTCCTACATCACTTCAACAGCTTCCTGGCAGCTGGTTCAGCCGGTTAACCCTCCCCTTCTACCAGCATGCCACAGGCAAGGCCACTAGGAAGGGCCCCTGTGTCAAGGAACAAGTAGCCAAAGTCCCACGTTCCAAAGAGCATCAGGTATGCATATGCACTGCTTTGTTCATGAGATCTAGTAGATCAACACTGGAGACTCAGATTCAAGTTCTACTTCCCACCATGGGAGTTCAGTGGGTGACATTGGGCCACTCACTCTTCCTCAGTGGCCCCACCACCTCATAGGAATATTGTTGTGGAGCAAAAGTACAGGAGGAACTAAGGGGTGCAGGACTTTGAGCTCCAGGATAACAATCTAACAAGAAAACAAAGAAATGTCTCCTATGTGTGCCTCTTTATTGTACTAGTCCACACACCCTTAGATCTGGCAAAGGAATAGAATAGAATAGAATAGAATAGAATAGAATAGAATAGAATAGAATAGAATAGAATAGAATAGAATAGAATAGAATAGAATAGAATAGAGTAGAGTAGAGTAGAGTAGAGTAGAGTAGAGTAGAGTAGAGTAGAGTAGAGTAGAATAGAGTAATAGAATAGAATAGAATAGAATAGAATAGAATAGAGTAATAGAATAGAATAGAATAGAATAGAATAGAATAGAATAGAATAGAATAGAATAGAATAGAATAGAATAGAATAGAGCAGAGCTGGAAGGGACCCTGGAGGTCTTCTAGTCCAGCCACCTGCTCAAGCAGGAGATCATACACCATCTAGGACAGGTGATTGTCTAGTCTTTTCTTAAAAATCTCCAGTGATGGAGCGCCCACGATTTCTGGGGGTAAGCTGTTCCACTGGTTGATTGTCTTCACTGTCAGAAAGTTTCTCCTTAATTCCAGGTTGCTTCTCTCCTTGATCAGTTTTCAGCCATTGTTTCTCGTCCTTCCCTCTGGTGCTTTGGTGAATAACGTGACCCCTTCTGCCTTGTGGCAGCCCCTCAGATACTGGAATAAGTATATTGTCATTACCAGTAACAGTGATTGATTGGTTGTGCCATCAAATTGTTTTAAATTCCTGGGGTCTGTGTGTGTGCATACGTGCATGTCCACAAACACAGATGTACTAAAGCTCTCATTCTTGTAACTTTTAACTGGGCAAAACAGTGCATCATACGGCAACAATTTTTGAACTGAGAGATTTCAAATGGGCTAACTTACAGAATGTACCCAAAACCTGGGACCCAGGACTCCCATTCAAATGAAATTTGGCAAATTTGATAAAACATTTTTATGGCACAAAAATGATCATAAAAGTTTATGGTGTAATACAAAATGTCACAAAACATTTTCTGTGCTGATGTTTGTGTCCAGTTAATTTGGATATTCAAGCTGGAGGTTGACAGTTTGACTGTGCTATGGAGTTCAACCTGGGCTACTTTCAAGACAGATATGTCTCTGAATTCATTTCCAATAAAGGCAGTACGTTAGAAAATCTGTCAGTTAAAAATTCCGAAGAATCCGGTAAGGAAATGCTTCTGAAAGGATGACCCAATGGGTCACAAAGTTCCTAGTATAGACAGTCCTCGATTTACGACAATTGAGCCCAAAATTGAGCAAGGCAGTCGTTAAGTGAGTTTTGCCCCATTTTATGAACTTTTTGTCATATTCGTTAAGCAAATCACCGCAACGGTTAAAGAGAATCATGCAGCCGTTAGGCAAATCTGGCTTCCCCCGTTGACTGCTTGTTGGAAACTGGCTGGGAAGGTTACAAATGGTGATGACGTGACCACGGGACTGTGCAACTGTCATAAATACATGCCAGTTGCCAAACGGCCAAATTTTGATCATGTGACCATGGGCTGCAAAGGTCAAAACTGTGAAAACTGGTCAAAAGTCACTTTTTTTTCCAGTGCCATTGTAACTCTGAACGGTCACTAAGCAAATGGTTGTAAGTGGAGGACTACTTCGATCTATGCATGTTATTTGATGTATCTAAATCAGTGTTTCTCAATCTCTGCAATGTTAAGAGGCGTGGCCTTCATCTCTCAGAACTCCTTAGCCAGTGGGCTGGGGAATTCTGGGAATTCACACATCTTAGAGCGGCTGAGATCGAGAGGCACCAATTTAAAATGTATTTTTGGGGAGAGGGGCCTGCAGCTTTCACCCAGTCTGTCAAAAGGATCCGTGGCACCAAACGGGTAACAATCCTCGACTTAGAGGCAGGGCGATATCGTTGCACAGGAAAGACAAGATAGCTAAATGTGCCTGGCTGGATAGTTGAATTGCATAATTTACAACAAATGCAGTATCTGTAAAGGCAGTATTTGCAATCTTTCTAGCATTATTCATTGAAAAGAGGACAGGCGGGCCTTCTCATTCCAAGACCCTTAACGAATTCTCCTTACTTGGAGATAACATATTCCTCAGGTCAACTCTTCCCTGCCTCCCCAGCCTCATTAGCATAGCTGGGAATTCAGAGCCAACTTTTTAGGCAAATTTAGGTGAATGACAGCTCTCTGAAGAACCTTGCCACAAGAGCTGAGCTGCAGACCACTCCAGACTTTCTGGGAAGAAATCTATTCCATGGTTTACCACATTGCCCAGTGATTTCAACGTTGCATGTAGTCAGCCAGAATTAAATTGACTAGATTAGAATTTACCCAAATATCAATTTTGCCCAAGGCATTATTTTGCTGCTCTGGCTATCAAAAGTTGTTCTGTTGCAAAATTATCAGCTAGGGCTAGGCTGGAAGGAGCTTAGCTTGGAGTCTTTCTGCAGCTGCAAGCAGCACAAGCTAGACCTCCCTCAAGATCCATGAAGCCTTATCTGGTTGTTCCCAAGGTAAGCAGTCTGGTGAGATTCTTGTAACATCGGTGGTAGACAATAAAGTTACTGATTTCTGTTATTCAAGAGCGGTTCTGGTTGCTTGCATCTGATATGATCTGAAGAATATACGGGAATTTAGGAAATGAGGAAGCTTGAGTCTGGGTTTAGTCCCGAGGTCCTAAGATGAAGATACTAAGGTTGCTCCTAAGATCAGAGGATCGGAATAGAGCTGGAAGGGACCTGGGAGGTCTTCTAGTCCAGCCCCCTGATCAAGCAGGAGCCCCTATATCATTTCAGACAAGTGGCTGTCCAGTCTCTTCTTAAAAACCTTGAGTCATGAAGCACCCACAACGTCTGAAGGGAAGCTGTTCCACTGGTTAATTGTCCTCACTGTTAGGAAGTTTCTCCTTAATTCCAGGTTGCTTCTCTCCTTGATTAGTTTCCATCTGTTGTTTCTTGTCCTGCCTTCTGGTGCTTTGGAAAAATAAACTGACCCCCTCCTCCTTGTGGCAGCCTCTCAAATACTGGAATACTGCTTTCATGTCCCCCCCCCCCCAGTCCTTCTTTTCTCTAGACTGCTCATTCGCAAATCCTGCAACCGTTCTTCATGTCTTTTAGTCTCCAGGGCTTTAATCATCTTATGATCCTAATAATATGGTCCTAAGATTAACAGACGAAGGCAGCAGCATTGGAGGGGAGTCCTTAGACCCTTACCTGCAAAGAAGCAAACCCTCCAGAGGCCAGCATGGAGTGCCATGACTATTTCCGTGGTCTGGTTTTGCGGAAATACAATCCCTTCCTCCATGAACAGCCAATAGTCAGTACTGACAGCAATGCCCACCAGGAGCAGCCCGCACGCTCCAAAAACACTAGACAGCAGGGTCAAGGCGCGACTGCTGCAGTTACTCATCCTAGGTGAGAGAGAGAGCGACTGGCCAAATGCAGCGCAAGGACCTGGAAGAGAAATAAACCCCAATCAGTCCGAAACTCCAGGGGAGTACTAAAACCAAACAAAACTGACAACAAACAGAACAACAGAGTTGGAAGGGACCTTGGAGGTCTTCTAGTCTAGTCCAACCTCCTGCTCAAGCATGTCAGACAAATTCAGACAAAAACCCTTGTGATTTTTACCAGAATATTTATTGCCCGTTTTCGAATCAAATGTCTTGATTCCCAGAGATCTTTATATTGTCTTGGATAATGTGAGCAAGCGGGGCCATCAAATCCATTAAAACTTTCCCCGGGCCCCAAGGAACCTGATATTGTACATATATTCTGAAAGATTTCCTAAGGGTGGTCTCTCCTCTTTGCATTTTTCTGACTTGGAAATGTTAAATATTTGACTATGAAACCCAGGCCAGGGGTGAGGTTTCCTCCTGTAATAGGTACTAGAGCAGGCTTCCCCAAAGAAGGGAAGCCTCGGTGAACCAGGATTACAAGTTCCATAACTTCTAGTCTCCCAGGGCTTGTATTTATCAACACAGGGTGCAAAAATCCTACGCCAGCATTTGGCGGGAAAATACTCAAGAATGGCTCCGTGTAGTTTGTAGTTTCTTAGGGACCCTGTTTTTCTGCCTCTGGTCTCTTATTGTTCTCATGTGCCAGGAATTCTAGTTTCTACTCTTGCACTGTTAAAGTGACAATTTTAACGGGGGAATTATGATTGCTTGTATTCAGCCTAACGAATTTTCTGACATTTTGCCAGCGTCACACAGGAGTCATTTTCCAACCCAAGGTTTCTTCTGCTTTTTGAAAGAGTAATCTGATATCTACCAAGCTTTGCTACTTAGCTCATGGCTGGCTCTAAATTTGGCAAACTGCTTATGGATGAGGCCCCTTCACAACCTTGGCTGGTCATGATGGTTGCAGTAGTATTGACAACCTTGCTGTATTGAATAACATCAGGCAACTTAAGTCTGAGAACACCATTTTCTGATTTCTTAAAACATTTCTAAGTGTTGTTTAGATGAGAGCCGTTGTGGGAAAACTAAATATGATTGCTGGATCCAGTGGCTGGATGTTGACTGGAACATCTCTTGGATGTATAAAAAAATTACATTTCACCAGTGGTAGAACATGTCCCCCAACAACTATCTCAATATGCAACAGTGTGGTAATAATTTTGCCGAACTGTCTTTGAAAAATGTGACTTTTCCATATCTATCTATCTATCTATCTATCTATCTATCTATCTATCTATCTATCTATCTATCTATCTATCTATCTATCTATCTATCTATCTATCTATCTATCTATCTATCTATCTATCTATCTATCTATCTATCTATCTATCCATCCATCCATCCATCCATCCATCCATCCATCCATCCATCCATCCATCCATCCATCCATCCATCCATCTATCTCCTAACTTGTATACCACCATCTTGTTGGAGGCAACTCTCTAAAACAAATCCCCCTCTAAAAACACAGGACTCTTGGACTCTATGTAAAAAACACATTTCTCAAAGGATTGTAAATAGTGGTAAAATGATCTACTACATGGAGAAGACCCTAGATTTTTTATAGCTTTTCTGAATATATGTTCAAGCGCAGGATAGATCATTTCAGTCCTTTATTAACATAAGCCCTGCAGGACCATCTTGAGTTTGTGCTTGTTCCAGCCAATAAAATAATCAATTCCTATATAACTAATATTGACCAATCCAAAGATAAGCCATCTTCCTGAATCAAACAGCGTGCAATACAGCAGAAAGGATCCTATATATACAGTAGCTTGAACTGTGAACTACTATACGTTGTCCTTGCAGTTTAGCTCCTAGGCAAGTTTGAACAACAAAACCTCCGAAGAACTTTCTAAGAACACAGATGGTAACAGGGATGATAAGGGTGAGGAGGACACAGTACAGTTTTTTTCTCTGCTTTTATCAAGGTTTTCATCCCTTAATGAGGACATTAAAGACCAGAATTTGAAAGCAGTATTTGATTAGTGTGTGGGAAGACAGGTTTCACACTCTATTATAAAAATATTTTTGCAGAGGGTTGGTGGACCAGGACTAGCAACAGGGTTTGGTGTAACTTGGCACAATCTGCTGAAATTTAGTCCAACCAGAGGATCATCTGCCAAGCTCAACCTTCTATGCTTCTGCTCTTGTTCCTTGACCTCAAAGATTGCATTCACTTGCCTTTTCCAGAAATGTAAGCCATGACAAGAGTGAATAAAAGGAACATTTTCCACTTAACCTCCTTCTAATGGTGGGGAGAAACCACCAAGGAGAACTTACACAACTTCGTCTCCCCAAACTTTCAGGTGACACTTGTCAGGCACAAAGGATTAGAACCATATATTGCAATTGCAATTCAAAAAGGTTTTACTGCTCAAGCCTATACACAAAAATCTAATCAACTAAAGTTCAATACTATATTGGCATCAAATAAGGATCAACGGAATTCAAGAGGGGTTGAACTTGGACCATTTGTGACAACGTATTGACTCTAAACTGATGACGTGCTTAGCTCTGCCCCCCCCCCCAGCTCTGCTTGCTCTTCTACATACTGAAATTATGAGGGAAGAGTGCCTGTTAACAGTTTGATACAGAATTTCTGCCAAAGATCTATCTGGTAATTTGAAAATTATATGCAAATGCCTCTTTTTCCCCCCTTTCTACTCATAAGATGCACTTCTTTGGAAGTTCTGCATTTGGGTGAATTCTTCATACTCAAGAGAGGAAGAACATCACACATGCTTAGTTTCCCTTGAGATATTATGCGTCTGATACCTGACAGGAACAACTTGTGTTCCAGAAATAAAACCCTGATTCTAGACTTCCTTCAACTATCCCGATTTTCATCCACCACATTTTTAACAAGCTCCTTCCTCCTCTCATGCCACCCTACCAAGAATTTCAAAAGCCAGGATTTCTACGCTTTCTTATGAATATTTTATAGTTTTAGCTATATAAAAACGCCTTGAGAAATATAATCTTTTTGGTTTACTTCTCTTTGCATAAGGTTGAGACACAGAAGGATTATTGTCATGGAAAAAGCTTATGCATGGTTAACTGAATTATGATTTACTGGATTGGGCCAATTGTCTGGGATTGGATGGTATTTTGGACTAGGTTTGCAGAAGATGGAAATTTGAGACCTAGCCAACTATTTTGGTGGTTCAATGTGCCACATGAAAACAGCCCAAATGTCAGTACCACTTATTTCTCAACCTTGGCAACATGAAGATGGGTGGACTTCAACTCCCAGAATTCCCCAGCTAGCATGACTGCACCAATCTCCTTCAAAGATGTGGACCTCTGGGATTCAGGTTCCCTGCCCCATTTTCCTCAGTACCTCCTTGTTGGCTACCCACAAATATTACCTGCCCCTTTTTTTTCCGGTCACAAACTTATAATTCTCTTCAGGATATCATTTTGCACTTTCAAAGTCTAACATCTTCTCCACTCGCAATGCATTTTCAAGAACTATTCACTCGTATCTACTGGAGTTTCTAATTATGTTTTCTCTGGCCACATTTGTGTCATTGACATAACTCCCTTTCTTCTCAGGATACAATTACCTGCGATCATATCTGTACATTAAGATAGAAAAGTGGCATTTGGGCTGGATAGAGGATAGAGGACCAGGGGAGAATGGCAAAGAATCCAGGCATAAGCTGAATAGCAGCCCTGTTTAGGGGACTCAAGGGTGGGATAGGTTCCTGTCTGTAATAGTGGCTCTCTTGCTTTCTTATGCCTTGTGGATAATTCCCAGCAATGTAGCGTCACCCCAGCTGCTAACTGAGAAACTTCATCTCATGTCTCCCATCTGCAATGGGTTTATTTTGGTTACAGAAGGTGACACACTACCCATCCTACACAAACCCTGTTCCAAATCAGCACATACACACACACGCATATAACACAATCAGGCACATAACTCTGCCTGTGCGTGTGTCGAGCAGTATATGTGTGAAGAAAGAGGGGGATTATATCAGCTAGTGAGAAAAGGGATATCTATGTTTATAGCCAGAGACCAAGGTATGGATGAACAGACAATCAAGTTCAGGCAGGTATATATACTGTATGTATGTATGTGTATATGTTACACACACACTGTTACACACACACACACACACACACTTCAATGCAGAGGGATGTTTAAAGAGATGGATGACACTTGGGAAAATAGCTTCCTTGCTAGAAAGTTACAAGTAGAAGAGACAGCAATCTTAAGAGATGCCTGTTCTAGATTTCTTGCTTTACACACTACGGTTCCTGGGTAACTAGATGATTGAAGAGGAAAACTGAAATGTAAATATTTAAGAGAATATTGGACACTTTTAGAAAATGTCAGGAGACACAATGGATTATTCATATAGGCAGTCCTCAACTTACAACAGTTCATTTAGTGACTGAAGTTACAACGGCACTGAAAAAAAATGACTTAGGACCGTTGTTTACACTTATGACTGTTGCAGCATCCCCATGGCCACGTGATCAAAATTCAGATGCTTGATAACCGGTTCATATTTATGACGGTTGCAGTATCCCAGAGTCATGTGATCACCTTTTGCGGCCTTCTGACAAGCAAAGTCAATGGGGAAGTCAGATTCACTTAACAACTTCAGTGGTTCACTTAACAACTGTGGCAAGAAATGTCGTAAAATGGGGCAAAACTCACTTAACCAATGTCTCACTTAGAAACATAAATTTTGGGCTCAATTGTGGTCATAAGTTGAGGACTACCTGTATTGCTTTGGGTTACTTTTAGGGTTTTTAATAATTATCTACCTGCCTATTAACCTGTCTTCTCTTACAATTTGTTGCGTGCTGTTTACTACTCTCCGTGTCCAAGATAGGACAGATTAAACATTTCACAAAACATGTCCAAAAACGCACTTGTCTTTCACCCATATATCAGTCGCTCTGTCTAAATATTACATGCACATGGTTTGTGCATGAAGTTAATTACCCATGATTTATTTATCCATGATTTATCACATACTGTACTTAACAGAATTCACCCAGCAGACTAAGCAAAACCCCAAAACATATGCACAAGATCTGTTGACACAAAAGGCAAAAAACAAAACAAAACCCAGCACATGGAAATGGGCTGGGAACTATGCCACCTTCCATTGGACATTCATCACTATTATAAATGTTGGCCTACACAGACGTATTTCTTTCACACACTAGGCCTAACCGGATATGTTAGCACAATTAAATACACATTCTGAAGACAAGCCATATGTTTTCAAAATCCTGGTATTCATATGCAAGAAACTCTGATCCTGTGTTCAATTAACCACTTTAGAATTATATTTGCCCACAGTTTTGTTAAGATCTCTCCAACAGGATATTTCCCAGATTTGTTCATCTCTCATTGGTCCAAACAGCAGGGTCGCAGGACATAGGAATGGGGAAGGAATCATATCTAAGGGGCTGCCACAAAGAAGAGGAGATCAACCTATTTTCCAAAGCACCTGAAAGCAGGACAGGAAGCAATGGGTGGAAACTAATCAAGGAGAGAAGCAACCTAGAACAGAGGTGTCAAACTGCCGGCCTGCGGGCCGGATGCGTCACGCCGAAACCTCACCCACCCCATTACCGGCAATGGGGAAAAAGTCGCGATATGTCGTGACACGTCACGTGACGTTGCGAGTTTTGACACCCCTGACCTAGAACTGAGGAGAAATTTCCTAACAGTGAGAACAATTAATCAGTGGAACGGCTTGTCTTCAGAAGTTGTGGGTGCTCCATCCCAGGAGGTTTTTGAAAAAAGATTGGACAATGATTTGTTTGAAATGGTATAGGGTTTCCTGCCTGAGCAGGGGGTTGGACTAGAAGGTTCCTTCCAATTCTGTTATTCTGTATATATATATATTGAAAGAATATGAGACTCTAGTCTAGTGCCTTTGACTATTACTTTTCCAGAGTGAAAAATATCAAGATGTTATGGATTTGTTTCAGACTCTCTTAACAATCAGTGAAGACAATATGGCAGTTGCCAATGTATCTTAGAGCCTGGCCAAGTGATCTGCTTGGCATGGACCAAGCCATTTGTCTTTATAGAGGGCAGCCATCTTTGCCAGCCTCACTGGGTCTTCAATAGTAACAGAATCCACAAAAATATAGCAAGTGAAATCCCTCCTTTTTTTTTTAAATGGAAGGAAAAACTAAGCTATTAGCAAAGTCAGTGTGATAGATTCAGCTAGCTGAAGCCAAGTGATGCTTTTCAGAGGCATTGAGCTACAATCATCAAACAATGCTGGGTAGGGCTGGTTTTCCAAAATAAATAAAGACTGTGAAGTTGGGAAACCTGATTTTTTTTTTTTAAAGGAGGAACAGTTTCAAATCTGCATCCAGCCACAAATCTCACTGGATAACTCAGCCTAACCTCGTTGAGGTGAAGACCCGTACACTATGCTGAGCCCCTTGGTGTGTTTGTGTGATACAATCAGTACAATTAATGTAAGGCTATTTCACAGATCTGTTTTTAGAATAAAATGGAACATACTTATACCTAACCCATATCTTCTCCTCCAAGCTTGGGGGGGGGGAGGGATGGGATGTAACTGTAAACACATTAGATCTGCAGGAATTTTAAGGGGCACCAATGAATTTTTAGAAGACTAATGGATTTTGGGTAGGAGGGAGGTGTTTTTTTTTTTTTTTACTTCTCTATAATAAATGGCAAGTGGAAATAGAAAACCCAACTTCCACTTTACACATCTGTTTCCAAAGTCAAAATGGTAAGCTCCGTTTACAAGGAAGCATAAATGCCATTTTGGACTTCAAAGCCCAGAATTCTCTGGGACTTGAAGCCCATTTGTCTTAAATTCACCAGGTTTGGGAAATACTGGTTTAAATCTGCCCATTCACCCCAAAGAACACCTTTGTTCACCACCTTTGTTTATTTATGCCTTGACATAAGGGGAGGGGGTCAGATAGGTAGAACTGAGAGGTCCCCAAATAGCAAATAAGCATTAGGGGTGTTGGAGAGCTAGGGATTGTGCCTGATAACGCCTTCCTTACCTCACATCTCCAAATGTGTCAGACTATACATGGACTTTTTATATTGTTTTTAAATATACTGCTTGCCACCCAGAATCAGGTGCAATATTTAAGCTGAGCGGTTCTGTAAACATTCTACAATAAACAAACCGCAAACAAATTTCAATCCTCCTCAGAGAACCTATTTCAGCCTATCCAAGAAGCTAAGTCTAGGAAAGTAAATTAGATGTTCCTTTGTTTAAGACCAGCAGTCTAGCCACTATGCCCTACTGCCTCCCACACAACCTCTCAGCACCAAGGGAGGCATAATAACATTTCCTCCATAATAACATTTCCCTTTCACTGCATAAGATGATACTCTGGCTTCCTGATGCTCCAACTCACAGCATACTACTATTATTGTAGGAATGATGCTGTGCCTGACACAGATTCACAAAGGTAGTAAAATTAGCTCTCAGCCAGCCTGCCTCCTATTTGGCTCTCATGTGCCGTGTCAGTCTGGTACTGATCTCCGTCCCATCCCACCACCAGGAGCTTCTCCTTCCAGTCGTGGCTACACCGCCTTCACCTGTCAAGAAATACAAGCTCCTAGCAGAATCACCTCTGGAATTACCTGAATTGTTAGTGTTAAGTGTTCTTTTGTGTAAAATCTCCCAGTCTCGTAACAGACTCCCCCAACTAAGCTCCATCATCAGGATAAGCTCCATCATCAGGATAAGCTCAGCTCAGGTAGTAGGATGCCATTCCAAATATTGATATTCCTGCGCTAGTGGTGTGAATCTCCCCCATAACCCCACAAAGACAGAAGGGTAGAAAATTCACATGGAAGCCTTTCTTGAAGGAAACTTCCCTATAAAAGACATTTTTCTGAAGAACACAGTCAGCCAAGGATGTATGAGAAAAATGCTTAGCTTAAATCCACCAGAATATCCAGGACAGGACAGGACACACACATGCAGACAAAGATAACCCTTGTTCGCTGTATAATATAGGAATCATCCTCAATAAATTATATGTGTCCGTGATAGAATATTAATAGCGGGTAGTAGGGGGTGGGGTTACCATAACCCCAGGGTATGAAAAGATACATGCTAAGACAAGCAAAATAGGAGTTAAGGGAAATCGTGCAAAAATATCAAGGCATCGAGCAGAGAGATGTACAATATCCTCTGTGCAATTATTCTCCTAGGCAGATCGATGCTTGAAAGAAATTGAGGGGAAAACCTCCATCAGTTTCTTAGTCACATGTGTGCACACACAGAGACACACACTGCACAATAGTGCAAGCATCCTCAATCTTGTATTCTTCAAATGTGTTAGGACTACAACTTCCCCGTTAATCAGCCTCCATGATGGGGATGATGGTCACGGCAGCCCAACCAATATATCTGGAGGCTGGAAAAGGCTGCCCTGATGCACCATCTAGAGAAAGGTGTTAAAGATTCTTACATCCTCTCCTAGCCTGTCCTATTAAACCTGCACAACACACTAGCACAACCTCGGAAGTGGGCTAAGCAAAAAAACACTACACCATTGCAAGAAAGCAGTCTCATATTCTGTCTGAAATCACAGTTTGCCTGCCTGCCTATCAGCGAGGAGCTAAAGGAATCTATGTATGACACCAATTCTCTCCCTCTGCCCTAATACACGCACACACACCCAGCCTTCTTACGCTTCTGTAAGATAACAGACACATCCTATCATTCTGGCTCTAGAACACACCACAATAGAAGTATGAATCTCGGACAAAAAAAAATCTTATGCTCCTGACACATTGATCATCTTTCTCAGCAAGGTGGAGAAAACAGTGAAGACACCTACAGCAGCGGCGGCAGCAGCAGCAGCAAGTTGACGACAATTGGTTCAAAGATGGTTGTTTTAAAACCAAAGGTGGACAGGTGCTGTTTTTAGCCATGCACGTTTTCACGAAAGCTGCAATGGGAATTTTATTCAGACCCAATGAACATTTGCACTTTTAGGAATAGACGGGTGTCCCAAGTAGGCAATACGCATGTGTAGTGGCAAAGAAAGTTGCCACCTGCAGTATCCCACAATCTTAGACTGGGGGTTATTATTCCAATAATTACCTGCCCTGTATTTCAGCACCCACTACCCAGAAGCAGACTTAAGACAACTGTATGTGCATATAACATCCAAGCCACACACTTACTATCAGGAAGGAATTAAAAGATGGAAATAGAAGCCAATTCCTTAAAAAAAAAAAAGAAGAAAGAACCAGAAAGATTCAAGACCCCAACCGTTACACATCTGCAACACACCTAGATAGTCCACAACCACCATTCCAGTGTCTAGTGGGATAGAGAAAGGCCACAAGCTGGCAAAGCAGCCAAAGTTGCCCAAAGTAGGATTCACATCTCCGATGAATCAGCCCCCAAAGGAAGAGATAAACAAGGGGATTCTCTAGGAAGATCAGCAAGGGCGGTGGGGTGGGGGATGATGGGGTTGCCGGTGGCCCCAGTTCTCCAGTATATACAGAACTCTGGTCTCTGGAGTTCTGCCTGGCATCCTGGTTTATGGAGTGACACCGGACAGGCTGCATAGTTCCAAGGCATGAATGCAGAGGGGCACGCACGCACATCTCTCCTCCCCCCCCCACCTCCAGAACCAGCAGGGCCCGGGGGAAGCCGGCCCAGGGAAGGCAGGCAGTGGTTCTCAAGTAATAGGCTTGGCCGACCACGGCAGGGATCGGCCGGAAGGGCAGCCGCTCGTCTCACCTTGCGGTTAGAACGCCGCGGGGGCTCCGGATTCCTCGCTCGCCTTCCCCCGCACCTGCATCGCTCCCTCGCTCGTTACTTCGCCTTGTTTTGCACTCCGACGTCGGCGGCGGCCGGGGAGGGGAGCAGGTTGGGGAAAACCGCCTTTTCCCCTTTTCTGGGAGGGGAGGGCGGAATGGGGACCCCCCGGCTTCAAGGGCCGGCCCTCTGCAAGCCCAAAGGCCAGGGGTCTATTGCTGGGCGCCCCATCCAGAAGTTTGCTTCATTCCAAAGTGAGGAAGAAGAAGGAGCGTGTGTGTGTGTGTTTGTGTGTGTGTGCGTGCGTGTTGGGAGGAGGAGGAGGAGAGAGGACGGGTGCAGCGTTTCGAAAGGGGCGACGGAATGGAAAAAGGAAACGCTGCAGCAGTGGACAAGCGGGGGGTAAATCTCGATCGGGGAGCGGGAGAGAAGGAGGGAGGGAGGGAGGAAGGAAGGAAGGAATGCAGCAGCGGGAAGGGAGGGGGGCAATGACAGAAGGGGGAAAAAGCAGCGAAAGAAGGCAAGCAGCGGCGAGGCGGCGGCAGCAACGGCGGCGGCGGCAGACGAAGGGCTGGACGCCGAAGAGGGGAACGCTGGAGGACGAGGCGGAGGGGGAGGGGGCCGAGGCAGGAGAGCGGAAAGAAAGAGGGATCGAGGCAGGAGCGTGCGGGGTGTTGGGGGGGGGGGCAGAGAGAGAGAATGAATGCAGCGGGAGGAGGGGGCGAGGGGAGCAGCCGGGAAAGCCGCCTCGGCGGCCGGAGGGGAGCGACAGAAGCTGGCGCCTTCCAAAGCAAGGCTGCCGGGAGGCGGGAAGCACCGGCGGGCGTGGAAGGGGGGCGATCGCAGGGGGTCCGAAGGGCGGCCAAAGCGTCGCAGTTGCAAGGGGAAGGGAGAGGGAGCGAAACGCAGGAGAAGGAGGAGAAAGCTTGGGGGGGAAGAACCGGAGAGGAGACCCAAGCAGCCTCCAAAAATCGCAGCGGGGGGGGGGGGAAGAGAGAAAAGCCGTCTGGGGAAACCACACACGCGCGCTGGCACACACACACACACAGACACACACACACAGACACACAAAAAAGAAAGAGAAAGAAAAAGCGCCGCAAAGAAAGACAAAAAGACCGGGGGGGGGGCGGAAATGCCCAGGCCGCTACGAGCCCCAGAGCGCCCCGTTTCTTGAAAGAATCCCACCGGCGGAGGGGGGAAAGGAAGAAGGGGGGAGGCTCGGCTCGGCCAGCGGCAGAGCCGCAGCGGGGAGGGACAGGAAGGCAGCTGCCGCCGCTACCGAGCTTGTCCTGGGGGCTTCGATCGGGCACTGGTGCCGCAGTCGGCTGCCGAGAGGCGGCTGGGCTGTCTACGAGTCGGTTCCCCCACCCTCCCGCTTTCTCGCGCACACGTACACACACACACGCATACACAGAGACCAAACACCCAGGCTGGAAAGCACAGGGCGCCCCCCGCTGCCGGATCCCGCTGGATCACGGGATCCGCTTGGCTGGGAACTGACGAGGGGCGCGAGGAGAATTCACAACCAGCTCTCCCCCCCCCCCCTCAGCTCAGCAGCACCTAGTCCGGCTCACTGCAGCTGGCCGTGATGTCAGAGGCACCACTCTTAAAGGGACAGACAGACCGGCGGGCGCTCGCAGGTTTGCCCGCTCAGCCGGCGCCTGACTCTGTGTGCTTGTGCGTGTGTGTGTGTGTGCGCACGCGGGCATGTGTGTGGAATTGGGGCGCGCGTGTTCCTGCGAGTTGCGTGCGGAAGGGATCTAAGCGAGAGGGGACAGAGCGGCGTGGCGAAGGGAAGAGATGAGAGCGGAGATCCCAAACTGGGGGAATCTCACCAGATTTCGCCCCATTTAATCTCACGCTGCTTTTAATGTATGCGTCCGGCTCAGCTGGATCGTCCCAAGAACGACTGCCGTGAAAATGTAAACGTCCGGGGGATTCTGAATTATGTATATTATGTGTCAGCCATCCTGACGTTTTGGAGTTAGGTCGGGTACGGCTTCCCAGACCCACATCACAAACTCGGGTGTGTGCAAGCGTGTGCACCCCTGGAGGAATAGACAGCCAATTAAAGCAAGAGAATGGTGTCGATCACAGAACCTTTTAAACACTCGAGAAAGGCAGATTTAACCACCAAACGATTAAAAAAAAAAAAAAAGATCAGAAGCTGGATTGAACGGTTAGCCAATCTAA
Organism: Azemiops feae; assembly: GCA_023970755.1. NCBI lineage: Eukaryota > Metazoa > Chordata > Lepidosauria > Squamata > Viperidae > Azemiops > Azemiops feae. The sequence goes on along the minus strand of JALGBA010004202.1, from coordinate 854,677 downwards.
TAACCTTGGAGAGAGGAAATTCCTGCGTCCCCTGACTCCGTCCGTCCATCCGTCCGGTACTGTACAGTACTTGGGGAAAGTACTGTACCGACGTTTAAACGACCTCGGTTGCTTTTAAAGATCCCCCTTTCTTCTTCGTATTTCTTTTAAGAAAAACAATGGAGGGTGCCCTCAAATTTCGCTTTAATTGTGCCTTTGCTCTGCTGCTTTATTCACAGAATTTTAGGGGAGCCCCAGATATTGTTGTCTGCCATTCTAAACACACACACACACACAGAGAGACAGACAGACAGAGATATTGTCCTATTTATTAGAGCTGAAACTCTAGAAAGAGTGCAGAGAAAAGCAACAAAGATGATTAGAGAGCTGGAGACTAAACCACATGATGAAGGTTTGCAGGAACTGGCTATGTCTAGTCTAGGGGTAACACAATATCTGAGGGGTTGTCACACAGAAGTTGTCACACAGAAGAGGAGGCCAGTCTATTCTCCGAAGCACCTGAGGGCAGGACAAGAAGCAAGGGATGGAAACTTATCAAGGAGAGATCCAACCTAGAATTAAGGAGAAATTTCCTGACAGTGAGAACAATGGTCAAGTGGAACATCTTGCCTTCAGAAATTACAGGTACTCCCATCACTGGAGGTTTTTAAGAAGAGGCTGGACAGCCATATGCCTGGAATGGTATGGGTTTTCCTGATTAAACAGGGGTTTGGGTTAGAACAGGGCTTTTCAACCTTTTCACCGATTGTACCACTTTTAGGATATGGCAATATTCGAGTACCACCTAGCAAGGTGTCAAAAACGTGATGACCAAAAAAAAAACCCTGTTCAAAGTTGCAATTGCACTGAAATGACTTATGACCATTTTCACACTTATGACCATTGCAGCATGCCCAGGGTCATGTGATTTATATTTGGATGCTTGGCAACTGATTCATATTTATGATGGTCACAGTGTCCCAGGGTCATGTGATCCCCTTTTGCAACCTTTTGACAAGTAAAGTCAATGGCAGGGCTGCTGGTGGCCAAGTGCTAAGGCGGGACTTCCCCCTGCCTCCCTCTTTCTCATGCCCACCTCCTTCTGAAGGAAGAATTTGAAACCCCCCCCCATATTTTTTCTCTTCCATATATTCATCAAACAAGGAAAAGCCTCCAGAAACAGAAAAGACAAACTGCTGAGTGAACTAGCTTAAAAAGGCACATTTCCCTTTAAGAATTAGCTACTGGCTAGAAAGGAAAGTAAGGAAGAAAAAAAAAAGTAGTAAATATTGGCTGCCGGCTAAGGCAGCCTCCCCAAATGGCTCCATTCATAAGTAAAAGAATCTACAGGCAAAATCCATTCAGGAGAAAAATACTTCAAAATCCCTTGCAGCAAAACTTACAGCTAACAATAGCAGAGCAATAGAAGCTAACACCAGCCATCAGCCATCAGCCAAATAGAAATTGCCAAACACTCCTTAAGAACACAAAGCCCACATTGCACAAATCCCAGAACTTCAAAGTCACAAAAGCACATAAGAATCCTTCCACTCTCCATCTCCTCCCTCTTTCTCATGGGGGAGGGTGAGCCAGAACTGAGCCTGGGCCCTTTGTCTCTCCCCAGCCACTCTGCAGCTCCAGAGGACTCTCTCACTGTAAGTCCTTGCCTGCGCTGGCTCTTTCCCTCCCCCAGTACACTTGGCTAGGCAGGGCTGCGTACCACCTGCCACTTGTTAATGTACCACAAGTGGTACGTGTACCACAGGTTGAAAAGCCCTGGGTTAGAAGATCTCCGAGGTCCCTTCCAACTCTGTTATTTTGTTATGTTATCAGGAAAAGGAAGGTGGATGGGGACTAATAAAGAGGAAAAGCCAGAAGCACAACATACTTGGTACAAAGAGCCCTCTGTTGCTTCCCCATGGAGGGGAAATATATACTGTAGGTAGTCCTCAACCTATGACCACAACCCTCGCTGTTGCTAAGCGAGGCCGTTGTTAAGTGAGTTTTGCCCCATTTTATGACCTTTCTTGTCACAGCCGTTAAGTGAACCACTATAGTTCTTAAGTTAGTAACGGAGTTGTTAAAGTCCATTGACTTTGCTTGTTAGAAGTCATAAATATGAGCCACGTCGCCAAGCGGCTGAATTTTGATCATGTGACCCTGGGGATGCTGTAATGATTTCAAGTGTGAAAAACGGGTCACAGGTTATCTTTTTCAGCCCCGTTATAACACTGAATTGTTACTAAGCTGTTGTAAGTTGGAGGATTACCTGTACAGAGAATTAGAACAGGAATTGCCAGGATGGGGCAGAAAGTGGGAGGAGCTAGAGACTTTGGATTTCTAAGTAGTACGGATTGGTTGGCTTGAACTGTCGGGACCTCTTCTGCATAGAAAAGAAATATGAAAAAATTGAAAGGCGATAAAACTTTTTGTGTGCTCTGGGTGTCAAGAGGAGAATTACAAAGCAACAGAAGTACGTACTCCAAACGAAGCAGATGGGAAATGCCAGTTTTGGAATAAAGCCTGGATAAAGCTTTTTATTTTTTTTTTTATTTTTCCAAGGGATGTCCCGTACGGTAGTTTTATTCTCCACCTATCCGAATTCTTTCCAAAGCTACAGCAGTGTTTCTCAGACTCGACCAATTTAAGATGTGCAGACTTCATGTTCAACATTCAGAAACGATGCAGGGAAATTGCTGTAGCCCAGAGAAGGACAACCTCGACTTACACTAATTTGTTTAGTGACCGTTCAAAGTTACAGCAGCACTGAAAAAGGTGACTTATAAGCGTTTTTCACATTTGCGACCATTGTAGCATCCCTGTGGTCACGTGATCAGAATTCAGATGCCGGGCAACTGGCATATATTTACGATGCTTGCAAGGTCCTGGGGTCACGTGATCCCCTTTTGTGACCTGAGAAGTAAAGTCAGTGGGGAAGCCAATTCACAACCGTGTTAGCAACTGCAGTGATTCACTTGATAACTGTAGCAAGAAAGATTGTAAAATGGGCGAAAACTCACATAACAACTGTTTTGCTTAGCAATGGAAATTTTGGGCTCAATTGTGGCCGTAAGTCGAGGACTACCTGCAACTCCAGACTCCCAAGTAAAAGGAACCAGTAGGTCCTTAATCAGTTTGCCAGAGAGACAAAGGGAGTAGAAGAAAGAGAAAGGATATGATGGAGGGGGGTGCTTCCTTATTCCATTTCATTCTCATCGCATCTACATATTTAGAACTTTAGAATAACAGAGTTGGAAGGGACCTTGTAGGTCATCTAGTCCAACCCCCTGCCCAAGCAGGAGTCCTCCAAAACTGATGCGGTCCTTCATAATAACAAAATCTAGCCTGGCATCTTTGTTTCTTCACTGGGCATTAAGAAGTTTTTGTCCAAAGTCTAAAATACTTTGTTCCCATATAGGTAGTCCTCAATGTATGACCACTTTATGTTGGGATCAACATTTCCATTGCTAAGCAAGGTGGTTGTTAAATGAGTCATCTCCCATTGTAATATGGTTGTTAAGCGAATCACTGCAGTTGTTAAGTGAATCGCATGACCATTAAGCAAATCCCGGGTTCCCCCATTGATTTTGCTTGTCGGAAGCCAGATGTCAACGCTGCTAACATCGGATGTTTTTGCATTGACAACAGATGGAAATGTAGCCATCTTTCACCTTTCACTTTTAGAGTTAGATGATGCTGGGAGGGGGTGTGTGAATGAGAGTTTAGCTAGACATAACAATGCTAAACGTAGCCTGAGAATCAAGGTTATTGAGCCCAGAGCTGATAAAGACTTGGCGGTCTGGAGAGCTGGAGAGGAAGCCCGCGCTTCAAGCTAATTGGGGAATGTGGTTTATGACTGTTAATTGGAGGAGGGAATTGTGCTTTGATACTATGTGCCCAGGGGAGGGGAATTCAGTTTTTGGCTTCGATTATGCAGTGCCGATATTTTGCTACTCGAATAAAAGATTCTTTAAGGTAAACAATGCCTCGAAGTTCTTTTGAAGAGTTTCTTCTGTCGGAACCATGACACCGTTTAGGAAGGTCGCAAATGATGATCGCATGTCCCAGGCACACTCCAACAGTCGTAAATACCTGCCAGTTGGCAAGCACCCGAATTTTGATTACGTGACCATGGGGATGTTGCAAACAATTGTAAATGAGAGGACCAGTCAAAAGTCATTTTTTCCAGTACCACCGTAACTTCAAATGGTCGCTAAACAAATGGTCGTAAGTTGAGGACTACCTGTATTTATCCTGCTATGCAGAGAATTCTAGAAGAAGGCGATGGGAGGTGAGGATCAAGATGGTCCTTGGATTTCGACGTCACAGCACTCAGAAAGTAGACTTTCTTGGAGGAAAAAGTGGGTTCAACTTAGGTGTAGAGCTAAAAGGTGGGCAATGGAGAGAACAACTTTCAAAGCTGACACAAGGGATTATTGTTGTGGGGAAAATACTGTAGGAGGAAGGAAGGTGTGTTGGATATGTTTGTTGCCTTGAGTTATTTGTAAAAATAATAAAGGCGGGATACAAATAAGTAAATTAAAAAATAACTATGAAAATGTCTTCCATCCTCTTCTGGATTTTGCTAATTTTTGCACAAGCCTCTGGATGTTAGCTGAGCTTCAAAGAGTCCGAGGGATACGCAAAAGGAAATATGAGTGAACAAATAGCACCACGGCTGATACTTGCTTAATTTATTTCATACATAAAGTCATCCAACATCTAATGTGCCAGAGTGGAAAAAAAAAACACACCTCCTTGTTTTAGTCTGTTCAGTCAAAGAAGGACACCTGGCAAGTTCTTTCTGTAACAATTAGAGTTCAACTGTGCCTCTCCTATGTAAATTTCATGAACTTTGGCTGCATTCATCACAGTAAGGGTCTCGCTACATAGGTTCCAGAGACAGGTCAGACCTCACTTAAATATAAAAGAGCCGTGGTGGCGCAGTGGTTATAAGGCAGTATTGCAGGCTAATTCTGCCCACAGCCAAGTGTTCAAACCTGGCAGGGCTCAAGGTTGACTCAGCTTTCCATTCTTCCGAGGTTGGTAAAATGAGGACTCAGATTGTTGGGGGCAATATGCTGACATTTGTAAACCGTTCAGAGAGTGCTGTAAAGCAGAGGTCTCCAACCTTTTTGGTTTGGTGGCCCGGAAAGGGAGGCAGGCACCGCTACATGCGTGTGCACAAATGGGGTGTGCGTGAGCGCAGGAGCACATGCAAACAGCCGCACTCGAGCCATGCGCACATGCAAATGGGGCAGCACTAGCACCAACGGGATGTTATGGGCGGCACTAGTGCCCTAGTCAGAGGATTAAAATTAGGGTGCTTGGCAACTGCCATGTATTTCCAATGGTTGCAGTATCTTGGGGTGTGTGTGTGTCATGTGATCATCATTCCCAGCTGGCTTTCGACAGGCAATGTAATGCGGGAAGCCAGATTTGCTTAATGACCTTGTGATCCGCCTAACAAACACAGCAAAAAAAGGTCATAAAATTGGGTGCGACTCGCCTAACAAGCGCCTCGCATAACAATGGAAATTCTGATCCCAAATGTGGTTTTACCTCGAGGACGACCTGAATTACTGCAAAAGGGAATTATAGAATGGAAGAATACTTTGGAGTACTCAGAAATGATCCCCTGCCTCTGTCACAGAGTAATAAAAAACAGTAGAAAGTGTGTGAAACTTCTCGTCAGCAGAAGCAGCAAAAAAAACCAAAATCCTGTAATGCACTATAGTACTCTGGGACAGAGCCAGTAATAATAATAATAATAAAGTTGGAAGGGACCTTGGAGGTCATCGAGTCCAACCCCCTGCTCAGGCAGGAAACCCTATACCATTTCGGACAAATGGCTGTCCAGTCTCTTCTTAAAAACTTCCAGTGTTGGAGCATTCACCGCTTCTGGAGGCAGGTTGTTCCACTGGTCAATTGTTCTAACTGTCAGGAAGTTTCTCCTCAGTTCCAGGTTGCTCCTCTCCTTGACTAGTTTCCATCCATTACTTCTTGTCCTGCCCTCAGGTGCCTTGGAGAATAGCTTGACTCCCTCTTTTTTGTGGCAGCCCCTGAGATATTGGAACACTGCTATCATGTCACCCCTAGTCCTTCTTTTCATTAAACTAGACATACCCAATTCCAGCAACCGTTCCTGATATGCTTTAGCCTCCAGTCCCTTAATCATCTTTGTTGCCCTTCTCTGCACTCTTTCTAGAGTCCCAACATCCTTTTTACATCGTGGTGACCAAAACTGGATGCAGTATTCCAAGTGTGGGCTTACCAAGGCATTGTAAAGTGGTATTAATACTTCACGTGATCTTGATTCTATCCCTCTGTTAATGCAGCCCAGCACTGTGTTGGCTTTTTTGGTGATTCATCTCTTTTCCAGTTATTTTTAAACTAACAATCCCTATGTATCTATATGGTGCAGGGATATCTGCAGGGAGCAAGGAGGCAAGGGCCAATGTTTTAAAAAGGTTTCGCTGCTCCCATCCCCTTGAAGTTAGGACTGTCCTACAGCAGGAAGCTTCTGCCCACTCTTTGACGGTTAAAGGTCCAGAAGAGTTGGAAACAAAGAAAGAAAGAAACAAGAGGGAATTCTCTTGGTGGTCCTGAGACTTGAAACACCAGGCTCATGGCCTACCCATTTCCACCCTCCCTTCTACAGTTTACCAGCTCTTCCTGTTGCAGAATTGAGCTTCTGTTGTACCAGGTGCTACAAAAACAGCAAATGGTTTTTTCTTCTTGGCAGTTTGAGGGGGTGTCGGTAAAGATATATTTATCATCAAGCAGCAACAGAACAGCGCACACCTTTTATCCTTCCCTCCCCAATTCTGCAGGTTGCTTCAAAAAGTATTTCTCCTGTAAGATATTGTATGGTGATTGATTATGTGCCACTAAGTTGGTGCTGAGTCTTAGCGACCATCTAGGCCAGGGGTCTCCAAACTTGACAACTTTAAGACTTGTGGACTTCAACTCCCAGAATTCCATAGCTAGCATGGGGAATGTCTGGCTGAGGAATTCTGGGAGTTGAAGTCCACCAGTCTTAAGAGTTGCCAAGTTTGGAGACCCCTGGTTTAAACATACCTTCTCTAGGATTGTCTGGCTTTAATCGAGCCACACAGATCTTCCATAGGTGCGCCATCATTGTTGTAATTGAGTCCATCCCCTAGATGCAGGTTGTCCTCTTCTTCTCTTACCTTCCACCTTGTCGGCCCTACAAAGCAAACCAGATCAAGAAGCAGATGCCACATGTGCCCAAATCTACTTTGATTAAGATGAGCTAAAGTAATAGAATCTTGCAAATCTGAACGTGCTTCTCTTAACTGCAGGTGAATTCATCTGAGCCATTTTCGTACCCCTTCCCCCTTGTCTTCCTTAAGTATTATTTATGAACTTCTTGTCTTGCTAATGGATCTTCCCTCTTTCCATCAAGGCCAGCCTCTATCTCATTGTTTCTCAACTTTGGTGGCTTTAAGGTGTGTGGACTTCAACTCCCAGAATTCCCCGGCCAGCCATGCTGGCCGGGGAATTCTGTGAGTTGAACTCCACACACCTTAAAGTCACCAAGATTGAGAAATACTGATCTATCCTTTCTACACACCTTTCCCAGCACTATTTGTGGGATTGCCTGTCCCCAGCAATATCTCTGTCCTACACATTCTAGTAGAGTTGGTCATGCTTTGGGTCCCTTCCTTGAAGTTCTGTCATCTGGTGGGATCCAGGAGGTGTGCTTTTTCCTTCTGGAATGAAACTGCTTCTTTAATGTTAAACTCCTTCAACATATAGAGCTGGCCCAGATCCTGCTGGCTTTTATAAAGTCTCTAAAACCTTGGTTCTTCTATTAGGTATTGGGCTGATTGAATTGGTTGATCGAATTTCCATACGGTGGGTTATAATAGGAATCCAGGTTCCAATCATTTATTAATTTTTGCTGTTGTTTTAAACGGTTTTATTTCCTGATATTTTATTGTGTGCTGCCCAGAGTCTCAGTGGTTCAAGTTGGGCAGCCTATGAATGGATGAATGAATGAATGAATACAATTGAATTATATACTGAATCATAGGAGGCAGCCAGGGAATGAATGAATAACTATTTATTATAGACTTCTCAAGGAAGCTAGATCTTCACATTATGTGTCCAAAATATGATAATTTGATCCTGGTCATTTGTGCCTCAAGGGAGAACTTTGATTCATCCTGCAAGATAAGCTAGGGAGAAATAGGGAGAACAAGATCCTTCCTCAAAATAAATTATGTATAATACAGTTTAATTTTGACTTCATGTGTAGAGTGAATTAAGAGGCTATAGTTTCTAAAACCTGATTTGCAGCTTAGAATAAATTCTTTGCGTTGATCAGGTATCTTCCAAAATAGATTGTGGAAATGCTTTCATATATGTATGTGTTGAATTTGAGTACTTGGAAATGTGCTGATTTGCAAACTAGTTAATTGTGGACTGGATTGCAAAGGAATTAAATACTCTGGCAGGAACCAGTTACTCCAGACAGAGGCAGTAAGCCCCCTTTCACTGGAGGGCTTCCCCCCAAGGCACCTAGCCTAAACCTAAACCATCTTTCTGAGATATTTTAATTTGGCTTGCTACTCTGGTCCATATTTAATAGCTTAAATATCCCTTTTCTAATTCATAAGCACACACTAAGTTACATTGCTTAACTATGGTTAATCATAATCATAATCACAATAAAGTTGGAAGGGATCTTGGAGGTCATCTAGTCCAACCCTCTGCTTAGGCAGGAAACCCTATACCATTTCAGACAAATGGCTGTCCAATCTCTTCTTAAAGACTTCCAGTGTTGGAGCATTCACAGCTTCTGGAGGCAGGTTGTTCCACTGATTAATTGTCAGGAAGTTTCTCCTTAGTTCTAAGTTGCTTCTCTCTTTGGTTAGTTTCCATCTGTTGCTTCTTGTCTTGCCTTCAGGTGCTTTGGAGAATAGCTTGACTCCCTCTTCTTTGTGGCAGCTCCTGAGATACTGGAACATGCTATCATGTCCCCCCTCGTCCTTCTCTTCATTAAACTAGACATATCCAATTCTAGCAACCGTTCTTGTACGTTTTAGCCTCCAGTCCCCTAATCATCTTTGTTGCTCTTCTCTGTACTCTTTTAGAGTCTCAACATCTTTTTTACATCGCGGTGACCAAAACTGGATGCAGTATTCCAAGTGTGGCCTTACCAAGGCATTGTAAAGTGGTATTAACACTTCACGTGATCTTGATTCTGTCCCTCTATTAATGCAGCCTAGTACTGTGTTGGCTTTTTTGGCAGGTGCAGCACACGGCTGGCTTAATATTTAAGTGATTATCTACTAGGACCCCGAGATCCCTCTCACAGTTACTACTATTGAGCAAGGTACCCCCGATACTATACCTGTGCATTTGGTTTTTCTTGCCTAAATGTAGAACCTTACTTTTTTCATCGTTGAATTTCATTTTGTTAGATAGCGCCCAGTGTTCAAGTCTGTCAAGATCCTTCTGTATCTTAAGCCTGTCTTCTGGAGTGTTGGCTATTCCTGCCAGCTTGGTGTCGTCTGCAAATTTGATGAGTTCCCCATCTATCCCCTCATCCAAATCATTGATGAAGATGTTGAAGAGCACTGGGCCTAGAACAGAGCCCTGGGGCACCCCACTACACACTTCCCTCCATGTAGAATCAATAGAAACGAATATGTGTAGCTCAGGGTTGAACAGTAAGGTCCTTGGCTCTCTCTGAGCTTGGTTATTTTCTTGCAGATGTTTCATTACCAAATTAGGTAAAGTCATCAGTGCCAGCATATGAATAGGATTTGCTCTCCTTTTATATAATTGTGGCTTGCCCTGTCAATACTGGCGGGAATGGACTTGGTGTTTCCTTGATTGGGCTTTTGTTTACTGTTAGTTTGTTTTTCTGGGTTGGTAATTTCTTGATTGCTTCTTGATTGTTGGTCTAGTGTTAATCTTGATGTTAATTTCTGCTTATCTGAGTGTTGATTGTAGGTGAGGAGGGATTTAAGTCTTTTTGTTTCCTTTTTGGCTTTTTGATGGTCTCTTTTGAATGGTACATAGATGTTGTTTATCTCTGTGTGCCTATTGATGGCTGATTTGTCTAAGTGCCAAGTTTCCAGGAATCCTCTAGTGTTTTTTGGACTTGGCTTGATCTAACAGAATAACAGAGTTGCAAGGGACCTTGGAGGTCTTCTAGTCCAGGGCTTTTCAACCTTTTTACCGATTGTACCACTTTTAGGATATGGCAATATTCGAGTACCACCTAGCAAGGTGTCAAAAAGTTGGTGACAAAAAAAAACCCTGTTCAAAGTTGCAATTGCACTGAAATGACATATGACCATTTTTCACACTTATGACCATTGCAGCAACAGGTTCATGTGATTTATATTTGGATGCTTGGCAACTGATTCATATTTATGATGGTCACAGTGTCCCAGGGTCATGTGATCCCCTTCTGCAACCTTTTGACAAGCAAAGTCAATGGCAGAGCTGCTGGTGCCCAAGTGCTAAGGCGGGACTTCCTTCCCTCCCTCCCTTCCCTGCCTCCCTTTTTCTCATTCCCATCTCCTTCTGAAGGAAGAATTTGAACCCCCCCATATTTTCCCTCTTCCATATATTGATCAAACAAGGAAAGGCCTCCAGAGACAGAAAAGACAAGCTGCTGAGTGAACTAGCTTAAAAAGGCACTTCCCCTTTAAGAATTAGCTACTGGCTAGAAAGAAAAGTAAGGAGCCCAGCTGGCACTTAAGGAAGAAAAAAAAATGTAAGTCCTGGCTGCCGGCTAAGGCAGCCTCCCCAAATGGCTCCATTCATAAGTAAAATCTGCAGCTCCAGAGGACTCTCTCACTGTAAGTCTTTGCCTCTGCTGGCTCTTTCCCTTCCCCACTACACTTGGCTAGGCAGGGCTGCGTACCAGCTGCCACTCATTAATGTACCACAAGTGGTACGCGTACCACAGGTTGAAGAGCCCTGTTCTAGTCCAACTCCCTGCTCAAGCAGGAGACTCTATGCCATTCCAGACGAATGGCTGTCCAGTCTCTTCTTAAAAACCTCAATTGACGGAGCACCCATAGTCTTTTGATAGTTTCCGATTTTGTTTTTGATGTAGGGCAGTATTATCCTTTTTGAAGCTTGTGTTGGTTGTCCTACATTGGGTTGAATGGCCAGGCACTTTTTGATAAAGTTGTATAGATGTTGCACAGATGATCTGTTTACTTTTTCTGATGTTCAGGGTTGCTGCAGTATGTTTGTGCTTGTCTAAATAGTGTTCTTACACAGCTTCTCTTGTGGGAGGTTGGGTTGTTACTTAAGCTGATTTCATGGGAATTCCTTTGATTTGTTGATAGATTTTTCCATCTAACTGGAATATGTGGTTAGGCAAAGGTTGATAAAATCCATGATTCTGGATATTTCAATCTTGTTGTATGTGATTAGGTTGGGTGTGCTTATTCAGCAGTACATGGTAAACAGTGTACTCCACCCCACATTTTATCAATTGTAAATTCTGATTTAATTTAAACAATATTATATATGTCACTGCAGAATAATCAGAATCAATTAATCAGATTATTCAGAATAATCAGATCTCTGTCTTCAGAAATCATATAATCCAATTCTTTGTTCAAGACAGAAGCCACTAGAGAATCTTTGACAGATGATCATCCAACTTCTTGTTTGAAGACTTTAACTAAAGGACAACATGCTGATTTCCTGACCTACTAAGCCTTTGAAAACAACAACAAAAAATGACAAGGAGGCACTAAATGTCAGTAGAACTTGGGAACTGGCACCAAGCTCTCCCCCCAAAGGATAATTAACAACTACTTTAGCCAGTAGTATCACATAAGATTGTAAAAAACAAAAACAGAATCAGAATAACAGAGTTGGAAGGAACCTTGGAGGTCTTCTAGTCCAACCCCCTGCTCAAGCAAGAAACCCTATATGGACAAATAGTTGTCCAATCTCTTCTTAAAAACTTTTGAGTGTTGGAGCATTCACAACTTCTGGAGGCAAATTGTTCCAATGATTAATTGTTCTAACTGTCAGGAAGTTTCTCCTTAGTTCTAGGTTGCTTCTCTCCTTGATTAGTTTCCATCCGTTGCTTCTTGTCCTGCCTTCAGGTGCTTTGGAGAAGAGCTTGACTCCCTCTTCTTTGTGGCAACCCCATAGATATTGGAACACTGCTATCATGTCACCCCTCGTCCTGCTTTTTTCCCATGGATCAAAGAACTCAAGAGCCATCCTGAGAAAGAAGAAGTATATTGTGGTAGATGATTACCATTAAGGGGGACTAATGCAGCTTGGGCAGACCTGATATGATGTGGACAGGAGGTGCACTGTCCACCAGGTGACCGTACATAGAATGTGATGGAGAGATTACCAAGATTATACAAACTCACTGACAACAAAGAGACCTTGGAAGACTCTCTGGGTATTAAAAGGCCTTGGGCAGAAAAGCAAAAGAACTGGAAAACATGGGTAGTTTTTCATCAGTCCTTCCTAGTACGGTATAAGAAAAGGAGACAGGATCCTGGAAGGCATCAACTACACAGATGGTATCACCACAGAAATTTTGGCTTCCACAACAATGACCATCATGAAGGGAAGGAAATGTCGGGGCAGGTGCCTTGCCAGTCTCATCAGGAGGGCAGGATGAAATTAGAAATAAGTGGGCAGGTGATAAAGGTCCAGAACTTAATATGTAGCTGAGGGCACTGAGGCTGAAAGAGCGAACTGCAAAGGGAGAAACAGAAAGGAGAAACAGGAGACCAGCACGGGGACTTAAAAGGTTTCCAAAACACAAGCGGTACACAAAATCTTGAAAGTTTCTAGACCGAAGGACAGAATATGGGAAATAAACAGGAAGAACCAGCAGTCCCTAATCCAGGAAAGTAGATGCAGGTAGTCCTCGACTTACAACCACAAGCCTGCAATTTCTGTTGTTAAGTGAGACATTTGTTAAGAAAGTTTTGGCCCATTTTACGACCTTTCTTGACACAGTTGTTAAGTGAATCACTGCAGTTGGATACAGTAGTGGCCAAAATTCTGGAAACCTTTTGGGAAAAGTGTACAGTAGAAATGCCACCTTTGGTGAAGTTTCCACCAATTTTTCTTCTGATTTCTTTATAACTGTAGCCTTGTTCAGCTACCTGATATCAAACTAAGCAAGTTGTGCTTCCTTTTTCTGGTTATTTGGCTATAACGTTTCATAGAATACAGTACAGATAATTGAACAAACTTTGTTGCATTACATTCTTGATTAAATTATCTTTCCATTGATATATAATGTTATGGTACTACTCCAAAAAAAAGTGGTGTTATTAGCCATCAAACCTCAAAAATACACTTTTCCCAAAAGGTTTCCACAATTTTGGCCACTACTGTAAGTTATTAACACGGTTGTTAAGTGAATCTTGCTTCCCCATTGATGTTGCTTGTCAAAAGGTTGCAAAAGATGATCACATGACCCTGGGACACAGCAACCGTCATAAGTGTGAGTCAGTTGCCAAGCATCTGAATTTTGATCACATGGCCATGGGGATGCTACAAAAGCTGTAAGTGTGAAAAACGGTCATAGGTCACTTTTTTCAGTGCCTTTGTAACTTTGAACGGTCACTAAATGAACTGTTGTAATTCGAGGAGTACCTGTAAAATGTGCCGGGCATCACTGAAACTTGGTGAGATGATACTCGTATTCGACCTACAGCACAGGAATTTATTCAAAAGGAATAGATCCAGCAGAAAAGGGAAAGGTGTTTCACAGCATGTAAATACCTGCAACAGAAAATCAGAAGCGGGGAAATCTTATTGACAATAGTTGATTAAAAATCAGACCAGAGGTGGCTGATGGATTAGTAGTAGATCCCAACCCTGTGCACCATGCTCCCTCCCAGCCCATCTTTTAATTATAATGTTGCACTTTTATGTTATTGTTTTATTATTTTGTGTGTGCTTATGTGTGCTTATGTGTGCATGTGTGTGCATGTGTGTGTGTATGGTTTTACCATTTCTAATATAAACTGCCCAGTTGCCCCATGGTGAGATTAGTGGCAAACAAATTTAATAAATAAAGACATAAAAAAAGGAAAGAGAAATAAAAATCATACTATGATTTTATTTATTCTTTATGAAACAAATTTATATAGGCACCCAATTCACATGTAGGTGACTCCAAGCGACTTACTAAAGTTTAAACATCTATCACACAATTAAAAAAAACCTCCAAAAATCCACCCTGCCCCCATGAAAGTAACAACATAGTCAAATTAACCACTTGATCGGCTCGGTCTCCATTCGTGGTCCCCAGGCCCACTGACAAAACCATGTTTTTAAGGGCCTTTTGGGGAAAAAAGCAACGTGGGGGCCAACGACATCTGAGGGGCAATGATGTTCCATAAAGAAGGGACCACCACCGAGAAGGTCTTTTTTCTTGGTGCCACCAGGTGCCAATCCCTAATCGATATCCTGTCTTCCCATCCTGGTGGGCCGGATAGATGTAATTATAGGTAATTATTATGGGGGGTTATTTTAGACCACCTGGGCAGACAAATGATTTCTGCATCAGTTGACCAGTCTTTCAAATAGACGCACATTAGTGACAATGTGGGGTTTGAATTGTCTAACATCTAAAATCTTAACTCTCCCAAGAGTTGTAAGTCCCACAAATTCTTTTTTCTTCCTTGCTTGCATCATTTGTCAGAAGGTGGAAGAAAGAACAAGATGATCTTCTATCCTGGACATAATTTCCACCAACACAGAGAAACTGGTTGAAGAAGTAAGAAACTGGTTGCTGGAAAGTAATCTTGTTATCCATGAATTTGCAATATCCAGAGGAGGAGAAAACGAGAAGAATCTAACCTGGATTTAAGAATTGTGGACTTTTGATGAACTGCAAGGAATGGTAGGTTGGACTGAAATTCTGAAAGAGAAAAGTGTCCCGAGAAAGATTGGAAATTCTACAAAGCAAGATTTCATTATTGATCACAACAAACAAGATAATAGATATCTTGTTAAGACATAAATCACACATAATCCCCAGAAGACAAAATGGAAAAAACCTTCAAGGCCATGATAAATACATGCAGAGCTCTCTAAAATTTGGAAAAGAAAATAACATGTACAGGAAATGCAAGGGAGAGAACTTACCCAAAGAAGTACGTATATAAAATAGTCTCTAGCAACTGTAGGAATTCTGTCAAAAAGGTGATAATGAGAACTCAAAACTTCTCCACTTCTATTTTGTGTGGGAAATGGAGCTGGAGCTGGTCATCATTATACCACTGGGTTGGTGGGGTGAGGATGAGGGAACTGCAACTTAGACAGGCAAGGAGAATGTCAAGAAAGAATTTAACAAGTTCAATAAATTTAAGTCTCCAGGGCCAGATGGATGACATCCCAGAAAGAACTAAGGGAGGTGATTGCAGAACCTACCTCAATAACCTCTAAACCTTCTAAAACTTCTAGTGAGATCCCAGAAAACCAGTGAATAGCAAATGTCACCTCTCTTTCAGTGTGATTTTAAAACCTCAGGTGAATCAGTCCTTGGACATCAGACATCAAATTGTTTGCACTCAAATTCAGTTATATTTTTATCAACAGGTCCAAAATTCAGGTAAATATTCAAGCTTCTGACTCTGGGCATTACTGATCTGCGGAGGCGGGGAAGGTTGCAATACTAATTTTCTGACAGGTTAGGTCAGGGGTGGGGAATGATGGCCCTTTTATGACTTGTGGACTTCAACTCCCAAAATTCCTAAGCCAGCCATGCTAACCCTGCTGGCTCAGGAATTCTGGGAGTTGAAGTCCACAAGTCATAAATGGGCCATCGTTCCCCACCTCTGGATTAGGCCAACCTATCCATATCTAGTACCTTTTGAGGGCATGATAGCTCAGAACGATAGCACTTTCATCCCAATACTTATGGATGAAACTCTAAATTGAAGGCAGCTCCACTATCTTCTCTCTTCTACTGACTTCTCTCAAACTAATACCTATTTGATAAATGAATAGATATAAAGTTGAAGAAATTGTTTTCTGTCCTTCCCAGTGATTCTGAGGATTGGTCTTTAATCAGCCTCTGCAAAGCTAATTCCACATAGCTATGTTGTGGAGGAAAAAGGATGAGTCAGTTTGACAACCTCATAGTGGAGAGATGTTCAGAAACTAATTGAGTAATGGGGAGTAATTTGTCCCTTGTATTACGCATGTGGGAAGAGGGCTTAGATGAAAAGAAGAGTCAGTTGGCTTTACAAATGATAGAGCATCTTCAAAGTCCACAAGAAGCAATTGAGCAACCTGCAGGATAGTGAAGGTTGTTTGCGCAGACATCCAGTTTAAAACAAATACCCTTGTCTGACATTCTTCCAGTGCCAGGAAACTGTTATCAAGGTTTTAAAGATATCCATATTTTCCTTCCTTAAAACAAATCCCTGATAGCAGTTTTCCCAAAGTGGTGCCCTTCAGACAGGGTGGGACTCCAGCTCCCTATGTTTATTACTTAAAAGATCACTGCCATGTTTTGCAAGTCCCTTTTAAAGATATGATATGATCATATATTGTCAAATACATCTTTTTCCAGTTACATCTACCCTACCCATCAAAGCAAGGCGACAGGGGAAGTTACAAGTCTCTTTTCCTAAGGAGATTCATCTAACAGGACCAAGAAGAAGGGACTCTGTGAGTTGGGCAGCCATGTAAATTTTCTTAATAAATAATAAAACAATAAATATATATGTATACAGAGAACATTACCTACTGATTATCAACAGAAGTCACGGTAGAAAAAAGTAGTTGGTAGAAACCTCCAGATGGGATGACTCAAAGCTCTCCTGTTCATGATATATACGGTAGGATATATAGGATAGGGGACTAGAAGCTAAAACATATGAAGAATGGTTGCAGAAATTGGGTATGTCTAGTTTAATGAAAAGAAGGACTAGGGATGACATGATAACAATGTTCCAATACTTGAGGGGCTGCCACAAAGAAGAGGGGGTCAACCTATGCTTCAAAGCACCTGAAGTCAGGACAAGAAGCAATGGATGGAAACTAATCAAGGAGAGAAGCAACTTAGAACAGTGGTCCCCAAAAGTAAGGTTCTTCATTTAATCAAGAAGCTGCCAAAAAGCCAACACAGTGCTGGGCTGCATTAACAGAGGGATAGAATCAAGATCACGCGAAGTATTAACACCACTTTACAATGCCTTGGTAAGGCCACACTTGGAATACTGCATCCAGTTTTGGTCACCACGATGTAAAAAAGACGTTGAGACTCTAGAAAGAGTACAGAGAAGGGCAACAAAGATGATTAGGGGACTGGAGGCTAAAACTTACAAGGAACGGTTGCTGGAATTGGGTATGTCTAGTTTAATGAAGAGAAGGATGAGGGGTGACATGGTATCAGTGTTCCAATATCTCCAATATCTCAGGGGTTGCCACAAAGAAGAGGGAGTCAAGCTATTTTCCAAAGCGCCTGAAGGCAGGACAAGAAGCAACAGATGGAAACTAACCAAAGAGAGAAGCAACCTAGAACTAAGGAGAAATTTCCAGACAGAACAATTAATCAGTGGAACAACCTGCCTCCAGAAGCTGTGAATGTTCCAACACTGGAAGTTTTTAAGAAGAGACTGGACAGCCATTTGTCTGAAATGTATAGGGTTTTCTGCCTGAGCAGGAGGTTGGACTAGATGACCTCCAAGGCCCCTTCCAACATTATTATTATTATTATTATTATTATTATTATTATTACCACCTTTTGGGCACCAGGGACCGGTTTCGTGGAGAGAGGTTTTTCTGCAGACCAGAGGGGACGTGGTTTCATGTGCTGCCAGCATCCCACGGATGGGGCTTCACTTGTTTGCGCGGCATGTCATGGGCTGGCGCTGGTCCAAGGACTGGGGGTTGGGGACCCCTGACCTAGAACTAAGGAGAAATTTCCTACCAGTAACAGTGAGAACAATTAACCAGTGCAACAACTTGCTTTCAGAAGTGGTGGGTGCTCTATCACTGGAGACTTTTAAGAACGGACTGGACAGCTATTTGTCTGAAATGCTTTGGGTCTCCTGCTTGAGCAGGGGGTTGGACTAGAAGACCTCCAAGGTCCCTTCCAACTCTGTTATTCTATTATATCCTGCAAAATCTCATCTGCTGCTCGGCGTTATTGAGGACCATCATCCCTTGTCCCATCTTGTTTTCTGTTCATCCTCAAAGGAGGAGACCCAGATGCCATTCTGAAGGAACTCTGGACCATCCCTGTCTGGATAGAAGATCAGAGGAGAGGCAGAGGGCAGCGTCGGATAACACTGAACTCAGCATCTCAGCACAAAGTGCTGAATAGCTTTCTTTCTCCCTCTCCTCTTAATAGCCCTGCTTCCTTTTGCTCAGTGTCATTGTGCACGTCTCCTTCAAAGACTCCACTTCGAAAGACATTATTTATTGAGCAGACAATTTGGTGCTGATAGGAGTGGGAGAGGCAGGCAGAGGGAGAGATGCTGTGGTTCCTGCTCTGCAGAAAACTCTTCAGGCCTGGCACACCAAAGGCAAAGAGCAACTCTGGACTTCCAGCATCTTCAACTTGGACTAATGAGATGTCCCTAATCCATGCTAGATTTGGGATATTCAGTGTTTCTCCCACGCTTCTCATTTGCCAGTGTAGGGACAAATCAAAGGTCTTTTATGATCACTAAACCGACAGGTCAGGTACGGTGCAAGGAAACGTGGTTATAAATCAGGACACAAATCAGAATATTCCTAAGGGGGAAGGGACCAGCCAGCATTTTAAAAGACCACAAAGGAAACGAAGCACCCTTGTATGTGCCAAAAAATGTGAGCTCTAACCAAAAGCATAATTAAATCAATGAGAAATGGGCACATTGTGCTATGCAGGGTTATAAGATCCATAATTATTGAAATGCAGGTATATGTTCCTAGGGAACTGGTCCAGCCATGACTGCAGAATAAACTTTTCGCTTTTCCCCTTGGCTGCCTCTGTTGAATGGGTGCAGAACTCTTATTCCACAACATCAGGGATAATGTTCAGGGGATGCCAGGGTATCCTTACTCCGAAGTGGGGACAAACTCCATATGCCAGGGCCAATCAATCCAGGATGTTTTGCTCCCGAAGGCAAAACTGCAGATCACATAAAATGGGACCAGAATGTATGGCTTCTAAGGGCAGTCAACTTACTTTGGGGCTTGAGGTTAAAAACCCACAAGCATTTCATAGGACTGAAGTAACCAGGATAACGTCGTTGTTCCTTGTGTTTGCCCCAATTGTTTTGCACTGGGCTAGCTTCAAATTCTCATAGTGAAGTGCAGGTAGTCCTCAACTTATGACCACAATTTCCACTGCTGAGGAAGATGATTGTTAAGTGAGTTGCACCTGACTTTATGACTTTTTTTTGCTACAGTTGTTAAGCGAATCGCTGCTGCTGTTAAAGTGAATCCTGTGGTCATTAAGCAAATCTGGCTTCCCCCTTTGACTTTGCTTGCAGGAGGTTGGCTGGGAAAGTCACAAATGGCAATCACATGAACCTGGGATGCTGCAACTGTCAGAAGTCCATGACGGTTGCCAAGTACCCAAATTCTAATCACATGACCGTGGAGATGCTACGATGGTCATAAGTGCAGTTGTAAATCACTTTTGTCGGAGCTGTTGTAACTTTGGTCACTAAATGAATGGTTGGAAGTTAAGGACTAGCTATTCAGGGGTAGGCAACCTTGGCTCTTTTATGACTCGTGGACTTCAACTCCCAGAATTCTTGAGCCAGCATGGCTGGCTCAGGAATTCTGGGAGTTGAAGTCCACGAGTCATAAAAGAGCCAAGGTTGCCTACCCCTGAGCTATATTAAGGCAAGATGCAACAAAAATAGATGGTTGATAAGGGTGGAGAGGGACTGATCCAAGATCACCCAGCTGGCTTCCATGCAAAAGGTTCTCAGAACTACAACATTCTTGTCTTTACTCCAGCATCTTAACCATGCTCATTAAAATAACAATGAGAATATGCAAAATAATGTCTTTGTGTCCCCTTTCAGATAACCGTATCATTGCCTCTGATGGTAAATTGGGTCTTACGTTGCCATCAGCTCTTCCTGTCTCTATTATCTAATGCAGGGGTCCCCAACCTCCGGGCTGTAGCCCACTACTGGTCCATTACTGGGCTGTGGTCTATTTGGTACCGGGCCACATGAGCAGTGGGCTGGTGAGCACACAGATGCACAGCTCAACTTGTGTGTGTGTGGCGGGCTGGTACAGCCCGATTCCCTTCTCTCTCCCCCCCCCCCCGCAGCTGGGCCACCAAGCCACAAAGGTTGGGGACTGCTGATCTAATGCCTCTTCTTGAAAGATCACTGCCCTGACTTGGCATCTGTTACAGGCAGTCCTCAACTTATGATCACAATTGAGGCCCAGATTTCTGTTGCTAAACGAGACAATTGTCAAGTGAATTTTGCCCCACTTTACAACCTTTCTTGACTCAGTTGTTAAGTGAATCACTGCAGTTGCTAAATAAGTAACACGACTGTTAAGCGAATCTGGTCTCCCCATTGATTTTGCTTGTCAGAAGGTCACAAAAGGGGATCACGTGACTCCAGGACACTGCAACCGTCATAAGTATGAATCGGTTTCCAAGCATCTGAATTTTGATCACGTGATCCTGGGGCAACCTGGTTGTAAGTGTGAAAAACAAACTGTTCGAAGTTACAACGAAGTTACAAAGTTACAACATTTTTTTCAGTGCTGTTGTAACTTTGAACAGTCAATAAATGAACTGTTGTAAGTTGAGAACTACCTGTATTAGCTCTAGGAAACTCCTTGATAAAAAGTCCAAGTAACTGGCTTGGAGATTTCTTTGTTCCTTAGCAGTCCTGTATCCTGCACAGGGCAAATGGCTACGATCACGCCTTTTCGCAAGCATGCACAGATATCCCTGCATGTGGACATCAAGGCATCATGCTGTGGACAGCTTGCCCTGCCATGAGGCTCAGCAGGAACGAAGGACAACAGATGGCAGGAGAACTGAAATTTTCTAACACAATTTTTTTTTGCCTAAAAATACCTGGATAATACTAGATAAAGAGGTATTGAAGCAGTGCTTTCCAGGCATTTCTCAGGAGAGTTTAAAACATTTAGCTGTTTAGTTTAGGGAGGGGGGGAAAAAACCCCGAATAAAAAATTGAAACCAATAAAGGAGAATATTTGTAGTTCAGGGTTTGAAATGAGGGGTCCTTGGTGCTCTCTGTGATGTTACCTAGTTTGGGTAATAAAAGGTCTGCAAGTTCAGAAAGAACCCCTCAAAAAAAATAATGAAATATGCCAAAGTATTCAGGTGGTCCTCCACTTATAACTGTGACTGTTTGACGTTACAGTGGCACTGAAAAAAGTGACTTATAATGAGTTGTCACATGACCGCTGCAGCATCCCCATGGTCACGTGATCAAAATTTGGGTGCTGGGGCAACCAGCATGTGTTTATGACAATTGCACTGTCCTGGAGTGACAATGCGATCACCATTTATAACCTTCCCAGCTGGCTTCCAAGAAGCAAACTCAATGGGCAAAGCCAGATTTGCTTAACTGACCACACAATTTACTTAGCAGCTGCAGTGAGTCGCTTAACGACTATAGCACAAAAGGTCCCAAAATGGGGCAAAACTCACTCACCAACTGTCTTGCTTAGAGAGTGGAAATTTGGGGTTGAGTTGTGGTCATAAGTCAAGGACTACTTTTGTATACGGTGTGAAGAAAAAAACACGGAGAACCGTTCACCCTCTCCAAACACTAATGGTGGGAAATTCTCATCAAATGAACACGCAAAGAATTCGGATACTCAAGAATCGACAGTAAAAGCCAGCAACTTAGATAACGGTTTGGCAGATTGGTCTAAAATTCTTTTTGCTAATACTATCACTTTTCCTAAGGTTTAAAGTGATGCTTCTGCTCCTGTTATCGCTGTAATGCATTTTGAATATTTCCCTCCAAGGCATCTGCATGATTTTTCTACACTGCATTTTCATTGCTTCTTGCAATCTTAAGAGTTCTTTACTCTTTATGACCTCTTTCTTTGCAATTATATTTTTTATATTTGTGCACCGATGTGATTGAGGTTCCTTGGCCAGTTCAGACATCCCCAATATACTGTACAACCTCTCGGACAAAAGGCAGACCAAGAATCAACTCTTTCATGAGGAAGAGTTGCTGTTGGTCACATAAGGACATAATCCCCCAATCTTTTCCTCTCCTAGGGATGCAAAAAAGTGTTTGTATCATGGTCGTCAGCAAACAACCCGTTAACTTACCACCAGTAAATTCGGAAGGAACACCACTAGAAAAAGTTGAAAGGATCACGCACCTCGGTTCTAATTTACATGAAAGCTGGGACATGACCGCTGAAGTAAAGACAAGGATAGAGAAAGCTCGAACAGCATTCTTCAAAATGAAAAAGGTCTTCTGCAGTCACGACATAAGCCTAAGACTGAAAATCAGGCTTATGAGATGTTATATTTTTTCTATCCTGCTCTGTGGAGTAGAGAGTTGGTCTCTGACAGAAGGCCACCTGAAGAGACTAGAAGCATTTGAAATGTGGATTTACAGGCGGCTGTTACGTATAAGCTGGGTTGACAAAATCAGAAATGAGGAGGTGATAAGCCGCCTGGGAAAGCCAAGGGAAATCATCAAAACAATTAAAAAACAAAAGTTAGAATATTTCGGACATGTGATGCGACACCCAGAAAAATACGGCATACTCCATTTAATCCTCCAAGGAAAGATTGAAGGCAAACGAGGTCCAGGCAGAAGAAGAACATCATGGCTTCAAAATCTAAGGGACTGGTTTGGACAAAACTCAGCAGCACTTTTTCGTGCGGCTGCTGATAAAAACAGGATCGCCAACATGATCGCCAACGTCCGATAACGGATATGGCAGAAGAAGAAGTTTGTTGCTTTTAAAGGGGGATGGAGGTCCTTGACTTAAGACCACAATTGAGCCCAAAATTTATGTTGCTAAGTAAGACATTTGCTAAGTGAATTTTGCCCCATTTTACGACCTTTCTGGCCACAGTTGTTAAGTAAATCACTGTAGTTGTTAAGTTAGTAACACAGTTGTTAAGTGAATTTGGCTTCCCTACTGACTTTGCTTATCAGAAGGTCATAAAAGGTGCTTACATTGACCCTGGGACACTGCAACCGTCATAAATGTGAGTCAGTTGCCAAGCATCCAAATTTTGATCACATGACCATGGGGATGCTGCAGCAGTCGTAAGTGTGAAAAATGGTCATAAGCCACTTTTTTCAGTGCTGTTGTAACTTCGAACGGTCACTAAATGAAGTGTAAGTCGAGGACTACCTGTACATCCTTTCCCAAACAGCTCTTGATCCATGGCTGAAAATTGCAGGAATCTTTAGAGAGGGTAAACTGAAAAATAAAGGGAATATCGTTTAAAAAAGTTTTATTTCTACAGAAGTACATAACATGTCTAAAAAGGGTGGTAAGTTAGGATTTCGATTTCTGTTCCTTTAGTTCATGCTAAATTTCAGATTCTTTCATTCTCTGTATAATTTAGAAAGTGGGTTTTTAATGTAAATTTGAATCATACTTCAGGAATATCCCAGGGGTATAATAATATTTGTCTGCTCTTAAAGCATTTTGTGGTGATAGTGATGGTGGTAAGTGTTGTGTTTCTTTACTGAGACATTGGAATGGTGAAATCCTATGTGTAGCACCATCTTGTGGCACGCCCAAACCATTACTACCATGTTTCTCTGAAATTAAGACCTGGTCTTATATATTTTTTTGCCTCCAAAAGAGGCACTAGGTCTTAATTTCGGAGAATGTCTTACCTTAGGACCACCACAGCCAGGCCTCCCACACACCGACACCTGTCGCGCTGCTGATTGACTTCTTCTGCGGCTGCTTGCCGCCACTTGCGCCGTTGCCGCTCCTCCGGCAGTATGCCGCATGGTGCTTTGCACCGTTTCCGCTCCTCCTGGCAGGACACCGCATGGTGTTTTGCGCCATTTCTGCTGCTCACGGCAGGACGCTGCGTGGCTCTTTGGGTCCGTTTCTGCAGCGGAAACGTCCCAAAGTGCCACGTGGCCTCCTGACACGAGCAACAGAAGCGGCCTGAAGCACGCGAGCAACGGAAGCGGCCTAAAGCGCTGCACAAGCAGCAGAAGCGGCCCGAAGCGTGCAAGCAGTGGAAACAGCCCGAAGCACCATGCGGTGTCCTGCCGGGAGGAGCGGCAACGGCACAATGCGCCACATGGCATCCGGCCACAAGTGGCAGCAAGAGGCCGCAGAAGTCAAGTAGCGGCACGACAGGTGTCGGGGTGTGGGAGGCCTGGCTGTAGTGGTCCTACCAGTAAGGTAAGCTTCACCCCCCCTGCCCCCGCTTGATTTCTAGGGGTGCGCCTCGCCCCAAAACTAGGGCTTAGTTTTGGAGTAAGACTTATATTAGGC
Source organism: Azemiops feae (assembly GCA_023970755.1). Classification (NCBI taxonomy): domain Eukaryota; kingdom Metazoa; phylum Chordata; class Lepidosauria; order Squamata; family Viperidae; genus Azemiops; species Azemiops feae. Next base: position 830,248 of record JALGBA010004202.1, on the reverse strand, counting down.
CTACCCCCAAAAATCAAGCTAGGGCTTACTATCGGGCTGGGTCTAACTTTTGGGGAAACACGGTATATGTTATGTTTTTACTTTTTCTTTTTTTTATATAGTTGAACATTATCTCAACATGAAATAATTACAGATTGGGTATTTAAACTTAAAACAAGGATTTATTTTTTAAAAAAAATCTTTTTTAAAAAATAAAGTTTTATTTTGTTTATCTCTTGTGAGACTGGTTATAGTCCAAGACAGAGTTGCACGCTCTAGTCTTGTAACTATATAATCAGGATATTATGAAAATTATTCTTTCTTTTTTTAACATAAAAAGCCTTTAATCACTAGCAACATGAGTAATAAGAACTCTATTTGTCTTACATTCTTAAATTAGGGCGAAAATGTCAGGTGAGGCACACACGCACACACACACACTCCCGTAGTAAGAATTACCGCACCACTACAGGTAATTCTTGCTTAGCAACTGCCTTGTTTAGCAACCATTCTAAGTTACAAAGGTGTAAAAAAACACAGCTTTGCAACCAATCGTACATTCATGATTGTCTGAGCATCCTGTGGTCACACAATTGCCATTTGTGTACTTTCCAACCAGCTTGCAACAAGCAGAGTTAATAGAGAAGTAAAATTGTAAGGTGCTGTGACATGGTGTTTTGTTTAACCATCATGGTGTTAATGACCATATGGGAAGTGTTATCATAATCACATGATTTTCTGCTTAGTGACTGCAAGGCTGAGTGATGGAGTTACCAGTTCCAACTGTGGTCACTAAGTGAGGACCACCGGTAATCCAAAACTGGAAGTAGGGGCAGAGTGTGAACACCCAGAGGGCTTCTGGGAGAGGAGGCTGAGACCTCCATCATTCTACAGCTATTCTGTTGTAACAAAATACAGTAATTTTCTCTCATTTTTTTGCAGCATTCATTCTCTTGCATGCAATTTTCCCTCATCCGTGGCCTCTTTTCCTTCCAAAGATCCTTTTTATGCTTTCCAACTGATCAGAATTTGGACAGAAATTATGTAAAATGGCTCAGGTCTCTGCTCGTCCACGTATCTAGCTGTTTGTCTATCCTTTTGTCAGTCTGTCAAAATAAAACTCTCCAAAATCCTAACAGAAGGGACCAAATTTCATGTAGTGGGAAAAGACTACAAAATAAATATAGAGCTTAAAAATGATCTGCATTCATCTGGGGGGGCTCTGGAAAAAATATTTCAGAAAAACACCCCCCATACATCCCTCTGGGATGTGTAATGCTGTTGATTGTTCTATTCTAAGTCCTCCCACTCTTCTTTGTAATACACGATCCCCTCAAATGGTGCATACGCAACCCACCCAGTGCTTCTCGGTGCTCACACAGAAACCTATATAACGACAACACCAAGGGAGAGCAGACTCATATGCACACACGTGTACATGCAATGATTAACGTATACGCATATGGAAACAACATAGGTATACACACAGATCATCCCTGGAGAAAGAATGCATGCATACATAGGCACAAACAGACAACTATCTGTGTAACAGAGGTTTTGTTACACAGAAGAAAATAGAGAGGCTTCCTATGCCTTTCCTTCCTATTAGTAGAGAAATTGCTATGACCTAGAGGGAAAGCTCTTCCAGACTCCAGAGAATGTAGAATGATAAAGAACTAAACCTGTGACATGTTGGGTCATTGTTTCAGAGATGTTTCCTCACTAACCAGAGGTACAGAATGACCACAAGTAGGCAAAAAACGCAGTGGGATCAGGAACGACTTCCAATTTCCTGCTGGCTTCCCCAGTGAGTTTCTTTGTGGGAAGCTGGTAGGCAACATTGGAAACCAGCCTTTCTTTCTTTCTTTCTTTCTTTCTTTCTTTCTTTCTTTCTTTCTTTCTTTCTTTCTTTCTTTCTTTCTTTCTCTTTCTTTTTTTCTCTTTCTTTCTTTCCTTTCTTTCTTTCTCCTTCCTTCCTTCCTTCCTTTCCTCCCTTCCTCCATCCATGCCTCCCTCTTCTCACAGACTTCCAGTCTAGTTTGGTCCCTTCAGCCAGAATTATGAGGCTTAAATAAAAGACTATGGTTTTCCTATCCTTCCCACCCTGCTACTCAATCCCTCTTCCGTCCTATTCTTGTTCTCCCCAACCTTAGCCAGTGTTTCTCCCAGGTATGATCTTATTCCTTGGAAAACAGCATATGGGTAGGATGCCAATGAACTGCTGAGGGCCTTTGGCAGTATTTCTCTCTTTGTCTATGGAGATTCTCGGTCATCCAGGTCATGGTTGTCCCAAAGGTGCTTTTTTCAAAAGGCAACTATCTTTTCCTTGAAGAGTCCCCATCCTCCTCCAATTAGAAGCTTCTCAAATGAGAAGCAAAATATCTTCAAGGAAAAACAAAGTCTAGTTGCCTTTTGAAAAAAGCACCTTTGAGACTCTCTCTTATATCCACACACATTGATTGGATTTGCACAAACCAATGCCTGGTGTGTAGTATCACTTTTTGGTTCAGTGTATAATGCTAATCCAGGCAGTTGGATGAAGTCATTAAACTACGTACAATTAATCGTGGGTTAGCATCTTGGATAAACTCTGCTCATGCAATAGCAAACTCTGCACCAAAGGGTTTGCAAGCAACTCTACTGTCTGTAGAAAAAAGATGGGGAAAATAACAACAACAACAAAAAAATAGAAAAAAACAAAACGCCATGTTGAAAAAGGCACCTATCTAAGCCAGTGCCTTAAAAAATACCTTTATATTTCTTTTAAACATGACCTATTTAGACATTTTGATTTTTCCTCATTGTCGGGTCCATAGAATTATATAAGGGCCCTACTTGGATAATTTATTGATTACATCACATTTTAATTATTCTCTCATACTTACAAAATGGGAAATGGACATTGGGAAAAGATTAGATTTTTTTTTTCCCCGGTGCGCAGTCCATGATCAAATATGAGTAAAACGGGGCATTTTGGCTAATCATCATAATTACTTAAAAAATATTGTAACACCCTAAAAACTAACAAAAAATATGTTCCCATAAACTGTCATGGCTCACAATCCACTTCATCAGATCTAAGTAACTGATGAGATGGACTATGAGCCATAAAACATTTCTGATAATAAAAGTGCTATAAAATCCTGTTATTTTTAATGTAATGGATCATCCCAAAAGTAGGAACAAATGAAATATAAATTCAGTATGCTTTTTAGGCCTTCTTGACCCAAATGCCCTCTGGACTAAAACCTCCCAAATTTTCAGCCAACACGGTCAATGGGAGTTGTAGTCCCAATAGATTTGAAAGGCATTAGGTTGGGGCAGCTGTCCTCTGTTAAGTCAGCCAACAGCTGCTCCATCCAGCTGACTGTTCAGCCTTGTGCTGATAAAATGTTGGGTTTTGAGGCTCTTTCCTACCACCTTGTACAAATCCATTTTAAACTAAGAAACTGGTGATGCTGAGAAGTGAAGACTTTCTGACATGGAAGACAGATCTTCAAACACAAGGTTGATGGGAAGAAAACAACAGGACCAGAAAAAGCCAGCCGATCACTGATCCACCCTAGCTCAGAACTCTCTATGACAGGGCTTCTCAACCTTGGCAACTTTAAGACTTGTGGACTTCAACTCCCAGAATTCCTCAGCCAGCAAAGCTGGCTGAGGAATCTTGGGAGTTGAAGTCCACAAGTCTTAAAGTTGCCAAGGTTGTGGAGCCCTGCTCTATGAGGCACAGCAAAGGTTCTTTAAGATCTGGGGCAGAGATCTTAAAAGAAATCAAAGAAATCCCCCAATGAATGTAGCAGTCCGAGCCACACTTATTCACATATCTTTAGAACATCCAGGAGCAGATGGTTGCTGGAGCATTTTAGAGCTGGCTTCCAAGCCGTGTTGACAGTCTTCCTTCGCCATCTGGTGGCTGAGTGTCCTACTGGCTTTAGGATGGGATGGGATGGGTTTGCCTCTGTTTGTTAGACTCCCTGCCATGCTGTGATGGTTTGAATGCCAGATGGACCCGTGGAAAACATTCACTTCAAACAAAGCTATATACCCAGGTTTTTAGCTGCTCTGTGCCCAGGCAGTTGATGGGGGATTTTAACAACAAAGCTGCTAGTTTCTTTCTGATGATATACGGGGCAGCAAGGAGAATGGATCGTTCTCTGGGGATCCCTTTTGCTGTGTATTAATGTGCTCAGCTGAGGCATAATTCAGACAAGCAAGCGTGGAAATAACCTCAGTATATTTGGTAATAAACCTTTCCCCCGCTAACTCCCCCAGTATTTCTAAAAATGCAAATCTGCAGTAAAAGTCAGATACAGATGCTGCTGACATTACAAAACAAGCAGATAGGCATCTTACACATGCTTTGCAACCCATTGTACATCCATAGCTATTTCTGTTTGTGTTAAGAAAATGAAGCCATGGGGAAAAAAATGAAGAGGGATAATTGAGTAAAGGAAAAAGCCTCTTCTTCATATTTGTCGCTGGCTTGCTTGACTTCAGTAAATAAAGAAAACATGATGAAGATACGGTATTTCCAGTGTGATCTGATCCATCAGAAACCAAAATCTGAGTTTGTCCCAAACTCAGTATAGGTAGTCCTTGACTTACGACCGCAGCTGAGCCCAAATATTCTGTTGCTAAGTGAGACATCTGTTAAGTGAATGTTGCCCCCCTTGTACGACCTATCTTGCTACATTTGTTAAGTGAATCACTGCAGTTGTTAAGTTAGTAACACGGTTGTTAGTTAGGTCAGTTTGGCTTTCCCATTGAATTTGTTTGTCAGGAGGTCGCAAAAGGTGATCACATGACCCCGGGACATGCAACGCTTATAAATGTGAGTCAGTTCCCAAGCATCTTAACTTTGATCATGTGACCACAGGGATGGTATAATGGTCCTAAGTGTGAAAAATGGTCATAGGTAAGTGCCATTGTAACGTTAAACGGTCACTAAATAAACTGTTCTAAGTCGAGGACTACCTGTACTTTACTATACAGCAGTGTTTCTCAACCTGGGCAACTTTAAGAGGGGTGGACTTCAACTCCCAGAATTCCCCAGCCAGCTTTGCTCCCCGAATTCTGGGAGTTGAAGTCTACCCCTCTTAAAGTTGCCCGGATTGAGAAACACTGCTATAGAGCAGGGCTTTTCAACCAGTGGTACGGGTACCACTTGTGGTACATTGGCACCTGGCAGGTGGTACGCGACCATCCTAGAAAAGTGGTAGCAGGGGAGGGGAATGAGCTGAACCGGTGGCAGCACCGCACAAGCCTGAGCGAGAGATGGCTGGAGCTGCAGGGCTGTCAGGGCTCAGCGGAAGCGCCAGGATCAGCGCCAGGCTCCAGCTGGAAAGCGGCGCTGATCCTGGCGCTTCCGCTGAGCCCAGAAGAAGCGCCGATCAGCTGGAATGTTGCAGCATCTCCAGGATCTTGTGATTTACATTCAGATGCTTGGCAACTGATTCATATTTATGACGGTCACAGTGTCCCAGGGTCATGTGAAGTGACCAAAACCTGCTGCAACCACCCAGCAGACGGGGGGAATAAAAACCAAACACCCCCCACCCCACCCCACCCCCGCTGCCAATCCTCAACAGAAATGCTCACAACAATGTAAACCTCGGACGGGAGGAAGAGCGCCGCCGGGCGGGCAGGCAGGTGTCTTGCTTGGCTGTGGCTTGGGGGGCACTTTTTTCAGTGCCATTGTAACTTCGAACAGTCACTAAGCGAACTGTTGTAAGTCGAGGACTACCTGTACTTTATCACTTTTTTCCTTCTTTTTTTTTGTCATCAAGTTTTTGACACCTTGCTAGGCGACTGGTGGTACTCAGATATTGCCATATCCTAAAAGTGGCACAATGGGTGAAAAGGTTGAAAAGCCCTGCTATAGAGAACTCTCTCTCATACACACACACACACTTTTCAAGAACTGATTTTGGAGTAGCAGCAGCCTATATATACTGAAGTCTTGTTTTCCCTCTACACTCCTCCTCTGTAAGTTTTTTTTTATTACTTATGTGTTGATTTACTTTAATTTAATTTACTAAAGAAGCAAACAACTTTCTGAGTGGTACTGTATATATGACAGCATCCAAAATGGTAAAATACTATCTCAGCTAACCCTATCTCTAAAAATCATTTCAGCATGTGTAAATCAACCTTTCCCTTTTAATTCTTCCTTCAAATTTGGAAACTGAATTTTAGAAGGCAGCTACTCCAGCCGCTACCCAAGGAAGAAGGATTTGGATGACATTATGGCACCTAAAGCGTTATCTTCTGCTTTGGAATCTTAAAGAGAGGTGGCATCTAAAAGAGGATCTGGGAACTGGAGCATACAAGAGTTATGGGACACCTCTATAATTAAGCCCAACATTTAAACAGGGCTATCTACCCTTAAAATAACCTGTTGGTCCCCGACTTATGATCACAACTGAGTCAAAATTTGCATTGCTAAGCAAAATAGTTGTTAAGTGAGTTTTGCCCCAATTTCTTGCCCCAGGTAAGTGAATCACTGCAGTTGTTAATTGAATCATCCAGTCATTAAGCGAATCTGGCTTCCCCCGTTGAGTTGGCTTGTCGGAAGCCAGCTGGGAAGCTTACAAATGATAATCACATGACCCCAGGGCAGGACAACTGTCATAAACACATGCCAGTTGCCAAGCAACCGAATCTGGATCATGTGACATGGGGATGCTGCAGCGGTCATGAAAACTGGTCACAAGTCACTTGTTTCAGTGCCATTTAATGTCAAGTACTAAAGGAATGATTGTCGAGGACTATTTATGTATTTATTTAGAAAATTTATATTGCCGCCTCCTCACACATGGCAACTCAAGGCGGCTTACAGGAAATAAAAGCACAACATAAAAGAAATAAAAATACACATTCATACCAGCCATTTAATGGGCTCCATCCCGCTCTGGGGCCCCCTGGCAGAACCACGTCTTCAGGGACTTCCGAAAGAGTGTCAGAGTGGGGACCCGTCTAATTTCCGGAGGGATGATGTTCCAGAGGGAGGGAGCCACCACGGAGAAGGCCCTTCTTCTGGGTCCCGCCAGATGTATCTCCTTAGGGGACGGGACCAGCAACATTCCTTGCCTCCCCGCTCTAGTGGGTCTGGTGGATGTGACTGGCAAGAGACAGTCCCTCAGAAAACCTGGCCCCAAGCCATGAAGGGCTTTAAAGATGACAAACAGCACCTTGAATTGCACCCAGAAGCAAATCGGCAACCAATGCAGCTCCCGCAGGAGAAATAATACATGTGCACTTTCCAAAATGTGCTTGTCGTAGCTTCCTTCTAGCACATTATAGGAAATTAAATTGGTAGCTTGAAGCCACTCATTGATGCATGAGCATAAAGTAAAGTTTCTCTTGTAAAGTCACCCAGGTCCATCGTACCAAAGTTCTAATGGAGATAATTCAGATTTGGCTATAACCCCATTGTCCTGATTTAAGAGATTTTTTTAAAAAAATGTAGCTCCAAGCAGAGATTATATATGTAATGATCAGAGGCACATGTTGGTGCATATTCCTGATAGACTTGGGATAACTATTTGCGCTTTCAAAGCTGAAATGTTCACCCACTGTGCGATGTTAGGTTTGCTTAACCACCCTTTATTGAGTAGACATAATTGGCTCAGTTGACATGCTAAATGCTGGAAAGGGAATGAACTGGCTGGATCTGGAATTCAGCTGCTATCAGCCACAAAAGCAAAGCTTCTAATCAGCTGTTGGGAAGTGATGCAGGATTACTTTGTATGGCATGTTATGGAAAGAGGGGAGCAGTGATGCTAACTTGACTGGACCTGAAGTTCCACTGACTGAGTGAGCAGAATTGCCCCAAAGCTCTGGCATGCAAGCTGGCTAAGAAGTGATTGATTAAATCTGGATGTTGGATGGGATTTTGGATATTGGAGAGAGATGGCAGAGATCAAGGAGTTAACAGAATAACAAGAGTTGGAAGGGAGCTTGGAGGTCTTCTAGTCCAACCCCCTGCCCAGGCATGAAACCCTTATACCAGGGTCTTCAAACCTGGCCCTTTTATGACTTGTGGACTTCCAACTCCCAGAATTCCTCAGCCAGGCATGCTGGCTGGGAAACTCTGGGAGTTGAAGTCCACAAATCACAAAAGGGCCAAGCTTGAAGACCCCTGCCCTATACCATTTCAGACTAATGGTTGTCCAGTCTCTTCTTAAAAACTTCCAATATTGGAGGTCAGGAAACAGATTCCAGAAGAAATACCTAGAATTCTACCTATAATATATGCATATAATAACAACAGCTGAAGTTCAAATACTTTGGCCACCTAATGAGAAGAGAGGACTCCCATGAGTTGGGAAAGACTGAAGACAAAAGGAGAAAGGGACAGCAGAGGATGAGATGTTTAAATAGTGTCATTGACACAATGAATATGAATTTGCCCAAACTCCAGGAGACAGGGGAGGACAAGGGACCCTGGTGTGCTCATGACTTAGCGACTGAACAACAAAAATAACAAAATATTAAAAATATGATGTTGCCCCTTCTTTCCCTCTTATACGAGAGAGAATCAGGAAGGGGCAGTCTTGAGTTTCTTTCTCCCATCTTCCTGGTTTCCTGGGCATACTTTTCCAATGCTTGTGGTACATCTTCTTCAAGCCAATGTGCTACTCCTTTACAGTAGGACCCATTTCATTTATGTATCTGGAGTACCTGGTGGACCCTCTTGGATTTTGGAGGGCACTTGGGAAATTCTGTAGAACCTAGTCACAGTGCAACAGAAGCCTTAAATCACCTTTTAGAGTGAAAAGTGGGCAGGGGCTTTGGATCAGATTGCCCCTGGGCTGCCTCGTTCTGCACACAAGTTCCAGAGGGTGCCCTGGTTCCTGGAAGGAGGTCCAGGAGATAAAGCAGCAGAAGCAGTGGTGGGATTCAAATATGTGAACAACCGGTTCTCTGTGTGGATGCCGCTTCCATAAGTCCATTCTGGGCCTGGGCAACAAAAAATTAGCTACCGGTTCTGCTGAAGTGGTGCGAACCGGCTGAATCCCACCACTGAGCAGAAGTGATGCACAGAGCACCAGTGGCGAAAGATGAAACAAAATCTGACTGAACACAGATCTCGACTTACGACTACAATTGGAACCAGAATTCCCGCTGGTAAGCAAGGCAGTTATTAAGTGCATGGCAGCCGATTTTACAAACCTTTTTGCCGCAGTTGTTAAGCAGATCACTTCAGTTGTTAAATGAATAACATGGTTGTTAAACAAATCTGGCTTCCCCATGTGATGGTTACAAGTATGAGGACTCGTTTGTTCACTTTCTTCAGGGCCATTGTCACTTCATATGGTCACTAAATGAATGGTTGTAAATTGAGGACTACTTGTATTATGTTGCAATAAGACAGGGGTAGGCAAGCTTGGCTCTTTTATGACTCGTGGACTAGCTCAGGAATTCTGGGAGTTGGAAGTCCACGAGTCATAAAAGAGCCAAGCTTGCCTACCCCTGCAATAAGAGCAACATAATGTTATGTAGTTATTCTTTTACTGTTATTAGGTTCATAATATTGCCATCCCGTGGCCCCATTTAAGGTAAATCAGTCTCTTTTAGGGAAAAATGGGTCAGAAGTTCATCGGAAGGGAAACAATGAGGACTGTTCATGGACAGCATCACTCTGACTTGCTTTAATCCGGATTCCAGCTGCACAGGTCCTGTTAAACTGCTTGAGGCACAACCTGGTATAGTTACCTGGGAAAAGTTTAATCCTGTTAGGTTTGAGGAAGTGATTAGGGTTCTCAGAGCTGTGAGTTTGGTCAGGTGTTCACGAGAGACATATCTTTCCTGGTTGAGTCAGGCAGATAGGAGTTGCCAGGTAGCTGGGTTCAAGCAGTGATGAATTCATCCCTGAGGGAAGAGGCGATTCTGCCTGCCTTGAAGGAAGTAATGTTGGGCAATTTCTGACACCTTGGCTGCAACTTCAGAGGGCTCTGGAGAAAACGGATTATTTAAATACCTCCCTGCTAGATTTGAAGCCTGGGTACAGTACTGAGGTAAACAGTGATCAGTCTTATGAATGAGCTACGGTAGGACCAAGATGATGCATCCATCCCACTCCTCTTTGGATCTCTTGCCAGTTTCAAAGCCATCGAAGATGATATCCTTCTGAATCACCTCAGAAGGTTGGGAATGAGAGGCCCAGGGCTGCAGTGGTTCTCCTTTTTCTCCAGGAACCAGTCCAGCTGTATTGATAGGGTGGAGAGAGAGAGAGAGAGATCTACTCTTTGAACTTTGCTCTATGGCAGCGGTCCCCAACTTTTCTGGCTTGGTGGACCGGTGGGGGGGGGGGAATGAGGGGATAGTTCTGTGTGAGTGACAGCGCAACTTCATTTGTGCCAGCAGCAGGTGTGCAAATGGAGCTATGCACACGTAAGCACGACCGCCTGCCACTTGCACGGCCCCAAACAGGCTGCAGCCCTGTAGCGGGCGACGGGTTGGGGATCCCTGCTCTATGGGATCCCTCAGGCCTTCTCTCTCTCTCTCTCTTTCACAGACCACACCTTCATGAGGCCTCTAGGTAAGATTATCTGTTGACATAGGCTTAGGTAACATCAGCATGAGAGGACTGCCCCAAAGTGTTACCTTCTTAGATGCATGAAGATTGATTTAGAAGCCACCCACCAGTTTGAAGGCCTCCCGATGACTACATGCTATATGATGTTGCCAAAGCCGAGGGGAGCTGTGTGACCTGACATTACTGCACAAGAGCAAAGAATTTTGCGCGTCCTTTTGTGATCAGGTATTACATATTCCAACATCTCAGGAGCTTTGGGATCTGAATCAATCCAGGTTCAGTCTTCAAATAGGTATGGGTAGGAAAATTCTGCCTGTTTTGAGTTCTCGGCTTTATGCTTCCCACCCCTCCCCTTGTGCACGCGCGCACACACACACAACAGTCTGCCAGGCTTTTTCCAAAGCCCCAAGGATTGTGGCCGCTTCTCCATGTGGCTATTAGCTGTTTAGCATTCCATCACGCACTCACTTCTCTCCCCCCCCCCTCCCCATCACGGCTAGGAAACCGGTGTCTTTACCGGCAACTTCAGACCTGCCAGGAACAGCTTAAAGCCCTGACTGCACATGATTAGCTCATAAACACCACCCAAGCCAGGAAGAGAAACACAGCAGAGTGCCAGGATGCCTGGGTTCCTGGCCAGAAGGGGCAGGAGAAAGCCAAGTTCTTTCCAGATGCCAAAGCCCGTTGAAGATTTCTGATGCATCAATAGCTTTTGGAGGCTGGGCATCTTGAATGAGTGAGCTGGGGCAGGACTGAGTATTGATAAAATACAGAAACTCTAACCAACCCCCTCTCTCCTCCTGTTTTCCTAATGGACACACTTACACCCTCATTCTCCCTTGCACATTCAGCTGCAGAGGTACGGGTATAAACACACTTCAGAGAAATAACCGTGATTCTGCATTCAAAAGCATCACTCCACTGTACAGGCCACGTGTTTCTTTAACTGCGCTAGAGACAACACAATATTCTTCTACTAAAGCTTACCCTTCAGATGAGCGTTTCAAACAGAAGTTAGATTCTTTCGTCACTCAAAGTGCTTCACTAACAGGAATAAAAAAAAAAAACAGTAATTTGATGCACACGCACTGCAAATGTGTCAATCCTCCACACAGATTCATCACTGTGTATTGCAGAACGTGAAAGCCAGTTTGGTGTAGTGGTTAAGGCATCAGGCTAGAAACTGGGAGACTGGGAATTCTAGTCCCATCTGGGGCACAAAGCCAGTAGGGTGACCTTGATCCACTCACTTTCTCTCAGCCCTAAGAAAGAGGCAATGGCAAACCACTTTTGAAAAACCTTGCCAAGAAAACTATAGGGACTTGTCCAGGCAGTCTCTAAGAATAGGTCACGACTGAAAGAAAACAAGAGCAAAAATGATATATATATATATATATATTTACCTACACCCATAACAATATAAGTATTTCGCTCACTAGAGCAGGGGTCCCCAACCCCTGGACCATGGTCTGGTATGTCTGTGGTCCGTTGGAAACTGGGCTGTGCAAATGATGGGCAAGTGTGCAAAGCTTCATTTGCACATGTGCAGGAGCTAGGCTGCACGTGTGAAACATCCCCTCCACCCTCCTCGCCGCCGCTGCTGCCAGTCTGTGGAGCCAGAAAGGTGGGACACCACTGTACTAGTGACAGTGTCCCCTTTCATACCACGACTGTGGTATATCCTCTTAATGGGACTGACATAGGAGCGTGCTCCTCACACTTCAGACGTGACAAGGAAATTCTCCCTTCAAGTCAAGTCCAACTTCTCTTGATTACTTGGGTACTGTGTATTAGTTTCTTCTAAGATGCTGTTTAAAACTTTCCAGTCTAGTAGAACGATATGTTATGGGTGCTGATACTTGGTACTGTAAGTTGCAGGCTTTTTCTGCTGTGGCACCGGGATAGTGGGAACTTCTTCTCTGGGAGATGAGGTTGACTTCATCACTCCCAAACTTCTGAAGGTCCCTCAAAACCCGGTTATGCCAGCAGCCCCGGGAATCCCAGCGGATAGGAGAACTTGTGAGGCGGCTCCCTTATAATTAACATCCATCTGTTATGCTCTCTCCCTACTGTAGCTTTGCTCTGTTATCATTTTTAATTTTTTAAAATAATATTATCTAATGGTTTTCACTAACGATTGTCTTATTTATTTACTGTTTTTACTGGATTGTTGTACGTCACCCAGTGTGACTTTCTGGAGCCATATAAGTTTGATAGACAGATCATAGAATGATAAGACGATATAGACACAGACAGATCGATTTTCATCCAAATGACAATCTTGTCCAATTGCTCAGTTTTCCAAAACTAAGCAAAGCTGGCTAGGTGTTATTACCAAGTTGGTAAATTCATATGGCATATATAATTTATATCTATATGCTACAAGGAAGTTCTTGTATGTATGCATCTATTTGATATCCATACATAAATTGCAACATTTACTCAGAGTACACAGAGGCATATAGTATTACTTTGAAGAAAACACATATGAACCTGGCTTTTCCCAGGCACATCTTTATAATATATGTTTGCTATACTCATATGTTTTCCATACTCGTGAAAAACCTTATTGATATACAAAAGAAATACAGGTAATCCTCGACTTACCACCATTCATTTACCGGTAGCAACCATTCGAAGTTACAACAGCACTAAAGAAAAGTGACTTATGACTGGTCCTCACACTTATAACCGTTGCAACTTCCCCACGGTCATGTGATCAAACCCAGCATGTATTTAACAATGGCTGCAGCATCCCGGGGTCATGTGATTACCATTTGCAACCTTCCCAGCTGGCTTCTAACAAGCCAAGTCATTAGGGGAAGCCAGATTTGCTTAATGACCACAGGATTCACTTAATAACTGCAGTGATTCGCTTAACACTGGTAAAATTGAGCGTGACTCACTTAACAACTGCCTTGCTTAGCAGGGGAAATTCTTGCCCCAACTATGATTTTAGAAGTTTTAACATTTCAGTACAGCTTTTAGGACTATTTCTGTGGTCCCATCTTTGAGTCAGTCTTAACTCCTGGGGATTGCATAGAAAAAATTATCTTAGCAATACAGGTAGTCCTCAAATTGCAACCGTTTGTTTAGCGGCCTTTTGAAGTTGCAGCCCTGAAAAAAGTGGCTTATGGCCTGGCAACCACTGCAGCATCCACGGGGTCATGTGATCAAAATTTGGGTGCTTGGCAACTGGCATGTATTTACGATGGTTGCTGTGTCGCGGGGTCATGTGATCACTTTATAGCCGTGTTACTAATTTAACAATTGCAGTGATTCACTTAACAACTGTGGCAAGAAAGGTTGTAACCTGGGGCAAAACTCACTTAACAACTGTCTTGCTTAGCAACAGAAATTGTGGGCTCAATAGTGGTCATAAGTCGAGGACCACCTGCATTTTTGGAAGTCTTTTTCCCCTCTTTGGCTGAGAGAGAATGGCTGATCAAAATTCACGCAGTTCACTCTCATACCTAGGACAAGACAGGAAGTCCGATCTCCCTGCCCCATCATCCAAAGAACACACTGGCTCTTCAAAACTAGTGTACAAACTCACAATATAAAAGAGAAAATGTTTAGGCAGGCAATCTCAATCTGCTAGTGTAGAAGCCTCCCCCCCCCGCCCCGCCCCCTTTTGCAGGAAACTTGATCAGCCATCTGTTGAGCATGGGCAAAGCTTTTAATCCTGCAGCTATTCCAAAATATTCACCTATTTTGGATTTTCATATTCTCTTTGCTATTTTCAAATGCTCCTGTTTGAGCATTTCCTCTTTATTTTGCTTCAAGATGCACAGATGTAACACACACACACACACATACCTTCTCATATTCAAGTGCATTGATTTTAGCCTCTCTCTACTTTTCAAAGGGGCACCATGGTGGACTGAAATAGCCTAAAGCCATAAAAAGAAGCTGGTGCGGTGAACTCAGGAGTGAGTTTGCAAATTGTTTATGATGCTTTTCCCCACCTGTCTTTCAAGCAATTCAAGCTGAGTCTATCTTTGCTTTTCATAGGACACAGTTGGAGTGTGAGTGTGTGTGTGTAATTCAGATCTCCCTAGACTTAGCCAAGCACTACACCATGTTGTGAAGATCAGATAACTGATAACTTCAGATATTTGAATCAAACCTTCATCCAGCTCTCTAGCTACCCTGTCAACACTGCAAAGTAACAGTAATAATGGGAGTCATAGTAGTAACAATACAAAACATTTTGTATATGGTAGTTCTATTAAAAATTCAAAGCACTTCATGCTCAGTTTATCCTAACCCTTACAGCATTTTCAGAGTAGAAAATCAATGTATCATCTCCACATTCAAGATGGGGCAGACAGGGGCCGAGGCTTTGTCCAAAACCACATCCTGATTAGTTTGCACAACACCCTAGTATAGTTCACAGGGGTGGCCATCGGGTTGTGAGCCAGGCGATCCCATTAAGCTGTAACAAGATTGATGTCTTTGCACAGGCTATGGCATATTAACAATCCTGATTCAGGGTTTAGCTTAGCGTGTTGTGTGAATCTGGGCACGACACATCATGCAAGCAGCGATCTTCGAATTCAGCCTTTCAGTTCCGCAGCTGGGTCGTCTAACAAGCCGAAAAGCCGCTACGGAGAATCCACACACGCGAAGTGCTCCTTTCGTGCACCGATCCAAACTGCCCGCATTCACACGGTGCAAACGCG
The DNA here is from genome assembly GCA_023970755.1 of Azemiops feae. Lineage (NCBI taxonomy): Eukaryota > Metazoa > Chordata > Lepidosauria > Squamata > Viperidae > Azemiops > Azemiops feae. The sequence continues at coordinate 815,041 of JALGBA010004202.1, read as the reverse complement.
GGCTACGGAGGCCCCGAGTTACACAAAGGCACCGCATACATCTATGCACCCAATACAGATCAAGGCAAACCGCCCCCTCCCCCCCGCCGTCCCCTTTGGCTCGCACGTGTCTTTCCAGAGTAGGCGACTTAAGAGTGAATTGGGGGGCGGGAGGGGAGAGGGCAGCTTGCCATTGGTCGCTTCCCCGACCTTTTTGCACGCCCCCCCCTTGCACCGAGAGGGTTAAAAAGGAAAGGTGTGCCGCTTCGGGCGAGCGGGGGGATCTCCCTCCAAAGGCCCGATCACCTTACCCAACCCGTCTTCCACTGCAGAGATAGGCGGAGGCGGGAACCAACTCGCATTCCCCTCCTTCTTACCAACAGTCCCTCACACTTCCAGGAATCACCCGGGGGGGGGGGGGGGAAGCAGCAACAGCAAAAGGGGAGGGGGAGGGAGCGCGCGGGGTTGATACAGCCACTGCCTGCCAATCAGAGCCCTGTCAGCCACTCCCCAGCGACCAATGAAAGTGGCGACCATTCATAAAAATAAATACTCGGCCACGCCCCCCCCCCTCCCCACGCCCGAGACACACACACACACACATATCCAGCCTATCTCCTCTCTTGACCAATCTACATATGTTTTCCATACATATATGCATATGTGCATATATATATATATATACACACACACACACACACACACACACACATATACAAAGAACATCCAATCGGAGACGCTGAACGATTATTGAAAACTTGAGCACTTTCTCCCCTGCCCTTTAAGCTACTCCCTCCCTCCCTCCTTTCCCCCCCTCTCTCCCCCCTCCCTCTCTCTCCCTCCCTCCCCCCGCACCGAGATTGTATCCGAAGTCGTCGGATACCAACTCCCCCCTCCCCGCCTTCTCCGATTCCTCCGCTAACGGGAAAGGCGCTTCTCGCTTCAGAAACGCGCACGTACGTTCACACGCATTTCCAGGAAACCAAAGAGGGGCCGCGATTCTTTGGCCAAAGGAAATAGATTGGCGCTGTTCTTCCACCCTCCTCCTCCTCCTCCTCCTCCATTTCACTCCCCCATCCCCACCCCCACCCAGCCCCGTAAACTTCCACCTCTTTCTACTCTTTCCCCGTCCGAGCTGGGGAGCTTTTCTCCGTCCGAGACCATCCCGACGCGCGGTGCGCCTTCGCCCACCTCCATCCTCCCGCCGCCGCCGCCGCTCGAAAGATGGGAGAAAGGGGCGATCGCGCCGGATTCGCTCCCCGCAGCCCAGCCTGCGAAGCGGAGTCCGCGCTTTAAATCGATTCGCTTGCCTCCCCCCCCCTCACCCACCCCCCCCCCATTCGCTCTCCCGCTCCTCGGAGAAACCCAGGCACCGCTCGGCTTTCCTCGCCAACAAAGGTTAGCAAAACTCTTCGGGGCTTTGGGAGCGAGCGCGGTTGTTTTCCAAGCCGGGAAGGGGGCTGCGAAAGTTGGGTAGAAGAAAAACCCGTTCCGGGCACTTTTTAAACAAGAGATCCGCGCCCGGACTCTCGGGGCTGGTAGCGGAGTACGGAAAACTCTTTCAGTGCTGGTTTATTTGGGGGGGGGGGGTGTAAATCGTGGCGGGAAGCCCCAGTCTGGTTTTGGCGCTTAATTTTTTTTAACACGGGGGAGGATGGAAGACCACCTTTAGGTTGCCGAATAAGAACAATAACTCGAAAAATCAGATGCTTGTATGAAATCTGGCAAAATTCAAATTAACGTCCCGACGATTAAGCCCCGCCGAAGCTTAAGCTTATGCTTTATAAGATTAGGACTGCCACAGTGCAAAAAGCCAACTTTTCGTATTTGACACCCTCTCCACTTTTAAACCTAACACAGGCATGCCTGTTTGTGTGCATGAGTCTGTCTGTCTGTCTGTCTGTCTGTCTCTGTTGTAAAAATAGCTGCATTTAACGTAGATTTCATGCAAGTTTATTTGCTTCCAACACCAGAGGAAAACTGTAATAAAGTTTTGTCTACCAGCCACGATTTTCCCATTTCTTTCATTACTGTATAACTATTCACTAGCAACGTCCTCTTTCTTCGTGCTATTTCTCATCTGCAGTTATGAGAAGAGAATAAAAACCAACAACAAAAATTAAGCAATTCATAGAACACCATTTAGCCTGGAGAAGCACTTGGGTTCCCATCCCTTGCAGCTGCAGCTGAGGGAGAAAATGTGTTGAGGAAGCTGTTGCTTGATTATTGTGCAGAAAAGCACCATTTGAAGTAGAGAATCCTTTCCCCAAATTGTTCCTTAGTGGTCGTTTTAAACGTGCCTAAAAGTAGAAAATGTTTTCTATGTAACTGGTGAATGAATCATATCAACTCTATTTAAGTGTAAAGAAAATAATAGCAAATTTAGTGAGATAGGATACAAGTAGTCCTTGACTTATGGACCACAGTTGAGTACAAAACTTTCATTGGTAAGCAAGACAGTTGTTAAGTGAATTTTGCCCCATTTTATGGCCTTTCTTACCTGGGTTATTAAGTGCGAATAACGTGGTTGTTAATTGAATCTGGCTTCCCCATTGACATTGCTTGTCAGAAGGTCACAAAGAGTGAAGACCCCGGGGCACTGCAACCGTCATAACTCCGTGCCAGTTGCCAAGTGTCCAAATTTTGATCACTTGGGGATTCAGCAACAATCGTAATTGTGAAAAATGGTCATAAGTCACTTTTTTCAGTGGCGGTGTAATTTCAAACCATCGCTAAATGAATGGTTGTACGTCGGAGATTACCTGTATGTGCTCAAAGAGCAGAGTGGCCCTTGGTCCAGAAAAAGTGTGCAATTTTTGCTTAAAGTCACAGCCCAGTCCAAGCTAGTACAGTAGGATTTAAAATAATCCAAGTAGACGCTCAAAAAATGAGTCCTATTGTATTCTCATTCTGTTGAAACATACAGGGTTTAAGAATTCTCTCTCAGCTGATGTTATATATATATATATTTGTTAAACATTCTGTAATGACAAAAATGTTCTTCTCTCCAACATATAGAAACATATATTTAAATCAAGGTGCCTTAAGGACACCAATACATTTGTTAATTTGCTAGACTGAGCCAAGAAGATGGTTTTGTAGTTGTGTTGCTTTATTTCTGCTTTTCCCAACATGGTGCCCACCCAATGTGTTGGATGTCGTGTTACCCTTCTTCGACACTCAGCCTCCTAACAAGTCCATGAATTGTGGCTTTGACTTTATCCCTGAGACACAGCCTTATAAAAGAAAGTGGGAGATGACCTAGGTCAGGGTTTCCCAACCTTGGCGACTTTAAGACATGTGGACTTCAACTTCCAGAATTCCCTAGCCAGCATGGAATTCTGGGAGTTGAAGTCCACATGTCTTAAAGTTGCCATGGTTGGGAAACCCTGACCTAGAGTAAAGCTATTTGGAAAAACTCAGGTGCCAGAAATGTTCATAGAGAGAAATGGCTTTTGGAAATACAAGACTCATCTTCAACAGCAATAAAGGAGAATATGAAATGAGAGGTCCTTGGTACTCTCTCAGTTTGGTTGATTTTCCTGCAGATGTTTCATTACCCAAACTAGATAAGCATCAGTGCTAGTGACTAGTGATGTTATCTACTCTGGGTAATGAAACGTGTGCAAGAAAACAACCAAGATCAGAGAGCACCAAAGACCCCTCATTCAACAACAAGGAGGCATCTACTGTAGCTTCTTTGAGTTGAGAATTATAGAATGTAGAAACGAGATGGATCTAAAACTGATGGAGTAGATGTTCATCACGGATTCATACAGAAAGGTGACAAGACTACTTAGTTCAAGAGAAGTTAGTTTAATTGTATCCTAAAATTTGTTTTATTATTTCTATTCCACCTTTATTATTTTTGCAAATAATAGGCAGTGAAGAGATCCAACACAACTTCCTCCTCCTAATTCCCCTCCCCAAAACAACCCTGTGAAGTAAGTTGGGCTGAGGGAGAGTGACTCAAAGTCACCACCCGGCTAGCTTTCATGGCTAAGAAGGGACTTGAACTCACGGCCTCCCCCTTTCTAGCCTAGTGCCTTAATCACTAGACCAAACTGGCTCACAGTGGTGGAAATTTCCTCTTAATACATAAAATGTAAGATAAAGAAGGATGCACCTCCTGGAATTATTGGCAGATAAGAAGAGTGACTCATTCAGAGATGAAGAGTCTCCTCTGAGGGGAGGTACTTCAGGCTGTAGGAGCTGTCACCAGTTGCTTGTACATCAGTACAAGCTATTGATTTATTTAGCCTGTTAATGTCAGTTCTTGATCTCTACTACTTGCTACTCAGTCCGTTTCTCAATGGAGATGACAAGGGCTGAACTGGGACCACCTCTATTAATGTACTTAGGAGGCCCCTTTTGTCTGGTCTCCTTATTTTCTGTTGCACAAACTGAACCGTGCTGGGGGTGGTTGATTTCTGTCCAGGATCTGCTTATCTGAGCAGAAGATAATTCAGAGGATTTTGGAATTGGGAGAGACTAGCAGAGAATTCGTTTCCCAGAGTTCATATCCCATGTGTTGCATCTACTGGACCAGCAGCCTCTTTAACCCTGCTGGCAGCTAAGCGGATTCCTTCTAGGATGTAGTTTGGGAATGGTCTAAAGTTGACAAGTTTGAGTTCAGATGCTACTACTCCCCTTAAAATGGGTCACATTTTCCTGTGTGAGGCTACTTCAGGGCATTTTTTTCTTTTTAACCAAAACAAAATCCCTCACATGGGACGGCCTTTGCACAGAAGCAATAACTGACTTGGGTTTTTCAGGAGGAATCTGTGAACAGGATGTTAGACTCTTACCGCTATGAGATTGTGACTTTTCCACTGTGCTAAATTTTCTCTCTGCCCAGTAAAGTATTATTCACAGATTAGTTAAAAAGAGTTTTATGTAAGCTTTTTCATGCAGGTAGTCCTCAACTTACAAAAGTTCATTTAGTGAGCATTCAAAGTTACAACAGCACTGAAAAAGGTGACTTAATGACCGTTTTTCACAGTTACGACCTTTGCAGCATCTCCAACTGGTTCACATTTACGACCGTTGCTGCGTCCCGGGGTCGTGTGATCACTTTTTACGACCTTCTGACAAGCAAAGTCAGAATGGGGAAGCCAGATTCACTTAACAACCCTGTTAACTAGCTTATCAACTGAAGGGATTCACTTAACAAAGGTGGCAAGAAGGGTTGTAAAATGGGGCAAAACTCACTTAACAAATGTCTCACTTAACAACAGAAATTTGGACCTCCACTTTGGTCGTAAGTCAAGGACTACCTGTAATGTTCTCATTTTTTTGTGTAGTGGTTTAAGGCGCCATGTTAGGAACCAGGAGAGTGAATTCTAGTCTTGCCTTTAAGCATGAAGCTACCTGGGGCATTTTTGAGCCATTCTATCTCAGTCTAGGAAGGAAACATTGCAGTAGGAAACACTTTGAAGAAATGTGGCCTAGAAAACTGTAGTTTCCCACGTAAAAAGTACTGTGCCCTCAAGATACCAATACTGTATTTTAGAAGAAAAGATTTCTTTTTTTTTAAATGTAATTTAAAAAAAAAATTTTTTAAATAAGTTTTAAAAAGAAGAATAAAAATTAGGACAAACTAAAATAGAACCAGAAGGAAAAAGGAAGGAACAAAAGAGAGAACTAAAGTACAAAAAAAGTAGAAGAAAAATAGAAAAGAAAGAAAAAGATAAAGACGTGGCTTCTGATCTTTACAGCAGCTACTGTGTAAGTACAATTGTAGATTTACCTCTTTCTCCAATATTACAGAGACTCTAGGTTTCTAAATGCAGGGAAATGTTAATGAATATGAGCTGTCAAATATGCCATCTCCTTCAACTTACCACTTTCTAATGATATAGTCCCAAAAATATTTTCCCCCTTATTTTTATGAATCTGACATTAGTTTGAGAGTTGCAGTTGATCATCTCCTTTTATTGTGGTATTTTTGTAGGAAAATAGACAAAAAAAAAAACACTAATCATATATTCTTCCTGCCAAAGATTAATAAACAAACCATGGTAGCAATGGGATACGCCTAATTCTTATTTACTGAACTGATTACATGGGAATATTTGAAGTGTGGGATAGATAAAGCCTTCTATCCAGAGACCCAAGAGGCAAGATTTAGGGTGGTGTACTATTCATCAGTTATAATTAATAATTTATTAATTATATACCATTCTGGGATAAATCAAAAGCACTGGTGATGTTACTGGGGGGGGCAATGAAATGTCTGCAAGGAGATTGCCCAGATCAGAGATCACTAGGGAAGCCAAAACATTCAACCCTGATTTATAAAGATTCTCCATTATTGCAATTATTTTTATCAATTAGTTTAGAGGAAATGAGCTCAGAAACACACAGCATGACAAGGCCAAACATTTTCTTAGATTCAGAACAGCTCCTGTTGATTTCATGAACATGGCCATTCCGATTTCCTGGCACCTATATAATTTGTGTTTTGGTGATTTTGGTCCATTTCTTCAGTTGGTGTTTTCACTTCCTGCTCTAGTATTCAGCCATGAAATTCCCCTGACAAATTATCATCCAAATCCTGACCAGGACTCACCCTGCTTAGTTTTGAAGCCCAGATAAGGTTAGCCAGGAGTTGCTACCTGTTACTTCAATAGGAGGCATTTTATAGGATCAGAATGAAGACTTAAAGAGTAGGTGGTCTCCAGATTCATTATACTATATCTCCTGTTATTCCCAACCGGTATGTAATAATGAGAGGCTGTGGCCAATACATCTAAAGGTCACCAGGTTGAGAATGCCAAACGATAGCCCTTGACTAACAACCAGTAGTTTTAATGCCTGTTCTAAGTTACAACAGTGCTGAAAAAAGTGACTTATGATCACTCCTGCAATTAACCACCAACCCTACATCCCCACAGTCACGTGATCAAAATGGCTGCAACTCACTGAATGACCACATTGTTTAGTGATGGAAGTTCTGGTCCCACTTGTGGTCCACAACTTGAGGACTATCTGTTCTGCTTTCAAATCAGTAAGGGCCACAATTGGAGAGCAAGCAGACATCAGTCAAACACACAGTGTGTCAATTCTAGCTTTTGCTTCCCGAAGATGTTTGGCGGGAACTCCAGTAGACTCTCTCAAAACTACATTTCACTGCAGGTGACCTTGGCTGATCTTGAAAAAAGTTCAGCAGGTTGGACCTGGTTAGCATTCAAATGGATGACAGTTGGGAAACCAAGGCTGGCTATAAGCTAGATGAGGAATTTGAGAAAAGATCTCACCCTAGAAGAAAATCATGATAAACCACTTTTGTGTTCTTGTCGAGAAAGCAACGTGGACATGGCAGCCATTAGACATCAAAGTCAACTGGGAAGGATCTTTGCCTTTTCCTCTGCAAGCTGCAGGCTAGTTCTCTTTGCTATTCTTGGACTCGCTCCCTTCCCCACTTCTGCCTTTCAGTGGTTGCTGAGTTAGACTTTTTCTCTTTGAAGGACCAGTTAGTTCTTTCAAACCAATAACAAGCCCTCAGATTATGAAACAGAATCCTGCTTTCTCCGGCCTGAACATGTTCTGAGTTACGTAATAGTTTCAAAACCATCTTGTAACTGAGATCAACAGTGAGATTAAACACTTTGTAAAGAAGTTAAGTTGAAAAGGAAGCTGCCGTGGTTGGGATCTTAGCAAGAGAAGTGTCCAGGCTTGGTAGCAGAAGGAAAGGAGAAGCAAATGTTAGCAGCCCAACACACACAGCAAGTGGAAGAGGCCGTTTATGACAGTCTTCTTAAAAACTGCCATAAAATGAAAAAGTAGCACCAGACCAGAAGTTAGAATAACGTTCATTTCCATGCTGTGCTTTCCACTTCGGGGGAATTTTATTCGGTGCGTTTCAAACTGAATCCTCCGACTTCCGTGTCTGATCTTCTGGTTAGAGCAATTGCCTACAAATCTGATTACCTTAAACTGCTCCATACAAGAGATTGGTCTTGGGGGGGGGGGAACCTCCATAATTGTGGGTGCTCCAACACCGGAAGTTTTTAAGAAGAGACTGGACAGCCATTTGTCCAGAAAGGTATAGAGCAGGGGTAGGCAACCTTGGCTCTTTTATGACTCGTGGACTTCAACTCCCAGAATTCCTGAGCCAGCTATGCTGAGGGGAAAGGGAGAGGTTTCCAAGCTGAGCCATGCTGGCTCAGGAATTCTGGGAGTTGAAGTCCACGAGTCATAAAAGAGCCAAGGTTGCCTACCCCTGGTATAGTCTCCTGCTTGAGCAGGGGGTTGGACTAGAAGACCTCCAAGGTCCCTTCCAACTCTATGATTCTATGTTCTAAAAGGGAATCCCAGAACTAGAACAGAGCTGCAAGGTTTCATGAAGGTTTCTTATATTTCTTTATATGATCTGCGGGGGGAGTGATGTTTAGCCACACTTGCCTATTCCTCTGTTCTTCCCCATCCCTGAAGGGAACCTAATTCTTCTGTTTGTCAGTTTAAGAAGCAAACATTTGGGCTCATCCCTTCTATGAATTTTGCAAGGCGGGCTGGTTTTCTTGCAGGGATGAATCTGCAGTTTGAGAAGCTCGGGTTTCTTTGAGATAGATCTGTATGGGTAGCAGTTTAAAAACACATGAAATTAACCAATCAAACCCATCCTACCTTACAGGTAGTCCTCGACTTGCAACCGTTTATTTAGCAACCATTCAAAATGATAACGGCACTGAAAAAGTGATTTACGATGGGTCCTCACACAACAATCACAGCAGTCCCAGGGTCACATGATAAAAATTCAGCTGCTTTGCAACCGGTATGTATTTATAAAGTGGCAGCATCCCGAAGTCATGGGATTGCCGTTTGTGACCTTCACAGCTGGCTTCCGATAAGCAAAATCAGAATAGGGGGAGCTGCATTTGCTTAATGACTGCATGATTCACTTAACAATGGCAGAGATTCACTTAACAACTGTGGCAGAAAAAAAGGAGGTTATAAAATCAGAGATGACAATTAACAATCACCTTCCTTAGCAATGGAAATTCTGGTTCCATGTGTGGCCATTAGTTGAGGACTACCTGTATAGTCATGCTGAAGAAGCTGGCATAGAGGCTCTGAGCACCAAGATCAAGGATTTCTTATCCACCATGAGTCTCCAAAGAACCTTGTTCACCGTATTTTACCTTCTATTTTTACCGGAAACATTGCAAATAATTTGGGGCAAATAATTTGTGAGAACCTGTGCAATTCACCCTAGGGCTGCTTCATTGTTTCATATTTACACTAAAACGGCATTTCAAAAATGACCAAGGAATATATATATATACTCTTTAGCATCAGAGTGGTAATTTATTTCTATCTACTTAAGAGTAATTCTCTTCCCTGAACCCCAGGCTCAACAGAGCCAAAATTCTTCATAAAATGTCAAATCCCATATTTTGGGACTACAGCTTTTAAATTCCAGTCTTGAACAACTCAGTTCAGGCTCTTTGCAAGAAATGGTGCCCTGTAGTGTGATGCTTGGATAAGCTCCGTGCAATAAACTATCAGTAAAAAATATTTAGAATGTTTGGGATTTGGGTACTTAGCCGTTCTAGGCTATTTTCCCCAATACTTTTTGCTAAACCTGCTGAGCTGGATAAAACTTATCTACTTTTTTTTTCAAGTAAACCTTGTCAGAGATAAACGAACTGGAAAAAAAGTACTGTGGGTGATCTATTCTTTGTTTGAGAGCCAACTGAAGCTTAAGCAGCTTTTTAAAGCCAGTCAACGAAGAATTTGAGATCAAGAGGAAAGCCTAGTTTGAACTGTCTACGGCCGGGGTGTCAAACTGCCAGCCCGCGGGCCGGACGCGTCACGCGGAAGCCGCGCCCACCCCATTGCCGGCAATGGCAAAACAGTCCCGATACATTGTGTGTACATTGACATGTCTGGTCTATGGAGATTCTCAGTCATCCAGCACCTTGTCCCAAAGGTGCTTTTTCAGGAGGCAACTGGCCTTTCTTGTTTCTCTTTGAAGACGTTTCGCTTCTCATCAAAGAAGCTTCTTCAGCTCTGACTGGATGGTGGGGAATAGAAGGATTTATATTCCTTGCAGACAGCTGGTCATTTGCATTCTTTTAGAGTCAATGAGGTCACCTGGAGGTTTTATCTGTGCGCTCAAGGTCACCTGAGTGGTGCCAATGGGTGTGGAGCCTTCATGGAACTGCAGGATGTTTTCTGCCCTGTGTCCCTTCAGGGCAGGAACACAGGGCAAAAAACATCCTGCCGCCAAGAAGGCTCAACACCCATTGGCACCACTCAGGTGACCTACTTCACCCTTTGCATGAGGGTCACAGGCGCTCGCGGCCTCACTCGTGCAAGCAATGGGTGCTCATGCGTGCACACACATGCCTGCCCCTTTCACAAAACCATCTCCTCTTTCCCCCCTCCCCCCGAGCCGCCAACCCAGAAAGGTTGGGGAACTCTGCTTTACAGCCCTCTCTAAGCGGTTTACAGAGTCAGCCTATTGCCCCCCAACAATCTGGGACCTCATTTTACCGACCCCGGAAGGATGGAAGCCTGAGTCAAACCTTGAGCCCGAGAGAATCAAACTGCCGGCAATCGGCCACCAGCAGAATTAGCTTGCAATACTGCATTCCAACTACTGCACCACCATGACTCAGTTAAGTGAATCGTGCCCTATTTTATGACATTTTTTTTTTTTACCATAATTAAGCAAATCATTTTTCTAAGTGAATCATGTGGGCGTTAAGCGAATCTGGCTTCTCCCATTGACTTTGCTTGTCAGACGCTCCCTGGGAAGCTCACCAATGACAATCTGAAGACCCCCCCCCCCCCGAGGTGCTGCAACCATTGCAAATACGTGCTGGTTGCTAAGCATCTGAAATTTGATCATGCGTCTGGGGATGCTGCAACGGTCATACGTTGCTTTTTCCAGGGCCATTTTCCTTTTGAACAGTCATTAAATGAATGTTATAAGTTGAGGATTTTGCCTGTACCGAATATTTCGACTCCCCAGGCCGAACCAGGTTAACACCCTTGAGGCGAGTCATGTTCGGGTGCCTTTCTGTGAATTGACTTTATCTTCCTTTTCAGATGCAGCTCTGATAAAACGATTGAGCTGTCCACTAGTCAACTGGTGGCGCGATGGTCCCCCTGTGCTGTTGCTGCCCACCGGCATCTGCACCAGTCGTGGTGGCCATGACAGGCCCTGCCGTCCCTTCCTACCACTTCAAGAGTTTCTGTGGAGAGTTTGCGCGGGTGGAAAGTGCCTTGGAGCGACTGGAGGCCAGTGGCTTCTACTGGGGCAGCCTGTCAGGGGCTGAAGCCAAGCGGCTCTTGACTTCCCAGCCTCCTGGTGTCTTCCTGGTGAGAGATTCCTCCGACCATCACCACCTCTTCACCTTGAGTGTCCGCACCAGGACAGGCATCACCAACCTGCGTATTCAGCAGCAGGACTCAGCTTTCCACCTGGAGGCCTTGCCGGGAGCTGGCCATCCCCCAACCTTCAGTTGCGTGGTCCAGTTAGTTGAGTATTATCTCTGCCTTGGGGCTGTAGAAGGGGGCCCCTGCTACTTGGAGAGTGAGGGTCAACCTCCAGTGCCTTTGGCCCTCTCACAGCCACTCCGTTGCAAGGTGCCCACTTTGCAGGAGCTGTGTCAGCGGGCCGTACGAACCAGCGTGCGGGGCAGAGGTGACCCCAGGGCTCAGCTGCAGAGGCTGCCAGTTCCCCAGGCGTTATTGAACTCAATCTGCAGCTAAAAGGAAGCACCAAAGCACCAGTTTTAAGACCTTTTAATGAGTGCAGAGTTGGGGGCCTTCTTCCCTGTTAGAATGGATGAGCAGAGCTGATTGTAGATAAGTGTATTGCTGATGCATCCCAATTTCTTGGAATAAACCATCTTGACAGCTAAGCCAACCTTTTCATTGTGGAGCTATTTATAATGAACCTTCCAAAAGCTACTGAAAATTATCTGAAAAAAAAGGAATTGGCGGAGGTTAGTCAACGATCTGGAGATGCGTGTCCTGTATAATAATCCCCTTCCCCATTTTTCCAAGTTAGCCACCTCCATATTTCAAAAAAGCTTCTTGCGCACAGGTAGAAGTAAAAGTTTTTATTCTATCCACAGGCAAAGCTGCCTTATAAGCACCTCCCAGTTGTTCCTCTTTAGTTGAAAGTTGTTGAAAGGTGCACAAGTTTGTGTGAAACGATCCCGTGACAAATAGCTCTGCTAACTGCACAAGGAACATCTATGAAGTCTGCAGCAGCACCACCCGGTAGTGAAGTCAACAAGATTGTATTTAGCTCCAACTATGATGCATCTTTCTCTACAAACTCAGGCGGACAAAGAAGATTGTACACCCAGTTAACAATGTTTGAATCTACAATCAACAGCCTTCTTTCTCTAGAAGACAGGATAACCCCAAGGCCAGTCTGAAGGCAGATTTTGAGCAATAAGCCACACTGCACCAAATCCCCAGCGGTCCGCTCCTCCTCCATTTCCACTTTGCCCACTGCGTGATCCTGACCTCTCTCCTTCCCCCCACTTCCAGTCACCGCCTTTAGTAAAGGTCATTACTGTAACTTGACAGCTTTCAAGAATGCTGACTCAGAAATCAGTTACGAGAAAGAAAGAAAAAAAAGTTCAGTGACTTTTGAGTGTTTTTATAGGCAGCCAGCACAGATATACCACTCAAAGGCGAGCAAGATGCTAGTCTCTGAGGAGAGGTTTCATAGTAAAGGGGCAATTCACAGAAAAACAAAATCTCAAACCGTGCAGCACAAAGGTTAGAAAATGGGATTGTAGATGGCAGTTTTGTGCATTTCATGCAAAACTTTCACTAAGGTAGCACAGTTCAACGATACTCCACTCTTTTAAGAGCTATTCAATTTTTAGTCCTAAATCTAATGTTTTTAAAACCTCCTGCTCTCAAATAAACCTTCATCATCTGCAAACCGACTTGGATTCTTTTGCTTTCGAGTTCATGATTTCTTACTGGCAAGCCAGACCTCTTCCCGGATCCTACTGGGAAGCCCAGCCAATTCCTCTCCAACAATAGGTAAAAGGATGTTTTTATCGAGAGGCCAGTTTGCTTTCCTGCTTCCTGAGTGAAAGTAACAAAAGCTTGCAAGAGGTAAAAAAAAATAAAAAATAGCTTATTATCTCCTCACAGAACTACCTTTGGGACAGAGCCTAGCTTATTTCCCCTATTTTTTATTAATTGTTCACCTTTGCACTATTTTCATCTGCAAGACCTCATCAATAACCTTAAGAGGAAAAGGGAGCACAGTGTTATGTGTGCACCCATTCTAGAAATAATTCCATTTGGGCGGGCAAAGTAGAGAGAAGTGGTATTGAGGGTGCAGGGAACGATGATCAAAGCCCGCATCAGAAATGGCCTCTTTCCAGTTCACAGTTTAAATATGGCAAGACAAAGACAAACAGAAGGAAAGAATGAGGTGAAAGGGAAGAAACCAATCCCCTGAAATTATGCCTTGGAGCGTGTTAAGTAAGTAATGTAAACGAAAGAATTGTGCCCAAGTAGCATTCTCAAACAGCCAGGCCTGTCACCTCTCCCAGCTCATTTGCATCGCCAACCTTCCTCTCTATTCCCTTCCCTTTTGTGCCAAGAAGCAAACATCTCAATCTGGGAGGTGTGAAGTCAACAATCAATTCACAGAGCTCCCATTGTCGGATGAGCAGAGGAAAGAAAAAAACACGTTCAGGTTACCACATGTTCATAATTCTCTTGACACCATGGAACTATAGTGTTTTACCCACAAATACTTTTTATTGGATGATGTTAGTTAAGATAGGCTCAAAGGCCCACCAGTTTATGTGGCAGGAAAGCCAGAGTTTACACTTTAATCTTCCTCTTCATCATCTCCAGCGCCAGCACCGCCCTGGCCCTTCTTGGCGTTCTTCCTCTTGACACGGCCTGGCCGGCCACCACCATAAGGTGAACGGAGGGAGAAGTCAATGTGCTTTTGGGAGTCTAGCCGAACAATGAAGGAAGGGATGTTCACCACTTGCTTCCTTACACTAAAAGGGAGAAAGGAAATGATTAGATTAGTGAATAAATAATCTCGTCTAGGACTCGTGGGAAATATTTTGACAAAACAAGCAAGCTCTACAAATATTTCCTGAGCTCACAGCCTCAGTACCCTCCAACATTCAGAAGTCAAAGTCCCAACGGCCACTAACTTCAGGGTTATGTATAGAGTGACTGCAAGGGGTTTCTGGATCCATTTGAAACCTAATTTCACTCAGGGATCCTTTGCACTCTCCAAGCTTGGTTGTTTTCTTGCAAATATTTCATTACCCAAACTAGGAAACATCACAAGGACCCCTCATTTCAACCCTGAGCTATGAATATTCTCTATTGGGAGTTTCTCTCTTTAAAGGAGAAATCGTTACTCACAATGAATTATAGAGCAATCAGAATGGTGTTACTGCTAACTCGACAGTAACCTATTCAGGAAAGAAACTCGCTTAGCAATGGCCAAATTTTATGCTTTGTAATTTTAATCTTATTCCCCCAACCCCCTGCCTGCCCCTCCAAACCATTTAAAATTGCCTTGCCAGTGCAAGCAAGGTATGTATTCAGTGCAGGAAAAGCATCAAAGTACCAGTTGTAATTTGCAAGCAAACAGAACCTATCATGGCCTTTATCTCCCCATAAATATACCATAAATATTGGGTGCAATAGAATCCTATACTAATTTACAAAACAGATATGGAACTATATTTCAGAAGTAGCCAACACACCAGCACACCATGGAAGAAACTGATTTATATGTGAAAGTTGCTGTTGCTGCCTATAATAGGTAAAACCTACCTAATTCCAGCTTGTGGTAAAATATAATTAAGGAAATGGGAAATTTGTAGTTCAACAAAAAGTCAAACTATGACTCTTGGCAACTTTTTTTTTTTTGCTGGGGTTGCTTACTGGAATTCAGCAACTGAAGAGAGAAAAAATTTCCTCCAACCCGTGTCAATTTACTTGTCCGGAAGGATCATATTGGGTTACTGCTGTGCTTGCTAAGTAGGAGCAGTACTTGGTGTTACCTTGGCCACCCATGTGGCAGACCTTCACAAGGTGTACGGCCAAGCCGCAGTGAACCTTGCCGAAATCTTTTGACAGTTGTTTTGACACTGCTATTCTACTGAGCTATCCAAGGTTTCGATCCACAAAAGGGTTTGGTGGCATAGGAAGGCCCAAGCCAGGGCCAGGGCCAGAGTTATCGCTGCACAGGCTACACATAAAAGATATTGCAAATATTACTTCAGAGGCACACGTTCTGAGGCCGACACCCAATGTCAGCAGTTCACAGGTATCTTAAAATTCACATTCCCCAAACTTTGGCTCTCAGCAGCATACCGGATGTGTCTCTGGCGGATAAGCACACGAGCATGATGGATGGACTTAGCCAGGCCCAGTTTGAAGACCTGGGTTTGGAGACGACGCTCCAGGAAATCCTCAATTTTCAGACCCAGGATGTAATCCAGTTTCATTTTGCCCTCATCGAGCACCCCAATTCTGACCAAACGGCGCAGCAAGGCATTGCCTGAGAGAAATTTGAGACACATCAGCAAATTGGTCTTTCTATATAACGTTAAAAGAGACAATGTTCAGATTAGCATGTTTGTGGGTGCAGTATTGAAAAAGATACAACCATCACAGTTAACTGGCCATGCAAAGAAATACAAATGAAGCAATCCCAGGATATAGAAATGGTATTGGGACAAGAACAGCATAAGGGGTAGATTGTGGAAAGTATTATCAATAACTGTGTTTCCAACTGAGCAGAGACCTTGAGATTAAAGTTCAAGTCACACCTCAACATCAATGGCAGCCTTGTTCACAGAACATATTTAGTCCAATCGGACTGTTCTGTCAATTCTCAACCACCTTAACTGACTCAAAAAACTGATACTACAGAATCCCTACCCATTTATTTCAGAAAGAGCCCAGTATCTTAGCAAGCTCTTACACAAGGTGAGTAATAATGTGTTTTCATTACTAACCCCTTTCTTATTACTCAGGCTGGCACACTACTGGCTTGGCCACTGTGGCCAAACTATTTCTGGCTGGTATTTCTTACCTTTCCGACCTTGGTAGTGAACTTCATAATAGAAAAGACTCTTTTAAACTTTTTTTTTTTTTTTAAAGATGATGGATGCAAGCTAGAAAGGGTATAGTTTAAACCTGTCATAACTAGGTTTGTTTACAACTAAATTCAACTATCAAGTGGTAAATTGGCTCCATTAATCCTTTTTTTTGGTATTTCCATCACATTAACTCTCCTCCCTTGACCCCATTTAACATGTTGTGGAAACCATGCCTTTGTATAATCTTATAACACACACCACCTATCTTATAATCAGATTAGTGACTTACAGAGCTGGTATGAGGGAAAAAAGTTAAATATATCAAGGTACTCAGCAGGCTTCTTCGAGTGAGTCATAGGTCCGAAAGCAACTGCGCCAAAGCTGTTGTTCAGTGCCCATTTGCCATATTACCTTCAAAAAGGCGCCGCTGATCTTTCTCATCCAGGGTGAGCAACTCTCGGGCAGCTTTGCGGATCTTGGCCAAAGTGAACTTCACTCGCCATACCTCACGCTTGTTCCGCAGCCCATATTCACCTAGAAAAAAGAATTCTAAAACTTTTAAAATGGAGTTACTTTTAAGGATCACAGCTGTTCAGTCAAGGACAGATTCTTTCCCCAACTTGTAAGGTCTTCTTAGGATTAGCCCCATTCCTCTGGAAAAACTTGCTCTTGATTAGCATACCTCTTCCCTCGCAGCAGTTTGGTATAAATTTTTTATTAAAGTTTTACAGAAGACATAAAAACTAATATAAACTAAGGGAAAAAAAGAAAAAAGTGCAAGAGGAATCAGAAAGAAAAAACAGGAGTTTCCAATTTTCTTTGGATTGTATATCACAAAGTTATGACAGCCAGATTGGTGTAGTGGTTAAGGTGCTGGCATAGAAACTAGGAGGCTGTGAGATCTACTCCCACCTTAGGCATGAAAACCAGCTGGATGACCTCATCTCACTCCAACCCACCTCACAGGGTTGTTGTTAGAGGGGGAAAA
The DNA here is from genome assembly GCA_023970755.1 of Azemiops feae. Taxonomy (NCBI): domain Eukaryota; kingdom Metazoa; phylum Chordata; class Lepidosauria; order Squamata; family Viperidae; genus Azemiops; species Azemiops feae. The sequence goes on along the minus strand of JALGBA010004202.1, from coordinate 797,998 downwards.
TAGGAAGGAGGAGTATTATTAGGTATGTTCACTACCTTAAGTTATTTATATAGTTGTATATACATGCATATACACACACATATTGCCCTACGATTAGAAAAAACCCTCACTATATCTATTATTTTCCCCAAACCATCAAAATCACAAATGCATTTTATTTCCATTTCATGCAAAAGTCTCTTAGGGGCCTCCAATTCTCCTTTATATTTTTCTAAAAAAAAACCATTCTCCTTCTGGACAGAATTCAATTTGAATCTTTGTTGGTTAAAGTAAATATCATCCCTTCCAATTGATCCCATCAAAATGAGATCTTTTTGTTTTAATTTTTCAGTTGGAGAATTCATTTCCCAACTAAAGAAGAGTATTTCTTTTCTCAAACAGTGTGGCACTTTGGAAGATGACAGAAACACACAACAGTCCTGGGACTTATTTTACAGAATCATATGGCTGGAAGGGACCTTGGAAGTCTTCTGCTCCAATCCCTGGCTCAAAGCAGGAATCCTTATACCATCCTGGACAAATGGTTATCCAACTTTTCTTGAAAACCTCCAGCTATAAAACATCCACAACTCCAGGTGGCGAGCTGTTCCATTGTTTTCACCTGACAGCAGCTATGAACTTATTTATAGTTCTTAATAGTTTTATTATCCATTCATTTAACAGATTGTTTTACTTCACAAGGCATAATTTATCTAGAATCAAAGAGACAAATAAATGAATAAATCTTACCAATAAGTTTCAACTCCTGATCAAGGCGTGATTTTTCAAAAGGCCGCCTGGGGGTGACATAAGTCTTCCGACATACCCAACTCCTGGCAACTGGCATTCTAGTCTAAAGAGACAGAGGCCAAGCCTATGGACAAACAATATAACATTTTAAAACAAATGCAAGCCCTGTAACAGAGTGAAATCACCGGGTATATTACTATTTATATACCACTCAAATTTGTGGCAGACTCAACTGATAAGAGCTTCCATTGTAAGTGGCAGTCTCATCCAGTATCATTTAACACTACCTAATTATCTCCATGACTATTTCATAAACCAGATTCATCTTTTAGTTCACATTAATTCTTAATTGGGAATATCTTTTTATACAACAGTGAACCGCACCAGCCTTTTATAGATCTGTCTCACCTCACCAATTTATTCTCCTCTGCTTCAAGCCAGAAGCCATAATTTATTTTCCCCTTTCTCTTTGACTAGCTAGACATTACTTCTGAGGAAGGTGGGGAAAATTTCCACACAAGACACCAAACCAAACAGAATTTTTAAACTTTAAACAGATGGTTTCAACTCACATGTAACACATTAATTACCATTAGTTCTGGATAAACATGGTGATGTTCCATTTCCAAATTAGGGAAGGATAGGATCGTTAAATGGATGGAAAAGACCCCACAGAACAAATGAAAGTTAAAAAAAAAACACCTAGCTTTCATGGTCCTTATAAAGCTTTGCTTATGAAGTATTCACTAATTTACTGAATAGGAAGTAAAACATCCCAGTTAAGGGAATGGAATATATGTAGTTTACAAACAGGGGCAGCCCTCTCCCACCATTTTCATACCTAGGTTTATTCTACACCACCTCAAATCCATTTTTTATTAAATTCAGTATTTATTTAATCTGCATTCTTTCTTAGATGTTCTCAAGGGAGGAAAACTGTATTGTGATATATTAATACTTCAAAAACCATCCGTTTGCTCTGAATGGGCAAGGCCTTACTTAGCTGCCTATACATTGCATTGTAAAGAATCATCAGCATTCAGCAACTCACAAAACTTTCAATAGACATTTCCTCATTATCTTGATTTTTAAATGCTTTTAGATGGCCTTGTATGTCTTTATTGTATATTGCCCAGAGTCACTTCAGAGTAAGTTATGTCAGAGGACGGGGCATATAAATTTGATAATCCAAAATAATCTCCCACTTCTCCCAAAGTTTAAAGTTATCTCAGAAATGGGGTTTAGTTTCTCTTTTTCTAAGTTGTTGCCCTTAGTAAGATGGGAGAGGGCACTTGAGGATACCTAGGCTTTTTAATGCAAGTTTGAGAATCCATTCCCAAAGTAGAGTTCCACATTTAAGTTTCATGCGTCAAAAGAGGAATCACAATTCCAGGGAAGGACATCGATAAAGGTGCATGAACTAATTTAACCTATTGACCACCTAAAAAAACCAGGCCCGAGAAGGGGGGAACATGCGGGTAACTCCTATTATCCCTCATTCTCAGATGTGCTGGCGGGAACGGCTGTTAAGCCGCCATTCAGCAACTCCTGAAGGGTAGGATGGCCACGATGCCGGAGCGGGAAATCCCCGCTGAGCTCGCCTGCGAAATGCACAGGGCCGCTTCTGAGGCCGACGCACGTGCAGGAAGCGGGGGACGGGTAGAAAATGGAGGCTCGGGCGCCAAGCTTCTCAAGCGCATGCGCTCCGCCGCTTGCTAGGCGTAGGCCGCGAGACCCCTTTCTTAACGAACTCTTTTCGATCGCTGAGCGCCGGCGCAGCTCCATTTACCCGGTTCGACTCGGTAACGCCAGTCCTAGTCTGGCAAGATAAAAGCTCCCTTACCTCCCACCTCAGACGCCAACGACAACCAGGAAAAAAAAGGAAGAGAGGAATCCGGGGAGTCTGCTTTTATACGCCTTGTGAGCCGCTCCGCCTTCTCTCCCTACCAGCCAGTAGAAATAAGACATTTTTCACGCCTGGCCTATTGTCGGCGATTTGCTTCAAAGAATAACAGCCAATGAACGTTGGCTTTTTGTGTGATAGAGAAACTGGCTAATGACGAAAGTATCTCTCGGCGTTACGGCTCCTTCGCGTTTAACAGCTGGATCTCTTCCCCCCCCCGAGGAGGGGAGTGACGTCATCGCCGAGTAGGCATTCCATTCTAAGCGTGTTCTGTCTTCCGACAAAAGGGTTTTCTCGTTTTCTAACCGATTTCTCAAAACATCATCCCCTAGCGCGGTGTTCTCCAAATGAACTGGGCTTCAGCTCCCATAATTCTCAGCCGGTGCCATTCTGGTGGAGGAAGTACGCAAAGTGTGGTTTTAACAAGGCTAACTGTGCAGGTTCATCTAATCCCCACGAGTCACGACTCGCGAGTCTTTACGAGGGCAAAACATCTGGTCCTGCTTCCAATAACTTGCGGTCACACACGTGCGATGTGTAAAATGTGTGTGTATTATTATGTATATTATGTATATTGTACCAAATCATTCACTTCAGGTTTAAATTGATCGGGTTTATCGTGAATTTATGGTGAAGAAAATGCCGAAACATTTTTTGTATTGTTTCTTTTCACTTTCCTCCCATTCATTTCTCTATCGCCTTTGAGCCTTTTTCTTCTTCTTGGCAATACTAATGTATTATGACAGAATGTTTTTATACATCAACATCTTAATAGTTCCTGTATAGTGTCAAAATGAACTGTATATTTAATTAACAATGCAGGTGATGTTATGTTATTATTACACAATGAAAAAAAATGAGGAATCATCTTGCCCAATCTTTGGTACAGATGCTCTGATTTAACCTTTTAAGATACTTTTTGGCCTGGATGATTGAATCTTCATTTACATGTTCCTTTTCATTTGGGGGAGAAACCCCCTGCAATCTGCATGGCAAGAGTTGGTTCTTTCCAACAACTATTCAGAATCAGAATAGAGCTGGAAGGGACCTTGGAGGTCTTCTAGTCCAGCCCCCTGCTCAAGCAGGAGATCCTATACCATTTCAGACAAGTGACTGTCCAGTCTCGTCTTAAAAACCTCCAGTGATGAAGCACCCTCAACGTCTGCAGACAAGCTGTTCAACTTTTAATTGTCGGGGCGTGGGAGGCCTGGGTGCGGCGGTCCTGAGGTAAGCGGGTGCGGGGCATGTGGGGCAGTTCCACACCCCACCCCACCCCTGCCCTAGCTTGATTTTTATGCATGCACCCCGCCCTACCTCGTACAACCAGATGGTGGGACAAAGTGGGCAGGGTCTTAAGTAGGGCTTATTTTTGTGGTAGAACTTATATTAGGTTCACACATAAAAATCAAGCTTGGGCTTATTTTCGGGATAGGTGGGGAAACATGGTAGTATAAAATAAATTATATTTACTTTTCTCATCTGATGTCTCAATATGCAGGTAGTCCTCGAGATATGACCAGTCATTTAATGAAGCTACATATATCCTCATTTCAAAGTCATTTGCTCTTATAATCGACCGCACAGATGCTGCAGTGCCCTGATCTCTCCCCTCCCATCCCACCCTTCCAAGACCCTGCAAGCGCTTGCTCCCTATACACCCATCACCCATACCACACCTTCTGAAGATCTCCATACCTCCTGTTGCAGAAGAAAGGCAGGTCACACATCACTAAGCTGCATGGTAGCACCTCAGAAGCAGCTGCCATTTTGTCCTGCCCGCTTGGGGAGGGGACAAAATGGCGGGCGCAGGACAGACTGCTCCATTTTGCTGCCTTAATGCAATCTGCACAGTGCTGCAGAAGCTTTCTGCAGCTTTCAGAAGCTTTCTGCAGTGTTGTGCAGACCTTAAGGCAACAAAATGGAGTGGTTTCTTCCTGGGCCACATGGCAGCAACCCAGAAGCTGGTGCCATTTTGTCTTGCACACTTGGGGGGGAGGCAGGAAAAAATGATGGCCATGGGACAAACTTGTCTATTTTTTGGCTTTTGCTTTGCTGGCTTCAATCTTGGCATGAAGTTACATCGGATGAGTCGGGAGCGTGCAATGGAGGCAACAAACTGGGGTGCGCGGCATATATCCTGGTCATGGTCAAGCGGGTGCTTAAGGTTTACTTAGTCAGCAGCACTTAGTCAGCAGGGGCGGTCCTAGGTTCCTGGTTCACAGGCCGGCCACTGGCCTAGTCCTGCCATAGGAGCCTGAACCTGCTTCCAACATCTCCTCTGTTTTTATTTATTTTTCATTGTCAGGAAGATTATATAGCGGAAGCTTTTCAGCCAGTAAAACAGTGTCTTTTTTCAAAGATCGATCTCTGAGGCCATGACTTTGTTTCCAAATTTTGACCATACAAGATTTCAACAACGCAAATAATGCAGGCACACATTGAATACAACAGCACAAGGCAACAAGCAAGGCAACAATTGCAAATATTACGATAAGTACTTTTCTTATCCATGTTCCATTAGGTAGCCAGGACGTCAACATAGACCAAATATCTTTTCCACTCTCATTACTTAAAGGATTCTCAGCTATCATTTGTTCCTTTAATATTTTACTGTTCCATTGGGGTTAGTCCCGTTACGAGTCATTTGGGAAGTAATCTGTATGACTTTATTACAAAAAGGATAAACCCCTAATTTGATGCTGTTTGTACTATCACCGGGTTTGTATTCAAAACAAATCTCTGCCGTTTCCTGCAACCTATGACCAATCGCTAGAACCATCCCTTTCTTGTTTGATAATTGTTTAATGGGCTGTGTGGTGTTGACATAGGTTAGCCAGCTGGTGTTAATCAAAGGGACTATTTGCACCATCAAACCTTGTTTTCCTTGTAGTGGGATGTGCATACACATCCAGCAGTTTGTCTTGTTCATTGCCACAGCCAGTTGACCAATGTCTTTTATGTAGGTGTTATCTTGCCATGCTCCCTGCTCAGGAATTCCTTGATTCAGATCCATCTTATACATCAGGGCTTTCATTATCAGTGTCAGTCCTAGACCCAGGCACATCACTCGTTTTGCCATGGTATGGTTTCACCAGTTAACCCAAGTTGTTAACGTCAGATGGGGAAAGGTCCTCTGCTTTTGTTTTTGAATGATAGGGACGGATGTGGCGACCAGGGACCCACAAAGTCTCACCGTTGGTTTGGATGGCGGCATAACCTCGTCCCCAGGTAATGAGTTCAGCAGGGCCTTTCCAGGTGGGGTCAGGAAGTCGTTTGAAGTACACCAGTGGTTTGGAAGTTGCTGCAGCAGGAGAAGCAGAGAAGTGACGAGTTGCAGCGGATGATGGAGGAGTGCCCGTCAGGTTCAGGAAGTTAATGGTGTATAAACACAGGTTAAGCCTGTGTTGCAAAGCTGGGAGGCTAGGGGGAGTTTTCCCCTGTGTCTGATTATATTTTTCCAGCGCATGTTTTAACGTCTGGTTGGCACGCTCAACCAGAGCTTGACCCTGGGAGTTGTAAGGTATTCCAAATTTGTGAACAATTGACCACTGATTACAAAAGGCAGCAAAAGCTGCTCCTGTGTAAGCAGGGCCATTGTCTGTTTTAAGTTCCAATGGGCATCCCAGCGTTGCAAATGAACAAATACAATGATTAATGACATGCTTAGTGGCTTCACCCCGTTGAGGGGTTGCAATGATGAAGCCAGAGAAGGTGTCTATGGAAACATGAAGATATTTCCATGGGGCAAATGGGGCATATTGTGTAACATCCATTTGCCAGATTTCTTGTTTATAACAAAAACTGGAACAGAATAAGATTGCAACATTTTACGCCCTAAATAAAGATAAAGTGTAACTGTATCTTTTCCAAGGCAAATTGCAATCCATAGATACTTGAATCATTTTGTATTTCAAAAAGCCAATTAGATTGTATTTTTGGGGTTCCAATTTAATCAAATTCCATTCAGATGAAACAAATGTCCATTAAATAGGGAAAACATGTACAAATCTAAGCAAAACAATTCAGAGTCATTTCTTTTGGTTGATGGACATATATGTCTAACAAAAAAATTTAAAACTCAAAAATTTGCAAAAGAATTGCCCAACAATTACTGTCTCCTCTTTCGAGTAAAAAAAATTGCAAGCTGAAACTGCAAGAGTGGGCATTAAATTTCACATCCACCCCCCTTCCTCAACCCAGACTTCTAGGCAGAGGAAGAAGGGAGAGAAAAAAAAATAGGTAAAACGAACAACTGCCCCCCTCCCTCTGTCTGCTTTTCCTTCGCTCTTAAAGCAATACAGCCAGCGAAAAACGAAAGAGTCAGGAGGGGGGGGGAAAGAAAAAGAAATTTTACAAAAATCTCACCACTAAAAAAATTCATATGCATTTTCTATAAATTCTTTCACAAATCTTCCATAAAACTTTTCTCATGGAAACTCTTGCTATTGCGTTCCCATGTTACAACAATAAAAACTACAGTTTTACTGTTCCTTTCACAGCGTGGGATGGGTGGAGGGGTGAGGGCTAACACACACACATATACACCAGCAAATTAACTCATTCACTTCCATTCTATTTGCTTACACCATTTCACATACAAATATTTCAAGCAAACTTTTTATTTTTAATTAAGGCCTTTTTGTTTGTTGTTATCAAAGAGGGTTTTGACCCTTTTCCAAGTCTTGGAAATAACGCAGAACAACACAGACAGACATATATACACAAATACCATTAAAACAACATTTATTTAGACATATGGCTTGTCCTGCAAGAAGCGAGAAAAATCATGAGATGATTCCAACCAAACATGTGGTTTTTATAGGGCCCTTTAACCATCTCCTATTTTTCTCTCCATTCCAAGTCCAAGCTTAACGTTCTAAGAGTTAAACATATATAAAACAAAACACACATCAACACAAAGCACCACCAGACATTGTCTGACAGGGTTAAACTTAACAGCCACTTGAAGTTTTAAAGCAGCCCAATTGTTCCTCTAAAGAAGAGCTGAAGGTCCAACTGGAGATGATTTAGGAATGACAATTTTTATCTGATCGTAACCAGGCAGGGGTTAGTAACATATTGAATAAAACTTGCCAATCAGCCAAAAGCATTTCTCTAGTAGCAGAGAAAGAGAGTTAATTTTAAGGTGCCTTTTTCGGGTAAGAAGGACATTGTTGCCAAATGTACAATAAAAGAGAGACTAAATCTTTCTTTTCAAACGAGGAAGTGTTCTTCCACCGTTTGAGGAAATTTTGATAGATGATTCGGTTAGCTTTCCCAATTCCTTCAGGTGGGCCACCTGTTGTTGGGAAAACTTTCCCCCCATACTCACGAGAATCCAGCCGTGTTTCAGACGGGACGAGTTGCGCGCAGCCTCCTTCAGGCGAATGAGTAAGGACGGTCCGAGACGATCACGTCGGGGTCACCAGAATGTGGCTTTTGCTTTGCCACATCAGGGTGGGCTACTCATGAATCTTGGCATGCAAGTATAGACAACACACAGGTTCTCCTCGGGATGAGTCCGCCCAGGGCGTGTTCTGAGCGACCCTTTTATTTAGAAGGCATATGGTAATACAGGCAACAAGTCTGGTAACTTATTATTGATTATATTCAGCATAATGTTATCATGTGCTATTGTTATTGGTTAAAACCTTTTCCAAGCATATATCCTATTATGGTCATGTTTTTCTCTTCTCCCATCTTGTCATTTCCTCATTGCCAGTTTAAGATTTACTTAGTCAGCAGCTTAAGGTTTACTTAGTCAGCAGCTTAAGGTTTACTTAGTCAGCAGGGTTTTATCTACTGCGTTACTTCTTTGTCCTAGGTTCCTGGTTCACAGGCCGGCCACTGGCCTAGTCCTGCCATAGGAGCCTGAACCTGCTTCCAACATATTTTGTTGCCTTGACGAGGTTGTGCAGATTTGCAGAAAGCTGCAGAAAGCTTCTGCAGCGCTGTGAAGATTGCAGTAAGGCAGCAAAATGGAGCGGTTTGTCCCTTGGCCGCATGGCACATTTCTAGAAGTGTCTGTGATACCAGAATGCAATTCCACTGCTGGAAACATGGCGGCTGCTTCCAGAATCGCACCATGTGGCCAAGGGACAAAGTGACCTATTCTGCTTCACTAATGCAGTCTGCACGACTTTTGGAACTCTTTGAGGCCCAATCCATTCCAGTGATCAGTTCCAGCTGTCTGAAAGGCCTCAGAAGTCTTCAAAAGTTAAGTGAGGAGGAGGATGTTTGGCCTGGTGGGGTGGGTATCAGGCCTAAGGCCTGGAGAACCTGGTATGGGTGAGAAAAGGCCTTTGGGGGCCCAAGGGTTAGGAAGTGGAGAATGGGGGGTGGGGAAGGCCTTCGGAGGGCTGGGGCAGATGGACCTAGGCCTTTGCTAGGTCTCTTAACGGCCTCCACTAACCCTGACGTACCCTGTGCTCCACTTAACGACCTGCATGTTTGTTTAACAACTGCATTCAGCAGAGAGGGATGAGACGTGTTAAGTGACACGCTTCACTTAATAGCTGTCGCAACGTGCGACTATAATGGGCAGGTTCCATTACAGCCATATCTGTATTTGGCTTACTATTTCCCATCCCATTCGAAGGGCATATTCAACGTTGCTTACCCCCAAAAGGGAATAGTATGATGGAAAGGCAAACTGTATATGAAGAGAACATCTGCTTGAACTCCTTGGGATATTTTGAGAGAGTGGACAATTATTTGTCTGAAATGATATAGGGTTTCCTGCTTGAGCAGGGTTTGGACTAGAAGACCTCCAAAGTGCCTTCCAACTCTATTATTCTGTTATTTAAGTGATAAATAAACTAAATGGTTTATAAATGCCCATAGTGTTTTCTGCACTGAACACTGGAGAAGCTGAGCTGTTGCTACTACAGCTGGTACATGAAACACCTACTAACCAGCATTGTGTAGCTTAATTGTTGCATATCAGGAACAAGCAACTTTTCTGTCATTAGAAGCTGTATTTTTTAAAAAATGAATTTGCATGCCTCTTTTAGCTTGCAAGGGCATATACCAGGGTGAGGAGTGTTGCAAAAGTCAAGCTGGTGGCTATGGCACATTCATGTCACAGGCATGTAAAAAAGGGGGCAGAATTTTAATCTGGCAGCCACAGACACCACCTTGTCTTTTTTTGACCTCCCACGCAGATGTCCGTGCTCTTAGGTGTCTTAGACCTATCTGAAGCCTTAATGTGAAATTTTATTTATTTGAAAGATCAGTGCTAAATTGTGCCTCTGCCCAGGGTATTTGCTTTCAGTAACATAGTTTCCAGAGTCTTTGGAAGATTATTGAAAAGTGGCTCAGAAGATATAGAGGAGATAGAAGGTGGGCTTTCCCAATTAAAAATCATTAAGAAGGTGTTTGAATATTCAAGAGGGTGATTTCAGAGAAGACTAGGTCTAACAGGTAGTTCTTATTTAATGACTCCCATGTGCACTGACTGTTTGCAGTTACAATGGTGATGAAAAACTTATGGCCAATCCTCACATTTACAACCTTCACAGATCTCTAAAGCAATGGAAAACTCATAAGCACAGTTGTGGTTTTACTTAGCAACTGTTTCACTTAACAACCCATAGACCGCCAACATCTAGATGAGCACTAGGTGCACTAGGTGACAGCAAGGAGTTAGACTTTTCTGTATCTCATTGCTGCCATCTAGTGGTCACCTGAATTTTAACAGCCCCATTCTTGTAGCTTTACAGAAAATGCCACTGGTGCAGCTAAGAGATGGTATAATCCAACTGTTCTTGCTATTAATTATTCAGTTTGCAGTTTTAAAAGAGATTTGCAAAAAGAATTGCACCAGACATATTTTTAGGGAAGCTTCCCCACTGGTCATTGGCTGATTTGCTATCCCCTGCTAGATCTTTCTAAAAATAGCTGGAAACCTTTCTGTGTGCAATTAAAAAAAGATACAGCTGGCGACAATCTTAAATTTGGTCTCATGGCTGCCTTAGTTTGGAGAAAAATAATATTCTGAAAATCCCTCAATGTAGCTTAGGACAGGGCTTTTCAACCTTTTCACCCATTGTACCACCTTCCTTCCTTCCTTCCTTCCTTCCTTCCTTCCTTCCTTCCTTCCTTCCTTCCTTCCTTCCCTCTTTGTCCCTTCCTCCTTCCCTCCCTCTCTTCCATTGTCCCTCCCTCCCTTCCTCCCATTGTCCTTCCCTCCCTCCTCCCTCCCTCCCTCCCTCCCTCCCTTCCTTCCTTCCTTCCTTCCTTCCCTCTTTGTCCCTTCCTTCCTTCCCTCCCTCCCATCCATTGTCCTGTGCTATGGCGCCCAGATCCCAGCCTGGTTTTGGCAGGCAGCGGCGCATTCTCATCACACGGAGAAGCCGGGCGAGGTGAACCGGCGACATCACGGCCCTGCCTGTGCGCGCGCAGAGGCAGAGGAGAGCGCATGCGCCTCAGCCTCTGCACGCGCATAGGCAGGGCCTGGATGTCGCCGGTTCACTTCGCCCAGCCGCTCCATATGGTGAGGAGAATGCGCCGCTGCCTGCCAAAACCAGGCAAAGCAGGTGCTCTACTAGGAGCCAGGCCCTCCTATTCTAAGTTTCTCCCCAACCGCTGCACCTCACACAACCTGCCTGTCTCCCGTTTTCAGGCACGTACATTACGAATCAGCTACTTCTCCCAGTCATTTTTCCCCTACCGGAGCCCAGCGTTCGAACTAGGTTCCCCAATCCTCTCCGTGTACATCGTTCTTCCCATAGCTCTCCCCAGCGCTGTCGAGAGATGCCCATTTCTGGCTGCATTGCTACCGTTCTCAAGTTAATTTGCACCTGCCCGAAGGAAGAGAGCGACGCTTTTCTCCCTCCTCCAAAGGAAGGGAGACAAATCCGCATTGCCACCAAGTCACCCTTTGGGTGAAGTAATCTCCTTGCAATGCAAAACCGCGGGGGGCTCCGTCTTTTGCAAAGTCCAGCGAGGAGGAGAGCAGCCAAGCAACCTGCTAGTCCAAACTACAAATACTGCTTCTTGGGATGGGGTGGGGGGACGGAGAGGAAACGTCTGGAAATCATGCAAGAACTTTTCCTCTTATTATTACTATTATTCTTCCAAATTGTAAAGGAAAAGCAGAAACAGCCCAACCGCGCAGGTCAAGCTCGGCTCTCTCTCTCTCTCCCTTAAACGCGGCTCATCAGGAACTCCGGCGCTTCCCACACTTGCAGCGGGAAGACCGGCGGCTTTTCCACCAACCCGGGGCAACTTTGCAAAAAACAGCAAAACAGCGTGGAAAAGCGTGGCTAGCTGTAGCTGCACACACCGATCCCGGGCTCCTGCCCAGCTCACTTGCTTGCGGAAAATATGCTGCTTGCTAAGTGAAGCCCCAGGATCAGCGAGCTACCCGGCGCTGATCCTGGGGCTTCACTTAGCAAGCAGCATGTTTTCCGCAAGCGAGCTGGGCAGGAGCCGTTCGCTTGCTAGCCCTTCTCCCCAAAACACGCCACTTGCTCACTCACTCTTCCTCGCTCGCTCTTCCTCCGAAAACAGGCCGGTCTGCCCCTTTTATACCTTTTCTTCTCTCCGCCCTCCTCCTTTTCTCTTCCAGTACACCGGAAGCTCCAATTAGTATGTTGCCACATGGCAGATCCTGGGGATTCTGGCAAGCTCTGCAGCTCCAAGTGATCTCCTCCAGGTCTGTGCGGCTCCGTTTTAACTGGTTCCCTCCCCCACTCCAATTAGCTAGGGCTCGCGAACCACCAGCCAGGTGCTCGCGTACAACTGGTGGTACGCGTACCATGGGTTGAAAAGCCCTGGCTTAGGGGAAAAAAAACCTTATTTATGTTATATTTGCAAACTTCTTCAGTCACCCTGGACTAGAATTAGACTATCATGAATTCCACTTTATTTATACTCTGTTTAATCATTTTTTTTCTTTAAAATCCTCTTAATTATATAAAGATCAGCAAGCAAAAAAAGTAACCTAATGATGCAATGTGTGCTACTAAAAGGAATAATTTCTGGATAAATATTTTCATGCCACCATATTACTTGTATCTGAGCAATGCAGCTATACAGATATGTACATTTTATTATGCAAAGTATTTAGAAACAGAACACTCATTTTTTTTTAAAAAAAGTCATCTCCTAGTATATTTTTACTTTAAGAGGGGGTCATGTTATTCACCAAAGCACCAGAGGGCAGGACAAGAAACAATGGTTGGAAATTGATCAAAGAGAGAAGTAACCCCCGACTCCATGTGTTGCTGGTGCCGCCGTAGCACTGCTGCTGGAGGACTGGCCCAGTATTCACAGCGGGCTACGCAGCCCCTGCTGCCAGATGCTGTCAGCCCCCGTGTGCTCACCGCAGGTGCATTCCCCTCATGTACCTCGGTATCTACCGTGGCCTCCAGCTACTCGCTCAGGTCCATTAGGACACCGCCCAGATCTGCAGGCCCGCCCAGCATGAAGGAGGCGAAGCGGTCAGCTAGGAAGCCCCGCGTAGAGGTGGTAAAGCATGCCTAAGGCCAGAGGCAAAAGGCCACCCTGAGCGGGGAAAGCCGGATCCCCATTGGCGTCATGGCCGCCCAGGCCCAGCAGAGATGGGGGAGGCATGCAATCCTAGCTGGGACTGGGGGGGCCATTGCGCTGATGGTGATCCGGCTTTTCCTGCTCGGGGTGGCCTTTGGCTTGCCTGGCGTGGGTGTGCTCTACCACCTCTGCTTGAGCTTGCTAGCTGGCCGTTTCGCCTCCTTTGTGCTGGGCGGGGCTGCTGCTCCAGGCGGCGGCGGTGGCAGCCTAACGGACCTGCGTGAGCTGCTGGCAGCGGCGGCGTGCGTGCCCACAGAGAGGCTCTGAGTGCCATAGGTTCGCCACCACTGGTATAGGTTCTTCTGCTTGAGCAGGGGGCTGGACTAGAAGACCTCCAAGGTCCCTTCCAGCAATATTCTATTCTACTTTCCAGTTCTTTCCTGCAGAAGTCACCAACTTTGTCTTTCATGGTCCCCAGAGGCTTCTGTCCATTTCTCCAGAAAATCAACAGCACTGATACATATTTTGGATGTGTTGTAGATTAACCCTTAGTCTACCAGGCTCCAGGTCCCAGGTCTTCATTTTAAAATAACACACATGACCTCAGTTCTTCTGTTTTTGAATAAAAGACAACAAGCCCTTGTAGACCCAAATGTAGTACGTAGATCAAATATATGGGCTCTAGGGTGCCTAATCATGTGGTGAGAAGGGAGCCTGTTTTCCCCTACTCTAGCCAATCAAGTCACAATTATGATAGGCAATTGTGAAAGATGTTAGTCATACATGTTGGGACAGAGGAAATATCTAGCCCATTTTCCTACCAGTTTTTGCACCACCTTCTAGAAATAGATTATTGCTCAGAGAAATCCAGAATTTTAGTGTTGTAGGAGCAGGAAATTGTGATCTTGTCAGGAGATATGTTATTTAATACAAACATTCAGCCATAAACTACCACTGAGGTGTAATGTGCAAAAATTCAACTTGCAAATGTGAATAAATTCAACATTTTCCCATATTATATAGAAAGTTTAGAATGTTGGAGTGCAATTTTATGGTGGATCTGATGACTGCTGTAAAATGATGTATTCTGGTCACATTCTGTGTGCTCTTTATATAGAAAAGCTGAAAAAAATAGATTAGGAAATGCTATATTTACTAAATATTTTCTGTTTTAAATTATACATAAAATGGTAGATGTGTTCTATATTTGGAAAAACATCCAATCAAGAATAAATTAACATGTGAAAGCATGGAAAAATCTGTCTTAGTACTTCAAAGAAGTATAAAACTGATGATTATAATAGTTCTTCAAATTCAGAAAATGAGACTGAATAGAGAAATTTTATGGGGCAAAAATGAATATTTGGGGTCTTGCTTCCCTCCTTTTCTGAGCTCCCCCCCCCTGAAAATGGGTGCTTTGTGCATTTGCCACAGTAGAGGACATAGACCAGAATTAAAAATGACATTTTTTTGTAGTTTTACTTACAAAATTACTTTTTCATTGTACATTTTCACCTGTCAGCTTCTTTCAAACAAACAAACAAAATGTCACATGCCTTAGTGTTCAATAAGTTATACATCCATTGTAACAAAAATAAAAATTAGATTCAAGCAATAAATGTATACATATTATTGGACTAAGTATATTTCTTAGTTTTATACAGTAGATATGCTATTATACATAAATCATTTATAAGGCCACAATATTTCTATGCTGTCAAAATAATTGCATTTATTTCAATGATCCTTAAATCATGTCTTTCTTTTTTTTTTAGTCCCCAGTGTCCAAATTTCCGATGTTGTGTATCTCTACTAGTAAAGGTGAGATTAAGGCCATGATTTTTACTCATTATCCCCTGAGATGAAATACCTTGGGGAGTCCTTGATTCTCTTTGAGCTTGGTTGTTTTCTAGCAGATGTTGTTAGGTAACTAGTTCATAGATATGCTACTATCTATGAAATTCCTTGGAATGCCATGGGGAATTTGCATAGTTATCTTGATAGGATTGCCATCCAGTATTTTATAAAGAAATATACATACAATCGATGGAACTATTTATTTATTTATTTATTTATTTATTTATTTAGTGTCTAGCATACTATACATGGACTAGCAATATAAATTAACATTTCAACCAGATTAGTAGAACCCAATAAAATATAAATGTCAAAAACATCTATGTTCCAATATTAATGTCTCGGCCATCTAATCATTGAAGCGCAGCATTGTTTAATTTTTTTTTAAAAATCAGATACTGGGAATGGTAGATGTCCTTAGTTTATAGCCGGTCACGATGTGATCTACATTTTGACGTGGGACCCCACAGTCCCACTGAGGGGAGGATACTGTGCCCCATTTATACAGTCCCGGCAGACACCATGTGAGGTGAGAATCCTATTCAGGATTGCCCATTGTTGACGTGGTAATTCAAAGTCTGGCATCTTTTTTTGTGGAGTCATTTATATGTCTTCCTATGTCTGGGCGTTCAGTGATCTATTTGGCTTTCCATTGGGAAGTGATGTTAAAGTTGTTGGGGAGAAGTTGTGCAAGTGCCAGGAGGGGCTTCCTGGATTTGAGTCTTCCTACCAGCATGCACAGGTAGGATTGAGTTGATCATAAGATGGAACAATATAGAGGGTGCAAATACAAAACTATCTGAATGTGCAGGCAGTCCTTCACTTAACGATCACAATTGGGACCAGAATTTCTGTTGTTAAGCAAAGCTGCTGTTAAGTGAGTCATACACAATTGTACGACCTTTTTTGCCAGGGTTGTTAAGTGAATCACTGCGGTTATTAAGTGAATCTGGCTTCCCTCATTGACTTTGCTTGTCGGAAGCCAGTTGGGAAGATTGGGAATGGTGATCACATGATCCCAGGTTGTTGCATCTGTCGTAAATCCATGCTGGTTGCCAAAAGCCTGAATCTTGATCATGTAACCGTGGGAATGCTGCAACAGTCATAAGTGCAAGTAGGTCACTTTTTCAGTGCTGTTGTAATTTCAAATGGTTGCTCAATGAATGATTGTAAGTCGAAGAACTACCTGTAACGCATGTAGCCATTAATTGGGATGGATCAGTTTAGTATTTGGAAAGAAGCCCCATGGCTATTTGTTAGACCAGGAAGCTGAACAACATCCTGGAAGAAAGCATTGACAGAATTCTTCCATTACTGCTGCCAAGAATTGACAATATTTATATAGTTACCAGAAACTGAGTTCAGCTAG
The DNA here is from genome assembly GCA_023970755.1 of Azemiops feae. Lineage (NCBI taxonomy): Eukaryota > Metazoa > Chordata > Lepidosauria > Squamata > Viperidae > Azemiops > Azemiops feae. Next base: position 781,646 of record JALGBA010004202.1, on the reverse strand, counting down.
AAGTCTATTTGTTATTTTTATTTTCCAATCCCAGATCTAAGAGTGTTCCATAAATTATAGTGCAAAAAATTTAAATTTGTTATTAGGTGCTCAAGCATTTTGGCTGGGTTCATACCTGATGCTAATGCATAAGGCATTTCTTTTATTTGTGATAACTCAATTATTTTGATGCGTGGACCGTAGTTCATGACGTAACTTTCTTTCTCTGACCTTAAGCCACTTGGAGCTCCTCCCTCTCTTGTCTAATACTTTCCTAGGTGTCATCTCAAGGTCATCCACACATTCCATGACATTGTGAAGGACTCCCCCATCAAGGGAATGCCATCTTCAGAAATCCTGGGCTTTACCCTTTTCAGTGATGGTCCCACCTTTGGAACAGCTTACCGGAGGATTTCCAGATCACTCACATTTTAACTACATTTTCGGAATAAAAACATGGGTGTAGGAGATGTCCAATTTGAGCCTGAGGGGGTGGGGGTGGGCGGTGTCAAATGAGTCATCAGTCTCAAGTCCCTTTGCGCTTACAAGAGAACTAAGTCCAGCCCACCTTGAATTCCATTAATATCTACCGCCAACTCGCTTTGACCGTTAGTAGTACAGATTTTTGTAGAGAACTTCAATATATAATAAACCCAGGGCTTTTTTTCTCATAGAACGCTCAGAACGGAGTTCCGGCACCTTTTTTGGATGGAACCTTGTAGGGTAGGCAAGGTGGGTTGTATGACATGTGTGAGTTCCGGCACCTTTTTTTTTTTTTTACAAAAAAAGCACTGAATAAACCTACATGCATTCACTTGAACTGCCTGGACTTCTGATTTCCTGCAGTTGACAATGACTCTTAAGAAGGAAATTTAGGTACAAGTAAGGCCTTGCTACCCTCAACAGTGATTCATGGACTGATTGATTTTCATTGCATCAACTGATTTTTGTTTTTAATCTTCTCCTTTTCAGGAGCAACTCAGAATCCCCACAAGTAATAAGAAAGTCACAAGTAGGAAGAAATAAACAAACAAACAAAATAAATAAAATGAAGTTCCCTGAGTATGGGCTCCAGCACGAGTCCAAAAGCTTGGAAGACTAAGCCCTCTGATCCCGGTGACCGACCCAGATTGGATCCTGCAACATTATCCTGGGATACGTATGTTCGCCTTCATTCATCAAATAAAATCTGACTCTATTAAAAGATCATTTCCTGTGTGTTTGTTAAAAAAAAATGTTACTGTAGGCTGTGTTCCTTAACCCAAGCCATACAAACCGCATTATGGCTACCTTTAAAACAATGTATCAGCCCAAGTGAGGTACCTTATAACACTCTTCCTTTGAATGAAATTTCTACACATGAAAGACGATCAAATTGTGTAAACTATCGTTGGTTTACACCAGGGGTAGGCAACCTTGGCTCTTTTATGACTTGTGGACTTCACCTCCCAGAATTCCTGAGCCAGCCATGCTGAGGGGAAAGGGAGAGGTTTCCAAGCTGAGCCATGCTGGCTCAGGAATTCTGGGAGTTGAAGTCCACGAGTCATAAAAGAGCCAAGGTTGCCTATCCCTGGTTTACACTAAAGGCTAATTTCCTTAGGCCAATGTTTCTCAAGCTTGGCAACTTTTAAGTTGCATGAATTTCAACTTCCAGAATTCCCCAGTCAGTATACAGGCTAAGGAATTCTGGGAATTCTAAGGAATTCTGGGAATTAAAAGTTGCCAAGCTTGAGAAACACTGCCTTAGCAGAAACTTTGAGGCACTCACAAAGGGATGAAGGCAGCAACTTGCCTCAGTATCTGTTATCCAGAAACACACATAGATAGCATGAACATCTTTCCCATGCATGTCCCTAACTCAGCTGTTCCGGGTAACTATAGCCAACATTTTGCGTGAGTAAAATCCCATGCAAGTTTGGGTTGGATATTTGGTACGATATGTTGCATGTTTAACAATACCGGTTGTCCTCAACTTACAACCATTCATTTAGTGACCGTTCAAAGTTACAATGGCACTGAATAAAGTGACTTTTTTGCACTTATGACAGTTGCAGCATCCCCATGGTCACATTATCGAAATTCAGATGCTTGGCTGGTTCATATTTATGACGGTTGCTATGTCCCAGGCTCATGTGATCACCTTTTGTGACCTTCTGAAAAAGCAAAGTCAATGGGAAAGCCAGATTCACTTAACAACCTATATATATATATACAGTATACACTGATCATAGCAGGACATGTTGAGTAGTAATGAAGAATGATCTTGATATATTAATTTGTATAAATAAGTGTTACTAACTTAACAAGTGCAATGATTCACTTAACAACTTTGGCAAGAAAGAACAAAATTGGGCGAAACTCACTTAACAACTGTCTCACTTAGCAACGTAAATTTTGGGCTTAATTTTGGTCGTAAGTCGAGGACTACCTGTACTGTATGAAAGGGACTCCATAGTATACTTATCTACTCCATGGCTGTTTTCTGGATGGAGGTATGCAAAATGTCACCACTTTGCATTCATTTATTCATCACTTTTATATTCCTCCCTGGCTCTCTTGTGAGTTTAGGCGTATGTTGTCATCCCATTTTATCTTGACAAAAACTGGACTGGACTGGAAAGGCGGGACTTAACCCAAACCGTAGGGACTGACCCTAAGCTGAGGATGGATTTAAACTCTACGACTGTTCTCTTCCTTTCGTGGTATAATTTGAAAGCTCTGCCTCATTTACAGCTGGAAGAGCGTTAGGGTAGGACCGTACAAAAATAGGGTAATGCTTCAATTGCATAGATATGCCTACCAACTGAGCTATTTTGGCACCTTCACTGCAGACACCCTAATTATTCAAGAAGCACACAATGGAGATTAACTCTGAAATTCCCCTGATCCGTACGAAGATGTACAGCGTGATTTTTTAAAAAATATTGTTATGTAGGTATTTGATGTTAATATGACAAGGTGCATCCCCTTTCACAGTTAACCTACTGTATAGAATGGGATTCTAGAGTGAACATGAAATGCTACCCCCCCACGTTCACCAATTTGTACACATTGGCGCCTTTTTTTCCATTTCTCATCCAAAGCTAGCACTCTCTGTCATGTGTGAAGCCATTTGAGTGGGGCAGTCACTGGGCTCACACACTGCAGTGAGGGTAAAGATTATTTGTATTTTATGAATCCAACAATTATTATCAATCTCTGACATAAATAGGCAGCATTGGCTCTGTGCCACCAGAAAAATCAAGTTCATGGTTTTTAAAAAATATTTTTATTAATTTTCTAATTTTACATTTAGGTATTTAAAAAGCAACGTGGTGGCTGGGTTAATCAATAGTTCAGTAACATACAAAAATCTTTAGTACAAATCTCAAACTACAACCTCAAATATTTCCTCTCTTTTTCCCTTAATATCTACTATCTCATATTTAAGCTAATACAGTTCTTATTATATCAACTAAATAAAAACATCATTATTACATTTATCAATAATTTTTTAGCTTATACATATCTTAATTTACATTCAATCTTTACATTCAACCAATGTCCTGTTATTGGTTTTTCCCAATTTTTAGTTTCCCATCAATATTCAAATTTAACATTTGATATTTATAATTTCCAGGTTTTAGGTAACCAAAGTTTCCTTCATCTCAATTCATAACAGAATCTAATATTCAAAATACACATCTTATCTATTTGGGTATAATCTTGTTCTATTTCCTAAAAGTTATCTATTTTCCCCCATCTTACATCATCTAATTAATAATACACTATCTCCTTTAATAAATCAAAGCCCATTATATATATTATCTGAATTAATCAATAAATCAGATGTATTCATAATATTTTTTTCTCTTTTGGGTCTAATTTTTAAGTATTAAACAAATAGCATCCTTATTTTCAACTAATTTCCAAATGTTTTAAATTTAATGACCAAAATTTCCCTCATCTCAAGTTCATGTTGCCTCTGGCCACTAGCTGCTCCTGTTTCAGTGGTGGCCTCTCAGTTGCAGAGTTTCCCCCTACCCTTTCTGTGGTCTTCCTTACCCCATCTCTCCCTTCCAACTAGAGAAGCTTATTTTATCACACTGGGCTACTTCTGAAAAGTATTATCATCTCATTTTTGGAGCCATGGCATTATTCCATTGGCTGTTTTCCTTTCTCATGGTGCTGGTTTTAAATTAATTGTTGTTTTAACTAGCATCTTAGCGTTAATTTAAAAAGTGATTGTCATGTGCTGTAAATAAATAAGCGTGAGAGACTATTCCTACAGGCATGAAGTATTGTGCATGACCTATTCTAAATGGGTGCGTATGTGAGTAAGTGTGTGAGAGGAAATATTTGCTTCACGCGTTGGTGCTTGTGGATTGGTGATATGGAGGATGTATCCCAGTCCGTACAAAGCACCCATCCTCTCTCTCTGCTGATTGTTGCCCTGAGACCCTTTTTCATCACTTTCTCACTCCTGCACTGCCCAGTGTTGCTGCTGCTACCCAGGAACAGATCTCCATGGCAACAACACCCCCCTCCATCCATTCCTGCATCCTCCTCCCTTTAGCGTATAAGTGACAAGTCCGTCATCCAATCAACAACCTCAGCTGGTTGGGAGGGCTTTTCTCTCCATCAATTTCTCTGCTAGTGCAACCCAGAGAGCTGGATCTGAGGGGAGGGGGGGGAGGAAAACACCCAGCTATCTTCCCCCTCATTTCTCTCTTCCCCCTTTTTTTCTCTCTTTCCTCCCTTCATCCCTTCAGTTGTCTTTTTTAGGTTTCCTTCTTTGCCTCTTCCCCACCCCTCCCTCTTCCCCCACACATTTGCTTCCCCTCCTGCTCCCCATGTGAGATCACCTATTGTTACAATCCCTCCCCCCCCCCCAAAAAAAAATCCTCTAATTCGTTTCACCTTTGATATCCTTTGCCTCCCTCCCCCATTTATTTTCCATCCCTCCCTTTTCCTCTGCGGGCAACGAAGGAAGAAAATCCATGAGAATGAAAGGCAGGTAGCGGCGAGCCCAGCGGTAACACATCAACTTAAGGATGCGGGCAACACAGCCTCTTGGGCGCTGCGACCATTGTTCCTGCTGCCTCCTGCTCCATTCCATCAGTTCTGATGTCTGAAGCCTGTACTCCCCCTGCTTTGCTGGGGCAGCCAATTTCTCTCCCCGTCCCCCTGCACCTGCGTCTTGAGACCCCTCCCAGCCTCCCTTCCCCTCCTTCCTGATCCATGATTCCAGACTATCCCTAAGATGCTAAGGCAAGGCCCTTTCCTTCTCCTGGCAGCGTCCATGTCGTATTTCAACCCGGAGAAAGCTTTGGCAGCGCCTTCGGAAAATGGTGAGTTTGGGCAGGGGCAAGGGTTTCCTGGGCATCCTTGCCAGCGGCCACCCCCTCATCCAATTTGCTCTTGTTTGCTGTTGCCTCTCGCCCAGCCATCTGTGGCCACCTGTTTGTGCAGCTAGGTGACTGCCTGGTGGACCTGATCCCCACCCCCTTCAGGGTGCCAAGTGGGGACAACACTTGGATCAGGGGCTTCTTTCCAGACCAGGTGGGGAGGGGGCACCTGGGTTATAAATGCCGTTCTCCAGAGACAGCTGGGATTCCTATACAGAGCAAATACATCAACCCTGGGATTTTGCCAGATGCCTTAAAGCAGCGGTGGTGTTCCTTATCGTCTTCTCCGGACCCTCCCCTGTTGTTAATGATAATCGGCACTGGAGAAAATTGAAGCCACTCCTTAAGGCAATCAAGGCAAGGCAGAAGTTATCTGGGAAAAGAGAGATATTTTTGCACATGATCCCTGAAGAGGGGTCCAGAGTCATTCCATGGTAATGGAGACCTAGGATAAATATTTGCATGCAAAGAAAACAAGGTGATGGAGGAAGGAATGTCTGAGAGGTGGGTGTGAGATTTATGCCCGACAGGTCAGTGACATCCAGAAATGCCATCTGTGTTTGGTCTGACAGTGATCCATGGAAAGTGGGATGCACTCTTGACATAGGTGAAAAGGTATTATGTGGGGCTCACTGAGGGCTTTGTGTAAGGATGGAGTATGGCTGAGATAGAGAAGATGGTGAAAAACTTCATGACTGGAAGAAGAGATGAAGGAATGCATAAAGACTATTTTGAAGAAGGATCAAATAGGAGATTAGGTGCAGAGATAAATTGATAGATATATGGGCTGGTGGGAGGGTTAGAGAAACCACGAGTTCACTGGACATGGTGTTCAATGAGGCTTTGGCAGACCTGGGTTCAATCCACAGATTCACCATGAACTTGGATGATACTTTTGTGGTATCATCACATTCTCAGACTGTGTAAAATAGGTGCAATGAAGACTATCTTGATAGGGTTGGTGGTATATATACAATAATTAGGAAAGCAATTGTCTGGCTACTGTCCCAAAAAATATGGTCCACTTAATGGATTTTTGGTCTGATCCACTGGTCCCTTACTTTCTCTGATACAGGAATCAACTCAAATATTAATACCCAGGAACATTAGTTTTCAAATATTTGTACTCTAATCATTACCAAATATTGGTAATCTAATCATGCCTCAAAAACTCCAGAATGTTGAGGTATGATTGGATTATTAAAGGATTGTGAAATTGCCAGTTGCTTCATTCTAAGAGATTGCAGCATGTTTACTGTTGCAACAAGCTGGATTTTTTTTTTAAGAATTTATAATCAAAGCTATTTCCACTCCCCTTTCTTGAGGGAGTTCAGTCTGCTCTGATGTATTACCCTTCTACTTCCCCACCTCTGTCTTGTCTTTCTTTCTTTACATCTGCTGTCATAATGCAGACTGTAAGTTCAGAAATGTCATATTAGTTGCCAATGGCTTACTTGCTCTGATGTCAGAAAGGGCAGGCAGCCATGGGCCAAGAATTAAGGATGGCATAGTAGGTTTTGCCTCTGATGTTGTCTTCAAGAAGCAAAGGCTGATGATTCCCTCAGCCTTTCAAATCTTAGCAAATCACTTAGAAGAAGCTGAGGCTTTATGAACCTTCCCCAGTCTGATACCTTCTATTTCCCCTAATTTCCAGCCAGCAGACTCTTGAGGGTTGATGCCCATGTGTCTCTCCCATGACTGTTTGAAATGGTGAGATAGATGACAGCTCTGCTTTACTAGCAAATATTTCTTGTGACTAACTGCCAAGCTTTCACATAAGCAATAACAGGAGACCTGTAGCCTGTTACATTGTCCTACAGGAACAAGGTGAATTCTCATTTCTGGCATAACTTTGTCCATGCATAATGGAAAATCCAATGTAAGCAGCCAGACACCTCTGGTAATAGTATTAGAATATTAATCTTACTTCAATCGATAAAAATAAATAATATGCTTAGGACCAGATCATGGCATAGAAGATGGTCTCTAGAAATGTAAATGTGTGCCTAATTTTAGTACCCTCTGATTAAATCGTCGTTTCTGTTTCCAAATATATCTCAGCTTCCTGGGAAAGAGAGGATGACATTTCCCAAGAAAAAAATAGAATTCTATAGATTCCTTCAGGGCGAAGGCAGGATAATGAAACAGTTTCTAATGACACGTTTCTAATGTTTTCATAATGCTGTGGCAAAATTTGAAAATCTCACGAACGCAACTTGAAGTTGGTGCTTTCTGTTTGCGTCATTTGACAGACGGACGGTGAGTGGTTAGAATAGGATGGATAGAGCAAAGGGGGAAAGAGACAAATGAATACAGAGAGAGCGCATGAAAATTGACCAGTGAGAAAAATGTCTGTATGATGGAGCAAAGGTTGTCGTCCACCTGGTTACAAGATTCAACCTTTAAAAAATGATTTTGGATCTTAAAAGAGACGACTCACTGTGCTAAAGTAAGAAGTGTTTGTGTAGCACAGGGAGTACCATCTTTATTACCTCAGAATGTCTCCAAGGGTGGATTTGAACTTCTGGGAAAATAAAGATGGTGGTGGGTTTTACAGCCACCAAGCTCAGAGCTTCTCTGCTCCTCTAAGCATCTCCCTCTGCTGTGTACCATGGACTAGTACGTGTCCATGAAGAGATAGGGACAAAGTTGAGGCATTCAACTTGGCACTCAGGAACAAAGCAATGAGTGAAATACAGGCAGTCCTCGACTTACAACAGTTCATTTAGTGACAATTCAAGTTACAACAGCACTGAAAAAAGTTACAACCATTGCAGCATCCCCATGGTCACGTGATCAAAATTCAGACGCTTGACAACCAACTCATATTTACGACGGTTGCAGTGTCCCGCGATCACCTTTTGTGACCTTCTGACAAGCAAAGTCAATGGAAAAGCCATTGTGACAACCGTGTTACTAACTTAACAACTGCAGTGATTCACTTAACAACTGTGGCAAGAAAGGTCGTAAAATGGGGCAACACTCACTTAACAACCGTCTCACTTAGCAACAGAAATTTGGGGCTCAGTTGTGGTCGTAAGTCGAGGACTACCTATAACTGCATCAGTTACCGCCAATTTTCATTGGTGAGGTAGAGAATAGAATGTTCAAGGTCCCTAAAACTTACTGTTCATCTTATATTGGCAGCTGGCAGAATATAAGGCAATATACAGTAGGCTTAGCCCAGGGGTAGGCAACCTTGGCTCTTTTATGACTCGTGGACTTCAACTCCCAGAATTTCTGAGCCAGCCATGCTGGCTCAGGAATTCTGAGAGTTGAAGTCCACGAGTCATAAAAGAGCCAAGGTTGCCTACTCCTGACTTAGCCCAAGACATTTGTTTCTTGAAGTGAAGGATAAAATAGCGCCCCACATTCAATCATTTATTTGTTTGTCGTAATTGCTTCACTCCAAGTGACTCTGAATGGCATACAACAGAAACATAGATTAAAAAGATCAGAACAAACAGAAAACCTAATGTAAACCATAATGTTGCATTTCAACAGAGGCAGGCACTAAATTTAATATCCCCTTCCCAATGCTCTCTCCCAGAGCCAGATTTTACTTCTTTGCAAAAGCTTATCAGGGAAGTAGCAGGCCATAAATATGGGGGCATGTTATTCCACAGCCCTATGAAGAATCGTATTGATGGAACTCCTGAGGAGATAGGACCATCAGCACCGCCTCCCTCCCAGGTTTTGGGGAACGGAAGGCCATCATGGCAGTAAGCAACGTTTGGGTCCATAATGGCAACGAGCACCATCTTCTGTCATGACTGCCCATAACATAGTAACTTAAGGAAAGCAGAGCTGGGCATTTAAGCCTCCATATCCCTGTCTTCCGATACTTAACAGGGGCTAGCCTGACTTTTGCTACCTGAGACAATCTCCTCCCATTGTCTAGCAACAGGGTCAGCCTTGGGGTGGAAGGACCTTGTGGCTGAAACAGAAAATAAAAAGAGTATGTTGGTTAGAACATATATGCTAGCACTTTGAGAAAAGGAAGGAAAGAAATACTTGTGGGAACTTGTGGAAGTATGGAGTTAGGACAAGATTGTATCATCACCATCATCATCATCATCATCATCATCTTACTGTACAGGTAGTCCTCGACTTACGATCACAATTGAGCCCAGAATTTATGTTGCCAAGTGAGAAATTTGTTAAGTGAGTTTTGTCCCATTTTACAACCTTTCTTGCCACATTTGCTAAGTGAATCACTGCAGTTGCTAAATTAGTAACATGGTTGTTAATCTGGCTTCCCCCACTAACTTTGCTTGTCAGAAGGTTGCAAAAGATGGTCACATGACCCCGGGGACGCTGCAACCATCATAAATATGGACCGGTTGTCAAGCATCCGAATGCAAATCACGCGACCATGGAGATGCTACAAGGGTCATAAGTGTGAAAAATGGTCATAAGTCACTTTTTTCAGTGCTGTTGTAACTCGGAACGGTCACTAAATGAATTGTTGTAAGTTGAGAACTACTTGTATAGCTTGCTTTTCTGCCTTTCTGCAAGATAACACGAACCTGGAACCATAATCGCTGAAATATAATTCATTAGACGAAAAAAATCGCTGTTCTTCCTAAACATTTGTCCTCCATCCTTTTATCAGTTTGTATCTCAGCTTCTAATTCTGAAAAACAGGAAAGTTCACTTACAGTTCAGAACATTTTAGATGGTCTTCATATTACCTTTTCTTTCCCACCAGGCAAATAGCTGTGTCTAAATGCTGTATTAAGATATGTGTCCTATTTCGCGCTCTCTCTATTCTCTTCAGATGGATTATCTCAGGGCCGGGCTCCCCTGGCCCCTCCCTATGCTGTGGTTCTGATCTCCTGCTCAGGCTTGTTGGCCTTTATCTTCCTCCTCCTCACCTGCCTGTGCTGCAAGAGGGGTGATGTGGGTTTCAAGGTGAGCTAGATGGTGGAGACGGGAGGTGGGCATGATGTGTTTTTGAAACAAAGATCTTTTTTTTTTTAAAAAAATGCCTTTGTCTACCCAATAGGAATTTGAGAACCCTGATGGAGAAGAATATTCTGGAGAGTATACACCACCTGCCGAGGAGACATCCTCCTCCCAGTCCATCCCAGATGTCTACATTCTGCCTCTTTCTGAGGTTTCACTCCCATCTTCCAATCAACAGATGCCCAAAACAGGTAAATTTTCTGAGGGAACCGGGTCATATTATTATCCCCCTCTTCATTTGTGATATTTTTCATATTGCCCTTGCAATATGAGGATTGGCAGCACTTGCTACAGTTTCTTGGGAGAATATATGAGTGTGGTTCCTAGCCGGCCATCTCAAACTTGATGTCCATTAGATGTATCTCCATTACCTGAATCTTGAAATGATGGGAGCACCAGGTTGGGGAAGGCTGCTTTCGACCTTGGCGTCTTTATAATGAAAATACTATAAGCTTTGCATAAAAGTAGCAGAAGAGTAGAAATCCAGGGTTTGTTTTTTCATAGGATGGGAATGTCTCTAGTAATTTATTAGTTGAGCGTTTGCTATGTCCTAACCTAGGATTCTGGCTGACTTGGTTTTACCTTGTCTTTCTTTTTTGGACATTCACTGTCACTTTTGCGTTTTCTTCCTGTTGTGGCACCTGCTGTTTCTTCTGTATAACTTCCCTTGTATTGTTTGTCTGTCATCTTTCTCTCTTGTCTTTCTGATCTCATCTGCATGTACATTGTTGACTTTCCTGACCCACTGGCTTATGCAGTGATCCATCCTGATCTCTATATCTCCCTCAACTTCAAATCACTTTCATTTTTGGAAGCCCCAGGAATCCTGTCCCCAATCTGCTTTAGCTTTAACTGAGACCATCTTACCCTTTTTCATCTCATGAACACTTTCCCACATCCATTTCCACATGCAGGTAGGCCTCGACCTACGACCACCATTGAGCCCAACATTTTTGTTGCTAAGCAAGACAGTTGTTAAGTGAGTTTTGCTCCATGCTACAACTTTGCTTGCCACAACTGTTAAATGAATTGCTGCAGTTGTTAAGCTAGCAAACCGGGTTGTTACGTGGATCTGGCTTCCCTATTGACTTTGATTGTCAGAGGGTCGCAAAAAGGGGATCACATGACCCTGGGACACTGCAACCGTCATAAATATGAACCAGTTGCCAAGCATCCAAATTTTGATCATGTGCCCATGGGGCACAATGATTGTTAAGCATAAAGTAAGTCACTTTTTTCAGTGCTGTTGTAACTTCAAACAATCACTAAAGAAATGGTTGTATGTCAAGGACTATCTGATCTGTCTACAATGGCTTCTTGTAGACACACTGTCTGGAGAACATCACATTATGGAAAACTGTTTTAGCTTATCTCACAACACAATATTTTTGATCTAATAGTTTTGGGGCATGGGGAGAGTCAAAATGGAGCTAACTCTTAGCCCATGTCCTCTGTGCAGCATCCTTGATTCCCATTCTTGGAATTGCCATCTTCCTCTTTCAGATTTAGTGAAACACTTGGGTCTAAGTAGACAGCACCTCAGTTATCTGCAGGAGATTGGAAATGGCTGGTTTGGAAAAGTAAGTAAGAAAAATTCAGATTTCTTGTGGATATGATTTAAGAATGAAATTCAGGCAACTGCTTTCATGCTCTGTAGCAAGAGTTGACTTGAATCCCTTAAATAGGATAGGAATGCGCAACTTATTGGCTATATGATGAAAATCATTCATTTGTTATAATTATTTCTAAACAACGTTATAAAGATAACCTTGAGAGAGAAAAAGACTTCCAGAATAGTTTTGCAACAAAAGAACAAGATGCAAGGGCCTTTTACACACGTGTGGAGTAACATTCTAACAATCGGTTAAAAACCAGCAGCCAAATAAAGAAAAAAAGCTCAGCCATTAATTGCGAATTGCAAAATTTAATGCAGAAAGTAATTAAATATTAGGTCACAGAACATATCCTACAAGGAGCAAGAATTTCTTTCATTGTTAGTGAGAGTACTAGGCAACTTTTCTCTTTGACAAAGAAGGAACCATAATTTCAAAGACTTTGTGCCCAGCCTTTACTTGACAAGGCTTCTCCCAGTACACCCAATGACGCAATGGGGAATGTAAATTGAGGTTTTGGATGGGAGATTGGGCCTTCCAAAGTTGATCACACAGTTTTTGCAGATTTGAACAGTCAAAGGAGAAGAGTAAGAAAATAAAAATTCATCCATTGACTTTGTTCTAGAGCCATTTTATTTTATAAAAATTAGAAAAACTCTACTTTCCCAAATTTTAATTTTATTTAATTAATTTATTTAATTTTAATGCCAAAAAAGCCAACACAGTGCCAGGCTGCATTAACAGAGGGATAGAATCAAGATCACGGGAAGTATTAATACCACTTTACAATGCCTTGGTGAGGCCACACTTGGAATACTGCATCCAGTTTTGGTCACCACGATGTAAAAAAGATGTTGAGACTCTAGAAAGAGTACAGAGAAGAGCAACAAAGATGATTAGGGGACTGGAGGCTAAAGCATATAAGGAACGGTTGCTAGGGTATGTCTAGTTTAATGAAGAGAAGGACAAGGGGGGACATGATAGCAGTGTTCCAATATCTCAGGGGCTGCCACAAAGAAGAGGGAGTCAAGCTATTTTCCAAAGCGCCTGAGGGCAGGACAAGAAGCAACAGATGGAAACCAATCAAGGAGAGAAGCAACCTAGAACTAAGGAGAAACTTCCTGACAGTTAGAACAATTAACCAGTGGAACAACCTGCCTCCAGGGGCGGTGAGTGCTCCAACACTGAAGTTTTTAAGAAGAGCTGGACAGCCATTTGTCCGAAATGGTATAGGGTTTCCTGCCTGAGCAGGGGTTGGACTTGATGCCTCCAAGGTCCCTTCCAACTTCTTATTATTATTATTATTATTATTATTATTATTATTATTATTATTATTATTATTATTATTATTATTATTATTATTATTATTATTATTATTATTATTATTATTATTATTATTATTATTATTATTAAATTTCTATAGCCACCCATCTCAATCAGTGACTCTGGACGGCTTACAATTCCAAAAGTATAAAAACAATTAAAACAAGAAACAAACATTTTAAAAAGAGTGCAAACATTCATATTGCTCAGGGAAAAAAAAAAATTGCCTATTCAAAAACACGTCGGACCTGAATACTTTCAGGCATTCTTAAGCTGTTTCTCCTTTGCCTTCTTGTGTCTTCCTTTATTGCATTCCTTATAATAAAAGTAATTTTTCAGCCGCCCAGGTGCCTAGCTGTTTAGAGTTGTATAGATAATTAAATTGTACCTGGAAATCAATTCGCCATCAGTGAGTTCATTAATGACTTTAATGGCTAATGAGATATGATCTACATAGCCAGTTCAAGTTAATAACCAGGTAACAGTAGTTCATAGTGGTTTCTCTTTCATAGTTTCCCCCCCCTCTTTCTTAGGTTATTCTGGGTGAAATATTCTCAGATTTCACCCCTGCACAGGTGGTGGTGAAGGAGCTGCGTGTTAGTGCTGGACCATTGGAGCAGAGGAAGTTCTTGTCAGAGGCCCAGCCTTATCGGTAAGTAGCAGAAGCTGATATGAGGGTGAAAACTGAGTAAGGAATCTCCATATGAAATACAGGTAGTCCTCAACTTACGACCACCATTGAGTCCCAAATTTATGTTGCTAAGTGAGACATTTGTTAAGTTTTGCTCCATTTTATGACCTTTCCAGCCACAGTTGTTAAGTGAGTCACTGCAGTTGTTAAGCTAGTAACAAGGTTGTTAAGTGAATCTGGCTTCCCCATGGACTTCTCTAAGCAGTGCTCTGTCACGGCTCAGAAATCTCTTTTCTGGCTATTAGAGGTATTGGAGTTTGGGGATGCTCCAATGAGCTGCTAGCAAATTGTTGGTTAAAATAGAGAACACGGAGGAATTGTCCAAAAATAGAAGGAGGGATTTCCCTATGTATGTTATGATTCACTGAGATTCTTGTCCGGTCATCCAGAAATACTAGGGTTTTTTTTTTTCTCCTGCTTTTTCTGTATTTCTCTCCCCATGTCTCTACCTTGCCTTCAAGAAGCCTCCAGCATCCAAACATACTACAGTGCCTCGGCTTATGCACAGAAACTATACCCTTCCTCCTGATCATGGAATTCTGCCAACTGGTAAGTCAACTGGAGCGTAACTGAAAATGAGAATTACTGAAGTCCAAGTCCTATTGTCATGAATCTGGAATGCCCAGGGCACCAGTGCTCTGAATCTGGAGTAACCACAATATCGGTGCTCTAGGACAGTGGTGGTGAACCTATGGCACGCGTGCCAGAGGCGGCACTCAGAGCCCTCTTTGTCGGCACGCGTGCCATGCCCCGGAGATGGCAACCATCCCTCTTCAACCAGCTGCCTGAGGTCCCACATGGCCAGATGCATCCCGGCACAGCTGGTTTCCCTCCCCCCCATTCCGTCCCTCCTGGCCTCGCATGTTCTCCTTTTCCCGGGCATGACCCACTGCCTCGCTTCCTCAGCTGTCCAACTCAGAGGCGGCTTCTCTGAACTGCTGGCGGTGGGCTGTGGAGCCCCAGAGTACGCCGGCCGAGAAGCCGGCAGGAGATGGCAACCATCCCTCTTCAACCAGCTGCCTGAGGTCCCACATGGCCAGATGCATCCCGGCACAGCTGGTTTCCCTCCCCCCCATTCCGTCCCTCCTGGCTCTCAATGCCTTCTCCAGTTGCCTCCGCACAGCTCCTGCATGGAATTCTGCCAACGCTGGAGCGTAACGCTCCAAGTCCTCATGCTGGAATCCAAGTGCTCTGAATCTGGAGACTAGGCCCCACGCTGCCAGAACTCAGACACGCGTGCCATGATGGCAACCATCCCTCTTGCTGCCTGAGGCCCAGATGCATCCCGGCACAGACATGCCGGGCATGACCCAGAGCTGTCCAACTCATCTGAACTGCTGGCGGTGGGCTGTGTACGAGAAGCCGGCACCTGCTGACAGACACCCCCATGCGCTCGCTGTCCTCTGTGTGCGGGGACCAATGGTGTCAGGCAGCAGCTGCCCCTCACCTTGCCCCACAGCAATGGTACCCCAGCCCTGCCTCGCCTCGACTCACCCCACAGGACAAGCCTTCTGCCCACTGCCCCACCTGCCAGAGACCCCCTGGATCTCCCCCAACCCTGCCCGGCCCCCACAGACATCCCTCCCCATGAGCACCATCGAGGTGACCACACCCACTTTGGCCACACCCACCCAGTTTGCCATGACCACCACAGCCATGCCCACCCAATGGGCCATGTCCCACCTGGCACCCGGCGATAAATAAGTGGGTTTTTGGTTGCAGTTTGGACACTCGGTCTCTAAAAGGTTCGCCATCACTGCTCTAGGATAATGTCTGTCTCCTTGTCAATGTGGCGCTAATGACAACATTAATTTCCGTAGCCATTCATTCAAAATTGCTTTGCCCAACTAGATATACGTAGGGAGCCTGGCTTTTCTTGTAGGTGGCAGTTGTGTAGAATATTAATCTCATATTTTTCTTTAATTACATCTTACTTTTAAAACAGTGTGAAGCCTGCAATAACTGTGAGAAAATCACACCCTGTACCGCCAATTTGCTACCTGATGACCATATCTGTGACCTGAAAATGGCAGGGCAAACTGTAAAACAGATTCTTAAGACCTTAACGTTGGTGGGGTAGTTATCAAATACCTTGTGTGGCTTTATTAATTTGAATAATGTAGGTCTGAGTGAGCCCAGTGCTTGCTATCTAACTTCCAAATGGGCTTTGTGATGTTATGTTGAAAGAAAAATCTTCAGGTCCAGTCCAAGACGGGAATAAATAAAATGGAGGCTGTTTGGAAAGAAGGTTCTTTATTGAAGAACAGAACCAACAGCATGTGGTTCTGGGACAGCTGACAAAATGGAGTTGGGATAGGTGGGCTTTTATACTTTCTTTGGGCTTTGTATTTGAGGTTCTTCCTCTTCCTGTGGCTTGTACTTTGACCTGAGCTTGAGTGTGCCCTTTTGGTATTCTAATGGGGTTAATCCTATTATGTCCTAAAGGTCATGTCCTGCTTCTCTGGGGCTGTGGCTGAAGGCATTTTGCTTATGAATAGATGGCTCAGTCTTTCTGAATACAATTATCAAATCTGCTTTTCTACAGAGCTGGCCTCTGCCTGGGGGAAGGAGATTGGGGGCTGATTTCTGCCTAAGATTTTTCTATTGTTCCTTTGGGGAAATATAATATTCTGCCTTTTTTAATATCCCCCAAAATATTTCCTTTTCTAGGAGGGTGGGTGCTGACTTCCAACAGTTACAACATAGTTCCAATCTATCTGGCATTTTCATTAAGTCAGTTTAGAATGAGGGCAGGATGTATAATATGGATAGTGTGAGCTTTGAATGAGAATAAAGATATCTTGGATTCTTCCAAAATGTCTGGATAATTTTCCTGGGTCCCACACAAGATTACTAGATTTGGAAACTTGGTCACTTTCTTCTTCTCTCTTGGTGTTCCCCCCCCCCCAACCTCCAGGGAGATCTGAAACGTTACTTGCGAGCTCAACGCAAAGCAGATGGAATGACTCCCGATTTACTGACACGCGACCTCAGCACATTGCAGCGCATGGCGTATGAAATCACGCTGGGAGTGCTACACTTGCATAAAAACAATTACATTCACAGGTAGGGATGACGGCTGGAAAGCTGAACTTTTGAAGCTTCGGGAAAGAAAGTGTGAAGCAGCATGCGAAAGAAAGTGAGGAGAATGTGAGATTTAGAATTTCAGGTTCTCCCTGATCGAAGTTACTGCGATGGCTTAAAATGGAGGTCGAAAACTTTTGGAGACTTCCAAGGGCAAGGGCACTTGATGATGGCCTGATCTGGGTAAAGGATGAATAAAGATGTGAATTTTCCTATAGGTAGAAACCTGCTGGGCCATTATCAGGTTATGTCACTATGGCTTTGTCTAAAACAGGGGTAGGCAACCTTGGCTCTTTTATGACTCATGGACTTCAACTCCCTGAATTCCTGAGCCAGCATGGCTGGCTCAGAAATCCTGGGAGTTGAAGTCCACGAGTCAAAAAAGAGCCAAGGTTGCCTGCCCCTGGTCTAAAAAATATAACAGAAAAGGGGTGGTGTGGTGGTAGGGGTTAGGATAATTAAAGCATTGATCAATTTTTTAAAATCAGAAATCAGGATCAAAAAATGAGAAGCCAAATGTTATAACAAAAGTCTTCGGTAGTTTAAACATCAGTATTTGTTTGCTTGTGTATGGCCACTGCTCCCAAAGTACAAAGAACACAGTGAGGCTCCTGCCTGGGGGAAAACCTTCTTGTGATGTAAAATATATCACAGATATCATTAAAAAAATACTATGGAATTTTCTATACAGAATTCCAGCTAAAAAAAAAAATCATGTGTGGTGAGGTCTGTATGTGGGTATTCATCATTATGCAGAAAGCTTGCTTGGATAGCCACTAATTGCTAAACTGGATTCTGAATGTTTTTTTTTATTATAGTCTGCTATGCTATGGCCCTCCTCCTCCTCCTCCTCCTCCTCCTCGACTCCTCCGACTCCTCCTCCTCCTTTGGCAACTCTAAAATACGTGGGCTTCAACTCCCAGAATGAAGTCCACAGCTCTTAGAATTACCAGGATAGAGAAACACTGTTTTAATCACCTATACCAGTGGTGGCGAACCTATGGCACGCGTGCCAGAGGTGGCACTCAGAGCCTTCTCTGTGGGCACTTCTCTGAACTGCTGGTGGCGGGTTGCAGAGCCCCAGAGTGCGCCAGTCGAGGGGCCGGCAGGCTGTGGCTGCTGACAGACACTGTCAGCCCCCATGTGCTCGCGGGCCTCTGTGTGCGGGGGCCAATGGTGTCAGGCAGCAGCCGCCCCGGCCCCTGCCTCACCTTGCCCCACGGCAATGGTACCCCCACCCTGCCTCGCCTTGCCTCGCCTCACCCCGCAGGATGAGCCTCCTGCCCACCACCCCACCTGCCAGAGACCCCCTGGATCTCCCCCAACCCTGCCTGGCCCCCACAGGCGTCCCTCCCCACGAGCAACATTGAGGTGACCACGCCCACCTTGGCCACACCCACCCAGCCTGCCACGACCACCACAGCCACGCCCACCCAGTGGGCCACGCCCACCTGGCACCCGGCGATAAATAAGTGGGTTTTGGATTGCAGTTTGGGCACTCGGTCTCTAACCTAAAAGGTTCGCCATCACTGACCTATACAAATCAGGATTTTTAGTATATTGCTCAAATCCAATATTCTGCTTTGTTCATTTTGCAAGCCAGAATTTTTATACCAAAAACAGGTTTTCATTTACAATCCTGTCTGTAAAGAATGCATCAAGCAAAGAAGCGGGGTTTGTGTGATCACTTAAACAAAACATCCCTACTTTATTTTGTCCAGGGCTTGGGAATCTGAAGCCTTCCGGTATTATTGAGAAAAATAGCCCCAACCTCCCTCACCACTGATTATGATGGCTGAATTAACTGGGAACTCTATTTTAACAATATAAGGAAGGCCAAGATTCTGGTTAGAGAGCCAGTTTGGTTAGTGGTTAAGACATCAGGCTAGGAAGCAGGAGAGTGTGAGTTCTAGTCCTGCCTTGGGCATAAGGCTAGCTGGGTGACTTTGGGCCTGTCACTCTCTCTGAGCCCTAGGAAACAGGCAATGGCAAACCACTACTGAAATCCTGCCAAAAAACCGTGCAGGGACTACTCCAGGAGTCAGTACTGACATAAAGGCACCAAAGTAAATAAATAAATTCTAGTCAATCAGCCAAAATCCTAGGAAGAGTTAAGAAAATAAACAGATCACATAGTACGATTCTGTAGAATCCTGCTTTACCATTCAAGGGAATCTCCACCTTTTTAATCCTCGTAGGTTATTGTGAGGATAAAAAGGTGCCCTCTGAATTTTTGAAGGCAGCATGGGTTACCCTCCCCCCAAAAAAACCCTCCCCCGTAACAAAAAACAACTTTTATCCTCACTATGTATAATATAATATAAGAAAGGGTGAAAAATGAGAGTCTCTCTTCTCACCTGACTCAAAGTCCTCTTGTCCTTCACAGTGACCTGGCACTTCGGAACTGCTTGCTGACCTCAGATCTCACCGTGAGGGTTGGGGATTATGGCCTGTCACACAACAACTACAAGGTATGGGGTGAAAGGACCACAAAGAATCTAAGAGGGGTCTCCCAGGAGTCTTAGGCAACGGATAGATGTGGCAATATATTCTTTGCAGAACATTTCCAATCCATTATGAAATTAAACTTCCCGTTCTTTTTTAAAGGAAATTATTATGAGCCGTTTAATTTAGAGCAAACTACTATATAATATTGCATGGGCCTTAGAGGGAACTCCGTAATGGACGGGAAGCAGAGCATCCAGGACCTATGAGATGTTGGGATGTTGAGTTGTCTACAACTCAGTTTCTATTCTGTGCCATTTCTAATTTCTGTTTCATAGGAAGATTATTACATCACTCCGGACCGGCTCTGGATCCCTTTGCGTTGGGTTGCCCCAGAGCTGTTTGATGAGATGCATGGAAATGTCATTGTTGTAGATCAAACCAAGGAGAGCAATGTTTGGTGAGTCCCAGGATAACTCTTGGACTGAGGAAATTCAATTTGTATTCTCAAGCAGGGATACACAATCCAGCTGGGCTAAAGCTGAAATAAACATTTCCAGGTCCACAAGGAAATGGTCCTCAGCGTTTGCAAGCATTCATCCAGTGCAGGCATCCTCAGTAAGACACAATGATGCCACAATGATAACACACGCGCATTGATGTCAACTTGGTAGATTCAATATTCATACAAATAAAAGGAATAGATGAATGATAATACAAATGACGAATAGGTAAACCTTGACTTACGTCATTTAGCAACCATTCAAAGTTGCAATGGCACCGAAAAAAGTGACTTGCAACCCATCTCACACTTAAGACTATTGCAGGAGCCCCACAGTTAAGTGATCAAAATTCGGGTGCTTGGCAACCGGGATGTGTTTACGACAGTTGAAGCGTCCCCGGGTCATGTGATCTCCATCTGCGACCTTCCCAGCTTACTTCTGACTAGCAAAGTCAATTGGGCGGGGGGGGGGAGGGGAAAGCTTGACGATCACATGATTTATTTAACAACAGCAGTGATTCTCTTAACAGCTGTGGCAAAAACAATAAGGTTGTAAAATGGGCACGGCTCACTTAACCACTGCCTTGCTTTGTATTGGAAATTCTGATCCCAACTGTGGCCGTAAGTTGAGGACTATCTGTATACAATGCAAATATATAAGTGATAGCATTTGTATGACTATTATACAGGTTTTATCATTTATCACTTGCCCTCCCTTGCAGAAATCCATGCATTGAACTAGTTATTTTGAGCCACCCCTCACAATCCTTTTAGTGATGAATGTTTTTTTATTTAAGCAAGTGATTTTTCACCTTCCCCTTTCTTTCCTATTTTGTCACAAACAAACAAACAAACAAACAAAAAACCAGAGTTTAGCAAGGAAAACCTTGTAAGTGGTTTGACTGCCATGTTCCTTTACTCTAAAGAAGACACACCCCCCATGTTGCTGGCCAAATGGACATGTTTGAAATTATATTATGGCTGCTCCTCAGAAATGGCTGGGGGAGAGCAGTTGCCTATTTACCAGATGGCTGATTTACCCTGCCAATCTTCTCAGTCTCAACCCCCCCAAGCTCTGGATTGCCCATAATCACAACGGTCCCTTTTTTGGGGAGGTGGCATTTGTCCAAAACAAAGGACTGTGTAGTGTCGCTAATCAAGATTATGGGGCGCAACGGGAGCCCAGAGAGAGTCCTGGAAACGAAGATGATGTTAGAGGCTGGCGCTTTGCTTTGCAACGCGCCAATTTTCTGTTTTTTAATTAAAGCTGTTATTTTAATGTAACCACCCGGGAGAGGAATCTTGCCAAAAGAGGTTTGTGGACACACTGATGCCCTGAGGTACCAGCTATAAAGCCTGGTGCACATGAGATTTATTTTAGGTTGCTGTCCTTTACCAGACACCAGGAAAATATGCTGTTGTCGATTATGCTACTCCCACGGCTTAAATGCGCCTCAGCAACAAGGCTGAGGGGGTAATGTTATTCTTATAAATATAGAGCAGAAGAGTTTCAACGCAGTGATGGGTAGATTCCCCTCCCTCCTCACCTGGCAGTGCGAAAATCAGCCACCAACTGAGTTCATAATGTGTGGCTGGAAGAGGATGGGACTTTGGAAATATCTGGGTAATGGTGGCTTAGCTGGAAAGTTAGTGTTAGAGGATGTTAGATATTCCTAATATATACATGAATACACTCCACGCTCATATTTATAGCCTGAACCAGTACAGGTAATCCTTGACGTACAACTGACCATATGAAATTACAATGGCACTGAAAAAAAGTGACTTACAACCGGTCCTCGCACTTACGACCGTTGCAATGTCCCCATGATTACATCAAAAATTGGGCGCTGGGCAACCAGCATGTATTTACAATGGTTGCAGTATCCCAGGGTCATGGGATCCCCATTTGTGACCTTCCCAGAAGGCTTCAACAAGCAATGAGGCAAGCTGGATTTGTTTAATGACCATGTGATTAATTTAACAGTTGAGGTGATTCACTTAATGACTATAGCAAAAAAGGTAGTAACATCGGGTGTGATTCACACACTGTACTTGTAAATACTGCATGATGAATGCAGTGCAGGCACCAGCTGGCATGAGCCACAGCACCCAAAAATGTTCCACATACTACACAAAATAGCTGCCTCTTCCTAATTAATCGAAGCAGTGAAATGTGTGGTCATACAAAAATACTTGACCACAAAAGAAACTGAATATCGGTCTTGCTTTCCTTTCAGACCTAAACTGCTGGCAGGATTTGATTCTTTCCCCCAGATTAAATTGATTGGATTGTTCCTGTACTTTTCTAAGAGAGAGCTACAGCTTTTTTCCAAGATTGTTAAACATGTATTTGAAAAAGAGGTGCACTGCTCTCCCTGAATATTAGTAGTCTGTGGAAATGAGACTCTCCGCATTTCCCAAACCATATTTGAGGTATTCAAGATCTTTCTCTCTCCCCCCTCCTACCATCTCTCTCTCTCTCCCCTCTCTGTTTCTCTCTCTCATCTCTCATCTCTCATCTCTCATCTTTATCTATCTATCTATCTATCTATCTATCTATCTATCTATCTATCTATCTATCTATCTATCTATCTATCTATCTATCTATCTATCTATCTATCTATCTATCTATCTCTATGTTCCTCTCTCTGTCTTTCTATCTCTCTCTCTATCATGTCTCTCTCTCTCTATCATCTGTCTGTCATCATCCTCTCTCTCTCTCTCTCTCTCATCTCTCTCCCCCCTCTGTCTGTCTGTCTGTCTGTCTGTCTGTCTGTCTATCTATCTATCTATCTATCTATCTATCTATCTATCTATCTATCTATCTATCTATCTATCTATCTATCTATCTATCTATCTATCTATCTATCTATCTATCTATCTATCTATCTTACCTATCTACCTACCTACCTACCTACCTACTAACTACCACCCCTCTCTCTCTCTCTCTCTCTCTCTCTCTCTCTCTCTATCTATCTATCTATCTATCTATCTATCTATCTATCTATCTATCTATCTATCTATCTATCTATCTATCTATCTATCTATCTATCATCTATCTATCTATCTATCTCTATTCAATTTCTATAGCTTCCTTCTCAGTCAATGACTCTGGGCAACTTACAATTCAAAAAATGTGTATTACGATTAGGGCATGCCCACAGCAGTCTCAAACAGCTGAGAGGAGCTGGGGTAATCCCAGCCCTTGATTCATTATTGCTCGCATTATAATCGATGCATTATCATTTGTTCACACTGCATTGTTTGTTCACATAGCAAAGAGGATTTTTCCCTCCGTCTTGATCTCCCTGTGTTCTTTGCAGGTCAATGGGGGTGACCATCTGGGAACTGTTTGAATTCGGCTCCCAGCCTTACCGGCATCTTTCCGATGAGGAGGTGCTGACTTTTGTCATCAAGGAGCAGCAGATGAAACTGGCCAAACCTCGCCTTAAGCTTCCTTACTCAGACTATTGGTGAGTTCTTCCTTGTTAGGCCAACAAATCCATCACCCACCTACTGGGATGCCATCAGCCCAGGCTCCTTCCAGAGGCATCCAGTAGAAGCCACAATGACATCACAAGTGCCGTTACGTCATTGTGCAAATGAAGTGTGTACAGATAGTCCTTGAGTTGCAACTGGTCATTAAGTGACTGTTTGAAGTTATGATGGACCTCACCAAAAGGTCCTTTGAATCCAGTTCCAGGTTCTAGCAGCCAGGCCTTTCCCCAGGGTCATGTGACCGCATTTTGGGCCCTCAGGAACCGGCCCGCATTTACAGCTGTTTGTAGTATCCCTTGGTGACATGACAATGATTTACAATGGTCTCTGCCAACAACTGGTGTTTACTTCTGGTTTTCAGCAAAAATGCTCCATAGAGAGCAATAGGTTTATTTAACCTATTGCTCTCTATGGAGCATTTTTGCTGAAAAAAACACTTGCTTAACAACCACAAATTCACTTAATGACTGCCACAAGAAAAGGTTGTAAAAATGATCAGTCACTTGGTGACCCAGTTTATAATTGTCATGATGTATGACTGTAATTGGCAGCATCCATTATGGTTGTCAGTCAAGGACTACCTGTCCCATAGAGGCTTTTTCAAAAAGCAACTGGACTTGTTTTCCTTGAAGACTTTTCGTTTCTCATCCAAGAACTGAGAATTGAAGAAGCTTCTTGGATGAGAAGCGAAATGTCTTCAAGAAAAAACAAAGTCCAGTTGCCTTTTGGAAAAGCCCCTTTGGGACAACCATGACCTGGGTGACTAAGAATCTCCACAGACATCAAGAGCTACCTGTATACACAGTTTGCATCGTTTGTATCATGACAGCTTGGCAGACATGGCTTCATTTGCCCCACCCCATCTCCCACCCTGCAGATGTCCCTGTCCCCTTCATCTTTGACAGACATTTATTGAGGCTTCATGGACAGTTTGTGGTCTGGGATATTATCCTTAAACTTTATGATGCTTGCCTTAGCATTCTTATTTCTCCTAATGTTCTTCCATTCTCCCCTCTCTGTATTCCTCTGACTCTTCCTCTATCCATCCATTTCTCTCTCTCTGCACTGTCAGTCTGGCCAGGCTTTCTTCAGCTATGACCTTTCTTTCCATTATTATTTTTTTTCCTTTTCCTGTTCTTCCTAGCTCACGTTAGCTAATTGGTTGTCTGCAGCTTTCTATTTCTGTCAGCAATTGTCTGAGCTGCTAATCTGGGCTGAGGATTTCCTTTCAGATGTTTTAAATATTTTTCTAGTATTATTATTATTAATAATATCTCATCATAACATATGGTGCAATCCTATAAAAAAACCAGGAAAGGAAGAACACAGTGAAACAATATTTAAAAAAAGGATTTTTTAAAAATAGGTGTTCTTTCTGTTGCAAATATTATTTTTACCCAGAAGCAAATAATATTTTTTTTCGTGACACAGAGACCTATTTTCATACAGATGGCACGAGAACATGCAGTGCTCGTGAAGAAAATCTGGTACTTAAATTTACAGGACTTATAGACTATCGTAGTTAACCATATCTGAGTATCATGTAACTCCCCAAATTTGAAATTTGACTTAAAATAAAAATACATAATAATTACAAATCAAAGCCAAGATTGTTCATTATAAAACCACCATATACACCGAGGGTCAAACATTCCAAAACTTTATTAAAAATCTTTATTCATCCAGAGGGATAGTCAAGGTTAGTGAAATTTTAAATCATGTCTTTCATTTTAAAATTAAATCTTTTAAATGAGTGAAAAGCAACGAGACAGGGAAATAGTGTGGTCTATGCAGTTGCAGATTGGACTACAATTGGACTGGGTTCAAGGCCATAAAAAGTCCTTGGGTGACTTTGCATCAATCACTTTCTCTCAACATAGCCTACCTCACAATGCTGTTGTGGAAAAAAATAGAGGATGGGGTGTGATGTATAGTACCTCAAACTCCTGGAAGAAAAATCCTGAGATATAAATTAGACAAATTAAATAAAAGTGTGATGCTTTCCATAAAAAGAACTAAGTAATTTCATAGCCTTTTCCCTTTCTGTGAAACTCTGTTTTGAATTGGAAGTCTATCTACTCTCCCTTTGCATCCATGGAGCGCACCTGTTTCTTTTTCTTTTCTTTTCTTTTTTTCCACAATTTTTTAAATTTTATTTCCAAAATTAAAACACAAAAGAAAGAAAAGAAAAAGAAGAAACAACCATCAAACACTAATATTAAAAAAATGTGCACAAACCCCCCCCCCCCAAATGACAAGTATATCAGTCACACTGATATTAAATATAAAAAGTTCATCCTGGTTGAATGCTGAAAATATATATCAAAAATATCTGATGCATTCTCTTCCTCTTATAATATAGGTCAATAAATAACTATAAACTTTCCCATCTATATTTAATAAAAAAATACTATGTTACATACTGTAAAAAGTTGTCCCTGATGGAGAAATCTATTTATCTATCAATCCAATTGACGCAGCATCTGTTTGCTCTATAAAAAAGCAGTCAACAGGTAACCCCAAAAATAAAACTAATCTTCAAAGCCAGCGTTAGCTTTGTCTGGCTTTCTTTTTATTCCAAGGGCTTCGCGTGTTATACAAACGCTGCCCATTTAGATGGTTTATGATTCAGTGTCTTTTCAATGGATTTATGATTCAGTGCACCCCACATAAGGCTACCCTTGAAGAGTATCTGATGCAGAATGCAACTGCAAGGGCAATTCTGGATGCCCCAAGGACTGTATATGTCACACCTCTGCTGTGTGAGCTGTATTGGGTGCCAGTTTATTTCTGGGTCCAATTCAATGTATTGGTTATCACCTTTAAAAGCATGGGACCAAGTTACCTGAAGAATCATTTTATCCTAATCACACTGTCCTATCCCACCCAGTCAGGCACGGAGGGTATGTTACAGACCCTGTCAGTTAAAGATCTCCAACTGATGGGGTCTATAAAGAGAGACTTCACTGCTGTTGCTCCTGCCCTACGGAATATCCTACCCCCAAAAGTGAGGTTGGTCTCCATTTTTCTGGCTTTTCAAAAGAGTCTGAAGGCCTGGGCGGCCAATTCACACGGTATGGTGGAACCACCAGCTGAAGGAAAGGAGGCTCCAATTGGAAGGGGAGGGGGGTGTTAAAAGACACATTCCAGCTTAGAGTCCATTGGGGGAGGAAACATTTGAAGACAGTATTTCTGCCATTTCTAAAGGGTAGGCAGACAGTCTGGCAAGTTTCTTGTAAACTGGTGATCAAAAATAAAGAAGCCCACTTGACCCATTCTTGGAGCTGTTGCAGATGCTTGCATCTGACACATGGGGATTGAGGAATGTCATGCAACCTTGGTGGTGGTTGGTGCCTTGAGGGCCCTCCCTCTGTTATCTTTTATCTTTGTTTTTACTTGTTTCTCATCCCCTTTTAATTGTATTTTCATTCTATCTTTTTATCCAGCTTTAAGAGTTTTACCCATCAACTGCCTTAGAGTCCCTTAAATAGTGAGATCGCAGTGCCTAAATTAGACACAGATAGACATTGTCAATCCAGAAAAATTGATTGATTCAATAGAATAGAATAGAATAGAATAGAATAGAATAGAATAGAATAGAATAGAATAGAATAGAATAAAATAGAATAGAATAGAATAGAATAGAATAGAATAGAGCTGGAAGGGACCGTGGAGGTCTTCTAGTCCAGCCCCCTGCTCAAGCAGGAGAACCTATACCATTTCAGACAAGTGACTGTCTAGTCTCTTCTTAAAAACCTCCAGTGATGGAGCGTCCACAATTGCTGAAGGCAAGCTGTTTCACTGGTTAATTGTCCTCACTGTTAGGAAGTTTCTCCTTAATTCCAGGTTGCTTTTCTCTCTCTCTCTCTAGTAATGCACTGTGTGAATGAAACTCTTGTGCAGCACCTAAAAGTGTTGAATTGCAATATTCATCTTCTTGCGGTTTAGGGAAAATGGGCCACACAGTTTGAATTCTAGAATCATTGAGTGTAAGAGGGAAAAGGGAACTTGAGGATCTAGTCCAACCATCTGCCTGGTGGGATAATGTACGTTAGTGATGTCTACAGGTGAAAGTTCCTTTGGGCTTGGCCCAGGGTTAGGGTTGCCCATAGAATGTGCTGGGATGCTGCAATGATGCTTATATCACCTTGATCTTCCTGCCCATTTTTTCCCCCTACCCCCCCCACCTCGCCCCCAAGGGTTGCGATTGACTTCAGCATCTCCACCAGATGCCCATCTGCTCTCTGTTTAGGTTGGGGCATGCTGCTCTTAATAAGATTAGATGGGCCAATGATTTAATGCCATATATAGCAGCTCTCCTATGTTAGATCAATTCTCCAAGATCTATCAATGGTCTGCATTTCCAGCTGTTCCACTCCTCACCCATTTTTCTCTCCTGATGTCACAGCCATTCTCCTTTCATTCTTGGGACTGAGTATTCCCATCCTCTTGTACTCCTGAATGGCTTCAGAATGGTGTTCTGTTGATATGCTCTGCTTCATTTTTTTACTGGTTGACTCTTTGTCCCTACTTTCTCTTGTTGTAGTAGTCCGTTTCTTTCTAATTTGGCATATCCGTTTCTACCTTTTCCTTTTCCTTTTGCTACTCTGTAGGGTGTCTAATTCTTCCTCTTTTTCCAACTGTTCTTTTGCAACACTTTTTTTTTTTTTTGCTTTGTTTTAAATGTTCCCAATTCCCACTGCCCGCCCTTAGCTGTCCTTTCAGGCTATCTTCCCACAACTGTGTTTTTCCCCCCTCCTATTTCTGCCTGTTTTTCCGACTGTTCCTCTATCCTCCCTCCAACCCTGCCCCACTGCAGGTACGAGGTGATGCAGTCCTGCTGGCTACCAGCTTTCCATCGCCCAACTATGGAAGAGCTGCACCTGCAGGTGAGCTACCTGTTGAATGAGCGCTCCAATGCTCAGGCAGAGGAGAGTTTTGAGTGGCGCTGGAGTGCCCTGAAACCCATGCGTTCCTCTTCCCCACCGCCGGCCTCCTCTTCTTCAGCACGCCATCACTGCCCATCAGAAGAGATCTCAGCCTACCCACTCCTGGACGGATTCCATGGTGGAGACATGGATGACATCCTGACTGTGACCGAAAGCAGTGGAGGGCTGAACTTTGAGTATATGTGGGAGAAGGCCCGGCTGGGGCGATGGAAGGGCCCTGCCTTATCATCACCCGAGTACCCCTCCAGCAATGGTGGGCTAGCTGTGCCTGTCAGCAACCCTTTCTATGAACAGGCAGTGCATCGTGGGCACAGTCTGGAGACGCCCAGTGTTGTGCCTGTCATCAGCGCCCGCAGCCCTTCTGTCAGCAGTGAATATTACATTCGCCTGGAGGACCACGGTAGTGGTGAGGGGCCAGTCTGTGCCCCCAGCCCTGGTTCAGCACCACAGCCACTCTTTCCCTCCGATTGGGATTGCCACAATGCCCCCCTTCGGCCACCCGAGCAGTCCAATACTAACCCTTTCCTGTCTGGGGGCAGCGGCGAAAGCAATCCTTTCTGTGTAGATGGCGAGATCCAAGAGACGTCGCTGACCGAGACACCAACCACAGAGGGTGAAGCGTTCCTTGCAGAATCCCTACTCACTGTGTATCGTGAGTTGGAGGATCAGCAGCGTAGCTGGGATGCTGAGATGATGGAGGAACGAGGGGCTGGGGAGACGCTGGCCGGGGACCCCTCAGAGTTCCAGGGGTCACCTTCCTGGGAACAGGAACCTTCCCTGATGGAGGACCACAGTTCTGGCAGTAGCACTGATGATGGTGGAAGCAGCATTGGAGGAGGGCGGCGCAAACTTCTGCCCTGTCCCCTGTGCACTCGGGCGCGTTGCACATGTGCCATCCCTCGAGGGGATGTGGTAAGCAGTTGGAGCAACCATGGCCCACCTTTGAGGCGTCCTCACCGGGATAGCTATGGCACTGAGGACGACTCCTCACTCAAAGTGGAGCGGGGCTCCCTATCTGACTGTTCTACAGTACCTCCTAGAGACTGTGATGGAGATACTGGGGAGCACAGTGAATTTTATGACCCACTTATGGGCACAGCTGTGAAGACCTACGAACTTCAAGATTACCCAAAGCAGAGAGGTGGGGGAAACCTCCGTCCGCCTGGGTCACCCTTTCCAGCAATGTCATCCGGGTGCTGCAATGTGATTGTCCCTGTAGAGATACCACCCTTATCTACTCTAGCTGAGACTAACGATGAGGAGACTATTGCAATTCTCCCAGAAGCTGTTGATGGATTTTCAGCTGGCCCTGCAACCCTGAGCCTCTCCCCAGCAGCACCTGATCGACAGAGGGGAACCTTAGACTCTGTAGATTCCTTGGACATTCCTTCTAACACGAGCTCCTCAGATGTCTGCAGCCCAGCCTCCCACTACTCCTCTCCAGGACAAAAATTTGGGGACAGTGGCTATGAAACAGAGAGCACCTTTTCACCTGAGTTCATATTTAAAGAGGAATCACCTCCCTCACCTTCTGGAGAAGAGGAAGAAATAGAAGCAGAGGATGATCCTGACAAAGTCCCAGCAACGCCCATCTCTCAGTCCACTAGCGATCTTACGCTCTCAGTGAGTGAAGAAGGGACTGAACTTGAAGAAGAGGTAGGCAGGAGCTTGGGGCTCACAATCCCTCACCGTGATTCTGCTTACTTCTCTGATGGGGAGGCTGAATCCTCTGAGGCACCTATTGTAACCAGAACTGAGGAAGAAAAGACTTCAGAGAAGACAATAGTAGATGGAGGCTTTGTGGTTCAGGTGTGCAAAGAGCAGTTGTTGGTCACACTGCAAGAGAATGTCACACGGAAACTACTTTGCAGTCAGAAGATGCCAAAATTGGGCTTTTCACCAATTGCCTCCTTAAAAGACCAAGCCATCGTCAAGCTTTGGAGGCTGGAGCCAGAAGAGACACGGCAAGCTGTGGAGGAGGAAGAGAAGGAAAAAGAAAGAGGAGGAGAAGAAAAAGAAGGAGTAGGGAGAGGAGAAGAAAAAGAAGGAGAAAGAGAAAGAGAGGAAGAAGAGAATGAGGGGAAAAGCCACCTTGAGGAAACAGGGCATTTCCAGTGGTCAGAAAGTGTGGAAGATAAAGCAGAAGAAGAAGAGGAAGAGGAGGAGGAGGAAGAAAAGCAGCAGCAGCAGAAGAAGGAAGGAACTGGAGAACCCGAAGAGAAGCAGCTTGAATGGAAGGAAGAAGAAAGGAAGGAAGGAGAGAAAGCTATTCGTACTGAGATACAAAGTGAACCCATGGCCAGCATGGAACAATCACAAGAACCTCAGGAAGACACTTATGTAGCAACTGACCAGCTCAAAAAGGAGCAGGAGCCTGGGGTCCCTGTGAATCAAGCCAGTGAAGACATCAAAGGTAAAATTCTACAGTTCAGGGTGGCAGTAACAGGAAGACAGGGTGATCATGTAACAAACGGGATGGGAAAACATCCACATGGCTTAAAATTACGGGGGCTGAGAATCACTGATTTAATGGGAAAGTGACAGCGGCCAAGCCTGTGGTGGTGGGGAGGATTCAAGATGGTGATTTAAGCCACATTATTAAATCCCCAATTCTTTAATATGCAGTTCATATAAAAAGGGGCAGAGCTTTGATGGCAACATTGCAACCACCATTTTGACTTACTTTACTGCTTCCCATCAATGTCTTTGGCAGTGGTTCTCTGGAGCAGGGTCAGCGTCCCAGGAGGCCTTCCCCTAAGCTTCAGAATAAAATCTTAAATGAAGAAAGGGAAGAGTTAATAAAGACTTCCTCCAAATTATGAATATCCTGGGGACACTGAATAAGAATTGTTTTTTTATTTTTTTTATTTTATTATTTATTTTATTTTATTTATTTTATTTTATTTTATTTTATTTTATTTTATTTTATTTTATTTTATTTTATTTTATTTATTTTATTTATTTTATTTATTTTATTTATTTTATTTATTTTATTTATTTATTTTATTTATTTTATTTATTTTATTTATTTTATTTATTTTATTTATTTTATTTTATTTGTTTTGTTTATTTTATTTTATTTTATTTTATTTTATTTTATTTTATTTTATTTTATTTTATTTATTTTATTTTATTTTATTTTATTTTATTTTATTTTATTTATTTTATTTTATTTTATTTTATTTTATTTTATTTTATTTTATTTTATTTTATTTTATTTTATTTTATTTTATTTTATTTTTTCAATTTCTATAGCTGCCCAACCCAATCAAGTGACTCTGGGCGGCTTACAATTTGATCCAATGGTCCAGTTTTTAATTTTACTTCTTTTGTTTGCTAAAAAGCTTCCCCCCCCCCGAACTACATGAACACCACCCACATTCTTGGCAAACAACTTTTTTGTGTGTGGAGGGCTGTTCTGCTAATCAATGTATTTTTTTACAAAAAAATATCTAATTTTGAAGAGGGTTGGATTTATAGGCAATGTCACAAACAGTAAAAAAACCCCACCAATTTGGGGGTCTAGATTCTTTTAGCTGCTTTATTAATTCAACCATGATCAACATAATTCGATCCATAGTGTTAAATGGAAAAAAGTAATTAGTTACAGACATGATTATGGATTTGTTCTGCTGTCAACTTTTCCATGGATACTAGTTGTTGCAGGCCAAGACAGTTTCGTAATCAAATTAGAGTAAACCACTCATTTTGAACTGATACATGTGGCAGGTCATATTAGGTTATATGTGGGCAAAATTACAAGGAACCTAGCTTTGGTAAAATAATACATTCTCTCTCTTCCTCCCTCTTTCTCTCTGTCTCTGTCTCTCTCTACCTCTCTCTTTCTTTCATCCCAACTCTTTTATTCTTGGCTGGTTTCCATGTTATCTGTCCTTCTTGACCTTGGACCCTTGGCTCTTCCCTCACTCTCCCTTCTCCTGGCAATCTTCACCCTTGACCTCTAACCTTTGCCTCCAGCCAAGCTATCCCGTTTGTCTCTGTCACTGCCGCCACTGGCTTTGCAGACGTTTCCCCCACCTGGCGGAGCAAGGAAAGGACCATTTTGGGAAGGAACCGCTTTGGGGGAGGGTCCAACTCTGGGAGGGAGAGAGGCTTCCCTAGGAGCAGAAGAGGAAGAGGAAGAGGACGCTGAAGAAGACGAGGAAGGAGGCTTGGCTGGAAGTGGAGGGAGGGGTGTGCCCATTGTGGTGAGTGAAAGCGATGACGCCCGCAACTTGCGTGGCCTTCTCAAGTCACCCCGCTCAGCGGAGGAGGCAGCAGCTGAGTTTGACCGCAAGCGAAAGATGGTCTCCTTCTTTGATGATGTCACCGTCTACCTCTTTGATCAGGTGAGTTATGAGGAGGTGAAGGGTGGAGAGTATGAAAGTTGATTCACAGTAGCATAAAGAAGGACTTAAAAAGTCCCATTTCCAGGCAGTGTTTCTTCTTTCATGGATTCTGGGTCTCACCTTTCTCTTATCTTCTACATCTCTGGGTTTATTTCTTCCCACCCAATTGTTCACATTTTAGATTCTCTGCCAATGCACAGGACACATATTTCCTTTTGGGCCTGGCTTAATCCC
This sequence comes from Azemiops feae, assembly GCA_023970755.1. Lineage (NCBI taxonomy): Eukaryota > Metazoa > Chordata > Lepidosauria > Squamata > Viperidae > Azemiops > Azemiops feae. Next base: position 748,621 of record JALGBA010004202.1, on the reverse strand, counting down.
AGCCATGCTGTCCTTTCATGCCCCCTTATAGAAACGGCCAGTGATCTGTGGATAATAGGTTTTCTTCCCCCAGCAGTTGGATGCCTTTGATCTATTCCAATAGCTGAAAGGATTCATACATATTTGCATAATGATGACATGCAATACAAAGGCTCTTTTCTCCCTTGCAGTTTACATCAATGGGGGAAGGTCCTGAAAACCCCAGGGTTTCTTCCAGTTCACATCCTGCTAGTCTTATCTCTCTTCCCACCCCACGATTTAAACAGTCAGTTGCTGAACCTTTGCATTCTGATAAATGATTTTCCTTTCTTACTTATTTGATTGAACTGTGCCTCAGTCCAGAGGGACTTTAGATGGATAGTTCAAAGGGATTTTAATTCCTGTCCTTGTTTTTAAATAGGAGACACCAACCAATGAACTGAGCTCACAGGGAGCCCCCGATGGTGATGCCCCTTCTCCTGGCTCAGCCACCGAACCTGGACTTGATGCTTTCCCACCAGCTGATGGCTTCAGTGAGTACTGGGACAAGTCAGAGATGTTTCCTCTCTCTAGCAGCCTTAAATGTCAAGTAGGAAATGGGCCAAACTAGCTACAGAGCCAGAGTGGAAGAAGGCTGAGTTATCCAGGTGCTGTTGATAAGAAAGCAGTGTATGAATAAGTTGGATTAAAGGGTCAGTTTTCAGGAAGGAACAGGTTTGCAGCCAAACTGATTGTCAGATATCGGAAGAGTAGACAGATGAAGGCTGGATAAAGTCCAAAAGAGGCTAAGGTTGATTTTGAAGGGAGACTGCTGAAAGGGACCAAAGGGACCAGCTGCAAAGGCTCAGCTTGGCATGAAGACAATTTCAAGAAGAAGCAAAAAAAGTTCAGAACAAAGCAAATGCAGATTGGAATCAGTGTCTCAGGCAGGAAGTTCTCCATCCATCCATCCATCCATCCGTCCATCCATCTATCTCCCACCACAATCTGTATTACATCCATGCAGCTAGAAACAGATGCAAAGTTAAGTCTAGCAGGGTGATCATCTTGGGTATCAGTCAAAAATAATGAACAAGAATCCTAGTAAAGTCTTCACACTTAAGACTGCTTGCTTCAACAGAACATCAAACTTGAATGCCAATTTTAGGATAGGAATGGGCAACATATGAGGTATAAGGCTGGAGGAGGCTGTTCAGTGATGCTATGGCGTTACTGAAAGGACAAGACTGTGTTTGTTTGTTTGGCAAAGTCCCAGCAACGCAGAAAACTCTAAGAAGAGAAAATAAAAAGCAGATGGTGGTAGTGGAGATAAAGTAAGAGAACATGTGGTACCTGAAAGGAAATCACACAGTAGAAAAGGATGAAGGATTATCTATAATTCCAGAATGCAAAATTGGGAATAATGGAGTTGAGTTACAGAAAGATCGAGACTGGATGAATATTGGAAAGAAACCAGAGACATGGTTTCCTCTTGGATGTGATCAAGTGGAAATTGGTACACCCATCTCTGTCAGGCAGTGGTTTTCAAAATTGGTTTGTTAGGGCACTTTGTTCTGCTGCTGTTAAGTAGTAAGAACTGAGGAAAGACACTAAGATACTTATGTATTTGTGACCCACTAGCAGTATTTTAATTAATATTTTTACAATATCAGAAATAGTTTGATTTCAACACAGTTAAAGCAGGGCTGGGCAACCTGTGTGGCCTCAAGTTTCTTTTTTTTTGCAGAAAGTTCTCTCTGCAGTGGCTAAAACTGGGGCAGAGTTTCTCAGCATTGGTTGAAGTACACATGAAAGTGCTAATGTAAACCTTCAAATAAGAATGTTTTGTTTTTTTTAATAAGGAAAACCAGGAAAACATGTAAAAATTCCTGGTGTGACCCAGCAAATGTTCAAAAATGTTAAGTCTAGCCACCAAGACTTTGTCCATTTCTAGATTTAACTGCATTTATACAGATAACGTTTTCCTCCCAGTTTTTGCTTGGATGGATAAAATTATCTGTATCTTTCCTGGGTATGATAGTTGGGATCATTTGGTTGTCTCCAATGCAAAGACAGAGCAGAATTGCCAGTCCTCAGGTGAGCTTCACTTTTATTTCTGCCTTGCTTTGTCTTTTTCTGCTGAGACTCCTGCAGAAAATACGAGTGAACCTCTCTGAGGATAAACATTATTCTTTAGCATTCTTCAATTTAGACCCATTTCATGTGCGAGTGGAAATAAATAAAGCCTTATCTTCTTAAAATGAAAATGTGTGCTTCAGTTAGCAGAAATGTAGGAGACATCGCATAATAATTATGCTGATGTTGGCTGATCCTTTTTAAAAAAATAATAATCTCCACATAGTTTATTTTTAGAACATAATTTTTGTTGCCTCCATGAACGCTCAGAATCTAAAATTGTCGTATTAAGGCAGATGGCGGTACACATTCTTCCTTATTCAGAAACTAATTTGCTTTGTGCTGTGGCAAGGGCCTGATAATGGAGATAGATCCAATTTTTAAAAATTCTCTCCTATGTTAGGAAGTGTAACTCCCCCTATAGGACTCAAGGTACAATAAACCTAAAAACAAAATAAAAACAACAATTAAAAGGACAATAGATCACTAAAACAGGACCAAGAATGTAAATTAATAGTCTCTGTTGGAAAAATAGTGTCACAAGAACTGAAAGTTAGGTAGATCAAAGGCACAGATTATATATTACTTTCCTGCTTTCCAAAGCCAGAGGTGGCTTACCAAAGTTCTTTGGAGAAGACACACCCACTGTTTGGGTATGATACCTAGAAGTCCCTCTTCTGTTGTTGTCAAGCACATCCCCAAAACTTGGTAGAACATAAAGAGTAGGTGTTGAAGTTGAACTGTTAGCTGATTAACGTGAGAAGAAATAGTTCTTCTGATCTGATGTTTAGGGACATTTCATTGATTAATTGATTGATTGGTATCAAGTCAGTGCAGATGTTTTTCTCCTTGATGATCTATCCCAGGGGTCTTCAAACTCAGCCCTTTTATGACTCATGGACTTCAACTCCCTGAATTCCTCAGCCAGCGTGCCTGGCTGAGGAATTCTGGGAGTTGAAGTCCATGAGTCATAAAAGGGCTGAGTTTGAAGACCCCTGATCTATCCCTAACCTGATCTTTCAGGTCTTCCAGCACAGTGCACTCATCAGCACTATAATTGAGTCCATCCACCTTCTGCTGGTGGCCCTCTTCTTTCTTTCCTTTCACTTTGCCCAACATTAGAGAGCTAAGTCTTCACATAGTGTGTCTGAAGTAGGATAATGGAACCTGGTCATTTGTGCCTTGACTAAAGGATGTGTACAGCAACAAATAATACTTTATCCGAAAATAAACTGGAGATTTCCAGAATATGTACTGGACCACTCTAGATGATGACTCTACACCTACTGGAATTTCCAAACATAATTCAAAAGTAGTCCTATATAAAACGCAATATAGTTGTCCACTTTAAATGTAAGCAGATGTGAGTGATAATTCTGGGAGTTGAAGTCCACATATTGTAAAGTTGCCCAAATTTAGAAACGCTGATGTAGTACTGATAGAGGAGAATATTTATAGCTCAGGATTGAACTGTGGGGGTCCTTGGAGCCCTCTGAGCTTGGTCGTTTTCTTGTAGACGTTTCATTACCAAACTAGGTGCTATTGTTGATGTTATCTACTTTGGTAATAAAACATCTGTAAGAAAACCACCAAGCTCAGAGAGTACCAAGTATCACTCAGTGATGTAGTAGTTTCAGTAATTGCATCATAACACACTGACCTCAGCTCATTTTAATCTTCTGTTATTGTTATTGTTATTGCTATTCTTAGAGATCTGCTAAATTAAGCTAGGCAACCCTTCTAGTTACTTTACATTCAGTGCACTGTGCATACCTGGTAATTAAATTAAACATGTAATTTAAGTGTTATAATTACTGCAAGCCTAAATCTCAGTTGAATGGAGCTTGACCACAACGGAGATGTCCTAACTCAGGGGTAGACAACCTTGGCTCTTTTATGACTCGTGGACTTCAACTCCCAGAATTCCTGAGCCAGCATAGATGGTTCAAGGCAGGCAATCCGTTTCTTGCATTGGGCCAATAATCAGTTGTCATAGTTGCTCATGAGATCTTGAGCTTCTCTAGACTTTATAGCTAAATGTCGTCCATCAGCCTGTCCCTGAACTTGTCTTTGGTTTTTTGAAAGTCACGTGAAGCAGTGGCCTGTGCCACAAATTGTGACAAATAAACAAATAGAGCCAGTTTGGTCTAGTGCAGGGGTAGGCAACCTTGGCTCTTTTATGACTCGTGGACTTCAATTCCCAGAATTCCTGAGCCAGCTATGCTGGCTCAGGAATTCTGGGAGTTGAAGTCCACGAGTCATAAAAGAGTCAAGGTTGCCTACCCCTGGTCTAGTGGTTAAGGCACCAGGCTAGCAGCTGGGAGACTATGAGTTCTAGTCCCGCCTTAGGCATGAAAGCCGGCTGGGTGATTTTTGGGCCAGTCATTCTCTCTCAGCCCAACGTGCCTCACAGGGTTGTTTGTTGTGGGGAAAATAGGAGGAGAAAGATGTGTTGCATATGTTCATCGCCTTGAGTTACTTTGTAAAAATAATAAAGGTGGGATCCAAATAAATAAATAATGGTGTCATAAATGGAGCTAAATTCTTTATACAGAGTTGGCCCCCTTCTAGTGGCTTAATAGTACTTTTCCAAGTACTCATAAGTGTTTCCCAGAGACCTATTCAATGACACAGAGAGAGGCAAAGGGTTTATGGAGCTTCCTATATTCAGAACACACTTTGGCATCTGTCTTCAGTGTCTGACAAGTTGTCTTTGGGGCAGCCAGGCTTTAATCCTGCTTAGTTTAAAAGATGCTTTAGGAAGCCTAAATAGCCCTGAGGTGACCTCCTTTGCCCTATAAGATCAAATATGGGCATCTGGAACTCCCGTTCATTTTGACAAGAGTCTACCCAGCAGATCAATGGACTTGAGAGGGAAGCAGCAGTCAGGATTTTCCAGTACAAGTCCTCAAATTTCCTCCTAGCATAATGGAAGAAAGGGAAGCCAGAACTTGCAGATGATAGGAAGACTTTTTTTTTTTAAATATATTTTATTAGATTTTTATAGGGATGGGAAGGAGGAAGGTAAGTAGGGGTATAACATAGGGCAGTCATGGCGAACCTTTTAGAGACTGAGTGCCCAAACTGCAACCCAAAACCCACTTATTCATCGTCGAGTGCCAGGTGGGTGTGGCCCATTGGGTGGGTGTGGCCCATTGGGTGGGTGTGGCCCATTGGGTGGGCGTGGCTGCGGTAGTAACGGCAGACTGGGTGGGACTAAAAAGTTCAATCAATCAATTCCAACTTTGCAAGATCTTTTTTTTTCCCGCGAGAAGTTGAAATTGACTGATTGAACTTTTTTTTTTTTTTGCACATGGCAGCGGAGGCCTAAAGCGAAAAGGTTTTATAAAACCCAGCTGAAGGCCTAGGACTGGGGTGACGGCGCGCGTGCCTACAGAGAGGGCTCTGAGTGCCGCCTCTGGCACCCGTGCCATAGGTTCGCCACCACTGACATAGGGTAAAAGACAAGGGTTAGACCAAGGGTAGGGATAGGTACAATAATGGGGTTACCCCCAACAGTAAATCAACGCTTTAACAAGCAGACTATCGTCCGGGTATACATGTTAAATATGCATAGTTAACATAATACTAAAAAGCTATAGTAAATAAGTTTATCACTAATATTAATAAAAAAATTACCAATACATATCATTCATTCTATGAATAACAATAATTAATATACTATTGATAATATATTACTAACTGAAAATAATAACTTGTAAATACTAACATATTGCTTATTAATTTTAATTACTTATAAATAAGAGTATTCAACGCAAACAGTTAACATAAAAATTAAGTAAAAAAAAATCATATATCCTATTTAATTTCATAACCTTTTTTCATTCTGTCGTATTGCTAACCATTGGTAGAATTTTTCCCATGTTTTAAAATAAATTGTGTCTTCTTTCTCTTTGATTTCTAAAGTTAATCTATCCATTTCTGCACATTCCAATATTTTCGTAATAATAATCTGATCAGGTGGTAACTTTTCATTTTTCCAGAATTGGGCAAATGCTATTCTCGCGGCTGTTGATACATGTAAAATTAAGTATTCGTTCTCTTTTCCATAAGTAGCTCCTAGTATTCCTAGTAAAAACAGTTCCGGTTTAAATTCTATCTGTATCTTAATCATCTTTTCTAACCATATATGAATCTTAAACCAATATTTCTTTGCATTAGGGCATATCCACCAGATATGATAATAAGTCCCTGGTTTTTGTTTACATTTCCAACAAGTATTTGGTACATTTTTAAACATTTTCTCTAATCTGACTGGTGTCATATGCCATCTATAAAACATTTTATATAAATTCTCCTTCTATGCGGCTGCTTTAGTAAGTTTAATATTTCGATCCCAAAGTTTTTGCCAGTGAAGACTTTTTTTTTTTAACACGAGTTATTGTACAAAGCATGCCGATAAAGTTTAGTTGCAGAAAGGATTTCCTCATGGTGAAATTACATGTTCTAACAGGAGGTGTGTGAGCATAGATCATTAGCCAGGTGTTTGTGAAATGCATATATCTCTGTGAAAAGACTAGTTGATCTAAAGAACTAAAAGCGATGATGCTTCCATACCGAAATTAACTTGTCAAATGGGAGCTGCAGAGCAGAAGGACCTGAGGTGGAGTTGAGCAAATTGGAGGAATTAGGAAATAATGACATTAGGAAAATCTACTCATTGCTATGTATTTTTTTTTTTCCTACCGATGCATCTAAGCCCTACGAAGGAAATCTTTCTGCAGCTGTCTAGTTCTTGTGCTGTCTTCTACTCAACAGTGACTCAAAGACTGGGCTCATACGATATATGGAACTTAAAGCTGGGTGAATTAAACACAGCTGCTTTGCTCATAAAAAGCAACATGCTGTGTCCAAACAAATCAGCCAGATAATGGTCTAATACAGCGGTTCTCAACCTTTCCTTCACCACCCCATTTAAAAGCCTTTTGTGGCCACGGACCGTGGCCATGGGACCCCCAAGACTTAACTCAAGATTTAAATCATAACATTTCTTCAAGCCTTCACAGACCCCATGTGATGACATCACACACACACACACACACACACACAGAGGGATCTGTGGACCACAGGTTGAGAACCACCGGTCTAATGTAATGGCCTGGTCACACAACGTATTCTTTTAGTCTACTTTAGCATGTTATGTGGACCCAGCCAGATTAAGATTTAAACATGACCTCATGTCAGAACTACTGATTATATTTTTATCTTCTTCTTTACTCTTGTAGACTATAAGGGTGAGCGCCAATCTAGTCCCCTTCCTACCCTCCCTCTTCTTCCTTCTCAACTCAGGTGGCAGTTTTGAGTGGGACGATGATTTCCCCCTCATGGCTCAGAACCCATCTTACGTCTCCATGGTGTCGGACCCCAGCACAGCACAGCCACACCCAGTCCTGTCTTCAGCAGTGCCCATGACACCTACCTTGCTGCCATCAGCCAAGCGGGTGGAGTCCAGCCTCGTGGACACTCTCAGATTCTCTCGCTTCACCGTTTCTCCTGCCCTAGAGCCACATCGGCCTCCATCCTGTGATTCTGAATTGGGACCCACAGCTGGTAAGGGGCACAGAGCCACGCCATTCTTATCCATTATCCTACGTAAGGGAGGTTTATTACATGGGACATAGTGAGGAAGGAAAATTCGATGTGGGGCTTTGTGGAGTTTTGGTTCCAGACCCGGTTACAGGCAGGAGTGGATGGTAGAGGAATGGCCTTTCGTATCTAAATGGACCTCCCCAAATTTCATCTTTGTAGGATGTTGAATTTTCACTCCCATAATTCCCAGCCAGAGAGTTGCCCAGGACTTCAGAAGAACCTAAACTGAAGAAAGTTGCTCTAAGCTAATGAAACATTTTGATTGTATGGATGCTGTGGCCTTTCATTGAGCAATGGAGTTTCAGAGTAACCATACATAGGAGAGTAACTTGAGTTTCCTTGGCCCATAAAATTACTGCAGTTGGCAAAGCTTGCCAAAAGGATGATAGGTCTGTGTATGGCTGAACAGACGATTGGTGAAGGTTATGTGTGCATCTAATTCCCTAGCACTACTGATAAAAAAACAAGTATCAAATAGCTATTCTGTCTTCTTCTCCTGAATGAATTGGGGGAGGAGAGATAAAAACAAAAAAGATTGACTGGAGAAACAGGCTAAGGATATCTTTAGAAAGCTAAGATGAAATTTCGATTCTCCACATCAGTCCCCAGGTCCTTGACCACGGCCTGGCCATTGCACAATAAAATCTGTCTCATCAGCTCCCATTCTCTGATCCTGAAAAAAGCTTGTCTTCCTTTGGTATTTAATTAAGATGGAGGAAGTCTGGAGAATTGTGGCGTTTTGGAAAAGCTATCTTCACAATGAAAGGCAGGACATTTCCAAAGCTCCTTGGACATTTTCACCCAGAGAATTGTTCCATTTAGCAGTCTTTTAAAATTATTGTTGTAGATTAGAGAAGCATAACGTGATGTGCTTGTGACATTCTAGAGTGCACCCTCCAAAATGACATTCAAAGGACAAATACAACGCTCAGCCCAAAAAGATTATTATTATTATTATTGTTATTGTTGTTATTTCTTCTTCTTCTTCTTCTTCTTCTTCTTCTTCTTCTTCTTCTTCTTCTTCTTCTTCTTCTTCTTCTTCTTCTTCTTCTTCTTCTTCTTCTTCTTCTTCTTCTTCTTCTCTCCACCTTCCAGATGCTATTGAGAACTGAGAATCAATGGAAATTGGACAACCCCGCCACCTGTCATCTCAACATTCAGGGACAGCACCCAGTCATCCAGTTGACCTAGCACCCAGTCATCCAGTTGACCTGCTGATACCAAGCTACCACACATCCATTTTCTGCAGTGGATAGACTGACAGATGTGTGTGTGTGTGTGTGTGTGCGTGTGCGTGCGCACGTGTATATCTGCGTGCACGGCATGGGGCCATTATTGCTAACTACAACCTGACATATGTGGACTTCTGCTCTCCTGCTCACTGACACATCCCTGCCTGGAGAGGGCAGAGAAGCAGAACTTTTTGTACAAACAGTTTCAGGCCTCCATATGATGAGGAAGGTAATCTCCTCAGTGCTTGAGGCCCCTGCTCCGCACTGGCTTTTGAATGTATAACCCCTGTCCCCTTCCGCTCTCTGATATGTTCCTTCTAAGGACCCTCTGTGCCAAATTGAGAGGGTTGGGGGTGGGAGGGGAGGAGCCAATCTTCAGGAAGTTGCCTACAACTGCTCATGAGCCCTTCTGCAACTCATCACCTGCAGTCTTGTAATATGGAACATGGCTACCAACGTAAAAGTCCTTTTGTGCCAAATGGAACTGAACAGGGCTGATGACCCTCTCCATTTAACCAGCATTATATACATAAAAAAAAAAAAGACCACTCTGTTGAACCTCGGACAGAATTTATACTGGCAAGATGGAACAATCAAATGCTGTAAAGTTACAGGGACCTTGGGTAGTGAGAGTTGTTTGGACGGGTATCCTTGGTCTGAACCCGAGGGACTGTTCACCAGTATTGTTTTGTGTATCAGCCAGCGTCCATTCATTGATTCCTGAAGTAATAAGGAAAAACAGTAAATCGGTCACATCACTCATTTGTAGGGGCCAGATAATTGATAGCCATTGATTTATTGTGGGAACTCCCTCCATATTTCTGGACAGGTCAGTGAGCGCATTGGACTGGGAAAACCATTCCTAATTCATACTCTGTGTTGGAGATGGTTGGCTTGTATTGGGAGTGGCTGGTTCTGACTTTCTCAGTCGCCCACTGATTTGTTTTAGAGGTTAATAAAGGTCTTTTGGGGCCTGTTGGGATACAGTTGAAATGATGAGCACTTTCAAGGAGTGGGAAAGTCATCAGTTGTGCCAAAAACCACAGTGTGAGGTTGAAATGGGTTGGACTGAAAAACACTCAAGCAATTCTATGGAGATACCTACTCTGTGGGCCTTTTGAGGGGAAACACCTCTGTCTTTATCTGCAGAACATTGTGGCCAGATGGGAGATTATAAGCAGCAGTGAAGAGTGCTTAACCCTGGTGAAGGAAGAAGAGGAATGGAAGATTAGGCTTGAGCATCCAATTCTACTGGCTGATTTAACCGAGTTGAGTGTCTTCCACATGTGTGTTCAATACATCTGGAAGGCACCAGTCTTAAAAGTAATACCTGTGTTGGCCAAGAATAATGGATGTTATCATAGTAACATATCTGGAGTGCTTCTTGGTGGGAAAGATGGTTTTGACAATTCTTCAGCCTGCCAGTGGCATCTTACAGGTTGGTTTTGAGCCTGTAAGCAGCCAGTATTGACCAAGTTGAATGAGCGCTTAGTGACTCTAAACCTTAATTAACCTTAAGGCAATAGTTTCACTTTTGATTTAGTTTATAACAGAGAAAAGTGAGTTTTCATAATTGCTCTCCTTAGTTTTAGCTGGAAAAATGGTGATGAAAGAGGGAAGTTGGCAAATCCCTAGGCTAGGGGAACATGCAATAGGAACCAAGATGTTGGAGAGATGTTTTCGGCAATCTGGGCATGGCTTGATTTATGTGGATGGCAATTGCTAATATCCAATCTGATTTATGTTGAAATAGTAGCTGCAATACTGTCCACTTGTTCTATAAGCTCAACAGGAAAAGAAATATTAGCTAGTTCCTTTGGAATGCTGATGTGTTGACCAGAACAATTTTTTTTAGTTAGGTCCCCAAAGTCTCTAGCCCTGGACTCTGGGTATTTTACACCAGCTGTATCTTTCTTGAAGACCTTAAGGCTAGCTATCCACAGAACATTTCACCATACTGTATGGTGTTCAGTGAATTATATATTTTACTAAGGAAGTCCAGGACTATCAACTAATTCTGGCTTTCACAACCACGGGAATTTCCAGGAGTGTGGACTTCAACTCTCAGCATTTTACAGCCAATATGACCATTGATGAGAATTCTGGGGGTTGACGTCCAAGTTCCTGGAAATTCCCAAGATTGAGAAACATTGAACTAAATAGATAAGGTGCCTGGGAGCAAACTGTTTCTAGTGCCTATTTCTCAAATGGTGATTTCCAACCCTGGCAATGCTAAGCAAACTACAAGTTTTTGAAGTCCTCACTCTATTTACTAGTCTCTAAAAAGTTTTATGGCCACTATCTATGCCTCCATCAGATGACATCCTTTGTGAGAGGTTTAAGGCAGCTTTGCCTGACTTAATGCTTTCCAGATGTGTTAGAACTACAACTCTTAGCCAGCATAGCCTGGAAATTCTGGGAACTGCAGCTTCATTAGATCTGGTAGTAGTCCCAGTTAGGAGATGACGTCAAGGAAGGCTTTTCTTTCAGAGGTTTTTCTCCTTCTCTAAAGCAGAAGGTGCCCAGATTCAATTGCTTTTGGGATTTTTAGAAGCAGTGGGCATAAAGCAGGAAGGGTGTTGTAGGGTTACACACCAGCTTACAATGTGTTATGCAGATGCTTGCTCCACTTAACTTGCAAATTGGAAGGAAGAGTTGGCTTACTGGATTGGGTTGTGTTTAACTGCCGTGCCCTTTTCAAAAGGGCCGGGTTTTCCAGTAACAACTTCATTACAAAATTAGAATCCTGAGCCTGCTCCAGGGCGTGGCAGGGGTGCACCCAGCAGGTGACAAGATCCTCCTACACTTTGGCCACAAGTGTTCTTTAAGTGCCTGTCAAAATGCTTGGGCAGCATCTGTATTATCTCGAGAACATCAAGACTGGAAACTGACTGGGTTCTGCATGGCATCCCCACATCCTGCCTCTTGGTGGTGGGCAGTGTGAACATTCTGATTATCTAGCTTCCATTCTTGCCATGATATAAACATTTTCTCTGTGATCATGGCTTCCACCTTGGTACCATATATTCCATTTTTTTTATAGATTCTGAGGGAAACAGAAGTTTGGGTATGATATCAATAACCCCCATTCCTGTTGCCATTTGTAGCACAGAATAAAGAAAGAAAGGGATGATCATCTTTATCGAACGCTCTGTTAAAATGGAAGAGTTTTCTTTTTTGGGTGGGTGGGTGGGTGGGTGTTTTGTTTATAATGGAAGTGGTATTCTTTAAAAAGACTGGTAGGAGGAATGGAAGAATAAATACACCTATGACCATTTGTCTTGTATGATTCCACTGAGGAATGATATTGAATTGTGATGGGTCGATCAGTGAAATAATAATCTGAATATTTAAGGAATGGATGATTTACTAAGGTACAAAAGGGTGCACTGTGGAGAACCTGTGTTGCAGAAATAGATGGATAAATGTTTTACAGGGTGATATTCCATTAGTAGGAACATTCATTGAAAGAATATATGGGGATAGAGAAATATTTAAATAGCAGAATTTTAATAGCATCATATTTTGTTACACATAAAAGCCTGCAGATTGTATAAATGGGAATGCAAATGGGGATACAGTCCAGTTGATGAGAGGCGAAGGGATCTTTTAAACCAATTTGAAAACATCAGACAAGGAGTTGGTAAAGCTGTAATTTGTAAGGAAAACTTTATGAGGCAGGAAAACCGATGAAGTCTGTAAAGATTTTTCCAACAAAGAGCACTTTCATTCCAAAAGTAAAGCTCTGGAATAAATTTGCTTCAAGGTACCAAGAAAACATAGAAAGGCAGATATTTATATTAAACTTTATTAATTTTAAAATTAGGACATAGCTAATGAGACCTCAATATCTGCACAGCTGGTAATGTATGTCCCAATGCAACAATACATTCCCCATCCCCTCCCTTTCATTTATGCACACACAGAGACTGACATCAAATGGAATCTCACTTGTTCTTTATATATTATGTCCAAGCTACACCAAACATCTAAAGTGTAGAGTTGCACAGGCTTTTTTTTTTTTTTTTAGTAAAACATAAAAATTATTTACCAAGGGGTAAGAAACCATGGCATACATGTAATCACTTGATAAACCAGTTATCTTACATGGCCCAACGGAGAAGATAAAAATATAGTTATTCCATTATTTTCCAACTTTCTAATATGGTGCAGGATGATAAAATTTCTTTACAATCAGCTTACAATGCTGTCAAAAATACAGTATGGCAACCTCACATATGATAAGTGCTATCCTGCATTCACTCTTTTTTGTTCTTTTGAATGAATCCCATACAAGCTGCCTCTTTTTACGAAAAATGTGAAAGCCATTTTGATTTTGTTTTGGTACGTTCATAATCTCCTCTGTACCCTCAAAGCAGTGTGTCTCAGTGTCAAAATTTTCCATCATTCCAATTTTCACACATCCGTTGCAGGATCTGTAAACTCTGATCTTAGATGTGAACATTCTGTAACTTGAATTCATTCTTCAGGCTTTCAAGTGAAGGAGATTCAAAATTTTCCAGATGTATTTCAGCTGAAACACACATACATATGCACACACAAATATGCACACACAGGGCAACAATCATGAGATGACTGGAATTATTTCTAACAACAGGAAGGAAATGCAAAGATAAATGTATATTTTTTAGCCCTATGTAAGATAAAATGAGCTGTTAATAAGACACAAGTTCCCAGCTTCAGAGATCCAGGATATGTGTTTGTGTGTATCTGTATACAGAATCACACACATACACATTTGGCAACCATATTGTTATGCAGAGAATTCTGTGCTACTGTGCTTAATCTGCAAATCTATTTCTAAACTGATCTTCCATTTTCAACATTTCCCCCTCTTGACATTTCATACAGTATTTGGCTCTCCAGAATTCAATAATAAAACTATTTCAGAAAATAGTTTGATCTGATGGGTAATAAAAATAGGCAAAATAGATTCATATTTCATGCTTTTGAAACAACATGCCAAATGGGAACCAGTGCGTATATCCTGCTCATAAATATGTGCCTGTTTTTGCCTCTTGAAGACAGACATTTTGAGCAGAGGAAATAAGGGGTTTCCAGGGGTTACAGACATTATACTGTAAACATAAATGGAGGCTCTAAGTAAAAAACCCCTTTTCTTTGTATTGAACTGTGAACAAATCTATGCAATGTCCACACCTTTTGCAACTTACAGTAAATGTTGGATTTTGGAAATACAGAGTAGGGATTCAAGTCACCAACCATTTCTTTCTATGGGCCTAACTAACATATGTGCTGATCTGTTCTTTCAATATATCTCTCATTTCTATTATAGCTAAGTTTGAACACTGTCAAGTACTGCTAGCTGGAAAAGGGAGAACCACAGTTCTGATGTGAAAGAGGCCTAAATACAGGTAGTCCTTGACTTACAACAGTTCATTTAGTGACCGTTCAAAGTTACAATGGCATAAAAAAAGCGATCTATGACCATTTTTCAGAGTTACAACCTTTGTAGCATTCCCAGGATTATGGGATCAAAATTCAGATGCTTGGCAACTGGTTCATACTTATGATCATTGCTGTATCCCAAGGTCATGTGATCACCTTTTGACAAGCAAAGTCAATGAGGAAGCCAGATTCACTTAACAACCGGGCTGCTCACTTATCAACTGCAGTGATACATTTAACAACTGTGGCAAGAAAGGTTGTAAAATGGGGCAAAACTCGCTTAACAAATGTCTCACTTAACAACAGACATTTTGGGCTCCATTGTGGCCATAAATTGAGGACTACCTGTACTGCAAAGTAAAGCAAATGTTCGTAAACAGGATCACAGAAGAAAACCGAATGGTTCAATTCTGAACTTATAGGGATTTAGCAATTAGCAATTCAAAACAAGCCATCTAGTTAGTCTGCCTTGCCATCTTCGTTTTTTTTTTTTTTTTTACAAATTAGAAAAAATAATGAAACTCAAGTGAACTACAAGTGAGAAAGTGGCTTTGTAAAACTCTATGAACCTTGTGCCTCCAAAACCTGAAATTATTCTTTCATTATATCTGTGGAGATTCTCTGTCATCCAGGTCATAGTTTTCTCAAAGGTGCTTTTTCAAAAGGCAACTGGATTGTCTTTTCCTTGAGGAAAAAGAAGAAAACATTTTACCTCAAGAAAAAGTCTTATTTTTCTTCAAGGAAAAAACAATCCAGTTGCCTTTTGATAAAAAAAAAAAGCATCTTTGAATATTCTTTCATTGGTAAAATATCAATCTTGTTTTCTTTCCGATAACTAAGGTGTTCTGATATTTTTCAGCCCGTTTTTTTTTTAACAAATGGCAATAGCTCCAAAGCCACAGTTTTACTATATAGTTGTGAGTTTCACCAAAGGTGGACAGCTTGTGCATTTATTTAGAAGACCGCTGTTGCTTATTTATGCAACCGCATTCAAGATTAAAACAGGATCAGTAAGCATGTTATTCGAATCTGTCCAGGGTTCTGTAATAGCATAGCTAAGCCTGCAAGGGGGCATAGTTGGATTTTTAAATGACTGGGTTCTTTGTCAGTCGGAGAGGAATGTGAGGGGCAAAAGAAAAGTGAGATGGCATTTCCTTTCCTCACTGAGAAAAATATTTCTTTCTTCAGACAATATAGCTGAATTACTCTATTTTGGCTTTGACCAAAATGCCTGCAGTTTGGTCTGCCAGGACAAGAATACTACTGAATAACTGTCTTTATTATACATTCTGGCAATTGAAATTAAATAATCACATTTTTTTTCTTTAAAAAATCAGCAACTGCCTTGCTTTAATCTATTTCTTTCTTCCATGCACAGAAGTCCTGACTTCTGGCATTTCTCTTCCTATCCCATGTTTCCTGGGGAGCAGGGGAAAATCTCTACATTTTTTTTTAGACCAGGGGTCTTCAAACTTGGCCCTTTTATGACTTGTGGACCTCAACTCCCAGAATTCCTCAGCCAGCGTGCCTGGCTGAGGAATTCTGGGAGTTGAAGTCCACAAGTCATAAAAGGGCCAAGTTTGAAGACCCCTGTTTTAGACCATTGCATATCATAGTAAGATAAACCTCTGGTTAAATCTACAGAAAACAATATAAATTACAAAATATGTGGCCTATGTTTAATGGTATAACATTTTCATAATATAGATATGCTTTTTTCCGCCATGAAAATATCTCAACAATTGTTTGAAGAGGAATCAAAACCTACTAGCAGCATGGATCACATCGTGGACCACAGACCCACTTCAGATTCAGAGAACCCAGTTAATCATAAATCCTGGCTCCTTTTCAATCCACAATCCATGCCTTGTTAAGACACTTAAGCTATGCCTACAATTGTGCAATGAAGGTAGAGACAGCACATCAATTATCAATAGTGTTTTTGTAAAACTTACAATCTTCTACTTCAGTGTTTCTCAACCTTAGCAACTTTTAAGACATGCGGACTTCAACTCCCAGAATTCCCCGGCCAGACTTCCTGGCCAGAGAATTCTAGGAGTTGAAGTCCACACGTCTTAAGAGTTGCTAAGGTTGAGAAACACTATTTTACTTCTTCAATGGAACTGTTCACTCATCTCCCCAGAGCTGTTTCACATTTATATGTTTAACATATGATAATTGCATAATAGAAATGGGTGATTTTCATGCCTTAAGAGGCCAGTACAAAACTAACACCACAGTAAGACCTTCCATACTTATTCAGATCTGATGCTTTTCAATACAACCAATTCATAATCATTTCCAAGTGATTTTCTAAGCTGGACCTGTAGCTAAATAACTCAATGATGAAATATCAGACAGTGTATATTAGAAGTTTGAATTTGAATCAAATTTGAATTTGATTTTCCTAGATTTAACCGTTCTTCCTACACTTCTCTCTTACTCTCCTAAACCAGTTTTCCCTGTTCTTTCTGTTCTCAAATCAACATCTCTTAGTGCTACACCACTGAAAAGATTAGTGTGAACTTTCTATTGGAAATCCACATGCAACATGTTTATTTATGACTTATGTAATGATAAGTGTAGAAGTTTATTGCGGAATGGAAATGTCATATGACCCAGGTGATAGATGATAACTGCAGTCATTCAATTACTCAACTGGCTGAGCAGAACTGACTCTAAAGAGAAATACACTTAAGACCAGCTGAATTAAAAAACAACACAAAACCTTAGGTCGTCCATTTAAACAGCTTCATTCTGGTTTCAAAATACAGGCAGTCCTCGACTTAACAACAGTTTGTTTAGTGACCATTCGAAGTTACAATGGTACTGGAAAAAAATGACTTAGGACCATTTTTCACACTTATGACCATTGTAGCATCCCCACAGTCACGTGATCAAAATTCGGATGTTTGGCAACTGACTCAGTTGCAGCGCCCCGGGGTCACCTTTTGTGACCTTATTACAAGCAAAGTCAATGGGAAAACCAGATTCATTTAACAACCGGGTTACTAACTTAAGAACTGCAGTGATTCACTTCGGAAGTATGGCATGAAAAGTGGTAAAATGGGGCAACATTCACTTAAGAGATGTTTCACTTAGCAACAAAAATGCTGGGCTCGGTTATCATTGTAAGTCGAGGACTACCTTACCTTCTTCCTGAGCACATACCACCCAATCAGTGGCGTTTTAGTCAAAGTGGGTAACAAAACAGAAATGGAGTCTGATCAGTGGAAACTTTTCAGTTGTAAGAAACACGAATCGCCTTCAGAGGCCCGCATTCGCTGAATTTCTCTTCACCTGAATGTCCTGTAACATGCCATCCACAGCTCTCTTCTGATCTCCTTTTCCTTTCATCTGACCTCTTTCCACCTGTCCCACATCCTTCACCCTTCTCCTGCCTGTTTATCCAACTGTTACACATCTGCCTCCGTCACTTGCATCCAAACTCTTTGTCTCCTCTCCGGCTGTTACTGTCCTCCTGCCGCTAGCTTGCCTTCCCATCCTGGAACTGCTAATACCGATGAAACCCTGAAGTCTTTTTTGCTGTGCGTCGAGACTGTGGACCTTTCCTATGCCATTAGGGAGAGTGGCACGCCTGGACCAGCCTGGCCTGCGAAACCTACTAGGAGCCGGAAGCAGCGTATTAGGTGGGAAAGGCCACGTGATGAGGGAAAGAAGGAAGAAAAGCAGGGCAGTGGGCTCTCTCCACTTAACATTGCACGTTTCACTGGATGAGTGGGGCTGAGCGGTCATTGGTCACCGTACGTTTCAGCTTAACGTGAGCAAAGGGATTGATCCTGCAAGGGGAAAGGAGAGAGGCAGAGTGAGATGGGTAGGCCCAGGTTTCAGAGAGCTTTCTGAAGCTGAAAAGATAATACTGCTATCCTTAAGGTCAACCTTCCCCAACCTAGTGGCTTCCAGATGGATTAAATTCCACCTCCCCACCAATCCTAATCAGCAGGTGTTGGGAGCTGACAATGTGTCTTGGAAAGGCTGCTGCAGACACAGATTAATGCAACAAAACCATTAACAAAAGGCCAGAGGATGGGGCAGAATAGCCTGTGTCATATCAGACGAAGGGATTTCGGTAAAGCTTCCCACATTTTATTCGTTTGTTTATTCGGCTTTCTCTTCAATTCGCCAGCGTTAGAATTGTTGCATAGCATAGATTTTTTTTAAAAAATAAATGTTTTAAACGTAAAGCACTAAACAGCTTGATGGTCAAAAGACCAGTAAAACTGGCCTAGATCGGTGGTTCTCAGACCCCTGGAGGGGCTGCAATGTTGTCACAGGGGGTCCATGGAAGCTTGAAGAAATGTTATGATTTAAATCCTGAGGTAAATCTTGGGGGTCCGTGGCCACAAAAGATATTTAAAGGGGGTCCGTGTGAAGAAAAAATTGAGAACCACCGGCCTAGAGGAATCATAAGGTCTCTGGTTAATGTCTAAAGTTCCAGAGGCGGGGAATAATGGCCCCTTTATGACTTATAGACTTCAACTCCCAGAATTCCTGATCCAGCATGGCTGGCTCAGGAATTCTGGGAGTTGAAGTCCACAAGTCATAAAAGGGCCATCATTCCCCACCCCTGGAACAATGAAGAAAAATGATGCCAGGAGAACCTCTGTCAGCAAGCAGTTCCCGGGCTGAGCCCCCTTTCCTGAAAAATCCTTTGCTTTATAAATTAACCACTGCATGGTAGTACAGTGGTTAGAATGCAATATTGCAGGCTAATTCTTCTGACTGCCAACTGCTAGCAGTTCAATCCTGACCGGCTCAAGGTTGACTCAGCCTTCCATCCTTCCGCGGTCAGTAAAATGAGGACCCAGATTGTTGGGGGGGCAATATAAATATACCGCTTAGAGTGCTGCAAAGCACTGTGAAGCAGTATATAAGTGCTATTTCTATTTTTTGTTTAACAACTGTTCAAAGTTAGAAAAGCATTGAAGCCAGTACTTGCACTTATGACCACTGCTGTATCTCTACAATCACATGGTCTAAATTTGGGCACCTGGCAACCGGTACGCATTTACGATGGAACAGCATTCTAGGATTGTGTGACTGCCAGCTTCCAACAAGCAAAATCAATGGGGGAAGCCAAACTCGCTTAATGACCGCCTGAATGACTATTACGTGAATGATTGCCTGATTCATGCAATCATTGTCGTGATTTGCTTAACAACCATGGCAAAAGAGGTTGTAAAACTGGGAGCAACTCAACAACTGCCTTGCTTAACGTTAGAAATTCAGGTCCCACTTGTGGTCATATGACAAGGACTACCTCTGTTACAAAAAAGTGGATTGTGTATTTTGGGTACTTTTGCACAAGCATAAATTTCTCTCATTATAAAGCCTCTCACTGCTTTTATTAGTTAACTGATTATAATAAAAACTACTAAAAACCAACCTACAGCTACAGTATAAAATCAGCACATTCAGGACAAAAGGGTTTTAAGCTGGCCTTAGATCTGTAGTGCTGGCTTATTATCTAGGCCAGGGGTCCCCAACCCCCAGTCCAAGGACCGGCACCGGTCCGCACAAATAAGCAAGGCCCCATCCATGGGATGCAGGCAGCACACAAAACCACACCCCCTCTGGTCCGCGGAAAAACCTTTCTCCACGGAACCGGTCCCTGGTGCCCAAAAGGTTGAGGACCTCTGATCTAGAAGTTTCACATTCAATTTTTTGCCCCTAGGAAATACATTTTTGCACTTCAGCGGTGAGCCATAAAACCAGAATTACAGAACTAGGACCCAATCACATAAGGTGAATTCTGTGTTCTAAAGCACAGGTCCACAAGATAATGCCAGAACAGAGATTCCACAAGTATGAAAATGAGAGATAACAGGAGGTTTCTTACCTTGAAGGAGAGGCAGATGGACTTCCAAACTCATTTGCCAACTGGAAAAGAAAAGAAAAGAAAAATGCATTCATTTTCAACAGGGATCCTCTCTGTTCATGCACAAAATCTAGGTCCTTGCACAATGGACACTACCTACAGATGGCAATAGACAAATAGAGATCCTTCTTTTCTTCCCTCCCTCCCTCCTTCCTTTTCTCATATTTCTCCTTTCCTTCCCTTTTCCCTTTCCTTCCTTCCACTCTCATCTTCCTTTCCTTTCCTTTCCTTTCCTTTCCTTCCCGTCTCTTCCCTTCCCTTCCTTCCTTCCTTCCTTCCTTCCTTCCTTCCTTCCTTCCTTCCTTCCTTCCTTCCTTCCCCCATGAAACTCACTTGTGACAGGTCAGGATTTAGCATGCTGTAAGGTCGTTGCCGAGACGCACTGATACGGGCTAGAGGGCCAAACTGGAAATCATCTTCCCCATCAGGTCCAGCAGTTGGAGATCCAGCTCGATCCAAATTTCCTGTGCTGCTACTGTTCAACTTGCTAAGAAGGAAGCCACTAATGAGAGACAAAGGACAGGTGAGGATTTCTGGTAAAGGTTTCTCCCCCAAATGCCTGCCTGTTTGAGACAACACACTGCTTCCTGAAGGAGTCTAAAGACTAGCTCCAAGCCTTCCAGATATATTCCATTAATCCAACTCTTTTTGTCAGGGGAACCTGAATGTCAAGGCATGTACCTCTTTTAATTTAAGAGGGGGGGCTGCCACAAAGAAGAAGGGGGGGTCAGCCTATTCTCCAAAGCACCCAAAGGCAGGACAAGAAGCAATGGGTGGAAACTGATCAAGGAGAGAAGCAACCTGGAACTGAGGAGAAACTTCCTGACAGTTAGAACAATTAACCAGTGGAATAACTTGCCTTCAGAAGTTGTGGATGCTCCAACACTGGAAGTTTTTAAGAAGAGATTGGAGAACCATTTGTCTGAAATGGTAAGGGTTTCCTGCCTGAGCAGGGGGTTGGACTAGAGCTTTTCCATCTTCTGGATCAACCCATACAGCAGGTACTGATTGATCCTGCAGCTAATGGGAGGGCCATGTGGACTGCGATAGCAAAGGATGGAGGTATCCTATGTCCACGTGACATATATTGCCTCTGAAGTCCTTGAGTTATGACCATTATGCAGCCTCCCCATCACAGTCGTTAACTCATCACAGTCCTAAAAAAGATGGATCATGTGACTGAACTGATTTTATGACCTTTGCTGTGGCAGTTGCTAAGCGAATTACTGTGGTTGTCAAGCAAATCCGTGGTCAATAAGCGAACCTATGGTTCACCATGGGTGAGGCTTTGTCAAAAACAGGAAGCAAAGAGCAGTGATGTATGTGACTGTGAGACACTGCAAATGGCTGTACCCAGTATGGTCACAAGAGAAGTAACCCCAGGTAGGTCTGTTGGAACTTTGGCCAATTGATAAGTAATCAGTCGTAAGTCGAGGACAACAATCAGTTTCCTTTCCAAATTGCAAGGCTGAGGTGCCAGGACTTACCTGCTGAGTAGTTTGTTAGCTCCTTCAGCTGAGGGAAAGGGTCGGGTGTAGGAAAATGGAAACCAACCTTTCCTGAAAATGTGAGAAACAGATATTTAAGACAGAAAGAATAGCACAAAACCTCTTTTTTGTGTTCTCCCCTCATCAGAAGGAGGGGAAGCGTCAAATTGGACCCAGCGTTAAGGTAAAAAAAAAAAAAAAAGATGGAATAAAGTAATGAAAGGTGGAAAAAGCTAGAATTTAGGCGGTCTTTGTAAACCCAGAACTCTTAAGTCCCACTCTGCCTGGATTTTTACAGAGGAGAATCAAGTATAGTGGTTTGAATCTTGGAATAAGAGCAAAGAGAACTAGATTCAAATTCCTGCTCCACCACAGATTTCACAAAGAACTTTGGGACCAGTTGCTATTTTTCAGCCCAAACTATCTCAGAGGAAGTTATCATAAATAAATGGGCTTGGGATGATTGGATGTATGGATTAGGTTAATATCAAGTCACAATCCTGATTTAGAAACTACAATAGGCTGGTTGCCACAGCTTGCTCAGCCAAAACCAAAGCACATTCTTTCTTAGAGCAATGTGCAAACTCAGTCAGTTTGCAATCACTTACATCCACTTGACCCACCAGAGCGGGGAGAGAGGGGACGTTGCGGGTCCCCTCCTCTAAGCAGGTACATCAGGCTGGATCTAGAAGAAGGGCCTTCTCTGTGGTGGCCCCCTCCCTTTGGAAACTCATCTCCATGGAAATTAGACTGGCCCCCACTTTGACACGCTTTCACAAGACCCTGAAGACCTGGTTTTGCCAGTGGGCCTGGGGAACCCAGAGTGGGATGGAGCCCATCCAGTGGCTTATTTGATTGCTTGTTGTCACCCGGGGGGGGGGGGGAGGTATTGTTTTTACTCTTTTTAGATTGGATTTTCATTTTTTGTAAGCCACCTAGAGCAGTGATGGCGAACCTTTTAGAGACTGAGTACCCAAACTGCAACCCAAAACCCACTTATGCATCGTCGAGTGCTGGGTGGGTGCGGCCAATTGGGTGGGTATGTCTGCAGTGGTAACGGCAGACTGGGTGGGACTAAAAAGTTCAATCAATTCCAACTTTGCAAGATCTTTTTTTTCCCCCGCGAGAAGTTGAAATTGACTGATTGAACCTTTTTTTTGCACATGGCGGCGGAGGCCTAAAGCGAAAAGGTTTTATAAAACCCAGCTGAAGGCCTAGGACTGGGGCGATGGCGTGTGTGCCCACAGAGAGGGCTCTGAGTGCCGCCTCTGGCACCTGTGCCATAGGTTCGCCACCACTGACCTAGAGTCACTGAAAGAGAATGGGAGGCCATATAAATTCTCTAAATAAGTAAATAACAATCACATTGACCTTTTGATTTGTTTTAGCCAGGACTGCCCACTGTGATTGGTGCTCTTTCTTATCCCTGGCAGCTATCTGGAATCCCTTAGCTGGAGAGCTATGCCTCTTCTCCAATCTGATGGGACCCTCTCCCTTAATAGGGAACCCTTTTATCTAAATGTCATGACCCACGTATTGGAGTTGCCCACTGCATCCCTGTAAGTAGAGACACACTGACTGGAGGGATCCATCCTACGAATGGGAAAGAGAATACAAATAGCCCTCAAGTTACAATCGTAATGGCGCCTGACCATTACGGTCATGAGTCATAGCAGTTGCAAAAAAACAATTGTATGACTTTTTGGCAGTGGTTGTTAAGCAAATCGCCCCGGTCGTTAAGTGAATTACAGAGGTTGCTAGGTGGTCATTATACCAATCGCTTGCTATGGGCGTGGTTTTGCCCAAAACTGGAAGTAACTAGCAGATTTCAGCAAAACTATCGTAAAATGTGGTCAGGTGACCGCGGTGTCAGTGCAAATGGTCATAAATGAAGCTGTGCTGCTGTCACGTGACCACCTGGGGGACTGACCCTTGGAATTTCAGATCTGGGTCGTAAGTCCCCCCCCCACACTTTTTTTCGAGTCTGTCATAATTTCAGTCAGTTGCTAAGTGAGTGGTTGTAAATTGAGGACTACCTGTAGTAATCTAGCTTTTCTAGGGCCAAAGGGATAGAGAGGTTTTCACTCACATTCTGGTTGCCTCGTTTTCCCCATAATGCCAGCCATCCCTCGCCTCAGTCACCAATAAAAGGATGACGTCTCCTTCTTGGAAGTTGAGAAGGGTGCTGTTCTCTCCGGCCGCATGTGAGAAGATTGCCTGGACTCTCGGACGCTCGGAACATGGAGGCAGGATTGAAAGAGGATTAATGCGGGGCAGGGTCTTGTTCTCTACTGCGAGAAAGGGTGGGGAGAATAGGTGGAAATTAATGGCATTCCTGAGAGGTTGGGTAGGTTTCTCCCCTGCTGTTTTCTGCTTAAGCAAAGTAAACGTTCAAGCAATGTTTCTCAACCTTCACAACTTGAAGATGAGTGGACTTCAACTCCCAGAATTCCCCAGCCAGCAATGCTGGCTGGGGAATTCTGGGAGTTGAAGTTCACTCATATTCAAGTTGCCAAGGTTGAGACATACTGCCCTTGAGCAATGTTACCAGTCAGGTTTTACAAGTGCCCAGGGATTATGGGATTAAAGTAAAGTGCCCAGCCAGAATGCTGGAATTACAATCTCAGAGGAAAGGAAAATAGGAAAACACTAGATTGCTGCAGGTTGCTATAAAATACATGATTCTATCTAGAGAGATCACATATAGACCTCTTTTATAGACCTCTTAAACTAGCCTGCTTATAAAATTTGCTTCATCAAGCCTCGGGCCTGTAATTGGTAATATTTCTCTTTCTGCTTCCAGATCAAAATTTGGCTGGATAGAATCAACTTGAAACTGGTTTTTGGAAGAATATATTGAGGGTTAATTAACTGTTAACGATGACATCTTACTTTTGTCTCATTTTATTAGGGCAGTGGTCTCTAAACTTGGCAACTATTGTGTAGTAGGTTTCGTAGGCAATGACCAGACCGGCGTGGTACAACAGTGTTTATTAAGTCAGAACAGAACTGTCAACAACCGGCAAATGCCTGCAATTTATACTTTCCGCCTCTAGGGCGTCAGCCAATCGCGATGTTAGCTCGCTCCCGCCCAAACTTGAATTATTGAAGTTTCCCTCCAAAACAGTTGGAGGTACGTTAGTTTTACAACACATTAACATTAGTTCTTAATACATAACAGCAACTTTAAGACTTGTAGACTTCAACTTCCAGAATTCCCCAGCCAGCATGGCTGACTGAGGGATTCTGGAAAATGAAATCTACAAATCTTATAGTTGCTAAGTTTGGAGACCTCTGGATTAGGGAAGAGACACCAGGTTGCATCTCCAAGTAAGAGTAATTCCATATGGGTTCTTGTCTTTCCCTCACAGAAAATGCTGGACTTCTCTTTACATTTTTGCATCTTTTCAACCAGTATCCCCAGTTCCAAAAATGGCACAAGAATGAAAAATAGGTTTTATTCTTCGTCTTGCAAAGAACAGCATGTGCATTCTTCCAACACTCCAGATCAGAATTTAGTGAGAACGGGATGGATCAAGTGTCAAAATCCTGGAACTACAGGTTATCGTCGACTTAGAATATTCGTTTAGTGACTGTTCAAAGTTACAATGGCACTGAAAAAATGACTTATGACCGTTTTTCACACTTATGACCATTGCAACATCTCCGTGGTCATGTGATCAAAGTTTGGATGCTTGGCAACTGGTTCACATTTACAACAGTTGCCGTATCCTGGCGTCATGTGATCATCTTTTGCAAACTTCTGACAAGCAAAGTCAACGGGGAAGCCAGATTCACTTAGCAACCGTGCTATTAACTCAACAACTGCAATGATTCATGTAACAACTGTGGCAAGAAAGGTCATAAAATGGGGCAAAACTCACTTAACAACCGTCTCACTAAGCAACCTAAATTTGGGGCTCAATTGTGGTCGTACGTCGAGGACTACCTGCACTGCTAAAGGATACATTGGCTGAAAGAAGATGGACTCAGAACGGGATGCAAATTAGAATCAATGCAGAATACCCACCTACAGTTGCCAGGCGAGTTTCCATTGACATCTTGCGTGGCATTGGCAGAGTGCAAGAGTAGCTGTCAGCAATCTTGATTTGTGAAGTGGGCTGGGTGGGGGTCAGACCTGAGGTGATGGTGGTGAGGGGCTCACTGACTGGCAGGTGATTGAAGTCACGGGATCCCCGCCCTCGGTGCAAATCACCATTTAGCAGCAATGTTCCTTCCTGGATTGAAGTCCGCTATGGGAGATAAGTTAGGAATGAATAAACGCAGGGCACTGATGAGATCTCATACAGGTTTTCAGAAGCATCCCTTCTTCCTTTGTTTTTCCCCTGTAGAAGAAATGCCAGGAAGTCCCTCCTCATTCCTGTTCCAGGCCATATCAGAAGCTGCCATTTGGAGACCTCCATGGTTTTTTGAAACTCGAACCCAAACACTAAAGGCAAACGGAAAAGCTAACATCCTGTTTATCAGCCCTGACCCACAAACACTCACGTGATTTTGTCCCAATTCTAAAGGCTCTTCCAGGGTCTTGGAGACAAGGAGGGGATCCATGGCTGGAACAGAAATGCCAGCTGTGGTGTTGTTGGCTGTGAGCTTGACCAAAGCCAATGCCCGCTCAGGTAAACGAGTAGGTTGGGTGCATGATGTTTGCCAGACGGGCAGTCTGGCTGCCAACAGCTCCCGCACCTGTTACAAATGAGATGATGGTGGTCTGATCATCTTTTCAGCTAGCCAAGTTATACCCTTTTATATATAAATATTTTATTAATTTTTTTAGTTTTACAATCACAAGTACTTAATAAACAACGTGTTGTCCTGGGTCCATTAGTAATTCAGTGGTACATATTAACTTTTTCAATCTAGGCCCAATATTACACCATCCAATGCTTCCTCTCTTCTTCCGGTAGTACACATTTTTCCACATTAGGCAAATACAATTCTTATTGTTGTTAATACATATACAATTGAATAAACATCTTTGTTACATTTTCCTAATAATATCAATAATGTCAGTTTAAGGCTTCCGGTTCCGGATCGCGACACCAGCAGTCGCACGGAGAGATCTCTCTCTCCCACCGGCTGCTTTCCCTCCGCCGGTAGACCCTTAATCGGGTCGAAAGTCGCCCCGTAGAGGCGACCACCGTTAGAGGAGGCTCCTGCTCGACTGGGGAAGAGCGGCGGCTCTCCCCAGTTCGAGCTTTCTCCTTAGGGCCGCCGGAGGAAAAGATCGCCCAATAAAATGGACGATCACTTCGTCGCACCAGCTGAAAGCCAGAAGAACATCTAAGCGAAAGAACCCCCGTGGAGAATCCGGGTGAGACCTTTCCTACCCCCTTTTTTTTTCCCTAACTACTTTCCTGTTAAAAGCTTTCTTTGAACTATTTCCCTGTCGTGAGGAAGCAGCGTTTGGGCAATGGGGAAAAACAGCGTTGGGAAAAAATATATATAAATAAAAACCAGTTAATTTCGATGGACTATTTAAATTTTGGAATACTGAGGGGACCTGAAAACATTTTATTCTTGACTATTATTGTTACAACTACGCATTTATTATTTTGAACCCTTTCTTCATCTTTTTTTAACACGAAAAATAAAAAATCTATTATTTGGAAAGGAAAAAAAAAGATTTTTTGGTTTGCTGAGGACATCTTGTGTCGAAAAGTGGTACTGCAATTATATTTCTTTATGGCTGGGAATGGCTATGACCCTGAAAGAGTGATAACTACAAGATAACGGATGCAGCTGGCCTATTGAAAATTGAAGGTGAATGCTTGCTTGATTCTTATGAAGTAGAGCCTTCTTTAAAGATTAAAGATTAAAAAGCCTTATTACTATCGATATGGAACTTAATACACAACTGGACTATGAACTTATATTGGAAACAATTTTAGAAGCTGCAGAGGATGTGAGCTCCTATTTTCAATCCCTTTTCCCTACACTGAGAGAAACCGTGGAAACCACAAAACAAACTAATTTTATTCAACTTCCAACACAACCTATCGAGAAGTCTGATGACTATACAACAACTTCAACAGAGATGTCTGAAGCATCAATACCAACACCAACAGAGACTGACACTCAGATACAACTTATTCAAAATCGAGAAAAGGTGGATAAACAATTGGCAAATATAACATGGAATAAAACAGCTTTTACCATCCAAAGGCTATTAGAAGAAAGGAAAGAGAACTTTGACCAATTTGAAACGTTAAAGAATATGGACCTTTTAATAGTGTGGTTTGATTATGTAGGAACCTTACTATGGAAACCACTATGGCATAGAAAGAAGCCTAGAGTTAGATTTAAAAATGTATTTTAAAGTCTTATTTAATGGGATTAAAAAGGCTTTGATTTCTTGACTGACTTAACAACTAATGGAACACGTGAAATTTTTAAGAGGATACCCTTTGTAATATTACTCTGTTTTAGATATGATATGTATTGGAGAAGTAAACTTTATCTACTGGTTTAAAAAGATTTTTATAGATATAGAGGCATTGATAGAATATATATTTAAATTAGATAGAAATTTATTTGTTGGCCTGATATTTTTATTTTAAGAGAATTATTTGGAAATAAAAGGAGAATAAGAGGGATGGGTGATAAGAGAAAAAAATGGTATCAATGAAGAAGATATGGGAATGTTGTTGTAAGAACAATATACCAGATATAATTATGTAAAAAAAAAAAGGGCACCCGAAGTGTTAATAATATGTCTATTTAAGGCTAATTGAAATATAGTAATTGTAAGTTAGTAAAGCTTAAAAACAGGATTTGGATTTTTAGAATTGAAATGTAACTGATATTTGATAGGACCGTTTGAAACTTATATAGAATTTATTAATTTGAATATGTAAAATTAAATGAGGGAATTAGAGAGGGAAGTTTAAAAGACTTGAGTTGAGTTATATATTTGTGATTGTCTTTCTTTTTTTTTGGATGTTTAATATACCCACCTCCATGGTGGTTCCTAAGCACCTTAATGTTATCCCTGTACCCCTATAAAATCTAATAAAATATATTTTAAAAAATAATAATAATGTCAGTTTAAAATATCTTTTCTAACCAAAATATATCTTAATTGCATTTGCACTTAATATCTATTTGTTCAATTAATATCCTGTTTTTCCTGCTTTTTTTAAAATTTTAATTTCCCATCAGTGTTCAAAATGTCTCTTTCGCTTATAATTTCTCATAATAAGTTATATTTGGGTAACTAAAAGCTTCCCTTATTCAAACCGTCTTAGCATTTTCACATTTCCCTTCTCATACCAAAATATATTCTAGTGATAAATCCTATCTTTCTAGTTATAATAATACTTCTATTTCTAACAATTATCTATTCTCAGCCAAGTTCAAACATCTGATTAATAGCATAATATCCCATCTAATGGGTCAAAACCTCTATTTTCTTCAGTCTTACTCTAGCTTTCTTCCTTTGCCAACTAACTTTCCAAGTTAATGCATTTGAATCATCAAGTAATTCTTCCTCTATTTTTGTGTATATTGTTTGGAATAAGAAAGACAATTTGATTAAAGTATTTTTGGAAGGACGCTCAGCCCATTGATATTCATTAAACAGCCTCCCTCCTTCTCCAATTTCCCACAATTCTCCTAACAGCTCTATCTTCCATTCAATCAGCTCTTCTTTCTTATCCTCAAGTGTGTTCTGAGATCTTGACAGGTAAGATATCTTTTCCATTTCCAATATTATCGCTACATCTTCTAATTCTTCGTTTGTCTGTCTTTTAGTTCCTTTCTTTACGTTCTCCATCTTTGGATCTGCTTCCTCTGATTTTCCTTCTATTTTCTGGGTTGCTAGTTCCTTCTTTGTAGTCATTTTCTGAGTTTGTAGATTTAGATTAAAGAATTGTTCTTTTATCTCCTTTGTATTATTTTTAGTCTCATCATGAGCTAAGGCAATTGTCTCTTGTATTGATTTTAACATAGAAAGAATTTCTTTCTGAAATTCATCAACATTTTCTTGTTGGTATATCAAGCTGGGGACTTTGGGGACAGGTGTTAGGAATGGTTTTTTTACCATTTGAAGCTAAGTATGGAACATCCATTTTGTTTTTGTATGTAGTCTTTATAGTCCGATCTATTTAGGGATTTAAAAAGTTTCAGTCAATTGTCATTTGAACTCCTAATTATCCTGCCAGCCTATCAGTCCATCCTTAAGTCTCCCCTCAGCAAATATAAGTAAAGTTCCAATTTTTCAATTTTTTCTGTTCAATGAAAAACACATCCTTTCTGTCCAGAGGGAGAAGAACAATTAAAAATTGTTCATCAATCAAAGGTTTATAGTCCAAAGTATTCCATCATCTCAATCAATAATGCATGTTTCTTCTATAGGGAAATAGCTCCATGACACAACTCTAAAAGTCAGTTAGTATTTATATTCATAATCTAGGCAGGCCAGTTTCCAAATATTTTATTGTCTCCGCCACACAAATTAGCAGTCCAAGAGGCCCCCCCTCCTTTTCCCAGCTGCAGTCTTCAAAAGTGAAAGTTTCTGAAAACAACAAGAGTCTTATCTGAGTCTGGGCTTCCAGCAAGTTTCCTTTAGGCATAACAATTGTAGTGCTGTTGTTTGCCACTAGATGTTGTTGACACGTCTTCCAGCTTTTTACATCCAAACTTATATTACAAGTGTTTTAAGTCTCTTTAAAAAAAAAAATCTCAAAAGCACTTTTAGTCCCCAAATTTCAAAGTTATATATGTGTGTTGCTTCCAAATTAATCTTGTAATTTTCTCTATTTTCCCCCAAGCGATTAATTTGCCGCTTTTTTTCCCTGAGGGAATAGGGTAGAAATTCCCCTTCCCTCTCTCATCGGGGAGGATTCTTTGCGTTGGGCAGTTTTGTGCCAGGAAAAAGTCTTAAAGTCATAAAGATAGGATAGGGTCTCACCCAGTTCCATCCACGTTGTTCAAAAGTTGCTGGTTAATGCTTATTTTCTTCGGTTGTCAGCAGCTTCTGACTGGCCACACGAATGTAACCAGTCTTTCCCCCGCCGATTTGGAGGGCTTTCTTGGATCAAACACAAGGGCTGCTGCCTTCCTGCGATCAACGAGGGTCCCCTCCTTCTCCGTCACCTCTTTTGACCCTTTATAACAGTCATGTCAAACTCGCGACGTCACGTGACATCGCGCAATGTATCGGGACTGTTTTGCCATTGCCGGCAATGGGGTGGGCACGGCTTCCGTGTGACGCATCCGGCCCCTGGGCCAGCAGTTTGACACTCCTGCTTTATAGGGTCCCCAGCAGGGCGAAATCGAACGCGGAAGACGGAGCCCCATCTTCCTGCGCCCATTATGCTGCAACGTCAAACCGGAAGTCAAGCTGTACCCTTTCTGAGGGGTTTCTGGTGTTCTCTAAGCTTGGTTGTTTTCTTGCAGACAACAGTCAGACAACAATCAAGAAGTGAACAATAATCCAATCAAAGAACTGCCAAATAAGCCAACAGTAAACAACCCAACCAAAAACCTACCAAGACCACTTCCACTAACACCTACAGAGCAAGCCACTGATATATAAAAAGAGAACAAACCCCACTCCCTACTACCACTGATGTTACCTAGTTTGGGTAATGAAATGTCTGCAAGAAAACAGCCAAGCTCAGAGAGCACCAAGGACTCCCCATTTCAACCCTGAGCTACTTTCTCCTTTATCTACACCCTTTCTCTCTAACACTTGCCAACAGCAGAAAATCCATTGAGCTCTGTTAATGAACAATTGCTTCCTAGTTTGAGGAATAAAGATGTTGTCTTGGGTTCTGCTTGCCTTTGATTCCAAGTGTTGACAGGAAGTTTAGCTGCACAGTCATATGGCCTGGAAACTTAGAACAAGGAGTTAATGTATCCCTTCATTTAACATTCAGCTGAAAGATATGCTTGTGTGTGTATCTGAGACAACTATGGGAAGGGAATTTTAATTTATTGGTTAAACAGGTTTGCTGGGCTCCTGAGGAAAACTCTCCACTGAAGCTAGAATACGTTTTGGGAAGGAATCCTTCATTTGTGCTAATAGACAATCTCCTTCCATGCAACAGGAGCTACAAGAGAGGATTTTTCTTCAGCATTTCAGAAAGCAGGGGAAATTAAACCTGATGCAGTCTCAGTAATTATCACCAGCCCTAGCAGAAATGCCATTCATGTTGAATGAACAGGTGTCCTTAACACCACATCTAATTTCTTCTTTACTTTAGAGAAAGTCTATATTTATTTCCCACCGTTCCCTCTAGAAGTTCAAGCAGCAATATGTATTTTTGGTTTTCCCTCTGGGAATCAAGAACACATCTTGGGATTCTCATGTTGCCTTCCCCCTTATTTGATTCTACAAATAGTCCTTGACTTATGATCGCAATTGCAACAAAAAATTCTGTTGTTAAACAAGGCAGTTATTAAGTGAGTTATGCCCATTTTAGAACCTATTTTGCCATGCTTGTTAAGTGAATCACTGCAGTTGTTAAGTGAATCAGGCAGTCATTAAGTGAATCCAGCTCCTCCTATTAACTTCGCGTGCCAGAAGCTGGCTGGAAAGGTTGCAAATGGCGATCACATGACCCTGGGATGCTGCAGCCATTATGAATATATGCAGGATGCAATTTTATCACCGTAACCAATGATCGTAAGTGTGAGAACTGGTCATAAGTCATTTTTTCAGTCCTGCTATAATTTTGAACAGTCACTAAACAAATGGTTGTAAGTTGGGGACCACCGGTAGTTAAACATGGGGAATTTTATACTTCCACATTGCAAGAAGAGATATCCACAGGGATATTATCATAAAAGGCAGGATAGTGGTCACAACTGAAGTTTTTCTGACACCTCTCTTGCAAATATGGAACCACAACACACACAGGAGTCCTTGTTTCCAAAGTTTTGCTGGAGGAGGTCTAGGGCAGAGGTCCCCAATCTTTTGGGCACCAGGGACCGGTTCCGTGGAGAAAGGTTTTTTCCACGGACCGGAGAGTGTTTTGTGTGCTGCCTGCATCCCATAGATGGAGCTTTGCTTGTTTGTGCGGACCAGTTGCTGGCATGCCACGGCCCAGTACCGGTCCACGGAGACTCCTGGTCTAGGGTGAATTTGAGCCCAAAGCATATGTTAGGGGAGGGGAGGAGGGAAAAGAGAGGCAGCTCACCTTGCTGTGATAATTGCTGAAGTGCTTGGAAACAGCACACTGGCGGTCCACCAGGAACGAGTACCGGCGCCGTTCCTCCGTCAGGGCTGCTTTGTAGCCTTCCGCCACAAACCGATCCAGCTCGCTCTGCTTGGTGCTCATGATTTCCACATACTAAGGTAGAGAGAGAGAGAGAGAGAGAGAGAGAGTGAGAGAGCAAACACCTCCCAAATGATCCAGAGACAGGACAATGACCATCTTGTTTAATCGAGAGCAATGCTTCATGGCAGGTAGTGTCCTCAGGGTTGGTCATGCAAGTCTAGATCAGTGTTTCCCAACCATAGCCATTTTAAGATGTGTGGACTTCAACTCCCAGAATACCCCAGCCAGCAATGACAGAAGAACGGCGCTGGTATTCTTAAAATGGCTATGGTTGGGAAACACTAGTCTGGATGTTGCCCACAATGGTGCAATCAACACTCCCCCTGTTTTTAAGTAGATTGGACCTTAGAGTAACAATTTAGGTCCAATATCCCAACTTTCTTGACCACACCCTGAAGATACCCCCTTTGTATAGAATCTGGGTACCCCAAACATCAACCTTCTTCAATCAGGAGCCTTCCACCTGTGTGGAGACTACAACTCCCAGAATCCCCAACCAGCATACCCCACATCTTTGGAGGCAGCAGGCTCAATAATGCCTACCTCTCAGAGACAAAACCATACAAACACCAATCTTGCCTGTCGTGCTGCTCTTCTGATGCACTGTTTAAATTTCCAATATCTGCAGCAGAATTAAATGGTTTGGGTGGTATCAGCAGTGGTGGGATTCAGCCGGTTCGCACCACTTCGGCAGAACCGGTAGCTAATTTTTTGTTGCCCAGGTCCGGAATGGACTTCCGGTTGTTCACATATTTGAATCCCACCACTGGGTATCAGCCTCTTTCTCTACACGTTTACTAAGAGGTAAGCCCTACTAATGTGCAGATATATAGGTTTGGGGCTCTAAATAACTTATTTCAGCAAAGCTGAAGCTCAACTTTGGCTGGAAATTAAATGGGACTGATTGATTTTCAAACTGTTCTCAAAAGCTTCTGCATAATTTTAAGAAGCCACCATGAGCTGAGCCTGAATCAAAGGCATCTTTACATTGGTATATCTAAATAATTTGTGTATTTTACTCAGCAGTCTTAATAAGAATTTTTGCTATTATCATTGTCAGGCCCCCTGAAAAATGCAGCAGGTTAAAATTTGCTTTATATAAGTAGAATATACCTATTATTATTGCTGTTATGATATTATTACTGTTTCATACAATATTCTGAAGTCCTATTACAGCCTTTCCCACATCCCAACCCCCTTATCTGCAATATTTTATTGGTCGGTTATTTCAACTCCTGCAATTTGTCCTAAAGGCCAAAACCGAAATATTCTATCTTATATTCAGATTTTTACATTTACCAGACATAATTTCTCCCTATTTTTCTGTTCAAGCCTATGCTGGATCCTTAGCATACTGCATGACTCACACATATTATTATCACAAGCATATGGTTTAACAACAACAACAAAAAGTCCTTACATTCTCCGACATTCAGGGTCAAAGTGGCAGACTTTCAAGTTTTATTTACAAAAGCACAACTTCTTCCTTGGCCAAGAGATTCTGAAAAGCTCCCCAGAGCCCTAAGCAGGATTTTCTACAACTTTAAGATGCAGTATTTCGGATTATCATTGTAGACCAGCTATCACCATTTAGGAAAAGGTACAGTAGTCTGTCATTTTCCAGATGCATTAGATTATCCCACAATCTATGGCTGCTTTGTGCACAGATGATGAGAGGAAGCTGTGGTCCAAAACCCCAGAAGGGTGCAGGACCCCCTGATTTCTGACACCATCCTTAAATGAGGGGTCCTCTGACTCTCTGAGTTTTTTTTCTTGCAGACGTTTTTTACCCAAACTATGTAACATCATCAGTGCACTCTGGAGCATTAGAAGCACCGATGACATTATCTAGTTTGGGTAATGAAACGTCTGCAAAAAAATAACCAAGCTCAGAGAGCACCAAGGACCCTTCTTTTCAACTCTGAGCTACAAATATTCTCCTTCATTGGTACCATCCTTAAAATAAAAAAATAAAAAAAAGGATTCTCGGAAGACGCACCCTAAAAGGTTTCATGGAGCCTCCGCATGTCCTGCATGTATCATCGCAATCACAAAAAAGAGAGGAAGAAAAGGCTCAGATTTGTGTGAGGTGCTAGATTCTCCATTATCGGCACTAAATGCTGGATTCTCCATTATCAGCACCTTAGGCTGGCAGGCAGCGGGCAATCTCAGAAGATACGGGCAATAAAGGGTTATCCTGTGCCCCTTTCTTACTGCTCTCTCCCCCCCAGTTGAAGCAGGCCTTGATCCTGAAGTAATGGTTACTGTGGCAACAAGGTTGACAAAAGGAGCCCAAAGCTTGCTGTGGGGATTCCCAGGATGGGGAGGGGAGGAGGGGGGAGGGAAGATAAATAGGGGATGCAGGGCCCAGAGTGAGTCAGGGAGCCAGGAGGAAACAGTGTGAATGGAGGATGAATTCTGTCAGCTTGCCAGCCTGGGCACACCCGGCACATACAAGCCCACACTGGTGAGTGGCCTACTTCCTGGTGTGCGGCATTTGCAATACCGTGCAGTAGACCAAATGTCTGGCCTGCTTTTTGGGTGGTTGTTGTT
The DNA here is from genome assembly GCA_023970755.1 of Azemiops feae. Classification (NCBI taxonomy): domain Eukaryota; kingdom Metazoa; phylum Chordata; class Lepidosauria; order Squamata; family Viperidae; genus Azemiops; species Azemiops feae. Next base: position 713,013 of record JALGBA010004202.1, on the reverse strand, counting down.
GTTTTTTTTTTTTTTTAGGACTGCATCCATCCCCTTTAAGGTTTGGAGCGGAACAATTGAGGAGTTACTGTCTATGAGAAAATGGTGGTGCAAAAAGGAACACTACGGACACTTACAGGGCTCCAGCAAAGCAAATACATGGAGAAATAGGCTTCTATAAATCTTTAGCACAAGAACAGGGCCTATAAGTGTTCTGCATAAGGACAGGGCTTGAAAATGTTCTGCACAAGAACAGTCCCTGCAAGTGTTTTGCACAAGAACAGAGCTTGTAAATGGTTTGCACGAGAACAGGGCCTGTTCATGGACATTGTATGCAAAACTGTGTGTGCATTTGTGGGCAGGTGTGTAAAACAATCTGTGCATCAGGGTCATTTTTTTTTCCTTTTTCACAGGTAGCCCCTCCGCAGAGCTTATCTCTTTAAGCTCCAAATGGCCACAGAATATTAAACCCTTTCAAGACCTCACGTTCTTAGTGACCCCAATCTCAGGACCAGACAGCAACCCAAGGAGAAAGCAGTGACCCAGACGCGCATGGGAAGGGGAGGGAGCAACAGCTGCAAGGTTTCATTTTTACACTGTAGAAGACAGCAACTCCTAATGCACAGCTGAGAGGAAGAGGCCACTCTGAAAGATTGCAGAAACCCAATTTTCCAAGCACTTTCCCACTATACCATTTTTTGCGTCCAGATTGCATCAGTTTGCATTTTTAGTGCCATGACAACGCAGGCCTCAAATTTTGTCAGAATTTAAAAATGCGGCATATCCTTGTAAGATGTCTTAACTAGACACAGGATACGACAAACCGATATTCTTTGTACATGCCGAATTAATAAGAGTATATTTGGGGGGAAATGTGCTTATGCGCTGTCTAGGTTTTAGCATCTAATAGCATTTATTTAGCATCTGTGGCTATTCAACGCTCTCTGCTGATTAATTTTCAGTCAACCCACTTCCTCTTGTAAGTTCAGTTAGTGGTTATCATGTACACTGAAGCTACTCATATAGGTAGTACTGCAATGGCCGCTGTAAACCACAGTCTTCTGCACATGCCATTTGTAGAATTGCTTAGCATATCCCAATCTCGGGCTCTCCAGATGTGCTGGACTCATCCTATAGTTGTTAAGCAGCATGGCCTTTTTGGCTGATGGTTATGAGTACTGAAAGCAACACATCTGGTGATTGACAGGTTGAAGAAGGCATAGTTTTATGCTACTGTGTCATGCATTTCCTCACTGCTGATCCATATTAATGGCTGCTCTTGTGTCGTGCAGGGAAATATATGGTATGAGCACGATGCATAAGGTAAGTGAGCCTACCGATACAAAGGAAAACGGTATGGAATAAATAAAACCAGGCTGTAGTCTGTAGTACTAACAATTATGAATCAAAAATGGTGCTTTCAGTTGGCCTGGTTCACATGAACCCCACTGAATCATAAATGTGTTTGATTTGGGTTTGGTCCAGTGCCTTCTATGAATGCAGCCATTTGTGACTGTAAATCGGTGTTTCTCAACCTCGGCCACTTTAAGACATGTGGACTTCAATTCCCAGAACTCCCCAGCTAGCCATGATTTAAGCAGGAGCCATTCCAGCCTTTGGAGATGCCAAAGATTGAATTAACCTCTTAACTGATGAACCTGTTGACTTTTTTCTTGCCATAGCATGGAATGGTGTAAGGAAGAGCTATGCTGCTCACAGTTAGAATCATGTCATGGCCATAAAGTCATGAGTTCAACCATAACTATCTTTGGTAGCAAGGCACAGGAAAACACCACTGGATGTAATGCTCTACAGGTTGTCCTCAAGTTACGACCACAATCGAACCTACCCATTATGATTATTAGGATTGTAAAGCAGATTGTTCACATGCCTGAACCAATTTTACGGCTTTTTGGGGGGTGGTTGTCAGTCATTAAGCAAACCCATTGTTCGCTATGGCACAGTTTTGCCCCCAAACCGAAAGTTTTTAACACGTCAGCAAAATTGTCATAAGATCAGTGGTGGGATTCAGTCAGTTTGCACCGGTTCAGCAGAACCGGTAGCTAATTTTTTGTTGACTTCGCCGAACCGGCTGAAGCCCTAGCCCAGGGGTAAGCAACCTTGGCTCTTTTATGACTCGTGGACTTCAACTCCCAGAATTCCTGAGCCAGCATGGCTGGCTCAGGAATTCTGGGAGTTGAAGTCCACGAGTCATAAAAGAGCCAAGGTTGCCTACCCCTGCCCTAGCCCTTTTTCACAAGGCCCAGGCCCAGAACGGATTTCCGGAAGCGGCGTCCACGCAAAGAACCGGTTGTTCAACCAGTTGTTCAACGTATTTGAATCCCACCACTGCATAAGATGCGGTCACGTGACCACAGAATGTTGCAAACGACTGTAAGTGCAGCCATGTAGCTGAATCCCAGAAGTGTGGTCACATGTCTGGGGAGGGGGTCAACTGCCAGAACTTCAGATCCGGGTCGTAAGTCCCCTTTTTCAGGTAGGCCGTAATTTCGAATGGTTGCTAAGCAACTGGTCGTAAGTACCTGTGTTGACATTTACAGGGCACGGCTTCTGATTCTCAGTTTGATGGTTAAAATAACAGTACAGATAATCCCCGAGTTACAAGCGTTCACTTAGCGCTCGTTCGAAGTTACACAATAAATGTCCCCTAGTGTTTACGAGCAAGTCCCAAAATTACAAATGTTGCAGCACCACGGCAGTCATTCGCCCTTACAAACGACTGCAGAGGCTCTGCAACATTCACCCTATTCCCCCCCGTTCCCCACAACTCCTTCCCCCTCCCATCCTGCCACGCCAGACTCACTTTCCTTGCAAAGATCTGCTTCCTCACTGCTGCGGTTTGTTTGCCTTTGAGGGAGAGTCGACAGAAGCTCCTGGGTGCCATAATATCGCGCGAGTTCAGGCAGAGAATGGGTGCCTGAACTCTCACGAGATCACGGACCCCAGAAACTTTCATTCTCGGCGCGAAAAGTGTTTGCGGTACCTGTCTTCTGCTCTTCCCCCAACTCCTTTCCGCCACCACTGGAACACTTTTCGCCCAGACGGAGACCTGAGGAGACTGGAAGCTTCGTCTACATCAGACATGTCAAACTCACGACGTCACGTGACGTCGCGCAACTTATCAGGACGGTTTTGCCATTGCCAGCAATGGGGTGGGCGTGGCTTCCGGATGACGCATCCGGCTCGCGGGCCGGCAGTTTGACACCCCTGGTCTACATGCAAACGGGACGCTTGGAAATGGAGCGAATCGCTCCATTTCCAAGCCCCCATTTGCATGCAAATGGAGCTTCCAGTCTCCGTCACGTCTTCATCAGGTCTCCATCCGGGCGAAAAGTGTTTGAGCGCCTAGGGCAGATATGTCAAACTCACATCACGTGACATCGCGCGACGTATCGGAGCTTTTCCCCCATTGCCGGCAATGGGGTGGGCGCGGTTTCCTCGTGACGCGTCCGGCCCGCGGGCTGGCAGTTTAACACCCCTGGCCTAGGGGATGCTTGGAAGGGAACGATTTCCTCTTGCAATGTCATTCTCCCTTCCCTTCTCCTTCAAACCTACCTGCACTTCACGATCCCCATATTTCATTGGGTTTTTACTGTTCTGGCATTTCTTGCGCAGTTTCTTCAGCTCAGTCTGACACTTTTCGATTGATTCGGCTTTGGCACGATGCTCTGCTTGGTATTTCTTCAGAGTAGCCTAGAAGTCAGGGAAATGCGGTGAACAAGCTTTGAAGTTGTAGGGTACCCCATGGTTTACCCATCAAAGCACAGATGTTTCAAAAATTATGGTTGAGATTTGAATCCTATTTAACCAGAAGCAGATGGCCATACAAATAATCCTGACTGCTTTGTTTAGAGACTGTTCAAAGTTACAACAGTGAAAAAAAAGCTTTGTGACCAACCCTCACACTTATGATATACAGCATCCTTGGGTGACATGATTGTCATTTGTGACAAGGAGAGTTCATAGAGAATGAGAAAGTAAAATCCTAAGTGATGCTTTGCCAATTCACTAAGCGAGGACTAGCTGAATGTTGACAAGAAAGAAAATTGTATCTAATATGGTGGGGAATCAAAATCCATGCCAAATCAAGATGCTAGATTTCACAACTTGGTGTCCTCCAGACAGATCAGACTTTTAACTGACAGGGAGATTCTGAGAATTGAAATCCAGTACATGTGTTGGTCGTTAGATTCGGAAAACTGGGTTCCCTGAGGAATGCTGGCTGACTTAACTGTCAGGTGCAAAGAATCAGGCCCCTTTGTAAGGTTGCAGCATAGGACATTTATTCAAGCCTATCCACAAGAATCTGGTCAACACAAGTTCAACACAAAATTGGTGCCAGATAAAGGTCAACGGAAGTCAAGAGGGGTTGGACTTGGAAGTGCTTTATGGGAATGCAAGCTCATGACATGCTTAACTCCACCCTCCCACCCCAGCTTTGTCTGCTCTTCTCCTACACTAAGAAACCCCAAATTTAAAGCTGGGATCTCTTTAAGCCATGTTTAGTTTTGGCTTACCACATTGTGTCAACATGCCTTATGACAGCAGGCTATGCGAATTCAGCCATTATGAACTGGGTAAAATATATAATAATGAGGAAGAGGTGATAGGCAGCCACAGAGAGACAAATTTGAAATTGCAGAGTGGGGAGATGCAGACAAATCTTTTCACTTACCATCAGATACTTGATATCCAGCTCCAGTTTGTGTTCCAGTTGGGATAGCATCTCAGAGTGGAAAAATTTCAGCTAAGAACAAGGGATGGGAAAGCAGAAAAAGGCAGATGACAATCAGACAAAGGAAGATCTGTATTCCTCCCTCCCTCCCCTCTCTTCTGGGTTCCAGAAATGGCTGCAAGACATTCAGAAGGTACTGGGAAAAATGGGCCTGCAGGTCCAATCTAGGACATAAGAAGAATGTAAAGCCAGAAAAAAGCAAGCTATTAATCTAATATGGGCAGATCTGGTGCTGGGCTAATATCACATATGGATACTCACCGTCTCCTCTAACTGTACTTGCATCTGCCTGTGGACTTCAGCCATTTGGAACAAGGTATCACCTGAAGGCCAAGACAACTGAAGGGTTAATGCACCCAAAGAAGTCCCTCCACATTTAAAGATCTTTTTGTACCCTGCCCCAGGGTAATCTCCTTTGGAGTTAATTCCATTCCCTGAAGAAACAGCTTTCAACTGGAACCAGCAAAGCCTTTCATGCTCAAGAGCAGGGTTTCTCAGCCTCAGCAACTTTAATGCTGGCTGGGGAATTCTGGGAGTTGAAGTCCACACAGCTTAAAGTTGCCAAGGCTGAGAAACCCTGCTCCAGAGAACTTTGGAGAAAGCTGTGTGCATTTTGCCTTGAGTCAGCAACCCGTGATCTGCATACTTTACTTACGGTACATAAAGATTAAATTTATGTAACACGGGTCCCCAACCCCCAGACCACGGCCCACTACTAAGGCCATGGGAGAAATGAGCAAGCATGCGCATGTGAAGCTCACTCGCAAGTAGAAGGTGCTTGCGCTCGTGTGCAAAGCTCCAATTGCGTGAATGATGCTTGGTGCGTGAGCGCCCTCCGCTCGTGCGAATGGAGCTTCGTGCGCGAGTGCAGGCACCCTTTGCTTGCACACGAAGCTCCATTCAGGTGAGAGGAGGGCGTGCGCACACGCTTCCACAAATGAAGCTGTGTGTGCGTGTGCGTGCCACTCACCCCCCCCCCCATATGCCAGGCCAGGCCGGCAGGCTAGAAAGATTGGAGACCACTGATGTAATATACAGATAATCCTCAACTTACGACCATTTGTTTAATAATTGTTCCAAGTTATGATGGTGCTGAAAAAAGTGACTTATCACCAGTTTTCACACCTATGATCATCGCAGCTTTCCTGTGATCACTTGATTGCAATTGGGGCACTTGGCAACCATCTCGCATTTACATTTGAAGAATCCCAGAGCCACGTGGTTGCTATTTGCGACCTTCCTTGCCAACAAGCAGAGTCAAGGGGGAGGATGGCAGGGAAGGTTGCAAATCGTTGTCATGCGTTGCCTCGCTTAATAACTGTGACAAAAAGATCATAAAATCAGATGACAGTCATATGATATCTCACTTAGCAATCATACCACTTAACATCAAATTTTCCAGTCCCAATTGTGGTTGTAAATCGAGGATTAACTGCATAGGTAGGCTTCTATTTATGACCACAATATAGCCCAAAATTTCTGTTGCTAAGTGAGATATTTGTTAAGTGAGTTTTGCCCCATTTTATGACCTTTCTTGCCACAATTATTGCAGTTGTTAAGTTAATAACACAATTGTTTAGTGAATCTGGTTTCTCCATTGACCTTGCTTGTCATAAGGTCACAAAAGGTGATCACACCACCCCTCATGAACATAGGCAGGCATATCCCCACATAAAAAAATACAGGTACTTAGGAATAACTTAAGAGACATGCAAAAATCTAATGATTTAGAACAGCCTTTTGCAACTAGTCCCCTCCAAATGTGCTTGATATTTACAAGTCCCATCATCCACAGCTAGAGTACCAGGCCTAATGTTGTACTTGCCATTTACTGATCTAGGTCCACTAGTCTGCCTACACTTAACTTTATTTATAAAACATGTTTTAATTAAACCCAGGTCATCTGCTCTATAGCATAATGTTTGCTATAAACATAATCTGCATTCCAACAACTCCTGTGGTCCTCAACAAAACGCTAGAGGCATTCATAGAAAATAAAATGCTAAAAATCCCCAAACCCCCAAATAACTTAAAGTAGATTAAGGATAGTTATACAATTAACTGCATCAACAATAACCCTGTCCTTTGACTCTACCATACTTATTGATATTTGAGGGTGGGTGGGTTCTGACAATAATTAAACATGAAAAAAATCCCTATTTTTCTCTCAGCTGCAAACGGCATGTTTGACAACTCTTCCTCACTATATACCTGTACAGCACAAGCAAAATTTCCCAGCTGATTCTGCTGAACACATAACTAAGTTCTTCATTTCAGTTTGCCTTAAATGCATGGAATTACTTCTCTCTGGGGGTGGTTTCCATGATGCCACCAGTATAATTTGGTTGCCAAATTATAAGGGTATCCAATCACATAATATACATATGCAAGCCAGAAAGAGGGAAAGTAAACAGGTCACAAGGCCAATCTTCATAAGGTAAACCAGTCTGTCTCAACTTTGGGCAACTTTAAGACATGTGGACTTCAACTCCCAGAATTCCCCAGCCAACAATACTCAGGCTACTATATCTGGGCTGCAAAAATCCAGGCAACAGTTAAATGGCCACATAAACATGCAAATAATCGTCAACTTATGACTACAATTGAGCCCCAAAGTTTCATTGTTAACCAAGGCAGTGGTTAAGTGAGTTTAAGTCAATCACTGCAGTTGTTAAGTGAATCATGTGGTCATTAGGCAAATCTGGCGTCCCCCATTGACTTTGCTTCTTGGAAGATGGCTGGGAAGGTCACAAATGCTGATCAAATGACCTCGGGAAAGTGCAACTATCATAAATACGTGTCAGTTGCCAAGAGCCCGAATTCTGATCACGTGACCACGGGGATGCTGCAACTGTCCTTAAGTGTGAAAGATGGTCCTAAGTCACTTTTCAGTGACATTGTAACTTCAAATGGTCACTAAATTAATGGTTGTAAATTGAGGATTACCTGTATTTCTTCCCACTTAGTGCCTGCTTGGAATTTTGTACCCTAGATATGTAGCCTGATTGGCTAACTCTGTCCAAAGCTGTTTTAACCTTCCCCAACCTGACACCCCCTCCCGCACCCCCCAATACACTGCCAGTGTATTTCCTTTATCAATACTGGATAAGAATTCTGGGAGCTGAAGTCCCAACAGTTCTGAAAGACATGGGACTTCAGGTTAGGGAAGGTTATTTGTGTTGTACTTTGTGACGTTCTATAGAAAATTCTATAGAAAAATAAAACTAATTAGTGGTAAAAAGGAAACCAGGCTATCAAAGAACACAGTGGCTGGACCAGTGGTGGGATTCAATCGGTTCGCACCGGTTCAGAAGAACCAGTAGCTACATTTTGCTGAGTTCAGAGAACCGGCTGAATGCCCGCCGGAAGTGCATGGATGCCACTTCTGGAAGTCTGTTCTAGGCCTCGGAAGCCTGGAGGAAGCCTCCCAGGCCTAGAACGGCCCACCGGAAGTGCGTGGATACCACTTCCGGAAGTCTGTTCTAGGCCTCGGAGACCCAGGCCTGCATCCAATAAGAGAACCGGTTGTTCAGGTATTTGAATTGTTGTTTTGGAAGAGACAAAACAGATCAATCAAGAAACCTACCCAGCTCTTTGGATCCTTGGCTGTCACTGGCCAACTCACCAAGTTTCACCAAGGCATCAAAGTAGCCTTTGGCAGCAACAGTAACCCCTGTAAAGGTGAACAGGGAGTGGGAGAGAACAGACATCAAATAATGAACTTTGAATACAAAAAGTTTCTCCTGCAAAAAGGATCAATGCTGATCTAATTCAAAGTCAGGGAGTTGGAATGAGGTATTCCCTTACCTGAGAGGGCTTTTTGATAACTTTTCCCCATGGTAACAAAATTCCTTAAACTTGGGTTGAACTGGTCCAGAATCACCTTGTCAGAACAGGGAAGAAAATAAAACATAAAATATTCTGGCCTGATACAAAATTAAGCACCTCCACAATCTCTCAAGAAAGCCTGAAACGTGTTGTCCCAAAGGTGCTTTTTTAAAAGGCAACTGGACTTTTTTTTGTTTTTCCTTGAAGACATTTTGCTTCTCAACCAAGAAGCTTCTTCAGTTCTGACCGAATGGTAGAGAATGGAAGCATTTACATTCCTTGCGGTCGTGACCGCAAGGAATATAAATATAAATATAAATCCTTCCATTCTCTACCATTCAGTTAGAACTGAAGAAGCTTCTTGGATGAGAAGCAAAACATCTTCAAGGAAAAACAAAGGAAGTCCAATTGCCTTTTGAAAAAGCACATTTGGGACAACCATGACCTGGATGACTGAGAATCTCCATAGACCTGAAATGTTTTTTTTTTTTTACTTTCCCACTAGAATTTAAAAGTACATAAACTTTGGCAAGACTGCCTTTATCAATCTCTGAGCTTGAAGGTGGATGCAGCTTTTTGGGAAAAAAGGTCCAATATATGTACGACAACCATATTTTCTTTGAAACAATAAAGGAATAAACCTGAAAAAGTGGCATATCTTAAAGAGGCTCATAATGACAAAAATGTAATTGTTTATGTTTATAACTTTGCTTTACAAATTAAAATTTAAGAGCAAAACCAAGAAAAACATTATAAAAAGCACATATTCTAGTACAGTGATGGCGAACCTTTTAGAGACTGAGTGCCCAAACTGCAACCCAAAACCCACTTATGCATCGTCGAGTGCCGGGTGGGTGTGGCCCATTGGCTGGGTGTGGCCCATTGGGTGGGCGTGGCCAATTGGGTAGGCATGGCTGCGGTGGTAACGGCAGACTGGGTGGGACTAAAAAGTTCAATCAATTCCAACTTTGCAAGATCTTTTTGTTCCCCGCGAGAAGTTGAAATTGACTGATTGAACCTTTTTTTTTTTTTTTGCACATGGCGGTGGAGGCCTAAAGCGAAAAGGTTTTATAAAACCCAGCTGAAGGCCTAGGACTGGGGCGACGGCGCGCGTGCCCACAGAGAGGGCTCTGAGTGCCGTCTCTGGCACCCGTGTGCCATAGTTTCGCCACCACTGTTCTAGTATCTAAAATCAAAATATACCTGCATTTATTTAATAAATACAGTTCAATTTCCATATTTTTTACATGAATGTGAAAGACTTTTAACTGTTACTATTTGTATGGTAAAAGTTAAATGACCCAAATAAAGGACAAAGGTGAGTTTTTGAAAAGTAAACCTAAAGGACAGCTTTCTGGGTAAAAAGAACTATAATATTGTAACGGACTTAAGGTCACTGTAAATATACATGAAAGAGAAGAAAATACGAGTTATGTGGGGAGAGATACATTGATCAGAAGTATGGAAAAGATGCAGAAGTGAGGAGAATATGTTTTTGTATGTATCTGTGTGTGTGTATATGTGTGTGTGAACTCATCTCACGTAGCAAACTTCAAAAACAGACAAAGATTTGCATAAGAGGCTATAGCAGTTCTCAGTTGGTATATTTGCCCTTTATACTACAGTGAGTTTCCAGGTATATTAAGACACAGCAACGTGTGTTTCAGCTTTCTAATTGGGTCCTAAGCAGATCTGTATCAGAGCTAATAATATATTGGGTTATGTATTATAGTATTATAATACTATAGTAGAGTATTGTAAAGGTGAGGATAAGGGTGAGAATCTTCTCAACTCCTCTTTTATTCTACTTCAGAAGCGGACCACATTCTTGAAAGCAAAGCTTATATATTTGGCCTGTGGGGAGCGCAATTAAGGGTTAAAATTGGAGCCTTAGGTCAGTGATGGTGAACCTATGGTACGCGTGCCAGAGGCGGCACTCAGAGCCCTCTCTGTGGGCACCCGCGCCATTGCCCCAGCCCCGCCTCCCCCCCCCGCGGTCCCTTCCTCACCAGCAGCCCCCCTGGAGGAGAGTCGCCCCCGAGCGTGGCCCACGCAGAGCAGCGCAGCCAAGGACATGGCAGCCAGGCAGTGGGGACAAGACTCCGCCCTTGCACCCCATCATGCGCAGATGATACTGTGGGGCGCGGGTGGAGGGCATGGCCGCCATGGCGCTACTGGGCCGCCTGGGCAATCTGCTGCAGCAGGCCGTGGAGGCAGTGAGTGGCCCTGCGGGGGGGCCTGGGGCAGTGTTTGGGCACTCGGTCTCTAAAAGGTTCGCCATCACTGCCTTAGGTCTTATAGGAACATACCATCCCTTAAAGCCCCATAAAAGGTGAAAAACACTGGCATTTTAAGAGGGGGAAAGAGTGCCTAACAGTTGCAAAAAGGTGTGCTGGGGTCCATGCATAGCCATAGATTATTCACCTCTCTCTCATTACCTCAGATCATGCAAGTGATGGGTTGATGCTTAGCAGGAGTCAAAAAATGAAGATGGTACCCACAATTGTCAATCAAACCCTTGCCCTTTTTTATGCGTGTTTGACCCCTTCCCTTCAGACATCCCTAATGCTTGGAGAGAAAAGGGAACATTACAATGAAGTGCATGTGGATTAGATGAAGAACAGCAGGAACAAGAATGGATGAAGGGCAGATCACTAGAACAGGCCGAAATGCAGTGGCGGCAATGGGGAGAGGAATGGATAGATGGGGAGACAAAGGAAGCATGATTGAAAAATGGCAAAGGGAAGAATTTGTTTTATGAATTGTCTGCATATCTGGAAGAAAATTTGGGGGGGACCACATTTGTGATAAGAGTTTGGCCAGGTCTTCTATTGTAGTGCCACAAAGCAATCTCCCATCTGTAGGGGGCCAAACAGGGAGGGTGAAAAATTCCAGATGTTGACTGTGGTCATGTGATGAACATACCACCCCTTCTTGAGGTCTCAGCCTAGCCTCTTTTTATACCTGTCCCTCACAAGGACCCAGCTGTTATTTTGACTCTTCCAAACTTTTATCTCCTCTTGAACAGACCTGCCCACCTATAAACTTGAAATCGCATCAACGGGTTGGTCGATGAGTCACAGGAATCTTTATGAGATAAGAGCACATCTGTTCAAATCCCTGGCATACGTGCCTGGATGCCACTAGAATGCTCTTCGGGGAGAACATTTCCTGCCTGCAAAAATCCAGCCCTGCAGAGACCTTGTAGGTTCTTCTAGAGAGGCCGATCTCTCCTTGCGGAGATACTTTTCTTAAAATTAATGCAGAGAAATGACATCCCCTCCTGAACTCAGAAGTAATACAAAAGTCAGTCAGTTCATTCCTGCCACATGTGGCTGCATGTATAATCTGGCCTGTGTCATCACCTATGTGGGGCATGTTCCTGCCTGGCACTAAAAAAAGGCATCAGGTCAAAGATAAGTCTCTGCTGGCTCCCGTTCAAGGCATCTCCCTCTCCTTGTCAAAGTCAACAGCCAAACCATAAACAGTGATTATTACGAATGAAGGCAAATATACCTGTCCCAGCATAATGTTGCAGGATGCAATCTGGGATGGTCACCAGGACTAGAGGTTTAGTCTTCCAAGTTTTTGGACTCCTGCTGGAGCCCATCCGCGGGGAACTTCTATCGGAATGTGCACAAGTCCGAAATCTTGGAAAACTAAACCTTGTAGTCCCAGTGACCAGCCCAGATTAGATCCTGCAATGATTAATTACTTAGTAATAATTATTTATAATTGATAATTATTAGTAGTAATTATTATTTTGAGAAGCATGTACAGTAGTCCTCGACTTACGATCAAAATTGAGCCCAGAATTTCCGTCGCCAAAGCAAGATAGTTGTGAGTTTTGCCCCATTTTATGACCTTTCTTGTTTGCACTTGAATGATTGCACTTAAGTTAATAACATGGTTGTTAAGTGAATCTGGCTTCCCCGTTGACTTTGCTTGTCAGGTCGCAAAAGGCGATCACATGACCCCGGGACACTGCAACCGTCATAAATATGAGTCGGTTGCCAAGCGTCTGAACTTTGATCATGTGACCATGGGGTTGCTGCGACGGTCATAAGGTGTGAAAAGTAGTCATAAGTCACTTTTTCCAGAGCCATTGTCACTTTGAACGGTCACTAAATGAACTGCTGTAAATCGAGGACTATCTGAATCCACAGCTCATTGTGAAACAGGGTTTGAGTGCAGATTTGGTCCAGAAAAATCAGGATGAACATCTATGTCATTCAACCAATGGGTCTAATAAAGTCTCCATCTGTTCTACCCTGTTCTTCCTGTTCTATTCTATAGGTTTGTTGTAGTTCCCATATCCTTCACCTTACTGCAAAGACTGGCATACCATATTCCCATAATGTAAGAAATATTGGTGAGTATCCACCATTATAGCCTTGGCATAGGTCCCATATCAAGTCTTGACCTTAGTGCAGAGACCGGCATAAAATACCTCCATAATTTAAGAAATACTGGTGAGTATCAACATACTCCAGCTTCCCATAGGCATTACTATCCTCATGATCCCAATTCTGCAGACCTTGAAGGAGCTTTTCTCCACCCACCCTCATAAAAGGGACGGCTTCGCCCCATGTCACGCCAAATGTGGCTTTCCTGAGTTATGGCAGCAACAAGCGGGGAGCACAGGAACCCTGGCTGATGCATGTTTCCTTTACCGATAAGAAAATAAACCACTCAGTTGCCATCAAGATAATTGGGGAAGGGGAACCAAATGTTTCAAAGGAGGGTGAGCAACAAATGGGTTAAGTTTTCTTTTTCATCTCCAGCCAAGTTAGAGGGGGGGGGGGGGTAAGGGATTTGGCATGAAATTTCCATCATTTCCATTGGGGGAATGGGAGGGGAGCACCATCACCAAACTCCTCCATCTTCACCAGAACCTAACTCAGGGGTCTTCAAACTTGGCCCTTTTATGACTTGTGGACTTCAACTCCCAGAATTCCTCAGCCAGGAGTTGAAGTCCACAAGTCATAAAAGGGCCAAGTTTGAAGACCCCTGACCTAACTTGTCAAGTTCCTTGTCTTCTTGTATTGATATTATTATTATTATTATTATTATTATTATTATTATTATTATTATTATTATTATTATTATTATTATTATATTATTATTATTATTATTATTGATGATGATGATGATGATGATGATGATGATGATGATAATAATAATAATAATAATAATAATAATAATAATAATAATAATAATAATAATAATAATAATAATAATAATAATAATAATAATAATAATAATATTCTGCTTTTTTTCACGTGTGAGCTCAAGGAAACTTTCCTAGAGATTCCGCCGGTAGTTTCAAAGAAGGAACCGAGTCCCAAAAAAAAATCTTTGACGAAGTTTCCCCTACATTTTTCCAGCCACACGCCAAAATTCGCCGCGGTTCGGACTCAAGTCATGAAGCCGAAGCAAAGACAGAAGAAGGCTTCCCAATCGCCATTCGCCGCAACGGGCGTCCTAACCGCTACAAACCATTATATCTATCCGTTAATAGCGGAATCAAACGGTGTTGTGTTTTTTTTTTCCGCCTCCCGTCTCTGCAAGTTCTCTGTTTGGTTTTAGTAATTAGGCAGTGGATTGTTCACAGGAAGAAAAGGAAACCTTAACTAGCTCCTGGTATTAATTTTGCCTTGAAGTCTGGCATTTTCTCGGCATCCAAAAGATGGTACGGGGGGAGGGGGGGAGCGCAGCGGAGCTAGGGGGCTTCCTGGAACATTATGTCCCAATTCCTTACTCCTCTCTTTCCACGCACCTCCGGCTGCTTCTACCCCCACCCACCCTCCGGTTTTTAGGAGGCGAACAAAAGGCTGCTAAGACCGTCCAGGAAAGCCAAAATGTATGATCCAGCGCAGAACCAAGGCGGAAGGGAGGGAAGAGAAACTCGGATAACGAATTGAGTCTGGGGAGCAGGAAGGGTGTATGTATACGGTATGCCGGGAGGCGGGAAGGAGGTAAGAGAAGGGGGAGGGGGCGAGGCAGGGAGGGATCGATCGATGGGACCAGCCAAATTGCGGAGGTGGAATTAAACAGGAGAGGAGAAAGACGGAGGGAGTCATGGAAGGAAATCCAGGGACATGGGGAGGAAGAAGAAGAAGAAGGAGCAGGAGAGACGGGAGGGAAAGGAAGACAGAAAGAAGTTTTGGAGAACAACCTGTAGCAAAAGTATACTGAGTGCGGCTCACCCGATAGACGTTTTCGGTCAGCCGGTTCACCTCCTCCGAGCGGGACATGATGCCTGGGCGGTCGGGGAGCGCCAGGGGCCTGGACGGACGGGCTGGAAAGGGGGTGGGGCGGGGGGGGGAGAGCAAGGGGAGGGTCTTAAAGTGGGGGACGTAAAGGAGGGGGAGAAGCAGCCGGATCCACCAGGGAGCAGAAAGTCAAAAGCGGCGCCGGTCTCAGCTGTATGCTCGGCACGCCGACCTCACAGAGGTTTAGGGCTGCAGACTTTGTCTGGGTGTTTTGTCCTTGGGGTGGACAAGCTTGTCTCCAGAAGTAAACAACTTGCCTCCAGAAGTTGTGGATGCTCCAACACTGGAAGTTTTAAAGAAGAGATTGGACACTCAATTTGTCTGAAATGATATAGGATTTCCTGCCTGAGCAGGGGGTTGGACTAGAACAGGGTCCCCAACCCCCGGTCCGTGGACCAGTACCGGGCCGCAGCATGCCAGCAAAGCCCCATCCACGAGATGCAGGGAGCACACAAAACCACGTGGAAAAACCTCTCTCCACAGAACGGGTCCCTGATGCCCAAAAGGTTGGGGACCTCTGGACTAGAAGACCTCCAAGATCCGTTCCAGCTCTGTTATTCTGTGATTCTGTAAGGGTCTCCTACTTGAGCAAGGATTGGACTAAATGACCTCCAGGGTCCCTTCCAATTTTTTTATTCTGTTATTCTGTAAGCATCTCCTGCTTGAGCAGGGGTTTGGACTAGAAGACCTCCCAGGTCCCTTCCAACTCTGTGATTCTGTGATTCTATTTGGCCTGTGAACATACGGATGAACACTAGTGGCGCTCCAGATGTTTGCAGCCTGGATCTGAGAATCTTAACCCAGACATCCTGTTTGAATGAAGTGGAAGGAAGCGGATCAACCACTCCCCGAATCTGTGAAGCGGGCCAATATGTGTGTGCGAGTCCATACATAAATCAGAATAGAGCTGGAAGGGACCTTGGAGGTCTTCAAGTCTAACCCCCTACTCAAGTGGGAGACCCTATACCACGGGTCGGCAACCCGCGGCTCCGGAGCCGCATGCGGCTCTTTGAGGCCTTACCTGCGGCTCCGGAGCCTCCTCCGCCATTTTGGCGAGCGCATGCGCGCATGCGCGGGCGGGTGCGGGGGTGCGCGCGCGCAGGTGCGCATGCGCGAACGGCGCGCACGCATGCGCGAACGGCGCGGGTGCGCATGCGCGGGTGCGCGGGGCGCGCGCGCATGCGCGAACGGGGGCGCGCGCGTGCGCGGGGGCGCGCGCATGCGCGAACGCGCGGCTCCCAGCGTTTTTTTTTTTTAAGCTAAATGGGTCCGTGCGGCTCATCCGACGTTTCGGATGGCCGACCCATGCCCTATACCATTTCACAGGTGGTTGTCCAGTCTTTTCTTTAAAACCTCCAGTGATGAAGTACCCACAACTTCTGAAGGCAAGCTGTTCCACTGTTTAATTGTTCTCACTATTAGGAAGTTTCTCCTTAATTCCAGGTTGCTTCTCTCCTTGATTAGTTTCCATCCATTGTTTCTTGTCTTTGCCTTCTGGTGCTTTGGAAAATAAGTTGACCCCCTCTTGTTTGTGGCAGCCCCTCAAATATTGGAATATTGGTCTCATGTCACCCCTAGTCCTTCTTTTCTCTAGACTGGCCATACCCAATTCCTGCAACTGTTTTTCATATGCTTTTGTCTCCAGGCCTTTAAACATCTTAGTTGCTCTTCTTTGCACTTTTCCCAGTCTCAAAACCTTTTGTGTAATGTGGTGACAAAAACTGGATGCAATATTCCAGGTGTGGTCTTACTAAGGTTTTATAAAGCAGTACTAATACTTCATGTGATTTTGATTCTATGCCTCTATTCATTCAACCAAGGATTGTATTAGCTTTTTTGGCTGCTGTCGCACACTGCTGGCTCATGTTTAAATGATCATTCACTAGGACTCCAAGGTCCCTCTCACAGTTACTGTTTTTGAGCCAGGTTTCGCCTAATCTGTACTTATACCTTTGGTTTTTCCTGCTTAGGTGTAAAACCTTGCTTTTCTCCACATTAAAATTCACGTTGTTGGATAAGGGCCACTGTTCAAGTCTGTCAAGATCTTTTTGGATTCTGAACTTGTCTTCTGGGATGTTGGCTATTCCTGCCAGCTTAGTGTCATCTACAAATTTGACGAGTTCCCCTTCTATTCCCTCATCTATGTCATTTATAAAGATATTGAAGATATTGAAGATTACTGGGCTTAAGACAGAACCTTGTGGTTCTTTGTCAAAGAATGAAATAAGATTGGTTTGGCATGATCTGTTTTTAACAAATCTGTGCTGGCTGTTAGTTATATCTTTATTTCTTTCTAGATGTCCACAGATCTGTTTTTTTATTATTTTTCCCAGTATCTTCCCAGATACTGATGTTAGGTATTGGTTATTCCCAGATATTGATGTTATTGATATCATACTTGATAATAAGTATCCTGGCTATGCTGGAAATCTGTAGAACAGCGGTTCTCAACCTTGGCAGCTTGAAGATGTGTGGCTGGCTGGGGAATTCTGGGAGTTGAAGTCCAGACACCTCCAAACTGCCCAGGTTGAGAAATGCTGCTATAGAGTGAATCCCACTTTCTCTGAGGGAACTTCCATGCTTACAAAAAGTTACTAATGGCCACAGATAGAACCATCGTTCTAGCCATTGTCTATCCACTGCAGGATGAAGGCCTCTTCTGCATGTGTCCAATCAATATGGTGTTGAGCTTTCCTTTGCCAGTTGGGCCCTCAATACTTTCTGATGTCATCCATCCATCTTGTTTTAGGTCTCTCTCGTGGATGCATTTTATCAAGCAGGATCCATTCTATGACTGCTTTGGTCCACCTGCCGTCCATTCGTCTTGCTCTATGACCAGCCCATTTCCATTTCAATTCTTTTAGTCTTTTGATGGCATCGTATATTTTTGTTATACGATAATGAAAATATAGTGGTTACTTCACAGATACAGACTATCTATCTATCTATCTATCTATCTATCTATCTATCTATCTATCTATCTATCTATCTATCTATCTATCTATCTATCTATCTATCTATCTATCTATCTATCTATCTATATCTATCTATCTATCTCATCTATCTATCTATCTATCTATCTATCTATCATCTATCTATCTATCTATCTATCCTATCTATCTATCTATCTATCTATCTATCTATCTATCTATGATATCTATCTATCTATCTATATCTATCTATCTATCTATCTATCTATCTATCTATCTATCTATCTATCTATCTATCTATCTATCTATCTATCTATCTATCTATCTATCTATCCATCATCTATCTATCTATCTATCTATCTATCTAATTCTACATATATCTATCTACCTATCTATATAGCTATCTACTATCTATCTCATTATCTATCTATCTATCTATATACTATCTAATCTAACTGTCGTCTGTCGTCTGTTCTGTCTGTAGTCTGTCTGTCTTGTTGTCTGTCTGTCTGTAGGTCTGCTGTTTTTTTTTTTTTTTTTTTCAGTATTTTCTGTCTGGTCCGTCTGTCTGTTCTGCGTCTGTCTTCGTCGTCTGTCTGTCTGTCTGGCTGTATGTCCGTCTGTCGTCTGTCTGTCGTCTGTCTGTCTGTCTGCCTGTCTGTCGTCTGTCTGTCTGTCTGTCTGTCTGTTTTCTTGTTCTGTCTGTCTATGTCTGTCTGTCTGTCTGTCTGCTGTCTGTGTCTGTCTGTCTGTCTGTACGTCTGTCGTCTGTCTGTCTGTCTGTACTGTCTGTCTGTCTGTCTGTCTCTTCGGGTCTGTATGTCTGTCCGTCTGTCTCGTCTGTCTGTCTGTCTGTCTGTCTGTCTGTCTGTCTGTCTGTCTGTCTGTCTGTCTGTCTGTCTGTCTGTCTGTCTGTCTGTCTGTCTAATCTATCTAATCTATCCAGGGCTTTTTTTCTCATAGAACGCTTAGAACGGAGTTCCGGCACCTTTTTTGGATGGAACCTTGTAGGGTAGGCAAGGTGGGTTGTATGACATGTGTGAGTTCCGGCACCTTTTTTTTTTTTTTACAAAAACACTGTATCTATCTATCTATCATATACATATACATACATACATATATATATATATGTGCTGTATTATAAAGGACAGTCCTTTATTTCACAAAGCTGTTTTTTGGATTTCTTTTGGTCCTTTAAGCTTTCCATATGCATGGTGCCAGGTTATGCATAGCCTTTCACAATCTGGACGCTGAATTGTGTGTTTAAAATAATTTTACCAGTACTAGTTTGATTTTAGAGTTTATTCATTTGCATCCTACCTTTATTATCTTTATAAATAACTCAAGGTGGCAAACATATCTAACATTAGAATAGAATAGAATAGAATAGAATAGAATAGAATAGAATAGAATAGAATAGAATAGAATAGAATAGAATAATAACTTTATTGTCACTTTGAATGTACACTAATCGGCATACATTAAAATGAAATTTCATTGCATACAGCTCTCAAAGGGTCACCACGTTCAATACACATTACATAAATATGACATAAATAAATACAGAATTATGCATATACCCACATATATTACATGACACAGAGAAACAACAGTCTAGTTCAGGTTATGTATACATGTGCATGGCGAAAAAAACGAATCTTGCGAGTTTACCAGACGGCTGGCACAGGGAACAAAGCTATTACACAATCGGGTAGTTCTGCTAGAAATACTTCGAATATTCCTTTGTCTTCCTATTTTCACCAACAATTATCAAAGAAGTATTATTAGAATAGGCATTTTCAGAGCTTTTTTTTGTCATAGAACACCCAGAACGGAGTTCCGGCACCTTTTTTGGATGGAACCTTGTAGGGTAGGCAAGGCGGGTTGCATGACATGTATGAGTTCCGGCACTTTTTTTTTTTTTTTTTTTTACAAAAAAAGCACTGGGCATTTTTATAAAGTTTTGCTCTAAAATGCTCCTTCGTAAAACAAAGTAATAAACATTCACCATTTTTCTTTATCCTCATGAGCCCCTCTTTCAGGTTTGTCCTTTACTTTTTCCCAGAAAATATGGTCACCGTAAATAGACATCACCATTGAAAAGCGCCAATGAGCATAAATCACTAAAATAGTTGACTAAAACATACAAAAGAAATGGACATCCCTGTCTGCCTCTTTCCCCCAGTCCCTTTGCCCAGCCGGATAGCCTTGGAAAAAGGGACTCTAGGCTAGCAGTTACTTATCACCTCCAGTGTTTTCTCTGCTGGCAAATGGCCTTGGGGAGGGGCCCACAATGGAATTCATGAACTCCTACTGTTTGGCCACTTCCTTCTCCCCCCCCCTCCCCTGCAAGTGGTGGGTGCACTGCTGGAGAAAGAAATGAAGGCGAAGGCCCTCCTACTTACATTACCACCTCAGTAGAACTGATGGGGATGGTCCTTCCAGTAGGAAGACCATTGGGGTCCCTTTAAGAAGGGGTAAATCATTCTTGGGATTAAGTAAAGAAATATTGGGCCCAGGTCCGTGTTATAATGCAGCAAGTTCTTAAAATTAACATAACATTGAAACCTGAAATTTCTCTTTTAGGATTATTGGATCAGGAGTTTGAAAAAAGATTTTGAACTTCGTTATTGTACATGATGACCTGCAGGAAGAATTCTGCAGGCCCAGAAAATGGAAAGATAGTCAACCTCCACAACAGAGGAATGGAGGAAAAAAGTGACAGAGCTAGTAGAGATGGCAACATTGACTGTTTTAATTAGAGAAAAGAAAATATCCAGTTTTGTTTCTACTTGGAAGTCGTTTCTGGACTTTGTGCTCGAGGCAGGAAACCCCCCCCCCATAAAGTCTTGATTTGGGGTTTTGCCGATTAATCTACAGATAACCCTCAACTTATGACCACAACTGAGCCCAAAATTTCTGTTGCTAAGCAAGGCAATTGTTAAGTCAGTTTTGCCCCATTTTACGACCTTTGTCACAGTTATTAAGCGAATCATTGCAGTTCTTAAGTGAACTGTGTGGACATTAAGTGAATCTGGCTTTCCCCCATTGACTTTGCTTATTGGAAGCCAGCTGGGAAGGTTACAGATGGTGATCACATGACCCCAGGACACGTGAAGAGATGCCAGTTGCCCAGCGCCAGAAATTTGATCACGTGACTTTGGGGATGCTGCAAGGGTCGTAAGTGTGAAAACCAGTCATAAGTCACTTTTTTCAATGCTGTTGTAACTTCGAACAGTCACTAAACAAATGATTGTAAGTCAAGGGCTACCTGTAGTTTGTTGATACAGAAATGACTAGTGCCTGTTAAGTTGGTAAAGTAAAAAGTTGAGGCTGTAAATTGCATTTTGCATTTTGCTGTGCTGAAAAATGTTGGAAGTCAGTGCTTTTTTTCCCTTTCCACCTTTGTCCTACACCTTTCTTTCTCTTTTCTTTCCCTTCCTCATTTTCCTATTATCTTTATTTTAATTTGTATTTTTAAACGTCTTGAAAAAAAAGAAAGGGTAAATCATTAAGAAGTGTCAGTTATGATTTTTCCATTTTGACTACCAGGCAGAAATACTTCATTTTCAGCATCAGTTTTATGTACCAAAGAAATGTAGCTGGTTCATGCACCACACTCAGTGACTTTGAGAGGTCATTATTCTTTATTTTGTCGCAGGCAGAAGACAATTTGGACTGGTCCAAAGAATGGTGTTGCTAAGACTGGAGCTACTGGTGCTATTTTTGTAAATAACCACTTGTGTATTTCCTCTGCAAGGGAATTGAGGCAGTGGTGCGGATCAAATGCCTCCAATTCCCAACCTCTTTCTCCCATCAAATAATTCTCCAGTCCCAAATTTCCACCACAAAGTTACATTTAGTTAAATGCAGTTGAGAGCACTTTCCCAAATTTTCTGCGTAATGGCCTCTTTGACCAACTCTTGGTTTTGCTATGGTACCATAAAGATAGATGGAATTCAGCTTGATTCTCCTAAAGGGGGTCCACTAGTGTAATCCAATTTACTTAAAGAATGATTGAAAAGCAGACTGCTACTTTATAATTCTGCTATAGTTAAGAAGGTGGGTTTAGCTGCTAGATATTTTCTGATTTTCTTGATGGAGCAAAGCACCAGCTATCTTTTGGTTCTGATACACTTTCTATAAAATGCATAATCAATGCTCAGAGGCTACACAACACAACAAGGCAAAGAAGGAACAAGAACTTCCAAGCACAAAATGTAAAATATTTCTCTTCAGTCATCTTCTCTGCTGTGCCTAAATCCAAGTTTTCCTTCAAGGCAGTAATAAATAACTAATTTGACTGGGCTCTGGATTTTATGTGGAATTCTTGGCGTGCAAATGTTTTTCATCTGTTTTCAGATTTGGCTTTCTTGGCTTAAGAAGGATTTTCTCGTATCCCCATGTGCAAAGCAGCATGGTCACCCAGTTACACCTTGTAATTCCGGATTAGTACAAGGTTTGTAAAATTCCGCATATCTGGTTGTGTTGGTCAGGAAGATCCAAAGTAATTTTTTCTTCCTCTTTTTCTAGAACTGGGCTGAAGAAGTAGTTTTGGCTTTCCAAAGGTAGAAATTTCTGTGTGGTTAGACAAAAGGATTCCGGATCAGTTAGCGCAGGGCTTTTCAACCTTTTCACCCATTGTACCACTTTTAGGATATGGCGACATCCGAGTGCCACCACTCGCCTAGCAAGGTGTCAAAAACTTGATGACCAAAAAAAGGAAAAAAGTGATAAAGTACAGGTAGTCCTCGACTTACAACAGTTCGCTTAGTGATTGTTCGAAGTTACAATGGCACTGAAAAAAGTGCCCCCCAAGCCACAGCCGAGCAAGACACCTGCCTGCCCGCCCGGCGGCGCTCTTCCTCCTGTCCGAGGTTTCCATTGTTGTTAGCATTTCTGTTGAGGATTGGCACCCGGGGTGGGGTGGGGGGTGTTTGGTTTTTATTCCCCCCCGTCTGCTGGGTGGTTGCAGCAGGTTTTGGTCACTTCACATGACCCTGGGACACTGTGACCGTCATAAATATGAATCAGTTGCCAAGCATCTGAATGTAAATCACAAGACCCTGGAGATGCTGCAACATTCCAGTTGATCGGCGCTTCTTCTGGGCTCAGCAGAAGCGTCAGGATCAGTGCTGCTTTCCAGGTGATTGGTGCTTCTTCAGGGCTTAGCAGAAGCACCAAGATCAGCACCGAGCTCCAGCTGGATCCTGGCGCTGATCCTGGCGCTTCCACTGAGCCCTGACAGCCCGAAGAAGCGCCGATCAGCTGGAAAGCGGCACTGATCGTGGCGCTTCCGCTGAGCCCTGACAGCCCTGCAGCTCCAGCCATCTCTCGCTCAGGCTTGTGCGGTGCTGCTACTGGTTCAGCTCATTCCCCTCCCCCACTACCACTTTTCCAGGATGGTCGCGTACCACCTGCCAGGTGCCAATGTACCACAGGTGGTACCCGTACCACTGGTTGAAAAGCCCTGAGTTAGTGGGTTGATGGCAGGCTGTCATAATATCATGCATGTAGTCTTCATAACCATTTATTTAGCAACAATTCCAAGTTACAATGAATGCTGGAGAAAATGGCTTATGATCACTTCTCGCACTTATGACCATTGTAGCATCCCTGAAGTCACCTGATTGCAATTTGGGTGCTTGGCAAGTGGCATGCATTTATATGATGATTGCAGCATCCCAGGGTCTCACTATTGCCATTTGCAACCTCCCCAGCTGGCCTCCCATAAGTGAAGTCAATGCAGGAGCCAGAAGGAGCTTGCAAGTCATTGTCAGATGACATCTTGATTAATGACCATGGCAAAAAAAGATTGTAAAATGCCTCGCTTAATGACCGCACCGCTTAGGAACAAATTTTCCAGTCCCAATTGCAGTTATAAGTCAAGGACTACCTGCAGTAGGGAACCCTTGGGAAGTTTAAAATGACACACACCCCCTTCTCTGTCTGAAACATTTATGAAGGCAGCTCAGCTCAGCTTTTCCTTGAGCTCTGACTTGCTCAAGTGGTTGTAGATAAGCCACAAAGTCACAACTTCCCCTCCGATTTTTCATGCTGAGATAATAACGTCAGAGGTGGTTGGTTGCAAGGAATATTGAGATGTTTGAAATTAGCTCCATAAACCAGGGCGGGATATTAATGGCTGGCATTTGGAGGTATCTGTCAGCTCCCCAAATTCTCCAGCTTCACCTCCATTTCCAAGCAAAGGAGGAATGATAAGACAGCAGAGAGAAAATCTACTTGACAGGCATTGCACCATAAATAATTAACAATGATTAACCAAGGCTTTTTGTCTTCTACTGAAGTGGCCCCTAACCTTTTGGGCACCAGGGACTGGCTTCATGGAGAGCCGTTTTTCTGCAGACTGGAGGTTTCATGTACTGCCTGAATCCCGTGGATGGGGCTTCGCTTGTTTGCACGGACCGGTTTCTGGCATGCCATGGACTGGTGCTGGTCCACGGACTGGGGGTTGGGGACCCCTGTTCTACTGACTGAAAGTGACTTCTGGAGCAATTTTTTTTCAAACTGTGATGTAAGAAACTTGAGAATTTGATGGGGTTGTATGACAGATTGAGGCAACTTTTTTTTTCTTTTAGTATCGCTTTGCCTTTTGAATAGGTATTCTGAGGTTTGGTTTGGTTTTAACTAGCAGCTCTCACAGTCCAAAAATGTCCAAGACCCTGTTCTAAAGCCATCTAACCATCATTGGATCAAAGGAACAGTAATAAGAATCAACTTTGTATAATTATATATTTGCAATTATATCATTTGGTCTAGTGGTTAAGGCACCAGGCTAGAACCCAAGAGACTGTGAGTTCTAGTACCAACTTAGAGATGAAAGACTATGGGGCCAATCAGCAGGAGACTATGATTTCTGTTCCTGTCTTAGGCATGAAAGCTGGCTGGGACACTTTGAATCAATCACCAGAGATACTATGAGTTCTAATCCTGCTTTAGGCTGAAAGCTGGCTGGGAGACTTTGAACCAATCACCAGGGGACTGTGAGTTCTAGTTCTGCCTTAAGCATGAAAAACCATTTGGGTGCGTTGGGCCAGTCACTCTCTCTCAGCGCAACTCATCTCATGGGTGGGTGTGGGTGTTGTGAGGAAAATAGGAACAGGAAGGAATATTAAATACATTCGCCATCTTGGGTTACTTATAAAAATAAAGGTGGATAAACAAAGAAGCAAACAAATGGTTACTCTTGCTCTTTCAGCCCAATTTACCTCACAGAGTATTGTTGTAAGGAAAATGCTGCAAGAAGAGGAAGGAGAAATATCTGTCTTATCTACCTTGAGATACTTATAAAGGTAGGATTAAAAAAATCTAATGCACATGTGTATGTGTGTGTAAATTCAGGCTGAAGAATCCTGTTACGAAGATGCTCAACAATAAGTTCCTAGTGAAAGAAAATGTCCCTTTTCAATACTTTTTATTCGTTATTTACTGCTTTGAGGGTACACCTTTCCTCCAGGAAGACATACACTGTTTTCGCCATCATTGTAAACCACTTAAAATTTGTACAATGAGAAATGTACAAATACATAAGTAATTCCTGCCTCCCAAATCAAGCTGCATTAATCCTACTTCGTTCTAGGTGCAAATTTCCTTTTTGTGTGGGATGCAGGCAGCAAATCTGAGTTTCCTATTGTGAAAATCCACTTCCAGAACTGTTACCCTGAGCATCCACAAAAAATGTACATAGCCGTGACCACAGGTTCAAAGCCCCTGACTCTTAATGCATTGATATAGAAATGGGGGGGGGGGGCTTTCAATGTGTGATCACAACTGCTGTCTTGATTTTGTTAATCCACATACCCATACCTGGGCATTGCAGCAGAGGTAATCTTTGAATGCAGTTGTTGGAGGACCCAACACCATG
The DNA here is from genome assembly GCA_023970755.1 of Azemiops feae. Classification (NCBI taxonomy): domain Eukaryota; kingdom Metazoa; phylum Chordata; class Lepidosauria; order Squamata; family Viperidae; genus Azemiops; species Azemiops feae. The sequence goes on along the minus strand of JALGBA010004202.1, from coordinate 687,360 downwards.
TTTCCCAACCTCAGCAATTTTGAGATGTGTGGACTTCAGTTCCCAGAATTTTCCAGCCAGTCTGGGGAATTCTGGGAGTTGAAATCCATACATCTCAAAGTTGCGGAGGTTGGGAAAGAGAGACCTAAGGGACAGATGCTGTTGGTCAGCAAAGCTCAATTAGGGATGAGATTAATACGGAGACAGATTCCCAATAGTGGTTTACTACAGTAGCCACACTACTGGATGCTGGGCACTAACAACATTGGCTCTGCTTGGCAGGGGGTTTGGCTGGGCTGTGTCTCCCTTTGTTGCTTTGTGGGGCTGGCGTGATTCCCAGCCATGCAGTGCCAGCTCTGGGCAATTCATTTTTTCCCACGGGATTCGGTCCAGGACCCCTGTAGTGTGCCAGTCCAGGGCCTCAGACTTTTCAACTGCTGATCTTAAAACCTGTAGCAGTAGAGCTGCATGTACCCTATGTAGTGAGAGGCCATTTTGTGGCTGGGGGATGCCCTGCCTCCTGCTGGCTACAACAAACAATTGCATTTCTAGGAAAGGGTGAATAAACCCCCTGCTGAAGACATGGGAAAAATGGCTTAATCTCACAACACGTGGACAGACTTAGCCACAGTTTCAACTAGGAAACGGCGAGCATTTTAGACGAAGCCAAATCAGAAATGCCAATGAACTTCTGGAAGCTTGGTGTTCAAATAAATCAATCCTCAACAGATACATAAGAGATAAACTACATTTAAACACCATTCAAAAGAGGTAATAAATACCTTAGGAAGAAAATAAAAATACTAGAGGCATCTCCTCCAGCAATCCACATTCAGAGAAGCAGAGGTTAAGAGCAGACAAGCAGTCAGGCGGCAAATAATACAATAAAAGTAGTCCTCGGTTTACAATGGTTCCTTTAGTGACTCTTCAAAGTTACAACGGCACTGAAAAAAGTGACTCATGGCCATTTTTTACACTTACGACCGTTGCAGCCTCCCCATGATCACATGATCAAAATTGAAATGCTTGACAATTGGTTCATATTTATGAGGGTTGCAGTGTCCCGGGATCATGTGATCACCGTTTGTGACCTTCTGACAAGCAAAGTCAATGGGGAAACCAGATTCACTTTACAACCGTGTTGCTATCTTAACAACTGCAATGATTCACTTAACAGCTGTTGCAAGAAAGGTCGTAAAGTGGGGCAAAACTCACTTAACCAATGTTTCACATAGCAACATAAATTTTGGGCTCAGTTGTGGCCGTAACTCAAGGACTACCTGTACTCTAATCCAGAAGGAAACCATACCTCCACCAAAACAACTGAGCAAACTACTTGATATAAAACCAGCAGCAAATCCCACACTCCCTCACACTGATGAGGTTATTTAATGGGGTAATTAAATGTCTGCAAACAAACAACTAAGCTCAGAAACCACCAAGGACTCCACAAACCCCAGCTGGGTCAGAAGAACAGACAGAGAGGCCAATGTGGTGGACCCACAATACAGGCAGCCAACCAAAATTGGGAGCAAAATTTCTGTTGCTAAGCAAGGTGGTTGTTACAACCCGATTTTACAACCGTTTTTGCCATGGTTGTTAAACAAATCACTGCAGTTGTTAAGTGAATCACATGAATGTTAAGCAAATTCAGCTTCCCTCCCCCCCGCCCCCCTTGGCTTTGCTTGTCAGAAGCCAGCAAGGAAGGTTGCAAACATGACGCAGAGACACTGCAACCATTGCAAACACATGCCAGTTGCCAAACACCTGAATTTTAATCATACTGTATGTCCGTGGGAATGCTATGACAGTCTTAAGTGAAAGGATCTTTCACTTAAAAGTCATTTTTTCAGTGCCATTGTAACTTCAAATGGTTACTAAATGAATGGTTGTAAAGTTGAGGATTACTTGTACTGCTTCCAGATTAAAACAACAACAACACTGAATGGTTATATTCCCACAACAAGCTACATTCAAGTCCCAAAGATGCTTGTTCACAAGGCAACTGGACTTTATTTTCCTTTGAAGACGTTTCACTTCTCATCCATTCAGCTCTGACTGGATGGTGGGGAATGGAAAGATTTATACTCCTTGTAGACAGCTGGTCATTTGCATTCTTTTAGTGAGTCGTTGAGGCCACTTGGAGGTTTATCTGTGTCCTTAAGGTCACCTGAGTGGTGCAAATGGGTGTGTAGCCTTCTTGGAACTGCTGAAAGGACTGTGTTGTAGACTGGAGATAGATGATGTTGTATCCCTCCCCCCTCTGTTGACTCTCTAAAACAGGGCTTTTCAACCTTTTTACCGATTGTACCACTTTTAGGATATGGCAATATTCGAGTACCACCTAGCAAGGTGTCAAAAACTTGGGGACAAAAAAAAAACCTGTTCAAAGTTGCAATTGCACTGAAATGACTTATGACCATTTTTCACACTTATGACCATTGCAGCAACAGGGTCATGTGATTTATATTTGGATGCTTGGCAACTGATTCATATTTATGATGGTCACAGTGTCCCAGGGTCATGTGACCCCCTTCTGCAACCTTTTGACAAGCAAAGTCAATGGCAGAGCTGCTGGTGGCCAACTGCTAAGGCGGGACTTCCTTCCCTCCCTCCCTTCCCTGTCTCCCTTTTTCTCATTCCCATCTCCTTCTGAAGGAAGAATTTGACCCCCACCCCATATTTTCCCTGTTCCATATATTGATCAAACAAGGAAAGGCCTCCAGAGACAGAAAAGACAAGCTGCTGAGTGAACTAGCTTAAAAAGGCACTTCCCCTTTAAGAATTAGCTACTGGCTAGAAAGGAAAGTAAGGAGCCCAGCTGGCACTTAAGGAAGAAAAAAAAATGTAAGTACTGGCTGCCGGCTAAGGCAGCCTCCCCAAATGGCTCCATTTATAAGTAAAATCTGCAGCTCCAGAGGACTCTCTCACTGTAAGTCTTTGCCTGTGCTGGCTCTTTCCCTTCCCCACTACACTTGGCTAGGCAGGGCTGCATACCACCTGCCACTCATTAATGTACCACAAGTGGTACGCGTACCACAGGTTGAAAAGCCCTGCTCTAAAACACGGGTGTCAAACTTGATCGTGTCACGTAACTTGTCATGACGTATTGTGACTTTTTTTACCTTTGCAGAGCCGGGGTGGGCGTGGCCTGAAAATGACGCATCTGGCCCACAGGCCACCAGTTTGACAACCCTGCTCTAAAAGAATGCAAATGACCAGCTGTCTGCAAGGATTATAAATCCTTCCATTCCCCCACCATCCAGTCAGAACTGAAGAAGCTTTTCGGATGAGAAGCGAAATGTCTTCAAAGAGAAACAAGAAAGTTCAGTTGCCTCGTGAAAAAGCATCTTTGGGACAACCATGACCTGGATGATTGAGAATCTCCATAGACCATCAAGCTACATTCGAACAACCACTATTACATCTGAACCTGCTGGCCTGGATTCTCACTGTATGCTGAATCCCAAATGCCCAATCTTTTTTAGCCAAGCTGAACATGTTGTGTGAATGGAACACGCCAGTTTCCTCAAACTTGCTGAAGGGAATAGCTTTCCACTTCTATGAGCTGTCTGTTGCTTTCCCACATTTCCCTTCCCTGCCTCCAGCATTGATTTAAAAGCCAAAGAAGGTTGTTTGTATTCCTCATTCAATCTGAGAAACTGTGACTTTCCCACACCATCGCCCTTCCTCTCAATAGAGGAACTGAGGGAATTTGTCACATTTTTGCAAGACCTCACTTTGTGTGATCTTTTGCAAGACCTCACTTTGTAAGATCAAAAGTCCAGTGGTCTTGCAACCAAGCCACTCCTGAGATGTTTGGATAGCTGGGAGGTGGTTACCATACTTGATGGTGAAGATGCTGCAATGGTTGTAAGGGCAAGGGGCGGCAATAGGTCACTTTTCTCAGTGCTGTTAGAACTTAAAGTGGCCGCTAAACAAATGCTTGAATTTGAGGACTATCTGTGCAGAGAGCTCTCTTCTGCCAGTAAACCACATTTAGATTTTTCACCCAAACCCTTTTGCTTCTCCCACTAAACGCATTCTAAAAAACCAACAGATTGCCATCAATTTCCCCCCCAAAGAGTACTTATCAATGCTAGAAATAAAAGCATTGTTACAAGAAAAATCTGGTCTGTTCCATGGCCAGGTAAATGAGCAGAGGATGCCTGCTTGAAGTGGAGGCAAATTTATTTGACAGCAAAAATGAACACACAATTCAGCTGTGGAAGGTAGGCTAGGAGGTTAGGAAGCTAAGGATGCTACTAAAGGTAGTCCTTGACTTACAATAATTCATTTAGTGACCATTCAAAGTTACAACGGCATTGAAAAAAGTAACTTATGACCGTTTTTCACACTTACAACCATTGCAGCATGGTCATGTGATCAAAATTCAGATGCTTGACAACTGACTCATATTTATGACGGTTGCAGGGTCCCAGGGTCATGTGATCACCTTTTTCTACCTTCTGACGAGCAAACCCAATGGGGAAACCACATTCACTTAACAACCGTGTTGCCAATTTAACAACTGCAGTGATTCACTTAATAAGAAAGTGTCAAGAAAGGTCGTAAAATGGGGCAAAACTCACTTAACAAATAAATGTCTTACTTAGCAGCAGAAATTTTGGGCTCAATGGTGGTCGTAAGTCAAGGACTGCCTGTACTTATAGGAACAATGGGCTTTGATCATGGAGTAAGATCCATTCCTTGTCCTGGTGTGTGTGATCTTAGATGTATAAATCAGGGCTTTTCAACCTTTTCATCCATTGTACCACTTTTAGGATATGGCAATATCCGAGTACCACCAGTCGCCTAGCAAGGTGTCAAAAACTTGATGACACCCCCCGCAAAAAAGGAAAAAAGTGATGAAGTACAGGTAGTCCTTGACTTACAACAGTTCGCTTAGTGACTGTTCGAAGTTACAATGGCACTGAAAAAAGTGCCCCCCACCCCCACCCGGTGGCGCTCTTCCTCCTGTCCGAGGTTTCCATTTCTGTTGAGGATTGGCAGTGGGGGTGGGGTGGGGGGGTGTTTGGTTTTTATTCCCCCCCATCTGCTGGGTGGTTGCAGCAGGTTTTGGTCACTTCACATGACCCTGGCACACTGTGACCGTCATAAATATGAATCAGTTGCCAAGCATCTGAATGTAAATCAGAAGACCCTGGAGATGCTGCAACATTCCAGCTGATCGGCGCTTCTTCTGGGCTCAGTAGAAGCGCCAGGATCAGCGCTGAGCTCCAGCTGGAGCCTGGCGCTGATCCTGGCGCTTCCACTGAGCCCTGACAGCCCTGCAGCTCCAGCCATCTCTCGCTCAGGCTTGTGCGGTGCTGCCACCGGTTCAGCTCATTCCCCTCCCCCGCTACCACTTTTCTAGGATGGTCACGTACCACCTGCCAGGTGCCAATGTACCACAGGTGGTACCTGTACCACTGGTTGAAAAGCCTTGGTATAAATCTCTTCCTTGGTGTGGAATTTTAAGAGGGATCTTAAAATTCGGGGTGCAGTCTTAAGTTCTCTTATCTTGAGGGGAATTCTCTTTTAGTTATGTTTGCTGAGGTTGGCTGATTCCTAGATAGATGCATTTAATCAATTGCAGCCCGAGGGTCAAATGGAGGCAGAAAGAGCTTAAAGGTTTCTCGGTATCTTTTATTTGTAGTTTGTCAGTGAATCAGAGATGATTGGGGCTGATGTGTGACATCGCTGGGGAGGGGTGTCATTGGGTTTCTTATCTTCCAACAGTATAAAGAAATAAAGTGGTGGGCTCTGATGCAGAACAGATACAACATTAATGTAATAAAGTTTATTTGTTTATTCATCATATTTGTACAGCTGGCCATCTCACTTATAGTGACTTATCTTATGATCAGTCTGACATTCTGCACATAGAGCGTGCCATTCTATTTTTTAGCTTAGTTATAAAAGCACAAAATTTGCATTAATGAACATATATTTTCTGCTCAGAAAGTTCACTTTTAGAAACTCGGGCGAGATCAACTTTTAATCCTAAAGAATAGCAGCAAATCTAGTGCTCTACAGTGAGAAAGAATTCTTAAAAGATCAAAAATATGAACAACGGACCATTGGAGACTGGGGATCTAAAAAAAAATAAGATTATCCCTGGTTGAAGTTCTGTTTTTTTTTAAAACAACAAACTGTAAAAACATTTGACGGTAAAAAGCCACGTAAGTTGGGAAAATTGGAGCATTTGACATGCAAAGAAATAATTTGTAGTATATTCTTATGAGTTTGAGTGGCAACATGGAGAGAAACTTAACAGGACTTCTAAACAAGCCAGGAAATTTTGGGTTCAAATACATACAAAAATACAAAGAAATTTAAAGGCTAATATTCAGCTGAAACCAGAACTCTTCTTATTGGGATTAATGGACAGACAGTTTAGAAAAGAGACATGGAAGATTATTTTTATAAATGATCTCTGCTGTGAGATTGCTGTGTGCTCCAAAATGGGAAGGTTTTGAAATACCCACAGTATAGAAATGGTTGGTGAAGATGACGGAACTAGCAGAGATGGCAAAATTAGAGAAGGATCAATTCCTGAATTTATTAGTGACTGGAAACTCCTTCTGGAATTTTTTATTAAAGAAAGAACAAGCCAAACTTGTGATTTATGGATTTGATTATTAGGGTAGATTATGGAAAGAAGGAAATTATGATGCAATTTCAGAGACAGAGAGAGAGAGAGAGAGAGAGTAAAGTACAACTGCATTTATAACTGCTCTTAGAAAGATCAAAAGCCACTTCTTTATACATTTTTTGCTTTCTTTTTCTGTCTTGTTCACTTACTTATTCTTTTTCTTTATTCTTCTTAGTGTCAACTTAACATTTGGACTGTTTTTGTTCTGTTGAAAACCTCCTTATCTCTATCTCTGCCTTTGTCTCTGCCTCTGTCTGTCTGTCTGTCTGTCTGTCTTCTATCTGAAATCCCATGGTTATCAGATTGCCCTTTCCTCCCTGGATGTTTCTTGCCTCTTTAATAACACAAGCACCTCACTCTCCTGCAGGGCCAACATGCAAATAAGCATAGTTTTCAAGGTCAGCTTTATTATTTGACCATTCTAGTAAGATGTGCAGCTTTGCTGTAAGTCACCAAATAATCAGTAACTTGGATTATCTGGGAGGAACTAGAGAAGGAGAAAAAAGAAAAGAAAACAACTCAGGGTTATTCCCGACAATAAGAAAAAAAGTATGTGTCATTTCCTTCTCCCCTGATCAACAGAACGGTACTTTTTGTGCGTGTTTGTGGTTTCACTTTCCAAGGGCACCCAACCGAAACTATTTCTAAGGCAGGAAGGTCTTCACCCTGAATGACAGGATAAATACAGAAGACGAGAGAAGAAAATGTTTCACTACTACTACTGCAAAAAAAAAGATCAAAGAAGATCCGGGTCTAAGGATCGACAGATCCAGTTTGCCAATCATTCTGCAGAGCCTGACTTACACCCGAGGTTTGGTGTTACACAGGCTCAGTTGGTAAGGAGGAAGTGGGGAGACTAAATCAATCTTTTTTTTTTTGGTTTTTTGTTTTAACCCTGCCTGCGGTTTGTACAGCCACTACTGGAAAGGCCCAACAAAGACTATCAGAGAATCCTTACCAGGCTGTTATTTCTGGAATTGATGGGATAAATCAACAACCTGCAGACCGTTTTCTGAGTTGGCTGAAGACACCAACTGCAGGGCGCATGTCGGTCCCTGGTATGTGCCTCTTCTGAATTCACTCAGCCACGCTGCCTGGAAGTCCTCTTCTAGTCATGCTCATCAGCCAATGGGGCATTTGCCCTGCTAAGGTGAGGTTCTACCTTCTCCAAAGCAATGCCTTGTATAGCAGAGAAGCTAATGCCCTTAAAAGGGATGGTTATTTAGTTATGTATTGCTTCCACCTTTCTTAAGTTGAAAGAAATGGGAGGGGAGGAACTGTACCAGGGCTGCTGCCTCCAGAGAGACTTACGTGCCATTCTACATTGCTGTATAGTCCTTTCAGCACAAGCAGTAACCCTGATTTGGAAAACAATTTTAATTTTTTTTTAGAACTTCACTTTTATTCTGGGTTTTTTAATTGAACGGAATTTTACACTGCGCTTCTCGCTATTGTAGTTCCTGCCTCTGGTTTTTGCTCTGGCTGATGTTGTGGGGTTTTTTCCCCCTCTTGGTTTCTATTATTAAGGCTGGTTGCTTGGTCACTTAGAGCAGGGCTTTTCAACCTTTTTACCGATTGTACCACTTTTAGGATATGGCAATATTCGAGTACCATCTAGCAAGGTGTCAAAAACTTGGTGACACAAAAAAAAACCTGTTCAAAGTTGCAATTGCACTGAAATGACTTATGACCATTTTTCACACGTATGACCATTGCAGCAACAGGGTCATGTGATTTATACTTGGATGCTTGGCAACTGATTCATATTTATGATGGTCACAGTGTCCCAGGGTCATGTGATCCCCTTCTGCAACCTTTTGACAAGCAAAGTCAATGGCAGAGCTGCTGGTGGCCAACTGCTAAGGCGGGACTTCCTTCCCTCCCTCCCTTCCCTGCCTCCCTTTTTCTCATTCCCATCTCCTTCTGAAGGAAGAATTTGAACCCCCCCCCCATATTTTCCCTCTTCCATATATTGATCAAACAAAGAAAGGCCTCCAGAGACAGAAAAGACAAGCTGCTGAGTGAACTAGCTTAAAAAGGCACTTCCCCTTTAAGAATTAGCTACTGGCTAGAAAGGAAAGTAAGGAGCCCAGCTGGCACTTAAGGAAGAAAAAAAAAATGTAAGTACTGGCTGCCGGCTAAGGCAGCCTCCCCAAATGGCTCCATTCATAAGTAAAATCTGCAGCTCCAGAGGACTCTCTCACTGTAAGTCTTTGCCTGTGCTGGCTCTTTTCCTTTCCCACTACACTTGGCTAGGCAGGGCTGCCTACCACCTGCCACTCATTAATGTACCACAAGTGGTACACGTACTACAGGTTGAAAAGCCCTGACTTAGAGATTTAGACTGGATTCGGCATTTTATCCACCTATCGAGTTTTTCCCAAGGACCTGGGATAAGCAGATGTTGTTTGATGGGGTTAAAGGTCACAGAATGTAAGCTGTTCCAAGTAAAGTTGCCTTTTGCAATTGACTGAGGGTGATTTTGTCAATGCCAGTGATGTTCAAGTGATGCTTCAGACTTTGGGGATTGCACCCAAGGTGCCTATTATTATTGATGGTACCTTTGCTTTCTTTTGCCACAGTCATTCTACCTCCAATTGTAGGCGTTATTATTTTAAATTTAAAACGTAAATTTTCAGTGACTTGTATACAGGTAATCCTTGACTTACTGTTCGTTTAGTGAGCGTTCAAAGTTACAATTTACGACCATTTTTTACCCTTATGACCATTACAGCATCTCCATGGCCCTATGATCAAAATTCAGACACTTGGCAAACTGGCATGTATTTATGACACTTGCACTGTCGCAGGGATCATGTGATCACCATTTGCAACCTTTCCGGCCAGCTTCCGACAATTAAAATCAGTGGGGGGAGATGGATTTTCTTAACGACCACATGGTTCACTTAACAACTGCAGTGATTTGTTTAACAACTGTGGCGAAAAAGATCATAAAATGAAGCACAATTCCCTTAACAACTGCCTTGTTTAGCAACAAACATTTTGGGCTCCATTGTGGTCGTAAGTCAAGGACTATCTGTACTGCCATAACAGCTGTGATGATCAGATGGCTGTACAATTAGACATACTAGAAAAATACATCACTTAAGCAGAGGCCAAGAATGAAACTGAAATTTAAGCTCATTTTAGTAAGGATTTCTTTACTTCCTTAAGTCTTTACTTCCATAGTGGTCTCTTTCCAAACAGAGAAGAAATAAAGCCACAAAATTATTTTCTTTCAAATTAAGCAACTTACATAAATCTGTCTGCCCCAGAAACAATACTGCCTGGGAGAAGCATTCTAAATAGTCCCCACTCCTTCCTAAACCATGTATATTTGTGGGTGCAATTATTATTACTGATTAATTCTAATCCTAAAATTCTGATTCCATTTAATTGTTAACAAAGTCAAAATCTGTTCTTCTGCAGGGAAGTTTCTGAAGAAGACTAAACTTCTTGTGCCTAGCTGGTAAGAAGTATCTGGAGTGACATTTCCCAGGCTTAGCCCTTAATGTAAAATATTATCAGAATATCAGACATTTTTTTCCAATATGAGCGTCATTTAGAAATGTACCACTACTGTCCTTGACTTACATCCACAATTGAACCCAAAATTTCTGTTGCTAAGTGAGACAGCTGTTAGGTGAGTTTGCCCCATTTTACGACTTTTCTTGCCCTAGTTGCTAAGCGAATCGTCGCAATTGTTAAGTTAGTAAAACGGTTGTTAAGTGAATCTGGATTCCCCATTGACTTTGCTGATCAGAAGGTCGCAGAAGCTGATCACCTGAACCCGGGACACTGCAACTGTCATAAATACGAGCCAGTTGCCACACGTCTGAATTTTGATCACGTGACCATGGGGATGCTGCAATGGATGTAAATATGAAAAACGGTCATAGGTCACTATTTTCAGTGCCGTTGTAACTTTGAATGGTGACTAAACGAACTGTTATTAAGTCAAGGACAACTTAGAAAGAGCTAGGATTCTAAGAAGCTATCTGTTCTACAATCTCATATCAGACACTTAGGCTAGAATGACTATAATATTTCCTGTATCTTTATCTTAACTCTTTTCCACTTCTGATATGCAATCGGGTATTTTCCACAATGCAAGTTTCCATCAGGTCACCTCCTTTAGTTGGCATGGATGCCTTCGGTTAAATCTCTAATCTCTGCAGTCCCTAATCACAAGACATCAGCCAAACATCAGGAACTATTAACTTAAGCAAATAATATTTAGCCAGAAAGTGACCTATTTTGGAAACACAGCAAAAATCTAAGTTCTTTCCCAGTGACTGCGACGTCGGTATGAATGGTACATGACTTTTTATGACACCGTTGCACTCAGATTCAGTCATACTTAGGCAGCCATTGAAATCAATGAGACTTACATTAACCTTGACTTAGTTTTAAGTCCCATTGACTTCAGTGGGACAATATGGATCTAGCTGGTTTTTAAGAAGAGATTTGGACAACCGTTTGTCTGAAATGGTATAGGATTCCCTGCTTGAGCAGAGGGTTGGACTAGAAGACCTCCAAGGTCCCTTCCAACTCTGTTATTCTGCTATTCTGCTACTGGCTCAGGAATTCTGGGAGTTGAAGTCCACGAGTCATAAAAGAGCCAAGGTTGCCTACCCCTGTGCTAGAACAATCCTCTGGGAGAAAGTGGGAGTTAAACTGTATCTAATAAAAGTTATACATAAAGCGGTTGAATTCGGATCACCGATTAAGCACTAGCATGTCTATTCGCCACTTTCTTTTTAACTAACCAGAAGTATTTTATGTTCTAATTTTAGGATCTATGAAGTTGTCTCGTGATCACTGATGAAGCCCACAGTAAACCTAGAGGCACCACATAAGCCAAATGCTTTTATCATTATGCCTGCTTTGAACCAGATTCCCTTGAAACTTTGCACGCTGCTATTCCTCTTCCCATGGGTACACTGGGGTGCGGATTGTTTTGGTTTCAGGAATTGTGTCCTTTCCCCTAACAGACCTGGCCTCGCTGTTTGTACTGGCCATGCCATCGTTAATCTGAATTCTGCCATTGCTCCTCTGCCAAATGTGACTTGCTGGCTCAATGCCTCCCACAACTTAGTGGAAATGCTGAAATCTACCACCTTTTCCCACCTCCCTGATTTATTGGAACTTTACCTGGACCATAACAACATATCACACGTTGAACCCAACACCTTTCAAAGTCTGGAAGGCCTTGAAGTTCTAGATTTGAGTTGGAACCAACTGACTGCCTTAGGTCCCGCTTTGCTAGCCAACTTGAAACGTCTCCGTGTATTGCACTTGGAGAATAACAAAATTGCCACCGTGCACCCGAGTTCATTCATGTTCCAGTTGGCTCTTCAGGAACTTATTCTTTCCTCCAATAAACTCTCTAGTTTTCAAGAGATGGCTATAGCTGTAAAAAACTTGTCCCAACTTACCATTCTGGATCTGAGCAACAATAGTATCTCTGCCCCATGTGTTGGTCCTTCCTTGCTCAGTTTCTCCTCCCTGAGGAATCTCAGTTTGAATAGAAATGTCATTCACAGACTGGACCTGTCCAATTGTTCCTTTCCTAACTTGCGACAACTGGACTTAAGTATTAATAACATGTCAGAACTGGAAGCTGGAGTCTTTCAAGCCACTCCAGCTTTGATAGAGCTCTCTTTAGACTCGAATCGTCTAAAGGTCTCTGAGCTTATCAACATATCCCTTCCTAACCTGACTATGTTGCATTTATCCAGTATGCATCCATCATTAAGCACAAATTTATCAGTAGCTTGCTCTGTCTTCCAAAATCTGCCCTCCTTAATTTCTTTGGACGTCAAACGTTCCAAGTTTACTTATACTCAGTTGAGACAGTTGGGTTCTTGCACTAACCTCACTTGGTTGACTCTGGATACCTCACGGTTTAGGTATCTGGAAAATAAGACCTTTGAAACATTTCGGAACTTAAAGTATCTCTCTATGGATAAGTGCAAGATATTGAAACTCCGCGCTAATACTTGGGGGAAAGGGTTACCATTGCAAACCCTGATCCTGAGTAGAAATGACATCGATTATTTGAATGAGTCTGTTTTCGCTGCTTTGAAGAATTTAAGCTATTTGGACTTATCAAAGAACCGCCTGACCAATCTACAAAAAAAATCTTTTTTTGGCATGGCAGCATTGAAGACACTTATTCTTCAGAACTGCCAGATCACAGCTGTAACCCGTGACACTTTCACCTATGCTCGTAAAATGGAGTTTTTGGATTTGAGTTTTAACAGCATTACACGCATCAAGGATTATGCCTTTGCACGCCTGCGTGTGAAGACTCTCCTGCTTTCAGGAAACAGAATTTTGACGGTTCAGACCTCTGCTTTTCGGAACCTCAATTCTCTAAAATACCTTGCCTTGGATCAAAATCTCATATATAAGTTTTCTGAGTCAGTCTTTAAACCCCTGAAGCAGCTGCAAACATTAGATCTCAGTTACAACCGTCTCTTTACTTACAACAAATATGATACTCCAAACCCTTTTCAGGGTCTCCACTCCCTTGTGAAACTGGATATTAGTTTTCAGACACCTAAATTACCAATCCAACCTCCAGACAGACTTTTCCAAGGGCTGGAGAATCTAAAGTTCCTGTCTTTGAAAGGAAACCCCAGCAGTGTGTTTTCCCACCTTTCATTTATCAATCTCACCTCTCTTGAATCCCTAGACCTCTCTGAAACTGAGCCAGGGAAACGTGGCTCTTGGGAACTCCATCCACGTTTTTTTCAAGGACTAAGTAACCTACATAATCTCTGTTTAGAAGATAGTGCCATTCCAGATCTACCCAAAGAAATCTTTTCTGGTTTGACCTCTTTGGAACAGCTGGACCTAAGCAACAATGATTTGAAGAACATCAGTAAAGAACTGCTTAGTGGACTTTCCTCCTTGAAGCATTTGGATGTTTCTGAAAATCCACTGATATGCTCTTGTGAGAATGCATGGTTCCAAAACTGGTCAATATCTGTGCCAAACGTTCAAGTGGCCTTGCTGGATAGCTATTATTGCTTTGGTCCTGGATTGGCTAATCGTCTTTTTGCTGATGAAGACTTATCCTTCTGCTTTGAGAACTGGGAAATGTATTTATTTATTGCCACCACAGTTACCACCCTCTTGTTCCTGCTTCCATCTTTGGTTTATGCCAAGTTAGGCTGGACTTTCCGATATGCTTTTTATCTCCTCAGAGGTTGGGGCTACAACCAGCTGCGCCCCAAAGGACGGGACTACCAATATGATGCTTACATCTCCTGCTGTAGTCATGACTACAAATGGGTGATTGATAATCTTCTGGAAAAGCTGGAAAAACAGCATGAACCCTGCTTCCGGTTTTGTTTTGGGCCTAGAGATTTTGCCCCTGGACAATACTATATAGATAACGTGCAGAATGGAATAAGCAGAAGCCGTAAGACCTTGTGTGTGGTGAGCAGAAATTACTTGGAGAGTGAATGGTGTGCTTTAGAAATTCAACTTGCCTGTTCCAATATCTACTATCATGGACGTGACCCTTTGGTGGTGGTCTTTAAGGAAGAAATCCCGAACTACAGGTGAGTAGGGACAGTTGATCATCCACACGAAGGCGGTCTTAAAGAGATTGTCTTATAAAGCAGGAGTTTCATTTGCTTATATTTTAGTGGGAGGAAAAGATTTGTGATATGAGGAGTGCAGTTAGGATGCAGAAGGTTGGAATAAGGAAGAATGAGCGGGAAATATCTTAACTCTTTCCATAATGAAAAAAGAGAGCCACATGGATCCTGCCTTGGGCAGGGAGTTGGACTACAAAACCTCCAAGTACGTTCTAGCCTTATGCATCTATGATAAAGCTTTCCCCAACCATCTGTCCTGCTGGGCCATCTGGAGGGCGTCTGGTGTAGTCCTCATTGTTTTGACTAAAGATGGAAAGAGGATGTAACAGAGAAACTAGATAGAGATTTCCTCTTACCCCATGGCTAGGTCAGATTTTTCACCTGCTACTCTCCAGGTACATAGTGTCTAAGGCAGGGGTAGGCAACCTTGGCTCTTTTATGACTCGTGGACTTCAACTCCCAGAATTCCTAAGCCAGCATGGCTGGCTCAGGAATTCTGGGAGTTGAAGTCCACGAGTCATAAAAGAGCCAAGGTTGCCTACCCCTGGTCTAAGGAGTTTCCCAGTCATCCAGGTCATGGCTGTCCCAAAGATCCTTTTTCAAAAGGCAATTAGACTTTGTTTTTTCCTTGAAGATGTTTCGCTTCTCATCCAAGAAGCTTCTTCAGTTCTGACTGAACGGCGGAGGATGAAAGGATTCATATTCCTTGCAGTCATCTGGTCATGAGCATTCTTTCTCACTGAGGCTACTTGGAGGTTTATCTATGCCCTCAGGGTCCCCTGAATAGTACAAAGGGGTGTGGAACTTTCTTGCAACTGCTGAAAGGACAATCCTTTCAGTGCTAATGATCAGATGAAACGTCTTCAAGGAAAAATAAAGTCAGTTGCTTTTTGAAAAAGCATCTTTGGGACAAGAATTCTGGGAATTACAGCCCTAGTGCCTCGGGAAGGTGTTTACTTGAGAGACTATGCTACAACTTGAGGTCACCCAGTGATTGGACACGAATGATGACAACAATAAAAATCTTTACCCAAGTGATCATTAATTTATGGAATTTTTCCCCCTGCCACCTGATATGGGGATTATAATAACCAGTTTGGAGATGGCTTTAGAAGAGAGATAAATGTGTCTATTTGTGGTGGAAGAAAAATCTATGTGGTGTTTCATGCTGGCTGGGGTATTCTGGGAGTTGAAGTCCACATTTCTTAAAGTTGCAGTTTGAGAAATACTGGTCTACAATATGTATTCAAGATGGCATCCCAGTCACTACCAGAACAACACAAGAGAGCAGTTGCTTTCCTTTTAAGTTTAGAAGTCTCCCCCACAGTTGGCTTGGGTGTGGACCAGGGTGTCTTTTCCTTACACACCTCTTTGTGTCTGTTCTTGTGTCTGAGATGGGGAAAATAAAAAAAAATCCCAATCCTTTGGTTATTTTCTAGGTTGTCTCCATATCACCGCCTAAGGAAACTAATTAAACAAGAGAGCTACCTTACTTGGCCCGAAGATCCTGAGGCTGAAGATATGTTTTGGACCAAACTGTGTGGAGCCTTAGGGTCTGAGAGACCAGAGCATATCAAACCATTCGCTGTAATTGAATAGCCAAAACCAGGAAGAACATGACTATTATTATTTTTTAGCATTATTTTTTTTACCTAGAATCATTTGAAGACAATAAGTTGATAGGTAACTGCTGAGGTTGGATGCTGTATTTTCCAAGCCTGGATGTCTAGGTTAAATATATATATATATATCATCATATATATATGGTGATTTGTGAGATGCATATTAATGGTCTCAACTGGAGGCAAAAATACATCGAGGGAACAAAACATAAAAGATTACACTTTTCATGAAAAAGCATTAGGTTTCTTTTTAAAAGTCCCTCAAAAGTAAATTTGTATTCATAGTAATACAATAAGGTCATTGCTTGTCACAAGTTCAAAATTCTGAATAGTTGTTGTATTTTACTAAAAGATTCCACTTTAAATGGCCTGGTTGCATGGATTTTAAAAGAGAAATATCTCTGCACTTCAATGATTCCTGTTTCTGGTCTATATTTAATCTTAGATGTTAAATTGATCCTAAGAGGGTACTTGTATGTTAAAACTGGATTATGATTAAATCCAGATTAAGTTAGTGACAATTGAATCATATTACATTCAATGAAAACAAATTACTATGATTTAATTTACGCTGCTCTGCTGTAGAGATTTATTTGGGCGCAGGTCCCAGAAAGAAGCAATTGGATTCCTAGATATTCCTTCATACCATTATACTCTTCAGTCATTTCTTTGCAGTAGAAACAAAGATTAAACTAAAGAAACACACATTAAGTGTTGTCCCATTCCAATCTGTATTTTTCATTTTCTTTATTATAAATGCCCAATGGCCTAATCTAGATTGGGAGTCTTTTTATTTTAAATTGGGAGGCTGGTTGAAGGACTACATTTTCCATCGCTCATGGATGGGGATTCCACATTGGACTACTTTGCTCTACAATCAGATAAGTAACATTGCAAACAAGCCAGCATATGGCCTAACTTACATCTAGATTTAGAATGGATGAAACTCGTGGGTTAATAGTCCTTCAACCTTAAATTAATTCTAGCGTTCAATGGTTTAATCTACTAGTTAGGAAATGTAGAGGGGAAAATGCAAACTATCAATATGGGTGAATAAATTGTCTCTTATAGGAGAAATCAAAACTTGATAGAAGAGCTTCTAAGACATGGGGGTCAATACGTGTCGCGACCTATTGCGACTTTTTTTTTGCATTGCCGGAGCTGGGGTGGGTGCAGCCTCTGTGTGATGCAACCGGCCTGCGGGCCGGCACTTTGACACCCCTGTTCTAAGACCTACAGTTTCTAAGCTTACATTGAAATGGTCATCAGGACTATTGTCAAGCAGAGACTCACCTGTGGGCCAGGTACCCTATTCTCAGACTGCTAAAATATAGATTTTTCCTCATTTTTACAAAAACACTATAAAAACTCTTGCTTTCAAAGGAAATACCATGTTGGAGGTGTCCTGAACTTCCCAAGCCTTGGGACACTGGAATACATTGTGATAAATGTACCACTAATTTAATATTGGGAATGTAATGTTTATATTTTGGTTCAGATTGCTTTGTGTTTTTCATATAGTTAAAATTATCTGATTAGGCCCTTGGATGGAAAAGCACGGTCTATCTGTAGATCATCTAGCTATGCATTACAGGTGTGTGTGTGTCTTACCTACTTGGCACAATTGTCCTTCCTATTATTGTTGAAGTTCCATATACTCTAAATCCAGCTGGAAGTGATACACTCTGGGTAAATAATTGCCATTAGAAGAGAAAAATAGGAATAATTTCATAGCTTGGATTTAGCTTATTTCTTCTTGGTTGATACCTTAATTCTTCTGAGTGAAGCTTTAGCTTCTCAGGAGGGGTTATATATAGGCTGCCAGGCTCGAAGCCTTAGCAACAGAGAAGAGACGGTAGGCAGTGGTGAAGGCAAAAGCTTTGCTGTAACACTTTAAGCCCATTAATTTCTCGGTCGCCAAGGGAAACGATGCTTTGCTCCTCATCACCAGTGGATTTGGCAAATTAGACAGGAAGGAAAGGCAGGAAAAGTACAAAACCCACCTGACTATAGTGCCTGGGTGTCTGCTGGCAGTTTGGCTCTGCTGAGAAGCAAGAAATTGATATTTGGGAAGGAGGAAAAGCTTCAGTTTCTGAGACAATGGAACCAGCCATTCTGGGTATTGAAGGCTTGGTGACCTGGTGAACCAAACATGACTTGAAGAGCTTCATCTAGAGTATCTTCTCTCCTGTCAAAAACCTTTGTATCTCCTTGATAGAGGTTGAATTTCTTCTGGTGGAATTTTATTGGCTATCTAAGAGAAGATCTGGATAATGGATGCAGGATTGAAATCTGTTGTACAATAGGATTCTTCAAGCTCTAAAGACTTCGCCTTTCTGGAAGTTATCATCTGCTTCTGTGGCTATCTAATCTATCCTGAACTGCCCAGCCCATTTCCATCCCTGCTCCTACCCTTTTCCCATTCACTAAACATCCCACCTTTGGTGATCGCAATGCACTGGACCTTGCTCTGTCTTGTCTTTTCCCCATTACTGATAGCCTCTGAACATGGCTTACCTAAATTTATCTGCAGTCCTATGCCATTGGATATGGATAGTGGCTGCCAGTCAAATGGCCATCAACGACATGGAGGCGCAGCTAATGGTGCAGGCAATGGCCATTGGGTGGGGACTCTAGAAGAAGCTAAGGAAACCATCCTGCATCTGAGGGAGACAGTGGTGCATCAAAAGGAAATGATCCTTGACCAGAGGGAGACCATGAGAGAACTGACAGCCAAGCTGAGCCGCTGTGAAACTCATTCCCGGAGGCATAGTGAACATCATGGAAATCATCAGGAAGAGAATCATAACCATAAGCACGGCCATCATGAAGGTGGGCATCGGGGCCATCATGATAATGACCAAAGGGGCCATCATGAGGATGCCCACCAGTCTCACCATGAAGATGGACATAGGGGACACCGTGACACTGGCCATCGAGATCTCCATGAGGGCCACCATGCCCAAGAGAATGAGCATCATCAGACTGCAGAACCAGGGAACCATGAACCACAGGTCGGGCACAACACTCATGATTCTTCTCACAAGGAATCTACATCTGCTCAGGCTAATGCTATGGAAGATCCACCCAATGAGGCATCTGCTGCAATACATCAGATGGAGAGAATGTTGAAATCCCTGAAGGAGAGACTGGAGCACTTACAGGTATTAGCTTTTAACTTATCCTTCTCAATGCACTTAATCTATCTTCTCAAATCTATCTATTCTTTAATTACTTGTTTATTATCCATCAATCCTAATACTCATCTTCACGTTTACAACCCTTATCCCCTCTTTATTGCAAAATTTGTCCAAAATGCTGATCAGCCAGCAATTATTCTTGTTCCATCAATTTTCATCTATGATCCTTCATTTCATGTCTCTTCTTCCTTGTTCTGCTTTATGTGATCAAAGCAAACAATTCTAAGGAATGCTGTTACCTTCCCTTTAAAAGCTAAATACCTCCCCACACACTCAGATTTCTCCCAGCGTTAACTCCTCACAACCAATCTTCCTGCTGCTTCTTCTAATCTTTCCAATGTGTCTACCTACCATAGTGTTAGTCTGGAAAATGTATGGGGTGAAGGGGATATTTTAAACATAATTACTTAAGCTCCCTTGCACAACTGATCGCAACATTTGGACGAGAAAAATCACCATCCAAAGAATGAAAGGCAGTGACGAAGAAAATGGCGGGAGTTGCTTTGCAGAGGGAGATGGGCAGCAGAGGAGTAAAATGAAATAACATTAAAATGAATTAAATAAAAATAAAATACAGATGGGGTGGAAGGGGGGATAGCTTTCAAGAAGAAAAGGTACTGAGAAGTATAGTGAATGGTGTTTCTATAAACTAGGCTTTACTATATTTCCTTTCTTTTCCTTAAGTCATTTAATTTTTTAATTAATTTTTTTTATTCTTTGCTTTGCAATTGGCATAACTTTGCTTAGCCAAAAAATGAAGGAACGTGATGGATGGACACACACACAAGCACACACACATTCTTTCTCTCACACACATACGTACTGTATGCACACCCACACAGAGAGTATAAGGAGCCCGGGTTCAATTCTGATTCCGTTGAAGCTTCAGATGGAGCAAAGTTATTCAAGGCGATCTTTTTGTGCGTGGAGTGGCTATTGTAAAACTAGCAAAAGTCCCTCCTTTTAGCAGAACTTCTATCTGGAGCTCCAGGAGTTTCTTTGTTGTGTGACAGGGTTAGTGCAGGAAGGCGGCTAAATTTAGCATCCTCTATGTACATGCAATGGAAGGAAGACCCATTGGACTGAAGAAGACTAAACAGACCTGCATAGGATTGCATTGCAAATGGGTTAAATGGGGGTAATTGTGAGGCACAGAACAGGAAGAGATGATGTGTATGGTACCATTAGTGGGAATCTCATTTCAGGCAAGAAGAAAACATACCATCATTTGCAAATGCAATCTAAAATTCAGCTTGGCCGACATATAGGCAGGAACTCAGGAATTGGACCAAATGCTTCATACCGATAATGGCTTTCAGGTGGAATTTTAAGGAAGGGAGAGAAGCAGCACAATAGAGGTGGTCTAGCAGAAAGGTCCAGAGAAATGGCAGAATATTATTAACATGAGCACTTGCCCTGACTTCTCCAGCACAATTGGAATAGTTCAACCTTCCCCACCTCCATGTGGGATACTCTTCGGGAAAAGATCAGCATGTTGGAGCATCAGATCCATGAGAAATCCAACACTTCAGAACGTCAGACGCACAGCGTACCGAAAGCAACGGGGATGAGACAAAGGCATGCTTCACATGGACGCACGGTGGAGAAAGGTGAGTGACTAAACCTGAGTTTTCAGGTGGTTGCAACCCTCTTGTGTTGCAACCCTCTTGTGAGTCAAAACAGTCTTGTGATACTTTCCAAAGCTTTGTAGTAATAAAATTAATTTTTAAGGTATCAAAAAAAAAAAAAAAAATTGTGGTGTTGCCAAAAGGAGAAAGGAGACTTTGGTCCACATTCATGGGGTAAAAATGGATGGAGAAACTGCTAAGTAAAAAGAATTAATAATAAAAGGTGGGTTGAATGACAAGTAAATGGACAATTAAGAAGCCAAATGTTTAGCTTGGCTGTTGCCAAGTTTGTAGAGAAATGGAGAAATGAGAAATTATTTTTTTCCCTAGTGATGCCCTCCTGATATCAGAGACTATAATTCCCAAATTCCCAAACATTAGATTTTGGATCATACTGCTTGATTAGTAGGATAGGGTGCTGGGTTGGAGAAGGCTGACAGCAGGATATAATTAGATCTGAGACAAATGGACAAGTTCAGTGATTTAACATTTGCATACTGCTTTTTCTATCTCATTTTCTGTCAAAAAGCTCTGCTTGTCTTCGCAACTGGTTTTATGAGATAGCTAAAGCTGAGAGACTCAAAGCATTTTCCTAGTCATGCTGAAATTTGAATATGAATAGTCCCACTCTAACCCATTTTAGATTATAATTCTCCTCAGACCCAATTATCATAGACAGTGACAAAGGATTACGAGAAATGTTAAGCCCAGAACTTCAAGAGGTATGATGGTTATATTCATTTAACCCTGATTTTTTTTTTTTAAAAAAAGCCCTATTAAATAAGAAGTTTAGGTAAATATGTTAATGAACATTTCAGTGGATGAGAGACATAGATTTAAATACTTGGTGGATTTTTTTATTTATTTTATATACTGTACTTCTGCATTTCTGGAGAATCTGAGTAGCATATAATCACATAATCAGCAGGAATGGAGATGGACACCAAGATGGATAAAAGAGAATGATAGTTTGAGGAATATTTCAAATACCTCATTATTCTACAGGAGAGAAAGAGAGACGAATGGACAGAATGGAAAAAAAAGGGGGGGGAATGAACATTGTCTGAAAATATAGCTTATAAAACCAGCTACGTGTGATTGATGTGGAGCAGAGATGATCTTGAATAGTGATAGAAATCGTATGACGGTGTTTTGACAGCTCAAAATGAGATGGGTGAATGTTACCATTTTTTATGTAGTGCCAATGGTGTTTTATAGAGAATAAGAGAAGAGACCTCTCCTTTAAGATCCTTACATCACCAAATCTAAGTCAAGAAAGGTGTCAGAGAAAATGAAAGGGAGGCAAGGTAGCCAAAGTAAGAAAATTTGGTAAAGTTCATGAACTTTGGCCTGGTTGACAGTGGTCTTGGGATTCCACTAATGGAAAGAGTGTGGCAATCCTGGAGAATCAATTCTTAATAGGTCAGCAGATCAGTTGGCAGTATATGGATAATCCACTTCCCCTCCATTTCCCTGTGTTGCAGCGCACTGCCATGTTTCTGCTTTCTTCTGTCCTCCAGGGAACAAGGCAGATAAGCATTCCGAACATTTTCATGTGGATTTCCCCCTTCGCACCAACTACATGTATATCAAGATCAAGCGCACTCTGCAACATGACATCTTTGCCTTTTCCATCTGTCTCTGGCTCAAGTCAACTTCATCCCCAGGGATAGGCACACCTTTCTCCTACTCAGTGCCCAACCAAGCCAATGAAGTGGTGCTTATTCAATGGGGAAATAACCCCATGGAGTTGCTCATCAATGATAAGGTAGGAGAAATATCTCTAGTTGTTTATTTGTGCAGCGTATTTGAAGAAGGTGTTAAGTTTGGTACCTTGCCATGTTCATAACTCCCAGGTTTGCTCATTCCCATTTTTAATTGAACTTTTCTGTCCTTTGCTTTGCAGGTTGCCACTTTGCCATTGGCTGTTAATGATGCCAAATGGCACCATATCTGTGTGACGTGGTCAACTCGGCATGGCACCTGGAAATCTTACCAGGATGGTGTCCAAAGAGGGAGTGGGGAGAACCTGGCTCCTTGGTATCCTGTGAAACCTGGAGGTGTTTTCATACTAGGCCAGGAGCAGGTAAATAGCCTTCGCACATTCCATCACTATCGTGCATGGTTCTTCTGAATACATATTTATTGCACTCTTCTTCCACAGGACACTCTTGGTGGGCGCTTTGATGCCACTCAAGCTTTCATTGGGGAAATGTCAGATTTCAACATGTGGAGCTATGTTGTGACACCTGCTGAAATTTACAAGATGGCAACCTGCAGTAGCTCCATTGGTGGTGATCTTATCAATTGGGCTGAAAACTCTATAGAACTTCATAGAGGAGTGATCAAACTACCGTATAATGCCTGCCACTAAAAATCAACCAAAGAAACATGGACATAGTATTCTCTGGAAGACAAAGATACCAAATGGTTAAAGGCAAAACATGGGAGGTGCTCAAGATTTATTTCATACAGTGGTGGAAAGGGTTGGGAAGTAAAAATTTCCGGGTTCCTTGACGAAAGAATGGGGGCCTTTATGTTTGGGATGCATGCAACAACAAAAAAAATGGATCTTAAGATCCAGAAATACAGTGAAGTATAATTTGGAATATATGTTTTATAAAGTTGAGCAATTTTCATAATAAGAAACATTCCCACCCATGATAAACCTATACTGTGTATTGGGATTTTCTTAATGTAGGAGCAGGAACAAAAAAATAAAGTTCCTCATGATGACAATATGGCCAATAGGACACTTCATTCTCAAGGCCTTGATGTGTAGCATTGGTCCATTAGGAAGATATTTATGATAGGTCAAAATCCTATTTTTGACTAGTAGTTTTCTACAGTAACATTTGAAAATATGCAAGGGAGGAATGGGAAAAAGAATTTGCTGTTTTTTTCAGAATCTTTAGAGAAATAGATGAACACCTTACCAGGTAAATTGGTTGGATGATGCCCGACTGTTATGTTTTATTTATTTTTTATATTGTGTATTTTATTTCTTGTAGGCTTCCTAGAGTCATGTAGGTGAGAGCACTATATCAACCAATCAATCAATCAATCAAATTCTCAAAGACTCATTCATTAATCTAGAATTAAGCTCTACACACCAAAATGGCTCATGAAGACAATAAAAATGTCAAAGGATGTTGTATGGCTTTCTTATAGATTAGACATATGACTAAACAAATCTCAGCATTTCTGTTCAGACATTTCCTACCAGCTTAGTGGACCTTTACCTTCTTCTCAGGAAATCATTGCCAAAACCCGTCAGGTCTAGAGGAAGAGTTGTATAGTGTATGAAAGACCTACTTCTATATTAATCTTAGTATTTAACTTTTTCTGAATTCACCATTTTTCTGCCTCTCTTTCCATTCCCCTCACCCTCCATTAATTTAAATAGTATTTATGTACTGTATATATCTCTTCTAAACTTGAATAAAGCTATGCTTGAAAAAAAATGTTCCAACTGTGAATGAACTAATATAACCTGGATGTAGATCTGGACATGGACTGAACCAAAATTAGAGGCCGTGTTAACCAGCTCTAGAACCCCTATGTCAGACTTTGCGAATATCATAAAGTGCTATTATGCATCACTGCAAAAACCATGTTGACCAGCATTCTGCTATACCACAGCAAAAACAGTTGTATATCATTGTGTTAGATGTTTAACCCAATCTATCTTAAAGGTGACTGGAGGTCTACGAAAATGGAAAGGTTGGGTTAGGCTCAATATAGCATAATTCATATTGCATGAATGAATATGATAACATCATTCGTGCAAACTGATGGCAAGGCTCAAAATTTTTGGAAAAGTCATCACCCAGTAGAAATCTGTGCTGAATACATAGAGCTTGCTTGATATGCGAGGAGAAATTTCTGTGGTGTTCTGCTTTCAGCATTATATATAGAGAGGACAAAGACAAAGGTTCATTGAGGAATATCTAAACCCTCAAAAAGAAAAACAAATATATCCAGCATTCAGTGTGGATAGTCATAAGTGATGTCTGAATTTTCCCTGTACTGCAATTTTGATCAGTACTGCTGTGCCTGAACCTGCTTAGAAAATGCTGTAAAAATATAACTTATACGATTATGTGTGTTAGTTTTACAGCAGCAGCAGTAAAGATGCCGGAGCACAATTTTAGTTAAAAAAAAAAAAAAAAGCGATAAAGCATTCAAATGTTACAGGACTAGCTTACCTTGAGGCAGGTATTTTAATAAAGATGACCATTTAAGGTAGGGGAAATGAAGAATGTAAACCATTAAATCCAAAGTCTAAATTAATTGCACTACTGAGCAACTGATCATAGCAATCCTCCATATTACATCTGTTTTGGCTTAAAAGGGAGGAGACCTAAAAAAGCTTGGTTTTGGGGAGGAGCAGACAAAAGCTAGACACTGCTTTCTGAATACAACACCAAATTTCTTCTATTGCGTATGCATACAGATGTGCAGAAGCACACAATCTTTTTAGCCTAGAATTCCATAGTGTAGATTTTGCTTGCAAATAACAGGTGCCCTGCCTCACTTTGAGAGAATGTACAGTTATTTTATTCAAGGACAGGGATGCGTAATTTTAATTGTCTTGAATTTTCTTATAGCAACCGGACGCAATAAACTTGCCAAACAAACTACAATTCTTCTCCATGTGTCTTTGTTCTTACTATTTATAAGTACCCTAGTATTCCTTCAACAGCACATCCCACATGCCCCCAAAACAGAGCCTATTTTTAGGAGAATAAGCCCATGTCTCTAGTTAAAGAGGACTTAGGATTGTTATCCTCAGAGCATTGTCTACTTGGAATTCTGGGAGTTGTAGTTCCATTCCCAGGTTTTCTGGAGGGCACCAAATTGGAGAGATTGGATAGTGAGAAACCTAAGATGCCACCTTTCCTTAATGATCCATTGTGAATTTAGAACAAAAGCACTAATAAAAAAAATAACCATTTTACCATACGCATTTTTAATCTTGATCTGGAGACCATTCTTTTAGATTTCAGAAATGAAGTCTGATTTAGTCAATGGCTGGATTCTGTAAACTTTTATACGTAATTTCATGCTATTGACTGCTAACAAATCAATCAATTAAATATGTTTAATTTACATTTGACTAAGAGGTGCCCCAAGCAGGAGACAGGTTTAAGTTTTAAAATCCTTTAAAAAAAAACCCCTCCAAGTATCATTTTAAAAGGAACTTGTTCTAACATGCATTATCTCAGCTACGGAGATGTCTCTTACAGCACATGGGTGTCTCATCCAGAAATAAAAGTTTTTACTTCAGAAAGTCTGTTTCTTCCCTATGCAAGTTCAATAAAACCGCAGCCGTAATCTCCTCAGAGCTACTGATATTAAATAACATGCTTTATCTCCCATCAGGTGAGACCACTGAACGAAGGTGAATGTACCCAATGAAATATTTGCCGGCACGACGCATAAAACTTCAGATTTCCTGTAACCAGGTCTCCCGGGCAGAGCAGAGTAGGATATAGGCTATTAATAGTATTAACTGCTATTAATAGTAAAATAGGAGGAGGGAAGAGTATGTTCGCCACCTGGAGTTATTTATAAAAATAATAAAAGGCGGGGTATAAATAAAATAAAATAAATTAGTCGCATTTGCAGAATGCCAGGAAATGTTCAGTGTCAGAAGAAGAAAACTCAGCATTTATTTAGGGAGAAAAGGGGGTTTGATCCTCAGGTAGGTCACTCGCCTGTTTACAATCTTATTAGCAATGGTATTTACTGTATTACATCTGGTCCCTTGGCAGTGAGATGGATGTGCAAGATCAGCACTGTATTAACAGCCTCAAGAAGGATTCCTTGGTGACCCCGAATCCAATGCTGAGATCTAACCTGGCTTCTGGGAAGCCTTTGGTAGACGGAACACCTCACACACCCCCACCCCCGCTCTCCCTTACAGCAGACTGGCCTGAAAGGTCACATTTCATCAATTGCTATCCATTTCTGGCATTTTTCAGATGCTGGGTCTTAAGTGGAGTTGCTTTTTCCTCTTTCCCAAGTAAAAAAGGATGCCTTAAGAGAAGGCAAATGTTCGTGCGTTCAAAACTCTAGTTTCTCCCCTTTGGCCATCTTAGGTCCTTAATAAATATAACAATAAAACAACGAATCAGCCAAAACATAAGATAAGTTTGTGGTGTTTACATATCATCCAGAGATGTATACATTAACTTTTTAAATAACAGTTAACATTTCCTTTAAAAACAAATAAATCAAAAACATCGCCATCAAAGGAAATATCATACAGTTTCTTGAAACGGAAAATGCCCGTCTTTCTCTTTTTGTCTTCGGGAGTAAGGAGGGAGGGGGGATTGTTAGATCTCCTTCCTACAAGACAAGATATTCAAATCCGCAATGAAGAGTAATGGAGAAGAGGACTATTTGTATTGCTGAAGAACAAGTAATAATCAGTCCCAATGTACAAAGATGCTTTTCCAGAGATATAAAATCAGAAGGCAGGTCAAAAAACCAAGGGCAATATTGAGGGTGGAAAGTGTGTGTGTGTGTGTGGGGAATTGATCATTATTAAGTAAGTAAAGAGAGTCTTGGTAAAAACTGATCCTTCAAACAAATAAAGGGAGCTTTGCCCTGCCTCCCATCTCTACACAAATCATAGCTTGGGAGAAATAATTTTGGTCACGACGCACAGCTGGAAAAAAGGCAATCTCTTCCCTCGTTGCCAGCTACAAGATTAATAATTTTAACCTTCCTCTTCTGAAACTCTTGCATTTATAAAAATATGTATATTACACATTTGGATCTGAAATTGAATTAAACCTTAGTTAAAAAGGGGAAAGGCTAGCCACTTTGGGAAGGCAATTAAATTAAGATTGGAAAGGAGGCATGGGCATTGAAAGGGCATTGAAAGAGGGCCGGACTATCCAACCTTGGCAACTTTAAAGATCTGTGAACTTCAACTCCCAGAATTCCCCAGCCAGCCTTTAGGATTAGAGATTAAGGGGTTTCCTAGGATGGGTTTTAGCAGGTATAAAGCAGTTGGATCAGCTTTGAGCAAACTGCTTAAAGGGTTGTGATGGAAAATGCTGCATTAAGAGTATCCTGGATTTTCTGGCATTTATTTTCACCTGCCCATATAAAGATTGAAAATTAATATCAATCCCTTTCTTTTCACTGGCTGCCTTTAACTTTTTTTTCCTCATGCTTTTCTTCTAAATGAAATAAAACACAACCCCCTTATTCTGATCTCAGTGTTTCTAACTTGGGGGAAGATGCTTTGTGTTTTAAATCCAAGAGGATTTGAACCGGCTGCAGTTGATGCGGCTCTTTTGGGAGACAGGGGATGCCGATCAGGCTGAAATGCACGAGGACGAAGATATTACAATATTGAGCCAGAGACCTTTGCAGCTCCTGAGGACTTTGCTCTACTCCTTCGCAAAGGCCTGAGATGTGCCACAAAGTGCTTGGCGATTTAGAAAGCTCAACTTGGGGTTTGAAAAAGCCTTCAGACCCCAGAGGTGTTATACTCAAGGGACGACCTGAGGAAAAGCAGTGGTGGAAGACTAGATTTGTAGCTCTGAGCTGCAAGATAAGGAGGTACAATATCCCACTTCCTGGAGTAGGAGAGGGCCTCGGGTAGGCTTGGCCAGTGAGGTGAGGCCATCACTGGGAAGAGCAAACTTCTTAAAATCTTAGGGGGTGGGAAAAGGGAAAGGTGTGAACACAACAACTACAGGTAGCCTTGACCAGAACTGAGTCCCGGAATTAAGGTCATACATTTTGCTAGTTGTTAAACGGGGTCATCACACAACCCACCTGAATTCATGACATTTCTTGTGGCCTCTGCAATGGGCGTATTTTTGCCAGGAATCAGAAGTAAATGCCAGTTTCTTGCAAAAAAAACAAAACAAATTTCAGTCACCTAACCGGAAGCTGAAAATGGCCATAAATGCAAGATGGCTGCCAAACACCCAAAATGTAACCACATGACTGCAGGGTGAGGTGGGGCCCCAGCTGTTGGAACTTCAAATCTGGGTTGTAAGTACATCTGGGGGAGGGATCTGTCAGAATTTTGGTTGCTAAGAGACTGGTCATAAATTAAGGACTACCTTTTCTTTGCACTTCTTAACACCCAACCAAAAAGGGAGTTACAGAGACTAATTCTTCTTCCAATTCATAAGGTCATTCTCTCTTCCTTCTTTATTGTTCTCTGATCCTATAACCTGAATGTGCAAGTAAGTATCAATGAGTTCTGGAAAAATGGGAGAGACAGTCTTTTAACCATCCGGATAGCATGATGACTTATTGTTAACTGAAGAAAACTGTTTCCAGAATTTTTTTTTTTTTTAAAAAAAATCTGATTCCGGAAAAGACAATGCAGAAAGGAGAGGCAATTCTTGTTGCAGTTCTACCAGAAACAGAACTGTCATCGCCCAATTAGGGAGTGTCCTAATGACCATGTTATAACATGACAGTGGCAGTGTTCTCATTTGAATTCCTTTGTAAGCCACTAAAAATGTATTGAATTAACTACAGAGGGAAGCCTCACATATGTTGCTGCTACACTTGAGGCAGGAAAGGGCAGGGAGAATTAGTGGTAGAGGCAAATGTTCTAATGACTTCATAAGTAGCTGAGGGGAAAGAATCAGTTGTTGCTTGGCAAGTCAAGGAAGTTTGGAAACCATGATTTCTGGGCCTAACAATGAAGAATTATGAGCTGTCAGTTACAAATGTGTGTCAGTTATTCCTGCTGGAGGCAACAATTAGTGTTCAAAATTATGTCAGCGGGTATACTTTAGTTGTCTGGCTCTCTGGCCCCCAGCTGGTTGTTGGTGTGTTTACTTCCTTTCGTTAAGCCCAGATAATGGGGAATACATATAAACATTAAGTGTGCCAGACCCAGGATAATGCTTTCAGTGGCTGGTTTGGCAACAAACTCGAAGGGACACCCTATAGAGAAAAGCATGTCAGAAATGCTCCTGTGATTATCGGCATCAGGAAGCAGTTTGGGGAAATTAAATGACTTGAGTGATCCTGAAACACAGAAAAACTAGCAGTTCAAAAGACATGCTAGCTTGCTCCCTGATGTGCTTGGCCTAGGTGCGCAAGGTGCGTTTTTTTCTGTAGCCGATGAGGGAAAAACAAGGGCTTCCCCACGTTCTAAATTGCCAATAGTCTGAAGGGGTTTTTCCATTTCTTCTTCTTCTCAGACATGCAGACCAGCTGTTATGTTGGGAAGCAGAACGAAGAAGTCCAGTCAAAGTAGGAAATGCTCCTTTATACCATGATCAAAGTTGGTTGCCCCCTAGTCAAGGTGGGGTGGGGTTAACCCAGATGCTTCGAAGCCATCCGATTCTGTCTGACGAAGGCTGAAGGTTAATTCAGTCTGGAGGAGAAGCTGCCTCAAAACACAAAAGGATGCATCCATTCCCTGAAGTTGCCGCACCCTGGCAGTTCCCAAGCTCAAGTCCCACTGGCAAACCCCCACAGGGCTAGAGGAAGCTCTGGGGAGATGAGTGAGTGGAGGCAGTGGGATGCTGGCATGCCATTAGACTGGCCAAGTAGCGTGGTGGACCCACAATAGGAATGGTTGGTTTCATGGAGTTCAACCCAGGTGGGCTTGTCAGAAGATCCGAGAGATGATACAGGAGGATGTACAGAGAGGGGAAAGGATGGGAACTAGTTAATCCCCAGCTCATGCCTGTTCCTGTTTCTGCTTCACTGAGATCCGTTTCTTGCGGGCAGCCAACATCTCGTAAAAAGGATCCACGCTTACAGCAGCCCTGCGAAAAAAGTGTGATATGGAGCATTAAGGAGCCAGGTACAAAAGAGGGAAAGGGACTGTGTTCCCCTCCATCTCCACTTAAACCTTGAGCAGCGTAGCTGGTGGGTAGATCTGGAAGTACAATTTCCAAATCCTGCTTAGCCATGAATATAATGGTCGCTTTTACATGACACACCACATTCCAAGATTAGTTTGATGTCAAGGGAACTTCTGTGTTCATAGGACAAGCTATGATCTGAAATTATGCCATGTTATGCCTTTGCTCTGCAGAGCATGTTAAGATAGTGGTTGGGCTCCCATAACATTTAACTCTATGAGCTCCACCCATTGTGTTATACACCTACGCCAACTAACCCTTCAACTAAACTGGACCAAATCAGTGGCCTAAACATGCTTTTAACAAGGAAATGAAGAAAAAGGGAGAGGCAGGAAAAGAAGTAAAGTCTATGTGTATACGTATTTGTTGACATGTTAAGTCACAACCAACAGTGCGCTCTTTAGGCAAGCTTGCTATATGCACTGCAATGAGGAAATGCAGCCTCAGATCAACAGATTAAGGTGAGAGAGTTTTGACTAAGGATTACAATAGGTAACTTACTAAGTTATTTTTAAAGGAAGCAAATTGGACATATCTAAGCTTCCTGGGCTATACTATTTTGATCGCAGATGTTGCATTACCCACCTGCCCACCTCTCTATGCTACTGCACAGAAGTGGTACTTCTACGACATTAAATTTTTTGCCTTATTAGCTCTAGGTTTTCCAAGAATCCTACTATGAATTTATGTGCTATTCAGAATGTTGAATGAAACATTTAGCTTTTATTAAACTGCATAAAAGCCTCTTTGGACTGTTCCTATTCTTAATGCATGTGGAAAGATTAAAACTTCGGACCTTAACTTAATTCTTCCCCCACAATACTTTACATAATTGAACCACTTCTAAGATTACCAAATCAGGTTTTTCTTCCTCTTTCTCTAGCTCCAAAATCTCTAAGGACTCTATTTAAGAATATTCTATCAGTTTCTTCATTTCTGAATTATGTAACCAAAGGTTTCCTGGAAAGAAGAAATCTTTCTAATTTAAATAGTATCTCTGCATGACAGATATTAACTGAGAAGAACAGACAGGGTAAAAAAAAAAAAACAACCCAGGAAAAAAGAGATCCCTAATTTAAGATTTATGGGGAGGCCATCATAACATCTTGTGAAGTTTCTGTGCTAAAGTTTGGGTTAATCTCCACAGAAATTCCATCGGTTCCTTTCTGCTAAATAAAGTCTTCAAATTCAAAGTGGAATATCAGGAGCTAGAGCTGGGAATCAAGAATCCTGAAAAAGAAACAATGTCTTATTCTCACTTGATGGATTTAATCCACTCGTCTTTTTCTTCCTGTGTAGGCGCCGAGATGCGGTAGACCATATGATTCCCCTCAACCACACGTCCATCCGCCTCAGTCTTACAGGCTTTGATTAGCTGGCCCTTGTTATTGGGAATGTAGAGTTCAAAACAATTCTACAAAAATAAAATAAAAGAGTGATGAAAGGAAGAGAAAGCCTTTAAAAGGCCAGCCATTTGCAAACGGTTCGTGAAAATGCCTTCCAGCTGATTTGGGGGGGGGGGAAATAAAAGACAATGTTTTGAGAAGGGAAACAAAATACTTGTATTTCAGGGTTGAACTGTGGAGACCTTGATGCTCCCTGAGCTTGGTTGTGAACCATATGAACCACATGGATCAGAGGTAAATGAAGAGATCTCTCCTAGAACTTTTTTAAAAAGCTTTTGCTAACTCTCTGCCCATCCAGTGTCTTCAAGGTTTGCTTTATTTGCCTGCCTGCCCAAGCTTTACTTGTGGAGTGTTGGTCCAAGGCAGACAATCAGTAAGAAAAATGAAGTATAAATTTTTCTGCAAAGTGTAGCCAACCAAGAATCTCATTCAGCAAGCTGCCACTTTAGCAATGCTTGTAAGCCAGAGGTCCCCAACCGTGGCAACTTTAAGACTTGTGGACTTCAACTCCCAGAATTCCTCAGCCAGCCAAGCTGGCTGAGGAATTCTGGGAGTTGAAGTCCACAAGTCTTAAAGTTGCCAAGGTTGGAGACCCCCGCTGTAAGCAATCATAATGCAGCACCACTTACTGGTTTCCGTGGGTCTTCTACTTCCCGAATGCTTAGGTTTTCCAATGGGATGATGCCTCTTGGCTCTTTATCCTAAAAATGGATTTTAAAAATACGAATGAAACAGAATAGGCCCAATAATCTGGGTAGGTAAGACTTAGGACTCTGAAAGCATCTGTTCCAAGAAATCGTTTCGAGGGCAAAGCTTAATTCGTCTCCCCAATTTGGGATGATAGCTCCAAGAATTTTTTAACCATAAGCTAGTCTAACTGGAAATTCTCAGAGCTGTATTCTCAGTGTGTCTGGAAGGCACACATTCGAGAAAGGCTGTGTCAAATGGACCTTGTCTAGAGTTTGAAGAATGAGCACGGCTGTGATGAAATAGTTTTAACGTTGGACACACACACACACCCCTGCTCCCCCACAAAACTCACTAGATCAGACATGTCAAACACAAGGCCCGGGGGCCGGATGTGGCCCGCGAAGTGGTTTCATGTGGCCCGTGAAACCATCCTGGAAACAGTGAGGGAACGGCCCCCGCTGCCTTGGCCCTGGCCCAGGCCGGCCGGGAGCCAACGTACAATTTTGTGGGGGCCATCTATGCTGAAACGCATTCAGTCTTAGCTCCACAAGGCCGTCTGGAAACAAGGAGGAACCAGCCCCTGCCGCGTCTGCCCCGCCCCCTGGGTGCATGCTGGGGAGGCTCCTCCAGTGGACCATGCCTTGGCACTTGCCCTGGTCCCACCCCCTTCTGCCAGAGACCCTCAGATCTGTCCCACTCCTGCCCAGGCCCCCTTGACACGAACAATGTAGAGCTGGCCATGCCCACCCAGTAGGCCACACCCACTCCATCCACGCCCACCCAGTAGGCCACACCCACCCGCCCCCCCCCAAGGGCAACCGCAATGCTGATGCGGCCCTCAATGAAATTGAGTTTGACACCCCTGCACTAGATGATTCATTATTTCTCAGCTGGAACTCCCTCACAAGGCAGTTGTGAAGGTAAAATCAAGAGTGAGAATAATCATATCTCACAAATGAAGGCAAAATATACGTGATCCAAGATATATGTGTTGCAAGATCGAATCTGAGTTGGTCACCGGAACCAGAGATTTACTTTTCTGAGCTTTCAGATTCGTGCTGGAGCCCATCCTCGGGGAACTCCTGTCTACTGGAATATGTCCTTTGGGCTATTTGGTGAATCATATTTATGTGATGCCTTCCTATTGGCTGACTGGCGTGCTAGCCAGGGAAGTGACTGAAGCCTGGGAAATGGGGCCCCTTGTCAGTTAACAGGAGTGCTGATTTACCACCAGCTTATCAAGTACTTAGGAGCCGAGGGTTTCGCAGCACAAGGAAATGACAACCAATTGTCAGCCATCAACACATCAATCAGCCAGTAGGAAGGCACCACATAAATACGGCTGACAAAATAGCCCCAAATCATATTCCAAAAGAGAGAAGCTTCCTGAAGATGGGCTCCAGTGCGAGTCCAAAAGCTCGGAAGAATAAATCTCTGGTCCTGGTGACCGACCCAGATTTGATCTCGCAGTAATTATCTAATGCAGTGATGGCGAACCTTTTAGAGACCGAGTGCCCAAACCCACTTATTTATCGCCGGGTGCCAGGGGGGCGTGGCCCACTGGGTGGGCGTGGCTGTGGTGGTCATGGCAGACTGGGTGGGTGTGGCCAAGGTGGGCGTGATCACCTCGATGTTGCTCGTGGGGAGGGACGCATGTGGGGGCCGGGCAGGGTTGGGGGAGATCCAGGGGGTCTCTGGCAGGTGGGGCGGTGGGCAGGAGGCTCGTCCTGCGGGGTGAGGCGAGGCAGGGCGGGAGTGCCATTGTCGCAGGGCAAGGCGAGGCAGGGGCCGGGGCGGCTGCTGCCCTGATACCATCAGCCCCCGCACACAGAGGCCAGCGAGCACATGGGTGCTGGGATGCATCCGGCCACGTGGGACCTCGGCAAGTTAGCGGGCAGCTGGTTGAAGAGGGACGGTTGCAATCTCCAGGGCTTGGCGCGCGTGCCCACAGAGAGGGCTCTGAGTGCCGCCTCTGGCACGCGTGCCATAGGTTCGCCACCACTGATCTAATGACTTCAGATGATATAGATTTCATAAAGCAGATTAGAGTCGTAACCCAAAGAAACCGACTCTTCACCAGTATGACAGACTAGGTGGCAGTCTCTGCCTAGCTTCTCATAATGTACTTATCTATTATAACACTATAGCACTGCAGGACTTGGAATAGCCCCGGCGCTCTGCATCTGAGTTACTGCCGATTTTTGGTTGCCGCCATAAAAATCATGGCGGGAGCAGTTATGCATCGGCTGTTAAATCTTGCAGAGCTTAAGAGGAACAGTTTGCTGTGTCCTGCCTTCTTTCTGCCTACCTACGTCTTGCAAAAAGTAATATTTCTTGAGCAGCTTCTCTGCTCCAAGTGGGCCACTGTTCCTGGGCTACCATCCCGTCGTCACAGTCCTTCCTGCCCAACTGGGCCATTTGATTCCCTGAATTGCAAACCCTCCTAGGGCTCTTTTAAGATTCCCACTTGCTAATAGGGGGAGGAGTGCAGGATGGGTGGGAGAGGGAAACTGTACTAACTGTGGTGTATTCAAAGTAATAGAGGCAGTTGTCAGTCAAGATGAACCAGCGTCGCTTCCAGGTCTTCACCCGTCCTCCTGAAAACAAGAAGGGGAAGCCGTTCTCATTTTTACACCTGTGTTTACTTTGCTCGCAAAACTCTTCTCTACCTTCATATTTTGGGGTGGGAAGCCATGCTTATGAACAAAGCCAATGCCATAAAGAACTCAGAAACAACATAAGACACGTGAGGGAAAATAAAAGAAAGGAAGAACAAGACAAAAAGAACATAAAACTGAGTCAAAAGTAATGAAACACAGCTGGAAAGGATTCTAGGAGTTCGCAAAATAGTACCTTTTCCAACAATGGATTTATTATATGAGCACTGAGGGCTTCCAATTTACTGTCTCCTATTTTTTTTTTTTAATGTAAACATGAGAATGGATACAATTCACGATCCTTTTTATGCTGAGGTTTGTAATGCTGCCCTGAAGCTTACAATAGTGGGAGTAGATTTAATTTATTGTCAGTTTGGACGGTGTGTTTCAGCAACTAAATGTCAGGGTTATCACTGAGCGTAAATTGACACTTTAAAAAGCAAATGTACTCCTGACTTAAGACAAGCTGGTCCAACAAAGCATTGCTGTGTCTCGCAAGCAAATCTGCTTTAAACAAGGCCACTGTGGAGGAGGAGTCTGGGAGGAATTTCTAGCCTCTCTGAACAAAGTTCTCAACTCCAGAGAGAAAACAGCTTTTGCATAATAAGCACTTGATTCTTCTGAACACAACCTACATTTTCAGAAAAAGCAGGGCTTTCAGCATGCAAAGCAAGCAATTGCTCTAGGCTTGAAGCAAGATAGAAGTTCAGATTTGTTGCAAAGCCAGCAGTCATTCCCAGCTTGAGGCAAAGCTAATCTGTACATATGCACGGGTGCAAATCTGGCTTATCACTGGATAAGGATTTCAACTTTTTTTCTTTTTTGCATTCCCCAATTTAAGTTAAATTCAAAGAGCATATATAGCTTCCTGTGTGGAAATGGACAAAGCTGAGATGCCAAAATGCTCTTTGAGGAACTTCAGAACAGACCAAAAACCCACGTAACCCAGCGGTCTTCTGCTGCTTCCGACAATTGCCAGGCAGATACTTCTGGGAAAATAAGGACAACTGGAAGGCTGACATTCGTAACATGTTGCCTCTCAACAGAAGTTGCATCTCGAAGTCTGCACGACTATTATAAAATACAAGAATCTATGCTCTGTGGCAGACACCTTAGAGAGATAAGAGATCTCTCTCGCTTTAATAGGGGGGGGGGGGAAAGGGTAGGCCTCCTTTCTAAATAGTAACCCATTAAGACAGGTGGACTATTTATGACATGCAGATTGTGGACCATTCGCAACCTATCTGCATACCTCTCGAAAACACCTCCATCGCCTTGGGGAGATGACATTTTCTCACCCGCCCCACAAAACCTGCTCAGCCTCTCAATCCATTAATGTTTTTTTTTTTTTTGTCCTTCCCTTCCAGTGGCACCACACCTTGTTGTATGCAGCCCTGTCCTAAAGCTATAAGCATCATCAATTCAGACCTGTGTCAACAGCTGTGTCTATTACCTGGTAGCTTGCTGCAATGGGGGGGATGGGGGGGACAGAACAGATGGAGAGAGAAGGGAAAGTGTCAGAAAAGGAAGGGTGACGGGTATGTCAAAAAGAGAAAATGGGTGCCCCCCACCCGCTGCTTTCTGCTGCAGCCCCACCCTCCAATTACCAAATGGTCCCAAACAGATGATCACTGAGGGAATGATAGGAGTCTGAACAGAAAATGGATGCTTTGCCCCTGCATCAAGACATGCCCCATTCTAGGGGTGAAGAGAATGCTAGTTCCTTGCATCTCCTCCACGTTCATTTTGTATCCACTGAGCCCTGTCACAACGGATATTACCACATATCCCACCCCTCCGTGCCCTAAAGCCCAAC
This sequence comes from Azemiops feae, assembly GCA_023970755.1. Classification (NCBI taxonomy): domain Eukaryota; kingdom Metazoa; phylum Chordata; class Lepidosauria; order Squamata; family Viperidae; genus Azemiops; species Azemiops feae. The sequence goes on along the minus strand of JALGBA010004202.1, from coordinate 650,225 downwards.
CGCAGACCCGCTTCCAGTCCAAAATGCATCAGGCAAACCAGCTCTCAGCTGCAAAGCAAAAGGCCCCCTCCTCTCACCTACCTCCTGGTTTTGGGGGCAGTATTCAGACAGTAGAACAAATGTAGTCCGCGCCGTGGGATGGTGGAGGAGAGAGGGGGGCAGGGTAGCAGTGGTGGGGAAAAAAGGGAGCAGAGAGAGAGAAGGCAGGGACCAGGGGAGTCAGGATAGAGAGAATGGGGGTGAGAGAGAGAGAGAGAGAGAGAGGAAGAGAAAAAAGAGAGAGGAAGAGAGAGAGAGAGGAAGAGAGAGAGAAAGGAGAACAAGTTACATCAACATAAGGTAGAAGTACATGGTCAAATCAAAAATCCTCCAACACAGACATAGGCATTTGGGAGCAACGGGATGGGAAAATGGGACAGGCAGAGGGAGGGAGGTTTTAAACTTTATGGGGATGGGTATAAATGGGACAGGCATAACTTTGCTAAATGACAAAGCCTTTTACACCTTTTGACAGATTACAGGAAACCCTGTCTCTAGAAGAGGAGGGTCCACTCTTGGCAACTTTAAGACTTGTGGACTTCAACTCCCACTTCAACTCTGGCTGGAGAATTCTGGGAGTTGAAGTGCCACAGGTCTTAAGATTAGCTAAGGGTGGACATCCCTGTTCTAGACGTTTAGGCGACATTTGCAAACCACAATGCAACCAGCGTTGCCACATTAACGGCCTCCATAGGGAGGCAAAAATGATTGCAACAATAATTTGCTAATCATTCATTTGTATAGTTCGATGTACTAAGTCACCAAGGGCTCTGGCCTGTCCAGCGAGCTGCATCTTGGTCAAGCCAGGAATTTGGATTCCAAGCACAGCTCTTCAAAATTAATTCACTTTGTCCATTTAACTGCTCTGAGGAAAGTGACTAGGCTAGCTTCTATTTTTTTCCCCGTTGCCCAAATATTGCTTCTTTTCTCTTGTTTCCTCCACCTGGAACATACGATGTTTGGGCCACACAATCCTTCCTCTCCTCTTTACTGTCCATCTGTCCTGCTCTATGTCGGTTTGACAGCAAACACTACATTCTAGTGATGCTCTATCAAACACCACAGCACAGGAAGAGGTGATGTGATAGGAAACAGCCACATCCTTGGTGGAAGAACTTAAAAGTGGTTTCTTTCGACCAGCAATTGTGAAAGAGCCTCCGGTTCTTTGCTTTTATCTCTTAACTTGTTCTCTGCTCCGAGCAAAATAAAGCACTGCTACAGATAGTCCTCGACTTACAATCACAATTGGATCTGGAACGTCTGTCGTTAAGTGATGCAGTCATTAAGCGAGTTGTGACCAGGTTTATGACCATTTTGTTGTTAAGTGAATCATACGGTCATTAAGAGAATCTGGCTTCCCCCTTGACTTTGCTTGTCGGAAGCTGGCTGCGAAGGTCAGAAATGGCGATCACATGAACTTGGGATGCTGCAACCGTCATAAATGCATGAGGGTTGCCAAGCACCCAAAATTGGATCACATGACCTTAGGCACACATGACCATGGGGACACCACAATGGTCATAAATGCAGGAACTGTCCGTAAGTCATTTTTTACAGTGCCGTTGTAACTTCAAATGGTTGTTAAACAAACAGTTGTAAGTCGAGGACTACCTGTATCTCAATCTTCTGGTAGGGAACCAGGACTCAGTGACCGGAGTCCCATCTTGCCATCATGTGTTTCCAAGGAAGACTGAAAGTTGGGTTTCCCAAGGACCTCTTAGACCACATTACCAGCTTAGCCAATCACTTAAAACAGCTGATCCCAAGGATTATAACATTTTTGACTCTATGTTGTTACTTTGGATTTCTTCTGGCTGGATCCGAGTTTACATTCCTGGCCTTGTCTGCTTTGGACCTTACACTGCACCTGGCCTACTTTGGATGGACAGGAAGGTTCCCTCAGGGTCCTAAAGCTTACCTATTTTGTGCCCCACTCTGGTCAAGAGTACTATTCCACTTTGCTTCAAGCTAGCAATGACATCATAAAGCTCCTTATCCAAAGAGGAATTCTTTGTCTCTAGTTTACAAAGTAGTCCGAGAGTAGAGAGTTATTCTACAATGTGGGTTTTTATCTACACTGAACGAAATTGTTTTATGACAGAAGTTAAACTGATAGTAGTTCTGCTAATTGCCCTAAATAGTGTGGAGAAGTAAAGACTGCATGATCTGACTGTGAATCCCGATTTAAGCCTGGAATACCCCATTGTTTTAACCTCCCTGTCCCCCACCCCCCAACTTATAGATGCATCCAATAGGTTTGAAAAGGTACCAGCAATAATGGCGAAACATCAGACGCCAGAGATATGGTTTTCAGTGGCCTGACGCTGGGTTTTCAGTTAACCTGCCTGCTTTTAAAGGCAATTCACAAAAAATCCCAGCAGACCCCTCTCATCATCTGTCAGAGAAGATCCACCTCAAGTGGGAGGTGGGGAGAAAAAAGGGAGATCTCTGCAATTCAATGGATCCCCATGGGTTATATATATATATATATATATATATAACTATATATATATATATATATAGACAGATATGTATCTCTGGTTTATGGGAAAGGGAGGGACATCAGGGTGGATTTCAGGAGGATCCCTTTGATCTGATGAAGAGAGAGGTCATGCTTTAAATGACACAACAGGTGGGGGGGAAGAGAGGAGAGTGCAGAGACGTGCAAAGATCATGGGGTGGGGTGGTGGGAGAGGGCAGGGGGAAGGGTAGCGGGGAAGGGGAGAAAAGGCCATAGTGTTTAAGGGGAAACAGGGGGCGCGCCTCTCACCCAGCTTGAGGAGCCAGCCCTCGCGATCGGGGTTAAAAAATGTGTGGGTCAAGTCGTTCCCATCATCCTCTGGGATCTTGAAGGGTTCATTGCGGATGCTGTCGTACAGATTCTAGCAGGAGGGGAGGAAGGACAGGAATTATAGACAGGAATTATATTCCTTTCCAATTTGGCAAGCAAAAAGGTATGCCTGTTTGAAATTCCAGGGCACAGTGACCATGGTTGGTGGACTATACAATGGAGTGGATAAAATACAGGTAGCCCTCGACACTTACAAACTGAGCCCAACATTTACATTGCTAACTAAAACATTGGTTAAGTGAAGTTTGCCCCATTTTATGGCCTTTCTTGCCACTGTTGTTAAGTGAATTATTGCAGATGTTAAGTTAGTAATGTTAAGTGCATCTGGCTTCCCCATTGCCTTTGCTTGTCAGAAGGTCGCAAAAGCCGATCACACGACTCTGAGACACTGCAACCGTCATAAATATGAACCAGCTGCCCAGTATCTGAATTTTGATCATGTGACCAAGGGGATGCTTCAATGGTCGCGTGAAAAACAGTCCTTTTTTTCCCCCACTGCTGTTGTAACTTTGAACGGTCACTAAATGAACGTTTGTAAGTTGAGGACCACCTGTAATACGGAAAACGCACTTACAAACAAAAGCAGAATATTTAAAATGAACATAGAAGAAACTGCAGTTGCAGTAAAAGCATTACGTTAAAACAAAGTAGGAGAACAGGGAGCCCCAACCGTGGCAACTTTTAAGATGTGTGGACTTCAACCCGCACAATTCCCCAGCCGGTAGGGCTAGCTGGGGAATTCTGGGAATTGAAGTCCACATGTCTTTAAAGTTGTGAAGCCTGGGAAACCCTACGTAAAAGCATCTCAGAACTGCGCAGAGAAGGTTTACAATGGTAAAAAAAAAAACAACAACAACTGAAAAAGGTGGTTTCTTTCCTCCCTCCCACTAGCCTTCAAACAAGAGAATCGCGTAGCTAAAAAACGGGCCTTGAATTCACTTTGCTATAACTCCTCACCCGCAGCAACTCCTCCGGCAAGTCGCCCCCGTCATTGATGCCGCGGTTCATGGTGATGAACCTCTCAACGGTGGGCTTGTCTCGGACGTTGGGGTTGTGAAGGCTGGTGTTTAGCATGATGACCGCGAAGGAGAGGACATAACACGTATCTGGGGAAGGAAGGTGTAACCAAAAAAAAAAGAACTCAACAAGCATTTCAGAGCTTATTTCTATGCATCTGAGCAGATGCAACGTACAGGATTTTCTGCTTGTTAAGTTCTCGTTAGAGAATGAAACCATTATTATAGGAAAAATAACGGAGGGAACGTTTAAGTTACAGAAGTGCAGCTCGTTGCTTTGCGACTCTTGCATCTTTTGGGCTGCTCTGAATGTTGTGGGTACCTTTATTACAGAAGAGGTCAGAGTCTTTAGACAGGACCGTTTCAGGCTACTCCATATTACAATGTGGCAAAATGGGAGACAGAAAGAAGAGCCGCAGCCTAGACAACTGTCTTGTAAAAGTTGTCTCGGCCCATCGAAGGAAAAATACGCTCTGCACGCAAATACCAGTGAACTCACAGGGGAATAAATGGCAGGAACGCCCTGGTACTCAATATTCAGAGTCTGATTCAAATACTGCCCACATTCATACTGCCCAGAGAAAGTCTGTGGTTCACAACTTAAGAGGCCCCCCATTCTCTTTCTCAAGAAATGCTGTTACCTGTAGACTGAAAGACCCCTGGGTTGCAAAGACAGTACCGCTGAGCAAAGGCTTCCATCATACGATCAATTTTCTGGGCTTCTCCTGGTAACCGAAAACTCCACAGGAACTGCCTGCAGAGGAACGGGAGGCCATGAATGCAGACACAGGGGAAGTTTGCATTTGTCTGCTCTGAAATACAGGTAGTCCTCAATTTACAGCCATTCATTGAGTGAGCACTGAAAGTTACAACAGCTCTGGAAAAAAAAAATGACTTAGGACCATGCAATCTTTAATCATGGTCACATGATTTAAAATTTGGATGCTTGGCAACTGGCATGTATTTATGACGGTTGTAGTGTCCCGGGGTCATGTGATCACCTTTTGCAACCTTCTAACAAGCAAAGTCAATGAGAAAATTAAGATTCACTTAACAACCGTGTTACTAATTTAACAGCCGCACTGATTCACTTCACCAGTATGGCAAGGAAGCTCATAAAATGGGGCAAACTCACTTAACAACTGTCTTGCTTAAGAGGTTTTGGGCTTAATTGTGGTTGTAAGTCAAGGACTACCTGTATTGGATGTATTCTTTATTTTGAAAACTAGGGATCCTACAGATCTCATCATACAAATTGATTCCATACCTGGGATGTTTTGCATCCTGTGTCTTTCTATCCTCTTTCATTACTTGGCATTTGATTTTCAGCATTCCTTATATCTAGCAAAGACTGAAGTGCTCCTCAACATGAGAGACCACTCTAATTTTCCCCCAGTATCTCTAAATCCATCTAGAAGTACAAATATTGCATGTTTAGAAAACAAATTCAAATTTAGGCTATGCATTCTTCATTCAGAGAGATTGACTCCTTCCTTCCTTCCTTCGCTGTTTTTGTATGTTTGGTTTTCTACTGTCCTTCGTTTTTATATATTTTAACAACTGTAAGCTGTTTGTATGTTGGGTGACATATACATTTAATAAATTATTATGATTCATTGCAGTTAGCCAGATGTTCAGACTGGATTTGGCATTTTTATCCACCTATCGAATCCTTCCCAAGGATCTGGGAGAGGCAGATGCTATTGTCTGATAATATCAAAGCTACTGTTGCAGGATATAAGCCAGTGATGGCGAACCTTTTAGAGACCGAGTGCCCAAACTGCAACCCAAAACCCACTTAGGTATTGTTGGGTGCCGGGTGGGCGTGGCCCATTGGGTGGGCGTGGCCCATTGGGTGGGCGTGGCTGCGGTGGTAACGGCAGACTGGGTGGGTCTAAAAAGTTCAATCAATCAATTCCAACTTTGCGAGATCTTTTTTTCCCCCGCGAGAAGTTGAAATTGATTGATTGATTGAACCTTTTTTTTTTGCACATGGCGGCGGAGGCCTAAAGCGAAAAGGTTTTATAAAACCCAGCTGAAGGCCTAGGACTGGGGCGATGGCGCGCGTGCCCACAGAGAGGGCTCTGCGTGCCACCTGTGGCACGCGTGCCATAGGTTCACCACCACGGATATAAGCTGTTCCAAGTAATGCTGCCTTTTGCAACTGATTGATATTGGTTTTGTCAATGCCAATGGTTTTGAAGTGCTGCTTCAGATGTTTTGGGATGGCACCCAGGGAGCCTATCACTATGGGTACTAGCTTTATTTTCTTTTGCCACAGTTGTTCTAATTCTATTTGCAAGTCTTAGAATTTTATGATTTTCTCCAGTTCTTTCTCTTCCCTTCTGCTGTCTTCAGCTGTTTCAGTGTCCATTACCTAGACTTCTTTGTTTGCTCAACAATTGTTAAGTTTGGGCGATTACGTGGCAGATGGCTGTTTGTTTGAACTCCAAAGTCCCAGAGTACTTTAGCTTCTTCATTTTCTATTACTTTGTATATTTTGTGGTCCCATCAATTCTGGCTGATAGGCAAGTGGTATTTCTTGCAGAAATTCCAATGCATCACTGTTGCTACATTGTCATGCTGCTGTTTGTAGTTAGTCTGTGTGATCCTCTTGCTGCAGCTACTTAGATGCTCCACTATTTCTTCAGCTTCTTTGCAGAGACGGCATGTGCTGTCTGGTGCTGTCTTCTGAATTCTAGCTTTCTATGCATTTATGGGGCTTCTCAATTCCAGCTTTCTATGCATTTATGGGGCTTCTCAATTCTAGTTTTCTATGCATTTATGGGGCTTGGCCTTATGCATTATCATCATTGTCCTTTTTACCTAGGACAAATAACCTACAACTTGTCCACATGTAGTAAACACAGCACTATGCAGTTGATAGTTTAAGAAAATATGGAAGGCCAAAGATCCCCACCCATCTATACAGAAACACATCGTGAGATAGTTAAGAAATGGGGTATAGTGATGTAGAGAAACCAAGAACAAATCTTGATTCAGTATAATAAGTGAGACAAATGCCAAAGGATGGCATTTTTCCTCTTACAAAATTAAAGGAAGGACTGTGGGAATTGATGCTCATTCATCTAGAACAGGGGTGTCAAACTGCTGGCCGCGGGCCGGTTTCATCATACTGAAGCCGCGCCCACCCCATTGCCGGCAACGCAAAAAGAGTCGCGATACGTCGCAACACGTCATGTGACGTGGCGAGTTTTGACACCCGTGATCTAGAACAGGGCTCCCCAACTCCAAGTCTATGGACCAGTACTGATCTGCGGCCCATTGGGAACTGTGCCGCTCAAGTGGCAGGCGAGCGTGCGAAGCTCCATTTGCACAAGCAACGGGCGCACGCACAAAACCATCTCCTGCCCCTGCCGCCGACGTCGGTCCACGGAGCCAAAAAGGTTGGGGACCGCTGATCTAGAGGGCTCTGAGTTGGGTAAGGCAGCAACAGAAGAGGTGGCTTCTGCTTTCTCTTTAGCAGGAAAAACAGTTAAATTCTTGCTCTTAACTTTCACCCCTCAGCATAGGAACGAGAAGTACTACAGCCAAACGTTTGGAAAACTACTGCAGCTAATGAGGACTCTAATATAGTAGATGGCTGCAGATTTCCAGACTCACCTGAGCGCTTGCACTAGGTTGAGGTCAGTAAATTCATGCAAATCAACAAAGGCATGGAGGACAGCAATATTAAACTCCTCCCTGAATAAAAGATTAAGAGAGTTTGTGTTAATCCTGCCCCTTTGAAGGCAAAGTTATTCTTACCATCCCAATCACAGAAATGTTTACCCTATTTTCTTCCCTCATGACCTCTTCAATCTGCTTAGAATTCACTCTAAAACACTCAGATTTGGTCTTTTCTCACTGGCAACACCCCTCCTTTCTGAATAAATTTAATCTATCACACTTCAGTATCTGTGCTCTTTTCCAGTGTCCCAGGAAGCTCTCTACTGTAGTTTAATCTGCACTGTGTTATCAATGGCTGCATCTTTCTCACTCTCTCATTTGCTCCTTCCATCTTTCCCATTCTTGCTCACCTCTCGCCAAGGTAGTCCCCAATGGCTGTCTTGTTGAGGCCTTCCCCTTTGTAGAGGAAGCGAGCAATGTCCTCAGGTGTGGAGCGCAGAAGTTCATTTTCCACCAGGAATTGTATTCCCTGGAAAAGGTAATTAAGTCAACAACTGTAGAGCAGACACAAGTACGTTCCCACCCTCAAAATATCTTTAATTCAGAAATCTCAGATAAGTTAGTTAGTTAGTCAAGTTTATTTATCTATTCATCCATCCATTCATCCCACCTTCAGGATTTGTACAAATAACTCAAGGTGGTAAACACATCCAACCGACCTTCATTCTCCTACTTTCACCACAACAACCCTGTGGGGTGGTGCGTCTGAGAGAGAATGACTGGCCCAAAGTCATTTAGCTAGCTTTCATGGCTAAGGCAGGACTTGAACTCATAGTCTCCTGCTTTCTAGCCTGACGCCTAAGCATTAGACCAAACTGGCTCTCTAAGGTTTCTCAAATGGGTTTCCTGCCCTTCAATCATGTAATTCTGTCCCAAGGAGGCCTGGGGGGGAAAGAAAATCATGATTTCTCATTCCAAGCAATTGTGTCATCAGGAAACATTTGTTTTCCCTTGGACAAATCTTTAGATATCACAACATGCAAACCCTTCACTCACTCACTTTTTTGGGATCCATGTTGAATTTCTTACGGCCCATCCCCATCTTCCGATTTCTCTGTAGAGTTTTACTGTCCAAGACAAAGAATCACACCTTTGACTCTTACAGGAAGGGACTGCAACATTTAAAGCTCATTTAGGCTTTTGAATACACACATAGTCCTCGGTTAATGATAGTAATTGGGAACAGAATTTCCATCACTAAGTGACGCAGTCATAAAGCATGACATCACATGACCAGCAGGCTCTGTTGTCACCTTTAACCAAATCCGGCTGGTTGTTAAGACGAGGACCCGTTTGATTCAAACCATTCCCAGATCAGTCTCCCCCCAGCCCCAAATCTTGGAAGGTATGGGGCTGCCTCCTCTGTAAGTCTCCCCACCTGCCTATCTTCTTTTGGCCACCCTGCACAATGACACCCCTCAGAGGTGGTGGAAGGGGTGGTGCCAGGGCTAAAGCAGGGGCCTGGGGCCTTCAGCATCCTCAGCCAGCCACTGCTGGGCCTATTTCAGCCCCAACTCAGGCCTTCTGAAGGATTGCAAGACGGACACACAAAAGTTAGAGAAAGATGTGCTTGGCCTTGGGAAGAAGGCCTGGCATGGCCAGAAGCTGCCTTGCATAAATCAAGGCTGGGCACAACTTGTCAGCAGCAAAAGGGAGAAGATAGTGAAGGTCAGCTGGGCATGACAGGGCTAATGGGAGGGCAGGGCAACAAAGGCTTTGTGCTGTAGTGCCTGGCCGTAGCGTGGAGCTTAAGGTGGTGGTGGTGGCGGCGGCGGCCGTGCTGGAACTGACCTAGAGGTGGCTGCTGGGTGAGACTGCCGAAGGCCGAGGAACGCTACTGTGCAGGGCATCCAAAAGGGCAGAGATGAGGAAGAGGTAGGCAGGTAGATAGAGTTAAGGTACCCCTGTGGTCATAAGTATGGCAAGCTGCCAAGTGCCCAAATTTTGATATGTGACCACAGGGGCACGGCAACAGCCATAATTTCAGGAACCATACACACATTGCCACCGTAACTTCAAACAGACACTGAACGAGTGGTGGTAAAAAACCCAGGACTACCTGTGAATGCTACCGGCTTCAGTGGATGCTAAGCATGCTCTCGCTATCATTTTGTCTTTTGTTCATTTAATATATATACTTTACTGTGTATAGCAGCTGGAAAGATAATATAAATGAGAAGGACATACTTAAAGGTAGATTTAAATGGTAATGGGCATAAGCAACCAAATCCTAACCTGTTCAGGTGCAAATAAAAACACATCATTTGAAAGGAAAAGGATGGATCTGCATGATACAAGGATATACCCTCTCCATATGATATAGATTCTGGGGTCCTACTATTTAAAAGAAATAGATCCTTTCTGGCAACCATTTATTTTTTTTTCTTTCTCAAGAATGACGCTACCTCACAATACCCCTTTGTTCTCATAATATCATATAAGTAGCTATGAAGAATATACTTAATTCAGCTCCCCAATCCACAACAGAGGGGGAAAAAATGGTTTCCCCAAGGCAAGGGAAGAGGTTCAGCCTAGTATTTCCTTCAATTAAGGCTGCAACCCAATAAAATAACTTTTTGTCATTGACTTATGTGGATTTTGATGAGACTGACCAACTTTCATCAGTTAAAACCGTGCATGAGTACACACTATACAGCTGAAGAAAGCAGTATTTTCACTGAGTTTCAACTGTGCTCGCACAAATACTAATAGGCACCATCTTTACAGAGGCATTCCTTCTATCTCCAAAATAAGAGCAGAACACTTCTTAAGATACAGATAGTCCTCATTTAGCAACAGCCTCATACAGTGACTATTCACAATTACAAAAGTGATAAAAAGTAGTTTTATGACCAATCCTCACATCCTCTGCAGGTCTGTAAAGGAAAGGAAAGTTGAAGTAGGACTGTAACCACAGTTGTGTTTCATTTTGCAACCACTTCACTTAACAAGTGAGTTGCTGGTCCCAGTTGTGGTTGCTAAGAAAGAAATACCTGTAGTGATATTTATACAATACTGTTGCTCAATAATGAGGGGTATCTTTAAAAAAATTAAAGGCACCCAAATTTTAGAGATTTCAAATATACTTTAGTGCCAATGGAAGCCGCATTATTTGTATCATATATTGAATGAAAATCTCAGAAGTCAAGGAAACAGCAGATAATTAGAACTGGCATATCCTGAGATGACTAAGTGACTCATATGGTCAGAGAAGACTGGAACAGTCTCAGAAAAACCTCTCTTGAAATCAGGATGTCTTGCTAGGAAAGCAGTCCTTAGACCAGGGAATCCCAATCTTGGCAATGGGTGAACTTTAACTTTCAGAATTCCAGTATGGCTGGCTGGGGAATTCTGGGAGTTGAAGTCCATGTGCCTTAAAGTTCCCAAGGTTGAGAACCTGCGCCTTAGACAATCTTCTCTAGGGAGAAGGAATCCCTCACCTTCCCTCATTGGCCTCCAGCCCCTCCACCTCATTCATGGCTTCGCTGAGTTCATCTCTCAAGCGTTGGATTTCCACCAGGAGCTCCTGCTTCCGTCGCCGGATGTTCTCCAACTCTAGCCTCTCCTCTGGTGTCAGATCTGGAGGCACTGCAATGAAAGGAAGGAAGCAGACTGAAGAAAACGTACTCCTCTTGTCACTTTGAACCATCAGAGAAAGCCAGAGGTGTCTTTTCCAATCATGCCTCCATTTCAGGAACTTGTGACAGTGTCACATAATCAGAAGGAGACATACAGACATACAGCAGCTGCTTAGCAATTGTTCAAAGTTCCAACAAACCTCCCCCCAAAAGGTACTTGATTCAGTTCTAATGGCTGGTTCTCCCCCCTCCCCAGTCACATGATTCTGATTTATGATGTTTTGCTGAAAATTGGCATTTACTTCTCGTTTTCACAAAAAAAAAAGTTATAAAATTGGGCCGGTCACATGATGACTGGTTTATGACTGTCACAACTTGAGATCGCAATGGGCAGGATTCATTACGGTTGTAAATCTAGGACAACCAATATGTGTATTAATAAGTCCAACTTCCTACTCAGATAGTATCAGCCCTTCAAGGTAGAGCAGATCAGAAACAGATTCCACAGGGCTTCTTCAGTCATGGTTGACTGTGAAGAAGGGGTGTAGATTGGTTCTTCGAATCTCACTGAAGGAGAGCTTCAGAGTTTGGCCACAACAGCTCTTTACGAGAAGACCATAAAATAGTGGTCTCTCGTGGGTTTGAGCACCAAGAGATGACATCTTTGAGATGACATCTTTGCTCTCAGTAGCAGCAGAATTTTCCCTCAAGACATTAAGCCAATCGAACTCACTTTGGAATCACATTCAGAAACGTTTCATTTCACCATTTCATGGATATTGGAGACCTTCAAAATGGCAGCCTTAATTTGACACCGGGTGAGTTTCACTTTCTTCTTTGGATTTAAGAAATTTTAAGCAGAGAATTTAAAATAATATACAATTGGCAAAAAGCAAAAAAAAATATTTAAGAAAGTTTTAAATGGATTGGGAGACCAGAGTGTTTATTTTTGCTATAAGATATGAAAAACTCTATAAATATACTCATAGTTTTAAACAAAACTAATGAACACTAGAGGGAGTTTGTTGTAAGCTGGCCAGAGTCACTTTTGTGAGATAAAAGTCCAGGCAGAAAAGGCTTTAAATGGGTAACCCGGGTATAACCTTTTCTTATCTTAAAAGAACTTTTTGAAGCATGAAATGAAATATTAATAACTAATACCTCAGAAAAAATAGATTTTAATGGAGAATCTTTTAGATGATGATGAGAAAAACTTAAATAAAAAAAAAAACCTTTACTTGACATACACATTATAGAGTTTGAAGGCATGGAAAATAAGAAAACTGATATTAACAAAGTGGGAATACCTAAGACAAATTTTTTAAAAGGACCTGGATCTGGAACAGCTGTGGCAAAAAATCCTGGACAATGCCTCTTTATGGGATTTTCAGAGTAGGCTAATGGAAGATTTGAAAACTCCATTTAAATATCAAAAAGTGATGATCAAATCCAATATGCCATAGGAATGATTTAAAGGTCAAGATTGCACAGAGCAAAAAAGGAATATAAAGTTGGACTATTTGACCAAGGATAAGCTGCTTGTTTGATATTTCTATTAAGTCCTAATGGACTTTTTTTTGTTGAACTTGGGATTGAAAAGATGATTTTTTTGATTGCATATTAATAAAAGTTAGGCTATGAGTTTTTGTTTTTATTTGTAACTTTAAAAGAGGATGAATAGTCAGTATATTAGCATATGCCTGATGTGATGGCTGGAAGCTACTTTTTAATTATTGTCTTTGTTGCCTTCTTTTTTTCTTTTTCTTGCATCTTCTGAACTTTTATTTTCCCTTTTCTTCTAGCTTGATTTGTATTGATTTTTACTATGCTTATTAAAACCCTCAATTAAATTATTAACAAAAAAAGACACAAATTTCACAGGAAGTCTAAAACTACATTTTATTGAGATAGGCTGTAACAACAGAATCTTGCAAGTTCTGCTGTGTTTTACCTCTCCTCCCTCTTATATTCCAGTGAAATCAGAGAAGAACTTGCCCAAGTCTCTTGCCAATACTATCTTGCTTCCCAGAGCTTAAGGAATGTTTCAATCTTATTAGCTTATATAATAAGCTTGCCTGTATCCTTAAAGTTATCTCTTCAGCTTTCTATGTTAGTGTTTCTCAATCTCAGCAACTTTAAGATGTGAGGAGTTTATCTCCCAGAATGGGGAGGTGAAGTCCACACATCTTATATGGTAGCTGCTGAGGTTGACAAATACTGGTCTATAACCCGATCCAAATGAAAGCATCCCTAACAGGTGGTGGTTAAGCCATTGTATGAACACATGCACCAATGAGAAGCCCCTTGCATTGGTTTCACTGTCCAATCACTCTTGCTACAAGGAATTTTTCCTAGCATTCAGTTGCATCTCTCTGCTTTGGGCTAGACAAGTCCATGCAATGCCAATCTTCAATGTTGTATAAATACTTATTCATCATCCATGTTGTTTACATCAAAGTCCTCCTTCCAGCTAGGACTTATGATCAACTTAAAACAATTCCAATCTTGTTTAGCAGATGCAAGCTTTAAAGTGGTTATTCAAGATTCATTTACAATGTGTGCATAAGAGGAACCAAGCTGTCAAGAAACTGAAGTTCACAGGTCCAAATGTTGATCTCTGGACAGTGCCTTTGAGTCATTAATACTCACATAGTCTACTTCACAGGGTTGTTAAAAGCAGGAAATGAGATGAGTAGAGAATCAGGTATGCCATTCAAGAGATATAAAATAATAATAATAAAAAAATCTATGCAAAAGCCACTTCCTCTAGGATGTCCAGCTTTCAGTTCAGAGGCGCACCCAGAACAAGAACTTATAATGAAGACAGCCTTGCATATGCACATACAGTGAGTAATTCTTATATGTTTTATGTTTGTTTGTTTGTTTGTAAAAACAATTGGGGGCAGGGCATAACATCCAAAATCTTTTTAAGTTACAAAAATTTTAATTCAGTTCCAAAGAGGAAATGGGGGTTAATAAATTTTATTGAAAATGTAAGGAACCCAGAGGCAATGAAAATCTGAAATATTCCAACACATACATAATATAAATTTTATTTATTATTTATTAAATTTATATGCCACTCATCCCACAGTTCGAGGCAATTCTGGACAGCCAATTCACCTTAATAAAAATAATTATAACGAATTATGCCCAAGACCGTTTTTAACCAAGACTTTTTAAACCAACCCTTGGCAGCTCATACACATTTAAATTAAATAATATTAATAAATAACTTGTAATATTGTTAGCAGGGGTAACGTTAAAAATAAACAGAATGAGAGTCTTATGATGTACAGTATTGAGACAATTCTCTCCCCCTTCCCCTCGCAGCATGGTTGGATCCAATCACAAATTGCCCCTTCCCTCCGAGGAATGGTACAGCTTCCCATTTAAATTATAACGGTGCTTTTTAGAGCCGTCTCATCAATTCCCTCAATAGGTTGCCAATTCTCACCCTCCTCCATCTCTTTCGATAGCCGCTTAAACAGACCCATCCCATTTTATCTAATTGGAAGTCACAGACAATGGTACATTCCACCCTCCCTCCTGTCATGGTATAGCCTAAAATCCCACCACCCCCCTTGCCCGATTCATGTAATGGTATATCTTAGTGGATGGAATGCGTCGGATGCCTATCATTAAATTAATAAAATCCCGATTTCCCCCTTTCTTTACTATGGAATGGCCTAACCCGGCATTCCCCTTCTATTTTCGCATGGTTTACTCCAGCCTCACCCCTCTTTGTAAGGATCAGCCCCGCCCCCTACGCAACTGGTACTGAATGGCTCAGTCCACCCACTCTTTTTCCTATTGTAGTTATTGGGCGGGTCTCGTAATGGCACTATCTGCCCATTTATCTCCCCTCTTTAAGCTTCCCAATGGAAGAGTCTTAGGGAGCCTTACCATAGATACCGTCCTCCATGACGACCAGAGTGCCCCCAAACTGGGCCAAGGGGAACCCCAGTTTCTTCTTGTCTCCTTTCTTCGGGGCTTCAACAGCAATGCCCTCCTTCAGCAGCCGGGTTCTAAACTGAAAGGAACGTTCCGCCTCTAACGAAAAGCGTAGCCAATAGGAAAGAAAAATCTCGAGAACAGCCACCTAACAGCTAGGAGAAGGAGCCAATAGAAAGGAAGTTCTCGTAAATTACATGTACACTCGTAGCAACCAATAGGCATCCTCGGCATGATATTGACAGGAGAGTTATTCAATGAAATCTTACACTAGCACACCTGATCTTTTTTGTGGCCTTGTACTCGACGTACTTTGAGCCGGTCCATCCTGGGCACGTTTCAACGAAGATATAGGAATTATATAGAGTCATTTGAGCCTTTATTCAATTGATTGTGAAAGGATATTTCTTTTCTCTGATGCCCAAAAGAGGACTCAGAGATTTCGATCCAAACAGCAGCAACTCCTACTTTTTGCTCCTGAATTTCATTTCCAGTTATTCTAACTTGCAATTTTCATAAATGGGCGGGTTTTGTCTCTGTCCCAGCAAAGACAGGTGATATTCATCTAGAGGTCGGCCTCTTTTGTACGTTTATGCACTCCGAACGTCTACACGAATCCTGTCCTCATTGCATAACTGTCAATCAAGATGAGTGAAGCGTAAGCAACCCAATCGAGACTGGCTACTGTATATGGGCTGCAAAAAAATAATAATCCTGCTTATGCGGCAGAGGACAGGGTTTTTCAGCCTGAGCAACTGAGACGGGTGCGCTTCAGCTCCCAGAATATGCTGGCTAGGGAATTCTGGGAGTTGAAGTCCACAAGTCTTCAAGTTGCTCAGGTTGAAAAACATAGTTTTGTGCTGTCACTTTGCTGCCATCCTGTGGTCAGCTGGAGTTTTGCAGCCCAAATTCCATAGGCCTGCCAGAATTATGGGGCTCATGTCTCACCAGGGAACTACTTTTAGATGCCACATCAGTTGAGACTTTTCCCTTTATCTCATCCCCATCCTGCAGCTGAGATGCCTTAAATCATCTTTAGCTATTCTGGTGTTAAAATCACGCTTTTCATTTTCTCTTGACACAAGGTTTGCTGTGGACACTATCAAGCACAAGTCACCACTTGGAAACCCAGGTTGAGTGCTAACACTAGACCTGCATTTACCAAACTGAACCCAAAGCACAAAGATGGGTTTCAACTGGGAGAGAGAGAGACAGGCACCTCCAGCTAAGGCTGATTTTATCCCCAAGGAGTGCACTACAGGTACTGTAGTCCAGTGCTTTTTAACCTTTTCACAGATTGTACCACTTTTAGGACACAATAATATTCGAGTACACCAGTGCTTAGCAAGGTGTCAAAAACCTAATGACTTTCCTCTCTCCCTTTCCTCTCTCTCTCTTTCACAGCCTCTACGCCTTCGTTGATCCCTCTGCTTCTCTCACAGAAGCCTCTCCTCCCTCCCTCTTTCTCCGTCCCCTTCTCTTTCCCTGTTGTCTTTTTTCTCCCTCCCTCTCCTGCCAAAATCTCCTCCTTTTATATCCTCTCCTCTCCCCCGCCTCCTCCTCCTTTTCTCTTCCGGATGCACCACTCTCTGGGGCTCAGGGAGAGCTCCAGCGTCGGTTGCTACCCCGGTCTCACTCCCCCATGCAGTCACCCACTCCTCGACTGGCCATTGCACACAGTGCTGATCAGCTGGAGCTGCGCGCACTGATCCTGGGGCCTCTGCCGAGCCCCGGCAGCCCTGCA
This sequence comes from Azemiops feae, assembly GCA_023970755.1. Lineage (NCBI taxonomy): Eukaryota > Metazoa > Chordata > Lepidosauria > Squamata > Viperidae > Azemiops > Azemiops feae. Next base: position 633,353 of record JALGBA010004202.1, on the reverse strand, counting down.
GCTCCAGCTGACTCTCTCACCCCAAGGCCTGTCTGCTACTCCCAATGATAGCAGAGGCTGCCGGAAGTGCAGATCAGCTGGAGCTGCAGGTGCCAATCCTGGGCCCTCAGCAGAGCCCCAGCAACACCGCAGCCAAACTGATTCCCCCCCAGGCCTGTGCGGCGCTGCCGCCACTTCAGCACATCAGCACTGCCACCATTTCAGCTCATCCCCCCCGCTACACTTGTCTAGGTCGCGTACCACCTCCCAGGTGCCGAAGTACCACCAGCGGTATGCGTACTGCTGGTTGAGAAGCCCTGCTGTAGTCCTCCTTCAGTGACCATTTGTTCAGCGATCGTTTGAAATTATGATAATGTGGAGACTTGAAACTGTTCCTTGAAAATGTGGCCTTCGCAGCATCCCGGCAGTTACATAAGAACGATTCAGGCACTTGGCAACCAGCTTGCAATTAGGACATTGCGGTGTGCCACGGTCATGTGATCACCATTTGCGACCTTCACGGCTAGTTTCTGACAAGCCAAGTCAATGGTGAAACCAGCAGGAAGTTGCAAACGGGAATCACATGACCACGGGACACTGCGATCGCATGGGATTTGGCTAACAACGATAACTGGAACTGCCACAACTGCCATCATAAGTCAGTGTGGTCATATGACATTGTGCTTTACGACTGTCATGCAGTGACAGAATCTGTGGCCCTAATTACCATAGTTGAGCCAGGATTACCTATATAAGGTTGCTGTTGTTTCTGCCAAACAGGGCTATTGCTGTTGGGAAAAGAATGCCAGATTTTTGCCTACTTCACAGGTTCTTTCTGGACGCTGCTGGTTGTGGCTGTGCAGCTAGAGCTGCTATTCTCTTGCAGAATTAGTCAAGGACAGAGACTGCTCATTATCAGATGCTCCCTCCCTTGTGTTACCTTGCACTGCTCAACAGGCTTGTTATTTGTGACCTGGGCTCTTTTGTGACATGGGTTTACCTCTGTTTAAGAAGAGTGCTAGACCCGTGTTCCGAAATAGCTCATTCGACAGGTCAGAGTGACAGATGCCCCCTCCTCACATGCACAAATAAGGGAGAACAATTGGAGAAGCAAAGCCAGAGATTTCTTTGTCTTGTCCTGTGTTAAAAGTAAGGATGGCCTCATTTGCTGTAAGTAAAGCAGAACAGGGTTTCCAGGGCAGAGCATTTGCAGCTGGTATCTTTTTTGTTGCTGGAAGGCCTGCCCTTCAATACAACCATCTGGCTGTGTTCAGTAGAAAGTTATTTTTCTGGCCTCAGAAGCAGACAAGAAAGGGAGGGGCAGGCTGTTGCTAAGAGAGATCTAGACAGTTGCTTGTCTTTCTTGTATCCTTACCTGGTAATTCACTTAAGGACCCTTTACTAATTAGTAGGTGCAGTGATTTTTGTAAAGCTTTGTAGCAGAAAATTATCTGTTATCTTACTTAAGTATTTAATTGCCACTTAGAAGAAGAAGAAGAATGTCAGATAGGGAGAATTGTTTATTGGTTTACAATCTCTCCCAAATAAGGATTTGTATGCAATCCTTCTGAGCAGCCCTGTTTCGGATTACATGACAAAACAATTTGCCAGGTAAGGCTTTAACAGTCACTCTTAATCTTACCTGTTGTGTTAGAACAGCCTTCCCCTAATTTGATGCTTGCCCCCCATCCCCCCAAAAAATTTATGTTTGGACATCCCTGGGAGCTGCTGTCTAATGCACCTAGAATAGGGAATTCTACAGTACATCATATATTTCTAAGCATCCTTATATCTGTCTGCACAAATCCAGACAATCATTAGAAGGCAGCAAAATATAGAATTTTGCAACTCTTTGCTATCTGATGGTGCTTTGAATGTATGTAGCACAGAAATGCATATAAAGTTCCTCATGAATTGTAAAACTTGGATGCATGAACTATAGGGGTGTATGCAGCTGTAACTCAGAATAACAATTCATACATTTCTTTATTGCCTAGCCCTAGATAAATGTAAAGAACTCAAGAGATGCAGTTGCTGACTTACAGTCTGGATGAAATATCTGTTGGATCACAAATGTTGGAAATAACTGAACAACTCTACAAAAAAAATTTTTTTGGGGATGTGTAGTGCACAATGTTTCTTACTTGTTAAAGTGACACAGGACTGAGTTAGCTTGACTCCTATATCTAAAAAACGAAACTCAAATGCAGTGCTGTTGCAGGCTTGCAATTCCAGTGATGGACAGTAGAGAGCGGGATTGGATCATCTCTCTGGAAGTCTCCATTTCTTCTGCCAGAATTCTCTCAAAGGAATGGACAATTTTGTTGTTGTTGTTGTTTAGTTGCGAAGTGTGTCCGACCCATCGCGACCCCATGGACAACGTTCCTCCAGGCCTTCCTGTCCTCCACCATCTTCTTCCAGCGTCATATCTTTTTGCCTTTTAGTACTGTCCATGGGGTTTTCATAGCAAAGATACTGGAGTGGGTTGCCATTTCCTTCTCCAGTGGATCACATTTTGTCAGAACTCTCTGCTATGACCTGTCCATCTTGGGTGGCCCTGCACGGCATAGCTCATAGCTTCATTGAGTTACGCAAGCCCCTTCGCCACGACAAGGCAGTAATCCATGAAGGAGCATGGACAATAGACTGCGACAATAGACTGCAGCGGGCTGTTGTCATGGGGGCACTGACAGCGCTGAGGAAAAAAATGGCTCTCTCAGATAGCAAGGTGTATGAGTGTTGACTTTTGAGCCTGAGGCAGGGCAAGGGTCACTTCTGAATCACTTATGTCAAATAAATTACTCTGTGGATGCTGATCAGTTGGCCATTGGCCAAGCAAGTTGGCCAGTGATAGATTTAGCGCTAATACAGAACAGAGATGGAGCATGTTTCTATAGCCCGTTTCCAGTGAACCTTAACTGTTTTCGTATGTTTATGAAGCTTGTTAAAATAATTTCTTTGGAGTTGTGATACACTTTGCTGTATCCTTTTTTTTTTAAGCATCTGTATCTTTGCTCAGTTCTTTCCACAGGCAATCCTCAAGTTCTGTTTATATGAAAGAATGAAAAGAGGAGAAGAATAGCTCTTTTCAAAACTTTACCTTCGGGTTCCCAGGAGTGTGCCAGGCATTTGAGCAGGACGAGGGCCTGATTTTGCCAGGCCCCCCCCCTTTGGTTCATTTTTGCTGTTGCCAGCAAAAATGTAGTTGATTGGAAGTGTTAATATTTTTATTTTTTTCTCTGGGTCCCCAAAGTAAGTAAAGGGCTGGGAATCCATGGGATTAACTGGCTGCTTTCTGATTGGTTTTTAGTGGTTGCCATGTTCTCTTCTACTTCTTCCCATTTAACCCCTAGGGCTGATTGGGCACCTTTCTTCCTCAAATGAGCTTCATTTCTTAGTTGGCACCTTTTTGTTTCCTGACTCCATCCTTATTTCATCCATCCATCCATCCATCCATCCATCCATCCATCCATCCATCCATCCATCCATCCATCCATCCATCCATCCATCCACTCATCCATCTCATGTCTATACTACCTAACTTACCTAAGTGATTCTGGATAGCTTACAATAAAAACATGTTGTAAAATATAAAAGCATAAATAAGAACAAAGTTAAAAACCAAATTAGAAGGTTACAGAATTAAAAGTTAAAAAGGGGGAGAGCGCACCCTCATGACACCAACCATCCCCAGGGTTCTCTAACACTCTTCAACCCCTGTGTGTAGATGACCAGGCTGAGCCAAGGACGGGGTCAAAAGGATCATGAATTTGGAGTCACCATGTCCCCATAAGAGACCTAAATCCAGCCCCCTTGAAGTCTGTTGACTTTTATCTGCTGCCAATTTGTGTTGACCATTAGTAGATCAGATTCTTGTGTACAGGTGGCATGAAATAAACTCATAGTGCTTTTGAACTCTATCCCGGCTGCTTATTTCTTGTGCATAACATGCCAATTGGCAGAACCAGGTCTTAGCACTCTTTCTGAAGTCAAGAAGAATGGGGGCCCACCTCACTTCTGGAAGTAAGGTGTTCCAAAGAGTGGGGCCACAGCAGGGAAGGCTCTCGTCCTGGATCCTACCATTAAAAAGACTTTAACCGAAGGGATCTACAGCAGATCCCCTCTGCCTGACTGGGTGGGATGGGATGATATAATTGGGATGAGACTGTTTCTGAGGTAACCTACATGTGAACCTCAAGAAGATGGCTCTCAATTGTCCAATACAAATGTCCTTTTATTCAAAGGTTAACCTAGTCTTGTGCATTTTCATTTGTGACATTTAAGTAGTTTTTACACTGCACACTGGTTTCAGAGCTGTCAGAAATTAGAGGGGGACATGACTTCAATCAAGAAATAAACCAGGACCCTTCTTGTATCATGAAGGACAAAGATCTGGGACCAAATTTTCCCCAAGAAACTTAAGACAGATACTAGTATATGGATCAAATCACAATAGAATTGAGAAGACCTTTGTTCAAATCTCTATACTTTTTAAAAAAGTTTCCTTAAAGAGCCACTTGCTTTCTTTCAGCCAATCTTCAGCCAAGGTTGATGCGATAATAAAATGTGTGGTGGAAGGAGGGAAGATTTTCATATATCTATGAGCCTGGAACCTCTTAAAGAAAAGATAGGTTCTAGACATAATAATTCATAGCCAGTTATTGGTGTAAGAGGTAGCCCAAATCTGAAGCATCAGAAAACAAATACAGGTAGGATTCTTCCTCACATATATAAAAATGTGATATGATGATGATGATGACTGAAAACCCATATTTGTATAATTGTATCTCAAAAATTTGCCTGTCAAGGTATACCAAATATTCCTACCCATGGAAGAAGAAAGGGAATAAGCTGTGATGTTAAAGGTGAATGAAGTACAGATAGTTATTATTTTCTTTCTAGACATACCAGAAGCAACATTGGGATGAGATCTTAGACCAAGGTTGGCTGGTCAAGATAGAGAACATCAACAATATGGAAGTAGCCATAGGCAGACACAGGTCACTCAGTAAAGAAGCACGACAAAACAATTGTGTATTTGACCTCTGCCCCAATCTGGAGGTAACCTTCACATGTCAATCTAAAATATGCCCTTGGCCTAGAGATTAGAGACCCATGAGAGGATATTTTAAGTTTAAGGAGAATGCTTTATCACTTGAATTTGTCATCTGCTTATGTTGGTGGCGAGGAGTTCTTGACATTCTGTCACATTATTGGCACCCAAATGAACACTGGGTGCCAGTGCTTTGAGGTGCAGGGTGATAGGAGAGGAATGAAAACTGTGAAGAGGGTACAGCCCAATGAGTTTGCCTCTACCCGCCCATGTCGCTGGCATAAAACAAGATTAATGATGGAACTGTGTCATATTAATCTGAGCTCCCAGCGGCAAATCCAATCTCAGCTATCACCTCTTTGACCTTCAGCCTAGGCTGCTACCATCCACCAGCTTGGGTAGCAGCTGTTTGTGTCAGGATTTTTCACAGCTCTGATATGCATCAAGCTTTGGGGAGCAGATGATTAGACTGTGAGATTTTTAATGTGATGCTAGGATAATCTTTCTTTCCTTCCTCCCCAATCCATCCTTCTTTTCCGGCCATTCCTCAAAGTTAGCCATAGAGCAGGTGGATGGATGAGAGGCACTGAGCTCAGCAAAATACAAGTTTAGAAGTTCTGATCCAGGTGCCACAACTATTTAACGAGCTTTCATCTGTGTCACTGAAATCAATGGAGTACATTAGCAGAAGACGAAATATTGACCATTTTTGTTGTCACTCATGTACAACATGGGGAAAAGAGCAGAACAGAACAGATTTAACTCTAAATCTATAGTTCTCTTTGTTTGCCTTTCAAAAATTAATTTTAGAGTAGGTAGCCTTTCATATCCCTGTTAATATGAAAGTTTATATGTATGTATTCCCACAAGCATGAAAAAAATGATATGGCTATCACAGGTTACGTTGCATTTTTAATGCAAACACTTGTTTTGTAGTTCCACATGTATGTTATGCAGTACACTACATTATCCATTCTTATAAAGACTCCTTTATTCCAAGTATTATCAGACCACAATAATAAACTTCTCGGCATGTGTACTTGTTAAGAATTTCCAGTTACTTTTGCAGGACTAATTAGGAAAGGTTTCCTCATCTGGGCTTAAGAAAGGGGTATTCCTGGGGTGTACGATTAGGTTGTTGCCCTGTGGATATATCATTTCTATCTCTGAAAAGAAATGCACATCTTTAAACTTGGCAGAACTGCTTCATTATAGACCAGACATATTCCAGTTCTGTAGAATTTCACCTAACCATCATTTCCACTGCTCACAGAATGCTGCTTCTCCATTTGCTTCTTGGAGCTTCATACATGAGACAGCTATGATGGGGCAGCCACTAGTAGAGCATCATCAAGCATCTTACAGAGCTTTCAAGCTCCTTACAGTAAACATATTGTTGATCCATCAGACTTCCACCTAACTAGTGTTATCTTAATTTGTATTACCACAAACATCAGGTTATACATGGGCTGTTTTGAAGTCCATGAAATGGGTATTCTTTCTCGCAAGTTTGCCTGGGCTAAAACTTCCCCTTTCCCCTCACATAGACATAGTGTATATCTATAACCCCTTAACTCTCCTCAGAGACAAATGATCTAGAAAAGTCTTCCGTTCATTCCATGCTATTTCTTCTAGCAACGACCAAGCTGAGATGTTTGATTTGGGGGTACAGTCAGTCAAAGTATGAAAATGTGGTTCTTTGGCCAATTGTTTTAACAGCCCAACTATGTGAAGTCTGGTATGGGTGCTACCTCTTCTTTCCTCAGCTCTCCTCAGTTGAGGGACAAGGATCACGTCACGTGGTAGTGGTTGTTTCATTCTCCACACTCACCCGCTGTTTTCCCTGGCTTTCTTCCTCCTCCTCTTCCTCATGACAGGTTGTAAGTGCCACTTCATTCTCATAGCAGAAGGAAGAACGAGCAGCAGTGGTTCCAATGGGGGAGACCCTGTATTTACGTTGGCTGAGTTCCTTGGCACTGCATGCTGGGGTTCCAGGCACCTCATATGTACGATGGAAGTGCTGGTAATCAACCTCATAATGCCCACGCCGTTCAAAGAGTACAGGTTCAAAGCGATGTCCCCAGCGCAGTTCACTTGGCAGATAGGAACTACGGCATTGAGTGGTCATGGCAGTAGCTTCTACCATACCTTCCAAAATGACCACCAGTTCAAAGTCAGCGTTGGCCAGCTCCATAGGACCATACTCATAAAGAGGGCTTTCTGCATCAATCTCGTGCACAATGGTCACAGGGGAGACCAGAAAAATGCGGTCAGTGCCACTATCAAAGCCCACATTAACATCACTGTGATCCAGGGGAATGTACTCGCCTTCAGGGGTCACACGAGGCTGTGTGAAAAGGAGACAAAGGAAGGAGGAGAGATTATATATTAGGCTTTTTATATAGGACAAGGTGTAAAATCCATCCTGTGGAGCCAATAGTCATTTCTGATGGTTGAAAAGAATGAGACTGAAGTTGTTGGCTCTCTCAGTGTAAAGCCTGGATCAGGGGTCCCCAACCCCCGGTCTGTGGACCAGTACCGGGCTGCAGCATGCCGGCAACCGGGCCGCACAAACAAGCAAAGCCCCATCCACAAGATGCAGGCAGCACACAAAACCACGCCCCCTCTGGTCTGCGGAAAAACCTCTCTCCACAGAACCGGTCCCCGGTGCCCAAAAGGTTGGGGACCTCTGGCCTAGATCACACCAAGGTTTCATTGCACGATTGTCACATGGTATGAAGGGCTTAAACAGCCTATTTGTATTTGTGAACATGCTCTATGCCACTCAGAAACCAACCTTGTATTCATCATTCCTTCCAGATCCACATAATTCAGCTTCTCACTTCTTAAACCCATTTATCCATTATCCATCCATCCATTCTGTATTAATATTCCTGTAGCTGCTGTTCTCAATGTTCCAGCCAGATTTGTCTCCTCCAAATTTTCTCTAACTTGATGTCTCACCCTCTTCCCAATCCAGATTTTTTTTCATCCTTTCCTGTACCACTTCAGTAACTCTAGAATATAACTTAAAACTTCCCCAAATGTCTGACTGCTTTTTTGTCTGTTACTGATAGGTTTCTCACCAATATTCTCCTTACCTGCAGCAGCTGGGCACGGACATGGGCCTCTACCAGGTGGCTCTTCCGCAGGTTAGCCACACGCCACATAAGGCAGAGCTTTCCATCTCGCATGGCCACCACAGCAGTCTCGCTAAAAACAAGGGTCTCGTTGCGTTTCTTTGGCTTGGCTATCTTGGCCATAATGGCACCAATGATGAAGGCATCAATGATGCATCCCAGAATGCACTGCAAGACCACAGCCAGGACAGCCGAGGGGCACTCCTCTGTCACGCTACGGAAGCCATATCCAATGGACGTCTGGGTCTCCAAGGAGAAGAGGAAGGCAGCCATGAAACTGGTGACCTCGGAGAAGCAAGGCCTTGAGTTGGGAGGGTGCTCAGGTGCAAGATCTCCATGAAGTACAGCAATGAGCCAGAAAGTGAAGCCAAAGAGAAGCCAGGAGAGCACAAAAGAAAGGCAGAAGATGAGGAACATCCAGCGCCAGCGGATATCCACACAGGTGGTGAAGATATCGGTAAGATACCGCTGACCCTTTTCACTCATGTTGACAAACTGCACGTTGCAGTGGCCATCCTTCTTCACAAAACGGCTGCGTGGCTGGATGGTGACGAGCTTGCCGTTGTGGCAGTTTTGGGGGGATTCCACTGACTCATCTTCTTGGAGTTCTCCTGCCCCACCGCCCCCACTGAAGTGCCGGATGACTTTGGCCACCCCCATCTCTGAGGTATGGGGAGTTGTCCTGGCCAAGGTGAGGTCAACTAGAGGGAATTGATGGCCCAGCCTGGATGCTGTGCAAAACAAGCCAATCCTGGGGAGGTGTTAACAAGAGACACTATGGTGCAGGAGCTCCTTATAAGTTTTTGTCAACCTGGAATTGGAAAGAGGAGAACAAAGCATACAATCAGCTTAATATATGGCACTAATTGCAAAAAAAAGTTCAATGCTTGATTTTTTTCAAAGGAATGGTGGGAAACTGAACTAAACTGAAAGGTAGAAATTTGTTCGACATTTTAGAGTCACTGAACATATTCTTTAGAAAGGTGTATATTTTCTCAGCTTGCAAAATACTTCTAGTGTTAGAAGATACTTTGCTTTCCTACAGGATCTCAAACTGTAGACAGTTTTTTTTGTTTTTTTTTTACAGAGTAAGAACCTGCTTTCTTTGAGCGTCTCAAAATTTGCAGAATTTTGTTGGGGCTTATTATGATTCCAACCCTAATTTCTAAAAAGAGAGAGGACAGAAGTCAAACCTAACTAGAAGCCTACATTACTGTGAGCCTCAGGGTAAGAATGGAACTATTAAGGGTAGAGGGTAGAACACAAAGTGCATTCAGTCATGTGCAGGGGTGGGCAACCTTGGCTCTTTTATGACTCATGGACTTCAACTCCCAGAATTCCTGAGCCAGCCATGCTGAGGGGAAAGGGAGAGGTTTCCAAGCTGAGCCATGCTGGCTCAGGAATTCTGGGAGTTGAAGTCCACGAGTCATAAAAGAGCCAAGGTTGCCTATCTCTGTGCTAGGTGAACAGGAGCTAGTCAGGGGTAGGCAACCTTGGCTCTTTTATGACTCGTGGACTTCAACTCCCAGAATTCCTGAGCCAGCCATGCTGAGGGGAAAGGGAGAGGTTTCCAAGCTGAGCCATGCTGGCTCAGGAATTCTGGGAGTTGAAGTCCACGAGTCATAAAAGAGGCAAGGTTGCCTACCCCTGCACATGGCTGAAGCTATGGCACAAAATGAGATTGCAGTTCTGAACGGCCAAAGTTACTTTTTAACTGGCCCTAATACGATGAGCTCATATATAAATATATTTTAAACTGGCAAATGAGCCTCTGTGAAAAACCCTGATTGCTTTGTGACCTTTAAAATGCTTTGATACAAATATTATGCTGTTGTGATTTGAGGATTTTTGTCTCCATGCCCAGATATAGTACTTGCAATTTTAAATCTGTTTTAGAGAACACTCAAATTAAGTTTAAGATGCCACAATGTTCTGGCTTACTGTATCCTGCTTCTTTTCAAGTGGACATCATTCGCCTTGTTTTAACAATCTTTTTGAACCTGTAGGAATGGAATGCTAGGAGTCAGAAAGATGGTTTTCCAGCACTTAATGGGAGTGACTGCCTACTGGACAATCAATATGCTCTCTGCCATTTCCCATCTGGTCTTCTATCGATTCTCCTGTCAGTGTATCACTTAAAATCAATCTCCAGCTTTGCTAATATAACAACAGTCTTGTTTTTATTAATTTTCACTCTTGTTAGTCCCAGTTAGCACTAAAGACAAAACAAAATGTGCTTTTTTTTCTGTCTATGGCTGTCATGGGCTGACCTCATTAAGGCTGCAATTTTCTGCATGTTGGCCTGAGGATAAACCCCCATAAATCACCGAGAGTGAATGAGATAGGATCAAAGCAAAAGTCTTCCCAACATCGTTTTCATTTGGTTTTAAAACTGTCACAAATGAGGTATTGAGGATTCATTAGGTCCAAAGAATAAAATATGTTTTTCTTTCCTTGATTCCCCACCCTGAGCCCATAAAAACAAAAAACTGACAGCAGGGGGGAGAAAAAACCCAGTGGTCCATTGAGTCTGCCCTTTGAATTTGTTTGTTTTTGTTTTCTTTTTAATTTTTTACATTTTTAATTTTATTTATTTTATTTTTATTTATTTATTTAGACATTTTTATTTATTTTACTCCTTCATGGATTACTGCCTTGTCGTGGCGAAGGGGCTTGCGTAACTCAATGAAGCTATGAGCTATGCCGTGCAGGGCCATCCAAGACGGACAGGTCATAGCAGAGAGTTCTGACAAAATGTGTTCCACTGGAGAAGGAAATGGCAACCCACTCCAGTATCTTTGCCATGAAAACCCCATGGACAGTACCAAAAATGTATTTTATTTTGTTATTTATTTATTTATTTTTAATTTTTGTTGGACAATAGGCACGTGTGTATCCCAAGCGTGTTTAAACTCAGTGACTGATGATGACCTCAACTGAAAGTTGGTTGCAGGCTTCCATTACCGGTTACCCTATGGTAAGCTGGGCGGCCGATAAATTTAATAAATAATAATTGCTCTTTTTGCGAAGAAATACTTTCTAACGTTACTTCTGAATTTCCTTCCTATCAGCTCCTAGTCTTCTTTGCTCAACATCTATGTTCTTGACTGATTTTGTTGAACTTGCAAGCTTGCTCTCCAGTTCTTCCAAGTATATTATCCTTCTATGCAGTTATGTTTTCCTCTAACCAAACAGCTCGACTATCTCTAATTTATACCTTCAATTGTTTTCTATTAAGTATTGAGGGAAAAATCAGAAAATAGGGCATTCACCATTCCTTCCCCTCAGTATCTGAATGCTCCACATTTCTATAGCTGTTAAAGGCAAAGAAGACCACCTCCCCATTTCTCCTGATGCTGACAACTTAACCATAATATGATTTTCAACCTCTTTTCACTTTCCATTCTTATTCTTATTCAACGGAATTACCTTCTAGTGAAAAAAAAAAGATTGCTATTTTTTCCTCTCTAATAAAGCTTCTCTACCAATTTGGTTAAGGCACCAGGCTAGAAACTTGTAGACCATGAGTTCTAGTCCTGCCTTATGTACAAAGCCAGTTGGGTGACCTTGGGCCAATCACTCTCTTTCAGCCCTAGGAAGGAGGAAAGATAAAACACTTCTGTAAAAATCAAGACAACTGCAAGGACATCCCTAGGTAGTCACCAGGAATCAACACTGATTTGAAGGCCCAATACGCAACACACACACACATCCCCTTCAAGAGCTACTACAGAATATAATCCGGGAAAGCAGAATATTATTATTATTATTATTATTATTATTATTATTATTATTATTATTATTATTATTATTATTATTATTATTATTATTATTATTATTATTATTATTATTATTATTATTATTATTATTATTATTAATAATAATAATAATAATAATAATAATAATAATAATAATAATAATAATAATAATAATAATAATAATAATAATAATAAAGTTGGAAGGAACCTTGGAGGTCATCTAGTCCCAAACACCCCTGCTCAGCAGTATGAACCCTATACCATTCGACAAAGTGCTGTCAGTCTCTTCTTAAAACTTCCAGATGTTGGAGCTTCACGCTTCTGGAGGCAGGTTGTTCCACTGGTTTAATTGGTCTGACTTTCAGGAATTTCTCCTCAGTTCAGGTTGCTTCTTGCCTTGACATTTCATCCATTACTTCTTTCCTGCCCTCAGGGCCCCCGCCTTTGAGAATAGCTTGACTCCTCTTCTTTGTGCAACCCCTGAAGATTTGGAATACTGCTATCAATGTCACCCCTAGTCCTTCTTTTCATTTAAACTAGAACATACCCAATTCCACAAACGTTCCTGTATGCTTTAGCCTCCAGTCCCCTATTCATCTTTGTTGCCCTTCTCTGCACTCTTTCTAGAGTCTCAACATCTTTTTTACATCGTGGTGACCAAAACTGGATGCAGTATTCCAAGTGTGGCCTTACCAAGGCATTGTAAAGTGGTATTAATACTTCACGTGATCTTGATTCTAACAGAGGGATAGAATCAATTATTTTGGCCTGCTGTTGAAATGATGAAGTTTCCCCTATAGAAACCTGCCCCAATTAATTCTTGAGAGTGCAAGGCATGGGGAAAAATGATATTTATTTATTTGCTTGTTAAATGTATTTGCTGCCCTATCTTACTGTGGGGCTATTCTAGGCAATATTACAATATTAAAAGGAAGAAAAAGAAAGGAGCGTAAACAGAACAGAAGCAAAATAGTAGAACCATAAACTAAACAATGGAAAAGAACACAATATGGGTAAAAAGAGCTGGTTCTCTTCTCACATTAAATACTCCCAACTAAGAAACAACTTTCCTAACAATAAAAGCAGTTTGCCAGTGGAATTAACTACTCAGAGAGATGGTGGGGACTTCCTTTCATTGGATAGGATCAAGCAAAAGCCAGAGAGCCATCATTCCAGGATGCATTAATTCAGATTCCTGTACTGACCCAGAGATTAGACTGGACGACCCCTCACAACTTTACAATTCTGATTCTTTATACTACCTTCACTTCAATGGGTTCTCCCCTGTATCCAGAAAACTGATTTGTCCAGAAATACCATCTCCCTAGAGCAGAGAGCATACCTTTGGAGTGGAGGGTGTGCTTTTATTTTCGGTTAAGTTCCAGGTTCAGTCCAGAGCAGCTCTGGAGAGCATTGGGACAACCCTCTGCCTGACTGTACCAGCTAGCAGAGAATTCGGTATTTCGTAGAGTTCAAAGGTCTAACTCTGAAAAAGGTAGCACCCCGATTGCTCTCACTCCTTTTTCCCCCTCTGCTTTTTTTTTTTTTTTTTTTTTTTACTATTATACCCAGATAATTTTGGCAGGAAGTCGCTTTCTTATCTTTTTTCACCTCCCTCCTCTACAAGACTCACCTGATGTACCTGGGATTTCTTGATTTCTCCTCGTAAGCTTCTCCCCCTTTCTTGGGAAGATGGCATCAGCAACAGAAAGCCTTCAAGCCCCCAAGGAATGACTTTTACCCGGCTCCTGTTGCAGGCACAAGGATATGTGCCTAGAAAGTGTGGCCTGCGTTAAGTGAGGGATATTGTGGCTTATTTATCTGGAAGCCCAGGGTGTGGCCAGAGCCATCAACAGGATTGGCTTCTTCCTCAAGAGTGAGGCCTTCAAAGTCTTTCCAGCCAACAGCCTTTCAAGATGAATTGTTAATCCTTCAGGGCAAAGAAACCAGCCAAAGCCACATTCAGCACCCCAAGGGAAGAAGAATGCAACAGGAAGGAGGAAACGCAAGCTGATTTCCTTCAGAAGATTGAGAATTATCAAAGGGAAGCAGAAATGCTACTGACTCCATTCAGGAAAACACCTTACTCCGTCCTGCTCCATGTCTATGGGGAACTATAGGCAGAGTTCCAATAAAAATCATGATGGTGGGGCAGCGTTTTTAAAATAATTAATTGTGTCTTAGTAATATTTTAATCTTCTACTTGAGATGAATCTGTTACAGTTAGAGCAGCAACGTTTTCTGTGGCACTGGAGTATGAAAACTGTCACGACAAATATCATAGATTTTGTCGGATTGCATGCAGCAGATCTATTAAAAGGTGGCCTCTTGGCCAATGTGCACTCTGATCATTCATTTTCACTGCGACATGACCATCCAGTGCTTAATTTTGAATCGTGTAATTCTATTACAGTGGTGTGGCTGCTTGATTTGGTAATCGGTAAAAACTTTGAATAAAAAGTTTATGCAATGGCGGGCAAGTGGTAGAAAATACAGTCTCATTTTGTTCATTCACAGAACAGTAAACCTCTCGCTAGAGTACAGTGGCTGCTGTGATGTATGTGTCTCTCCTAAACAGAGATATGTCATGGTTATTTTACCCATTGGAACTAATCAATAAAAAATTTGTCTGGGAGAAATCTTGAGTACAGGGAGCCTGAATTGGGACCAGAATTTCTGTTGTTAACCAAGATGGGAGTTAAGTGAACCATACAGTTCTTACTTTTCCCATTAACTTTGCTTCACTGGAAAGGTCACAAATGGTGACTGCATGAACCAGGGACAATTGTAAATACACGCTGGTTTCCAAGTGCCCGAATTCTGATCACGACACCAGATGCTATGGCGGCCATAAGTGTGAGGACAAGTCATAAGTGACTTTTTTCAGCGCTGTTGTCATTTTGAAACAGTCCTTGAATGAATGGTTGTAAGTTGAGAACTACCTGTGCACTTAGGGAAAAAAAATGGCCTGTTTCATCTTCCTAAAAAGCTCTTTTCTTTTCTTCAAGAAAGGAACAGAGAGATTGCCCTGTTAAGGTAGGCTGGATCCAACTTTTTAAAAAAAATCTAAAGTGTAGCCCTGTATTTCATTGATATCCAGTTCTTACTGTGCCCTCATATGCCTCTATTGTTCTTATCCCAATAGTTCTTTGTGATTGCATGACCTTTGCTTCTCATATTCTGACTTGCCGTCGGAATGTCATCAGTTCCATCTTGTTCCCTCACGGTCTCCCTTGCACGAATCTGCCTCCCTAAACCTCTTAAAATCTGCCTTGCTATCTTTCCTTAACCCTCCCTTTTCTGTGAAGCATTTGAACAACTCCTTACAATTCTGCCTCTGCAATATCAGAGCCAACTTTTTACTTTATGGAGATGTTAATTTGTCCTTGGAAAGCTTTTGAGAACTACTATATAAGCTATGTATCACTCGGGGGTACCACGGCACAGGGGACCCCTCTTAGATGCTTCTGGGATCCCAGAAATAAGTTAATTTTGAATTTCTCAAAATGATTGAAATGTATGAGAAGATATAAGTCTTGGGAGATTTGATGATCTAAAGGAATTTGTATGTCTGTGTATCTACGCACCTCTATTTTTGTTGCATTAAAAAAAAACCCTCTGTTCTGAGCAAGGAAAGCCATTCCATTCACTTTGTACATTCTAATATTCCTTTTGCCATTCCCAGTTCTGGAATATTTATTTCCTGAAAGTTACAAATCTCCCTCTAAATAGTCAGACAGATCGAAATCTCCCCAGATCAGATTTTGGAAACAATGTCCTATGAAAAACAAATCAAAGTATGGATAACCCAGAAGAGGTTAGCATCACAGTTTTAAAGTGGCCCATTCTTACTATTTGAAGCTAGAATGTTCTTCTGTTGATTATATAATGAGTTCCGATTCTGAAGAAGAGCAGGGTAAAAATCTCATTACAGTTGAATGTGGATTTTCACCCTGTCCCTGATTTCATCTGCCTTAATTTCCTTGAAAGCAGCTTGAGGGCTGCCTTATCAAGTGTCATGCACACTGGTGGCATGAATGCACTATATGGAAATCCCAGGATTGCAGGCTAGTTGACAGCTAGAGTGAAAAGTAAAACAAATATTGAGACTAGACAGTGGCAAACTACTTCTGTATCACTGCCAAGAAGACATGAATGTATCCACTGGGTAATCACCACAAGGCTTTCTCTTTTTCCAATGAGTGATGCTTCCCTTTCTCCTTTATATCAGATCCATTTGCTATAGATCAATCAGAAGAGAATTGGAAGAGACTTTGGAGATCTTATAGTAACCCCCCCCCCCCCGCTCAAGCAGGAAACCCTATACCATTTCAGACAAGTGGCTGTCCAATCTCTTCTTCAAGACCTCCAGTGATGAAGCACCCACAACCTCTAAAAACAAGCTTGTTCCACTGGTTAATTGTTCTCACTGTTAGAAAGCTATAATATAGAAAGCTATATTTTTTCTATCCTGCTCTATGGAGTAGAGAGTTGGTCTCTGACAGAAGGCCACCTGAAGAGACTAGAAGCATTTGAAATGTGGATTTACAGGCGACTGTTACGTATAAGCTGGGTTGACAAGATCAGAAATGAGGAGGTGATAAGCCACCTGGGAAAGCCAAGGGAAATCATCAAAACAATTAAAAAACGAAAGTTAGAATATTTTGGACATGTGATGTGACACCCAGAAAAATACGGCATACTCCATTTAATCCTTCAAGGAAAGATTGAAGGCAAACGAGGTCCAGGCAGAAGAAGAACATCATGGATTCAAAATCTAAGGGACTGGTTTGGACAAAACTCAGCAGCACTTTTTCGTGCGGCTGCTGATAAAAACAGGATCGCCAACATGATCGCCAACGTCCGATAACGGATATGGCAGCAGAAGAAGAAGAAGTTAGAAAGTTTCTCCTTAATTCCAGGTTGCTTCTCTCCTTGATTAGTTTCCATCCATTGTTTCTTGTCTTGCCTTCTGATGCTTTGGAAAATAAGTTGACCCCCTCTTCTTTGTGACAGTTCCTCAAATATTGGAACACTGCTGTCATGTCACCCCTAGCCCTTCTTTTCTCTAGACTGGCCATACCCAATTCCTGCAACTGTATGATCATATGTTTTAGTCTCCAGGCTAATTAATTAATTAATTAAATCAATCAATCAATCAATCAATCAATTATCTTAATTGCTCTTGTATAACTCTTCTAGCAACCAATGTAACTACCTTTGTGTATGAGATGGGGTAAAAGGAGTATAAAGGTAAGATAAAAAAATGCATTGCCTCATCTTCAGGTAAAGTGTATTTTTGTTCTCCACATTGATGGGAATTTTTTTTTTAAAAAGCAATTTTTAATTGTTAGGAGACCATCATTTAATAACATTCACCTACTGATGAACTGTCCGGTATTCTTGTTGGATTGCAGATAGTCTTCGATTTATGACTGCAAATGGGACTAGATTTATGGTTGTAAGTCGTTACAGTTGTATGTCGAGGCCCCCATGACTGGACCCAATTTTACGACATTTTTGTGGTGGTTGTTAAGCAAGTCATTGTGATTGTTCAGTGAACGCCGCAGTCATAAGTATGAACCCATTCTTCCAATTGGGCATTTTCTGCTGGAAACCGGCAAAACAATGTCACAGATTATGGTCATGTGACCGAGGGATGCTGCAACTGGTCGTAAAGGCGAGCCAGTTGCCAAGTGCCTGAAATGTTGCATGAGAGGGAGAGGTGCTATGACATTTTACAACAGCCAGAAATGTTTCAGGCTGTAAAGCACCCATCCAGGGCCATTGTATTTTCAAACGGTCGTTAAGCAACTGATCATAAGTCAAGGAGTCTCTGTAGTAACTAGCAACATCCATATCAATATGGATGTGTTCTGTCTGTTTTCAAAATGGTTGTGATCTATCTCTTTTCAGTCGTAACTTTTGACTGATAGTTGGATGGGTGGACAGATTTGCCTATTAATACTGTGACTAAGCATACTTCTGTGAAATGACCCTTGAAGATGACCTTCACATGACTTGAGAAAAAGACTTCCAAGACCTCCATTATAACTTTCAGCTCCTGCTCCACCGAGCACCTTGCCTTGTTTTTCCTTGCAGACAACCGCACACATATGGAAAGCTTATGCTTCCAGATGTAGCCAATGCTGGGCTTAGTGCTTAAATAATTAGAACTTCACAACAAAGTCAATATATAATCTTGGGCAAGATTTCTGCCCCACAACTCAATTTCTGTCTCTTTCACTCTTCCTCCCTTCCTTCCCTCTTTTATTATTTGCTGGCTGGATATCTATCTATGGCAGGGGTGAGGAACTATGGCCCTTTTATGACTTGTGGACTTCAACTCCCAGAATTCCTGAGTTTCTGGGAATTGAAGTCCACAAGTCATAAAAGAGCCATAGTTCCCCACCTCTGATCTATGGAGATTCTCAATCATCCAGGTCACGGGTGTCAAACTCGCCACATCACATGATGTATCATGACATATCATGACTTTCTTTGCATTGCCGGAGCTGGGGGGGGCACGGCCTCCGTATGATGCAACCGGCCCACGGGCAGTTTGACACCCCTGATCCAGGTCATGGCTGCCCCAAAGGGACTTTTTCCAAAAGGCAACTGCGCTTTCTTGATTTTTTTCTTTGAAAATGTTTCACTTCTCATCCCAAAAGCTTCTTGGATGAGAAGCAAAATGTTTTCAAAGAAAAAAACCAAGAAACTCCAGTTGTCTTTTGGAAAAAGCAGCTTTGGGACTACTGGCTGAATGCAATCAAGCTCCTGATAAAAGAAAATAGATCTACACTCAGAACTGTATGTATTTCTTGCAACATTACAAAAAGCATAAGATTTGGGAATGGGTGAAAAATATAGTGTCGGAGAGAAAGCAAAGAGAAACACATATGCACACAGCTTTCATACTACTATAGCCCTTTGGCTTGAGACACAAAGAACTGCTTGATTGGCAAGAAGGAAACATCTTGTGCCTTTTAGTTTGCACACATAAAGACAACTTGATGTAAGGAGATGTGATAAACGTATCCAACAAGAATAGGAAAACCTGACTGATTAAAGTAATGATAGCTGGGAAAGACTAGCTGGAGGTGAAAATATAGATATGGCCAATTTATGGAGTCATATTTCACAGCAGGACCAATTCAACCCTTAGAACATGTTATAATTAGCATAATTGCCCCCATTACAGCACTGAAATAAAAAAAATAATCCTAGTTTTAAGAGCTGGTGGAACCTGAGTTAATGGCTAAAGACCTCAAATGCACTGAAATGTTCTGATGTTATCAAAAAAAGCTATTAGCTGGAGCACAATTCAGTGTTACTATGCAGAAGAGCTGCAGAAGACTGCAAATCTTTCAGACCTTCATACCAATGTATGAAGGTCAGGATGGATCAGACAGAGAAGAGAGTTTGAGAGAGAATGAGGATGGCTCATTCTTTCTCCATGATTCATTTGGAGTCAGAGAGGAATGACGTTTGCAGGAAGCCAGCATTCTTGAAGGTTGTGTGTATTTGTGGTGTTTTAGAGCTGAGTTGAATTGCAACCTGTTGCTATACTGCACACACATTGTGAATACAACCACTGATACCTTCTTTACCTAGGAATACCGCAGGTTGTATTCACGATACATTTGGAAGACTCTTGGTTTGACTAGCAGATGCAACTGGAAGTATTGTAAACACAGCTTTACTCTCTTGTCTTTGTACTTGCAGGTATTTGAATAGTATAAAAAAGGGAGTTCTTGAGCTCATATTATGAAAACTACACAGAGATGTAGTACATGGATTTTAGACAGGATCCTCCTTTGTCTGCAGGCCTCTATGTTTGGACAGGGCCTTAATCCTAACTGGAATGTGTTTTCGTAATTCGAACACTGCCTTTTAAAATGTGAACTGCAAAATATTAACCAAACCTCATCAACAACCTAGCATTTCTTGACAACATTTAGGGCAGGGGTGTCAAACTGCCGGCCCGCGAGCCAGTTGCGTCATGTGGAGGCCACGCCCACCCCAGCTCCGGCAGTGCAAAAAAAGTCACGACATGTTGCAACACGTCACGTGACGCAGCGAATTTGACACCCGTGATTTAGGGCTTTCTTTTTCTATCCCCATCCAGTGTTGAAGAATGTTTTCTAAGGATCAAATTAGCCCTGTACATGTATTTGAGTTTAACTGAGGAAAATAGAAAATTGAAAAGAGAATGCATTCAGACCAATGTTTCTCAACTTTGGCAAATTTAAATTGTGTGGAGTTCAATTCCCAGGATTCCCCCAGCCAGGAGTAGTTGGGAGTTGAAGTCCACACATCTTAAAGTTGCCAATGTTGAGAAACACTCATTTAGGCATTTCCTCCACAATTTACCCACATGCCACATTCAGTTCAGATGTTATGCATTTACAGTGAAGATTTGAAACTTGGTTTTGGGAATGAGGATCTGGAGAAGATCACAAAACCTTAGGTTTTTCACCAATTGCAGCCCGTACAACCTATTATTAATTATTCTATTCTAGACTCATGTAGAATGAGGAACAGGGAAATTGGAAGAATGTGCAATGTTCCCTTGGATCCAAACCACATGAAGTCATTCAAGGCTCAACAGAAGTAGCTTATAATACCCAACTATCCCTGCTATTTTTCACACTCCAGGGAAAGGATTCCCTGGGGCTTAAATAAAATCACCTTACCTTGTAGCCCCACTTTTTTTTTTTAACGATGATTAGGGGACTGGAGGCTAAAGCATATAAGGAAAGGTTGCTGGAATTGGGTATGTCTAGTTTAATGAAGAGAAGGACGAGGGGGGACATGATAGCACTGTTCCAATATCTCAGGGGCTGCCACAGAGAGGAGGGAGTCAACCTATTCTCCAAAGCAACCGAAGGCAGGACAAGAAGCAACGGATGGAAACTAATCAAGGAGAGAAGCAACCTAGAACTAAGGAGAAACTTCCTGACAGTTAGAACAATTAACCAGTGGAACAACCTGCCTCCAGAAGCTGTGAATGCTGCAACACTGGAAGTTTTTAAGAAGAGACTGGACAGCCATTTGTCTGAAATGGTATAGGGTTTCCTGCCTGAGCAGGGGGTTGGACTAGAAGACCTCCAGGGTCCCTTCCAACTCTTGTTATTTTGTGTTCTGTATTCTGCCTATTATTGTTCTTTCTTCAGATTCCAGTTTCTTCTGCCTGGACTGAGATCAGGTGGACATTATCCCTCCTTTTGATACCGGCCAACCTGCAGAGCTCTGGGGTAGAATATTGTAAGGTCTACGTTTTTTTGTTCATTGTTCACTCCCAAGGAGATAAAGAACAAAGGCACATCTGTCAGAAATCTGATTGACTTCTGAGCAGATGAGCGTTTTGCCCCAGGCATGCCTACGTGCAAGAGTGTGAGAAAAAAAAAATAGACAAAGAGAGCCTCTAATCACAGTCCCCCCATCTACAAATGGCAAAAAGTCTTCCCCAGGTATGCTGAGCATTTGAGGCTGTCCAAGGTAAATTTGGACTATTAATATCTGTCAGATGAGAACTTACCCTTTTTGGTCTAGGTTTTTCTTTTCTTTTTTTTTAAAGAATGGCTTCTTGTAATACCAGGATCAAAACCCAAAGCTTTGGCTGCTTAACTCTTTGATCTCCCGAAGTAGTTTCCAGATCCTTGAGAAAGCTGGCAGATCTTTGGAAATTTGGATTTGGATTTTTAAATTTAACAGTCAGCTTTGTGGTTAAGGACACCATGCTAGAAAGCAGAAGTCCCACCCAAGCCACAAAGCAGCTGGGGGACTTTGAGCCGGTCTCTCTTTCTCAGCTCCAAGAAGAAGGCAATGGCAAACCACTTGCAAAAAACATTCCCAAGAAAACTGCAGGGACTTGTCCGGGCTGTTACCAGGAATCAAGACCGATGACACAAAATTATTATTAATAAAACTCATAATCTCAGATAATTGCGTAAACTAAAGTTTGCAATAGCTTAAAAAGTGAGGTATATACAGGTGATCCTGGACTTAACAACAGTTCATTTAGAGACTATTCAAAGTTACCACGGCACTGAAAAAAGTGATTTGTGACCATTTTTCACACTTATGACCATTGCAGCATTCCCCATTGTCACGTGATTTACATTCAGATGCTTGGCAACTGGTTCACATTTATGACATTTGCCGCATCCCGGGGGTCGTGTGATCCCTTTTTGTGACCTTCTGACGAGCAAAGTCAATGAGGAAGCCAGATTCATTTAACAACTGTGTTACTAATTTACAGTGCTTTTTTTGTAAAATAAAAAGGTGCCGGAACTCACACACGTCATACAACCCGCCTTGCCTATCCTACAAAGTTCCATCCAAAAAAGGTGCCGGAACTGTGTTCTGGGCGTTCTATGAGAAAAAAAGCCCTGCTAATTTAACACCTGCAGTGATTCACTTAGCAAATGTGACAAGAAAAGTCATAAAAGTCATGGGGCAAGACTCGCTTAACGAATTTCTCACTCAGCAACATCAATTCTGGGCTCAGTTGTGGTTGTAAGTCGAGATCTACCTGTAAGAGTGTATATGTAATGCAAGTGTCCACCTTTTGTAAGACATCCTGATTGCCTACTCTCCTCTGGGCATCTCAAAGACAAAATATTCTATTGATATGTTGCCAGAACCTCAGTCAGGAGGTGAGATTACACTTGGGCAAAACAAGTTGAATCCAGGTGACCTATGGATTCTACAGAGTATCTAAGGGCCCAGCGCTTCTTGCTTTTCTTCTGTGCCTAGCTTATTTTTGTAGAGCTAGTGAAAATAGGGTAAATAGCCTAACAACAACAACAACAACAACAACAACAACAACAACAACAACAACAACAACAACAACAACAACAATAATAATAATAATAATAATAATAATAATAATAATAATAATAATAATAATAATAATTGGAAGGGACCTTGGTGGTCATCTAGTCCAACCCCCTGCTCAGGCAGGAAGCCCTATACCATTTCGGACAAATGGCTGTCCAATCTCTTCTTAAAAACTTCCAGTGTTGGAGCATTCACCGCTTCTGGAGGCAGGTTGTTCCACTGGTTAATTGTTCTAACTGTCAGGAAGTTTCTCCTCAGTTCCAGGTTGCTTCTCTCCTTGATTAGTTTCCATCTAAACTTTCATGGGTAGGTAGCCCAACCAGTTATTTCCCAGAACATCTGAACCTTGCCATGTTTTAACATCTTAGGAGATTCTTCTCCATGTCCAATATCCATGAGAAATAGATAGTCCTTCTAGATGAGGTTTAGACTGCAGACATCCACTGAACCTGTGGCGCATCCAGACATCAGCACCTATAGCCAGTTTGGTTTAGTGGTTAAGGCATCAGGCTAGAAACCAGGAAACTATGAGTTCTTTGTCTTAGACATGAAAGCCGGCTGGGTGACGTTGGGCCCAGTCACTTTCTCTCAGCCCAACCCGCCTCACAGGGCTATTATTGAGGGGAAAATTGGAGGGAGAAGGAGTATCCGGTATTTTCACCACCTTCAATGATTTATAAAAATAATAGGGGTGGGATACAAATAAATAAATAAATCTCTTGTTTTTTTACAGGTAGTCCTCGACCTACGACCACAACGGAGCCCCAAATTTATGTTGCTAAGTGAGACATTTGCTCAGTGAATTTTGCCCCGTTTCACGACCTCCCTCGCCACAGTTGTTAAGTGATTCACTGCAGGTGTCAAATTAGTGACACAGTTGTGAAGTGACTCCGGCTTCCCCAATGACTTTGCTTGTCAGAAGGCCGCAAAAAAGGGGATCACGTGATCCCGGGACACTGCGACCGTCATAACTAGGAACCAGGTGCCAAGCATCTGAATGTAAATCACGTGACCATGGGGATGCTGCAGAGTGTGAAAAATGGTCATCGGTCACTTCTTTCAGTGCTGTTGTAACTTTGAACGGTCACTAAACCAACTGTTGTAAGTCGAGGACTACCTGTACTGCCTTGGACTTGCATTTCTTTTTCTTTTTCCTGTTACCACAGAAAGGGTTAGAAATAAAATCTGGATTAGTGGTGTCTTTTGGCCGGTAACGCTAAAATCTTTCCATCTGGAAGTAAAAAAAATCTTTCTGCCAAATAGTGCAGTATACAGAAATGCATACTGAGTAATGCATACATTACAGCCTAAAATGTTGTGCATTGGGCCTCTCCATTCATTTAAGTTGCGTTTCAGTCAAACAGTTGTTTCTATATTCATTAAGATCTAATAAGATCAAATCGTCTGTCAACTATTTATTGCTGGCCGGATCTTAATGTTAATGTGCAGAGCTTTCTATCTATGAAATCACTGTGGAAGCATATTGCAGTCTTTTCTATTTCATGAGATTTTAAGATACTTATGTTTAGCTGGATTTTGCTCTTAAATACGTTATTATCCATATCAGTTATTCTTTGGGGGGGGGACCTATGGCACATGTAATTGTCCTTAGGTTCTCCCTGGTTACCTTTGGACCTTTCTGAAGATCTGTTTTATTCAGGATAAGAATTGCTGTGCTCAAAACCTGGGATTTTAGTTTAATTATGCCATACACTCGTACAGAATAAACTAATTTCTGAGATTCATTCCCTTTTTCTTCCCTCTTCCCATTTTTGGTGTTTGGTGCAGCTGGTTTGCTTTTCTGATCAACATCTTTCTATATTTGCTTTTTTTTTTTTAACAGGCTGTACTTATTTTCGTTTCAGAAAGTTTCCCCCCCCCCTAACATCCAAAGGAAATGATTTTAATAAATAACTGATAGACAAGCAATCTGATGCACATCTTTCTGACTGTACAGGCATATCTTTTTGTATTCCGGATATAAAATCTAGAAGCAAGAGAGCTATCCTAAAAGACAGGATTTTATGGATTTCTCCCACTCTATAATTCAAGCTAATTGAAATGCATTTCATCTGCCTGGTGCCTCTGCACTGTGTATCTGTGTGAAAGAGAGGGAGAACCATCTGTCTATCTCCTAATGACAAGCTCCTGGTTTGATTAATAACGGGGGCCAGAAAGCTGGAGTAAAACCTTGTTGCTGGTGCCAGAGATCAGCTGCCCTTGTTCAGCTGCGCAGAGGACACCGTTGTGATCTGTGCTGGATCTAAAATTTAGAGCTACAGTGTATAGGAAGGGTGAGGATTGGGCTGAATGCAGCAAGCAGAGATCTGCAGTGAAATTCAGCATCCACATCTCAAGGTGTGGAGGTCATACCTTCCCTCAAACCACTCCCCGCCAAGATGCAGCTGATTGTTAAACTAACGAGGGCCAGTAAGCTATGAAAACTACTAGATACAATTGTGCTGTGGTTAGACAGAACCTGGTTCAATTCATTCCCAGAACTGGACCAATTACAGATAGTCCTCAATTTACAACCATTCATTTGATGGCTGTTCAAAGTTACAATGGCACTGAAAAAAAGTGATTCCTTGCACTTATGACTGTCGTATCATCCCACACAGTCATGTGATCAAACTTCAGGTGTTTGGCAACCGGCATGTTATTTATAATGGTGGCAATATCCTGGGGTTCTGGGGTCATCATTTGTAACCTTCCCAGGGAGCTTCTGACAAGCAAAGTCAATGAGGGAAATCAAATTTGTTTAATGACCTCAGGATTCACTTAATAACTAGTGATTTCACTTAACAACCATGGCAAAAAAGATTGTAAAATGGGACCCAACTCACTTAACCACTGCCTTGCTTAGTGATGGAAAATTTTGGCCTGAATTGTGGTTATATGTTGGGGACTATCTCTATTTACTTTCAGCCTATTTACTGACAAATTGTGTACACTCACGCTTAGATGTGTCTGCATGTAGATATATAGATATCTGCGCACTGATTAATCAGGGGCACCTTTTTGGGTCAGTAAAAATATTTCCCATTGTAATTGATCTTTTGGATATAGACACTGCAGTCTTGCTGATTTTGCAGGAAAGGCTTTTATAGCATCTATCCCTAGTGTTTTTTTTTCCCCCAATGGAGTTGATTTACATTTTCACCTGTGACTCTTTAAAGCTGTAGTCCTACTCAGTCATTTTTCTGTGTGTATGTGTGTGTGAGAGAGAGTGACACGCACGTGCATGCACACACACAAACTGTGTCAGGCTCCAAAAATAAAGAAATACATGAAGAGTTGCTTTTAAGCCAGAGGTCCCCAGCCTCTGGTCCATGGCCCACTACTGGGCTGTGAGCCATTTGGAACCGGGCTGCGGAAGCGGCAGGCATGTGCATCCCATTTGCACCATCAGTGGGTGAGCGCCTGCTTATGCATTCCATTTGCAAGAGTGGCAGGTACACAAGCCTGCCACTCGCGCAAATGGAGCTGCGTGC
This sequence comes from Azemiops feae, assembly GCA_023970755.1. Lineage (NCBI taxonomy): Eukaryota > Metazoa > Chordata > Lepidosauria > Squamata > Viperidae > Azemiops > Azemiops feae. The sequence continues at coordinate 607,084 of JALGBA010004202.1, read as the reverse complement.
GAACCCTCGCCCGCCACTCCCGCCGAACCATCCCCTCTACTCTGTTCTAAGCTGTTTCCTTTATTGTTCCTCCCCCATGGACAGAAATCTTGCCAAACTAAAGCAATATTTCTGGACACTTGAACCACTAATAGGTGGACGACCCATCTCTTCTACGCATCTTTGCCCAGCCTCATCGTGCCACACATTAAGAAGGCCAATTGAAGATTTGTTTTCCTGTCGGTAGTGACAATTGGTAAGAGGGAAAGAAAGCCAAGGGAATCTGTCAATCACTTTCGTCAACTTGTCTTTCCTTAAAGCACTAGGGTAGCACCATTTCTTGGCAAAATAGAGCTTGGCAATGAGAGCAGCACTATAATGCTGTGTACTTTTTAGCTGGCTCCCAGAGAGGATGAAAGCATTTCAACCTGACCATCTGGCTGTGACCTTTCCTTTTCCCTTCTCTCCGCATTTGGAAGCACACATTGTTTTACAATTTTGCTTCGAGTGCAGAGTTGAGTGCCTATAGCAAATCCCTTGCCAAATTAATACAGAGTATGCTGACTTCCCTATGCAGGTAAACCCCAAGCTGATCTTTAAATCCGTGTTTTAATCTGTAATTAATCCACAGAAGTGGAAAGCAAAATTACTATTGGAAGTTTTAAATTGCCTCTGAATACATTGTTTAAGCTTAGGAAAACTATTCTTTTCAAGGTCAGAATCTGATAGAGCATCCATCTCTCTGAAACTGGAGATGATTCAGAATCTGCAATAGCTTCTCTTTTGTAGGATATACTAAGATATATTAGTATATCCTACATATACTAATAGATCAGGTTCTGGGGGTTGAATTATCAATTCTTTCAGGAATACAGAAAAATGCTTACTTGTAGTGGTCAATATCAGATTTAAAAGAAAACATCATATTTGATAGTAGTCTCTTCCAGTCCTTAGCTAGGCCCAGAAGCTACATCGAGTCAAGCCAGGCCAGTACTTGGGTGGGATTCCTCCAAAAATATTAGGTTTGTAGAATAGACTAGAAAGTTAAACATCCCAGAACAAAGTAACCTACCAAGAAAACTGCAGAATTGTAGTCATGCAGTCATCCGAAGTTGAGCCTGACTCAAAGGAATTGATTTATTTAGAGTCTCCATTATGCATTATAGCAGGGGTCTTCAAACCTGGCAACTTTAAGACTTGTGGACTTCAACTCCCAGAATTCCTCAGCCCGCCAGGGCTGGCTGCGGAATTCTGGGAGTTGAAGTCCACAAGTCTTAAAGTTGCCAAGTTTGAAGACCCCTGCATTATAGCTTTAAGCTCACGTTGCCTGTCACCGTTGTTACATTTGCAGGATAACTCAAGTGTGGTAAGAACATTTGTACCCTTCTTTCTAAAAGTAATTTAAAGTAATTTAAATGCAAAAAATTAAAAAAAAACCAGGCGTTTCCAAAATCTCACATCAGAAAATGCCATCTGCAGATTGGACCTCAAAGCTGGGGGATTGAAAAGATGGAGCTCAAAAAGTGTTGAACTGTAATTGGGAGCAGGTTGGTCTGTTCAGGTCATGAAAGAACAATGGCTGATGCACAGTTTTCTAATTGGGAGGCAGCAAAACTTCAGGGCAGGATTTCCAGATTAACAGGTGAGGCTTGAATTCCGAGATCTCTTTTCAGAAACAAATTGCTGCTTTTGAGAGATGGCCTTTGGGCAGATCAAAAAAAGAAAAAAAAGAAAGAAAAGAAAAACCAGTCAGGAGACAATAGGGTTTTAGAAGCTGAAGTGGTGGAGAAAAGACAGAGCCCAAGGATCCTTTGCTTTCTGGCCAACATTTTCATGCTATTTATACAACCTGCATTCGGTATGAATTGCGAAATGACTTTGTCTACATTTCTAAAATTATTCTGTGCCCCATGACACTGTTCGTGCTTCTTCTTCTTTCTTTTTTTTTTTCCTGGCATCCTCCCCTGCCCTTTTAGCTATTTTAATTTGCCCTAACATGCACCTGATTAAGAGTCTTACACATGTATTGACTCTTTTGTAACCTCTTATTTGAAGCCAAGTGTTATTATCCTGTCAACAATTTTACCTTTTGCTCACTTTAATAGACAAGAATGAATAGCAGCTGATTTTGGAACCCTCTTTGATCCCGCTGCGTCAACATTGGCATTATCATCCATTACAGATGATGGTATAATTCGTATGTTTGTCTACACAACAATGACATGGAAGATGATGCCAGCTAGCAGAGTGGCTTCCCCTTCGTTCTTGACCCCATTCCATACTATGTGACAAACATCCTATCTGTTGTGGTTCCTCAGTCTCCAGCAAAGACCAAAAAGAAGATCATATGCAGCTATTTTAGAGAACTCACAGATTGTACGCACCAAGAATTCTGAATAGACAGCAGTGCTCACGTCCTCAAATCAAGGCGCAGCTATGTTAATTCTTCAGTGATTAATGGGGGAAGGGGTCTTCATGAATGAAGGCAAACATATGTGTCCCAGGATAATGTTGCAGGATCCAATCTGGGTCGGTCACTGAGACTGGAGGTTTAGTCTTCCAAACTTTTGGACTCGTGATGGAGCCCATCCTCAGGGAACTTCTTTCTCACCAGAATGTGGTACCAGAATGAGTCTATTCCACCAGGTCAGATAAGATGTGGTCCACCTTCTGGTAGACAGAAGTTCCCTGAGGAAGGGGTCTTCCTTCAAAATGTCATTTGTTCATTCTGCTGAAGTTTGTTTGTTTGTTTATTTATCAAATGTCTACACCAACCATCACACCAAAATGATTCTGGGCAGTTCACAATCAAACCATTTAATTAAAAGCAAGGCTACACTACCATAAATTATCCAGTTGAGTTTCCTACATTTGGGGAACTCACAGGGATAAGCAGGCCCAGAGTGCAGCGGATAAGCCTCACCTCATCTCTTCTGCTAGCTAAGTAAAAATATACTATAAGTTCTGATCCTCTCTCTATAGACTTGCTCTTATGATCCTGCTTCTACAAATTAGATTTGAAAAATGGGGGAGGGGGTAATTATCATTTCAATTAACTGGTTAGAAAATGTGGGGCATGGACCACGTTGGGCACCCCTCAGTTCAACCATTTTATAGGTAGTCCTGGACTTACAACCACAATGGAGCCCAACATTTCTGGAGCTGAGTGAGACATGTTAAGTTAATTTTGCCCCGTTCTACAAACATTCTTGCCACAGTTGTTAAGTGAATCACTGCACTTGTTAAACTAGTAACACGGTTGTTAAGTGAATCTGGCTTCCCCATTGATTTTGCTAGTCCGAAAGTTGCCAAAGGTGATCACATGATCTTGATACGTTGCAACCATCATAACTAAATCTCTTTCTGGGTGCAATTCGAGGTGCTGGTTATCATATCTGGAGCCTTGTAGATCTCCCTGAGTGTATTCCACCCGGTCAGATAAAATGGGCATGCTCTTGGTCCCTTCTCTTTTAATGTTGCCTTCTAGTGGGACCTAGGAAGTACAGGTAGTCCTTGACTTACGACCACGATTCAGCCCAAAATTTCTGTTGCTAAGTGAGACATTTCTTAAGTCAGTTTTGCCTTATTTTATGACCATTCTTGCCTGCGTTCTTAAGTGTTTCACTGCAGCTGTTAAGTTAGTCACACAGTTCTTACGTGAATCTGGCTTCCCCATTGATTTTGCTTGTTAGAAGGTTGCAAAAGGTGATCACACGACCCCGGGACACACTGCAACCGTCATAAATATGAACCAGTTCCCAAGCATCTGAATTTTGATTACATGATCATAGGAATGCTACAAAGGTCGTAAGTCTGAAAAATGGTCCTAAGTCACTTTCTTCAGTGCTATCGTAACTTTGAAAGAGCCACTAAATGAACTGTTGTAAGTCAAGGACTACCTAGATGCCTTTTCCACAGCAGCCCCTGCTGTGTGGATCCCACTGGGATCTGGAAAGTTTGCACTCTTTAGCCTATAAAAAGCTTGGTCACGCTCCAGACATTGGGCTCGGGTGAGGTTAAAGCCCAGGGATGGTGGTGTTGAATATTGGGAGAAGGATGATTGAGGCACCAGGTTTTTCATTTTATTGTTATCACTGTTGTGAAATGCCCAGAGTTGTGTTTCTAAAGATGGGTGATCAAATAAGTCTTTTAAATAACAAATGAATAATAAGACCTTTGCAGAAGATGAAATGAAGAAAGGAAGGCAGAAGTTAAGACCAAACAAATCTCCAGAGGCAGAATTTCAAAGGAATGTTCACAAAACCATTAAGTCAGGTAATGAATGAGATACTGTACAATGAAATCAAGTAATTCTTTCTTCATGACAAGAAGCATTCATTTCTTTGATTTATAAGGAAGGGAGTGGCTCAACTCATCAAGAGTCTCAGAGGCATTTTGAATGTAGGTGAGGAGCTTTTTAGGGCTATTCTTGCAAAGAGGCTAACTAATCTCCTCACCCTGATCTGACTGGATTTGTCTAACACAGGGGGTCTTCAAACTTGGCCCTTTTATGACTTGTGGACTTCAACCCTGGCTGAGGAATTCTGGGAGTTGAAGTCCACAAGTCATAAAAGGGCAAAGTTTGAAAACCCCTGGTCTAACACATGAGAGATAATATATCAAATATATTTTGAATGTCACTGATAACATTGATCAGAGAAATAAGAAAGCACTTATAATTTTTCTTGATCTGGAGGAAGCTTTTGATAACTTGATATATTATATTCATATTCATGACCTTGAAGCAGATGAACTGCAGTTCAGATTTTCTCCCAGGGAAAAGAGTATTTATAATGGAGGAGGAGGAGGAGGAGGAGGGGAAAGGGAAAGGGGAAAGCGGGAGGGGGAGGAGGAGGAGTAGGAGGAGGAGAGGAGGAGGAGGGAGGAGGAGGAGGATGAGGAGGAGGAGGAGGAGGAGGAGGAGAAAGAAGAAGAAGAAGAAGAGAGAGAAGAAGAAGAAGAAGAAGAAGAAGAAGAAGAAGAAGAAGAAGAAGAAGAAGAAGAAGAAGAAGAAGAAGAAGAAGAAGAAGAAGAAGAAGAAGAAGAAGAAGAAGAAGAAGAAGAAGGGGGGGTTGCCAAAAAAAGGGGTCATTATGGAAAGGACAAGTCAAGATTATCCTTTCCTTCTCTCTTCTGATTAGAAGTAGGACCACTAACAAGAAAGATGTAGCAAGCATTCATCTGAAGGATTTCTTAGAATCGACAATGGAACGTATAGAACAGTATACGGTATGTAGTATCAGGATACTCAGATGTTTCTAATTGATGAGGGACAAACAGAATTTGAAGCAACAACAAGGTTTAATATTTGTGTCATATCAACCATGTGCTTGAAGAAGTTGAAACATTGAAAACTTATTCCAAAATTATTATTTACAGATATGGCAAAATATAAAGGCTGATATTTTTAAATAGAAAAAGCTATCTTGGCTGGGAGGAATATTGGCAGAATCAATTCTTTAAATAATTCCAAAGGAATCAATTTTTTTAAATAATTCTAAACAATCATAAAAAGAAATGAAGAAAAAAAAAAGATGAATGGATGGCAAAGGCAAATAACTGAAGCCTAACAAATGATTGAGGGTGAAACTTAAAATTGGATTGCCTGTACCAAATTGTAGCCTGCTGTATACTGTTAAACTGTTTTTTTTAATCTGGATCACCAGTTAGATAATATCACAGCATGGTTCCTTTACTTCTAGGAAAGCAAGTGTCAAGGCTGCTAACATCGAATGTTATGCTTGACAATATATATGGATGCAGACATTCACTATTTAACCTGTGTATTACTTTAAGAGCCACTATTAGATAGTATGGGGGGAGGGAGTGAAAGAATGTGCTGAGAACTATTTAGCCATAACAATATTTCAGCAGAACGTCTTCAAAGGATGAAATGTGAGAAGATAGATAGTATGGCGGGAGGGAAAGCTCACACTTTAAACTAATTGGGGAATGTGATTAATGACTTGTTACATGAGGGAGGAGAATATGCTTAGACACTGTGGGAAGAAGTAGGAGGGTTTAGTTTTTGGCTTCACTTTATTCGTACTGAAGTAATGTTGCATAAATAAAGAGTTTTCTAGGTAAAAATGCCTCAGAATTCCTTGAATTTGCATCTTCCCTTCGGAACCTTACAGCAAAATTCTCAGAAGACTTTCATAACTATCTCTATTGTGATTCTTATAGAAATGTTTAGGGCACGAGAAACCATTCAGATACAAATCATTTGTATAATGGACTAAATATAGAAAAGAATTAGCATCTTGCTTCTTGCCTGAATATAAATATTTAATTTCATGAAAGCAAACATATCACACAGTTTAATCAGTAGAGAAGCAATAGTTTGTGTAGATTTATCCGTTAATGAAACAAAGATGAAATATTTTAGATTCTTTTCTTGAAATGGTTAGAAACAACTAATTGGTTTCGGCACTTTGAAATAAGTGGTATACGGTACTTAGAAATTTGGCTGAATTTGAAATGCATATAACACAAAACATAGAACATTTGTTAGGGCTTCTATATACATTGTTGATTAAATTTGACTCAGAAACTGAATAACTGAAAGACTGCATTTTTGAATGAATGCAGAAAAAAAAATCAACAGGACGATTGATATACAACAATAGGAATATCACTGGAAGACAATAACACTCAATATAAATATTACATTCTAAGAAAACTGATGTAAGATTTATTGTTGGAATACAATTGCAGGGTTGATTGCCAAAATGGGTACGAAATATTCTAGAAATCTTCAGAAATGTTATAAAGATAATCCTTGACTTACAACCACAACTGAGCCCAAAACTTATGTTGCTAAGTGAGACATTTGTTAAGCGAGTTTTGTCCCATTTTATGACTTTTCTTGCCACAGTTGTTAAGTGAATCATTGCAGTTGTTAAGTTAGTAACCCATTTGTTAAGTGAATCTGGCTTCCCCATTGACTTTGCTTGTCAGAAGGTCACAAAAGGTGATCATATGAGCCTGGGACACTACAACCGTCATAAATATGAATCAGTTGTCAAGCACCCGAATTTTAATCACCGGACTATGGGGATGCTGCAACAGTCGTAAGTGTGAAAAACAGTCAAAAGTCACTTTTTTCAGTGCCATTGTAACTTTGAACGATCACTAAACAAAACAAACTGTTGTAAGTTGAGGACTACCTGTAATTCATTTGGATTATTCTTACATCTGATGGCAGTGTTACAAAGCTCAACAATTGTGGAATATGATTCATCAGAGCAATAAATAAAATTTAAATATTGACTTCTCATTCTTGACAGATGCCTATTTGTCTGTAAAATATATTATCACCAAGCCTTGCATTCCTACTAAATATACTGAGTTGATTTTATGCATAACAGCTGTGGGATATGCTACACATCCTGCTGATCAGTTTCCTCATTGGAAGATGACACATTAACCTTTGGGAGTATGAATCCATGTCAAAAGTTACTTCTTATCTAAAAATGGGTTTGATGCTAACTTTAGCACAATTTGGAAACCATATATGGACTATAATTCCACAGATTTCTGTCACATACAGAATTTGAATTTCTTTTGACATAATTTTTTTAAAATATTACATTCGGTTCTATTGGCCATAGAGGTTCAGCTTCAGATTAGTTAGAATTTCTTGCTCATTTATATCATATTCTTATTCATTTGTCTGATAATTCTGAGGATGATTGATCATTCTGATGACTGTGACTGTTTTTGTCGATTTCTGATTTTCATCTTAGCTCTTAAAGCACTAAATTAAGGTATGAATTTCATTTGGTTCAATTTTCCTTGAAAGAATAATGGTGATTTTTTTTTATTATTTCTTTGAGTATCTGGTAAATTCTCATCTAATTCTTTTATTTGGGCAATCCTTCACACACACACACACACCAACACCCAACACCCCCTCTCTCTTTCACACACACACACAACACACATGCCTGTGTGTGATTGTGTATTTCTCTCTTTCATTTCTTTTTTCTATTTCTTTTCCTGTCTGTCTTAACAATAAAAGCTTTTTTAAAAAAAACCCCACAGGGGACCATGCCCAACTTCTTAAGAGGGGATTAATTTGCTTTAGAATCCTTGGGAGGCTGATAATGGCTCACAGTAACTTCTGCTCTTGTGCCAGTCCTAGATTTCCAGCCTCTGTCCTTGTCAAGTCTGCAGCCTCCTGCCAAGCAGCTGTTGTGCATTGAGCCACCTGCTCAGCTGAGCACTTCTTGCATGCTGTGAGTATCGGGGCCCCCAGTCAGAGAAACAGGAGCAGAAGCTCTCCATCTCAGCCCAGAAGGCTGCGCTTGGCTAAGAAACGAGGGAAATAAGAAAATGCTTCAAGCATCCTCATCCAGGACATTTATTCAAGGGTGATCTCCCGACTTCCCTCATTTCCTGCGCTATTATACCAGGTAGTCCTCGACTTACAGCCACAATTGACCCCCCCCCAAATTTCTGTTGTTAAGTGAGACATTTGTTAAATGACTTTTGCCCCATTTTACGACCTCTCTTGCCGCAGCTGTTAAGTGAATCACTGCAGTTGATAATTTAGTAACACGGTTAAGTGAATCGGGCTTCCCCGTTGGCTTTGCTTGTCGAAAGGTTGCAAGAGGTGATCACATGACCTTGGGACACAGCAACGGTCCTACGTACGAACCAGTTGCCAAGCAGCTGAATTTTGATCACGTGACCATATGGGCGCTACAAAGTGTGAAAAACGGTCATGAGTCGCTCTTTTCACTGCCGTTGTAACTTTGAACGGTCACTAAAAGATCTGTCGTAAGTCGAGGACTACTTGTACTTTCCATTCGGCAGCTACGTTAATTTACTCTCCATAGATTTAAGCAACCAAATGATGTTTTTCCTTTTGAAGAAGGGGCCAAGCCTGGAATTGCTGTTCTGCTGTTCAAAATATACCTGGCAGTTCTAGTGCCTTCATTTTCATGTATGAGCATCTAAATACACGGGTTCAAGTCTCACCTTAGGCATGAACGCTGACTAGGTGACCTTGAGTAAATCACCAAGAGATTGTGAGCTGGGCCATTTACCAGGAGACTGTGAGTTCTAGTCTTGCTTTAGCTACGAAAGCCGGCTGGGTGCCTTTGGGCCAGTCACTCTCAGCCCAACACACATGACAGGTTGTTGTTATGGGAGAAAATGTGAGGAGGACAGATACGTTCACTTCCTTGTGCTATTTATAAAAATAAAGGCAAGAAACAAACAAACAAATAAGCTGGAACTCCCTGTTACCTAAAGTAGAGGGGAGTATTTGTGATTCCCCATCCATCTACCTCCTTTAGGATTTGTTTTCCCCAAGACCTTCACCCCGAGAATGTTTCACTGAAATTTGATAGGAGATTGCCAAAATTCTGTGGCATAATTTTCCACTGTTTTTTTTTAAAGCAATAGCAAGCAAAATAGAGTTCTCCTGCTTGAGCAGGGGGCTGGACTAGAAAACCTCCAAGGTCCCTTCCAGCTCTATTCTATTCTATTCTATTCTATTCTATTCTATTCTATTCTATTCTATTCTATTCTATTGGCATTAACATTCAGCTACTATTATTTTTTTCTTAAAGGAGATCCAATCTAGAAGAAAAAAGAGAGGAAAAAGAATATTCTTGCCCAGAAAAAGTTGCATGAATCTGACTTAAATTTTAACTCCTAGCATTAGTGGAGGAAAAACTGAATCTGGAAGAAGGGTAGACCTTGAGACTCTAGCATCAACGCAACTTACAACAAAGTCCACACGCACCCCAAAGGCAAAGACTGCTCCATCTCATTCCAGAACTACCGTATAGTTCAGGGGTAGGCAACCTTGGCTCTTTTATGACTCGTGGACTTCAACTCCCAGAATTCCTGAGCCAGCCACGCTGAGGGGACAGGGAGAGGTTTCCAAGCTGAGCCATGCTGGCTCAGGAATTCTGGGAGTTAAAGTCCACGAGTCATAAAAGAGCCAAGATTGCCTACCCCTGTTAGAGTGGAGTGTTGTTGTTTTTTGCCATGCTCCTGACGCTTTTATGAGCCTGGCACTCTGCAGACTGCTGTACTGCTTTCCTTGTAACTGCATTTAGTTTGTGAAACTGTAAAGTTTGGGGATTTCGTCTCAGAGAAAAGATCATAACAAATATCACCAAGATATTTAATATCAATCTCTCCCCCACAATATCCAAAGAAGCAAAATTACTAAGCGGTCACCATTTATTTATTTATATTCCACTTTATTATTTTTTTATAAACAACTCAAAGTGGTGAACATAACTAAAACTCCTTCTTCTTCCTATTTGCCTCACAACAACAACCCTGTGAGGTGAGGTGAGCTGAGAGAGAGTGACTGGCCCAAAGTTACCCAGTTGGTTTTCACGGCTAAAATGGGACTAGAATTCACAACCTCCCAGTTTCTAACCTGGCTCCTTATCCACTAGACTAGACCAGGCGTGGGGAACCTCGGCTCTTTTATGACTTGAGAACTGGCTCAGGAATTCTGGGAGTTGAAGTCCACAAGTCATAAAAGAGCCAAGGTTCCCTACCCCTGCACTAGACCAAACTGGTTTTAAAAATTGTCTTACAATATGCATTTTAGGCAGCTTATTTATATTATACAGGGAGTCCTCGACTTACAACAGTTCATTTAATGACCATTCAAGTTACAATGGCCCTGAAAAAAGTGACTTATGACCATTTTTCACTCTTATGACCGTAGCCACGTGATCAAAATTCGGACTCTTGGCGACTGACTCATATTTATGACGGTTGCAGTATCCCGGGGTCATGTGGCAAGCAAAGTCAATGGGAAAGCCAGATTCACTTAATAACCGTGTTACTAACTTAACAACTGCAGTGATTCGCTTAACCAGAGCGGCAAGAAAAATTGTAAAATGGGGCAAAACTCAATATATGTCTCAGTTAGCAACAGAAATTTTGGGCTCAATTGTGGTCGTTAAGTGGAGGACGACCTGATTTCCATACATTTGCATATGAAGAAGCCCCATTGTTCTGTGGCAGAAGGCATTCCTTTTAGATAGAACCTTAATGTCTGCACTTTTGATAAGTACGTGCATGACAAATAACTGGCTATGCATTTTCTTGAGGTAGGTCAAAAATATCAGCTCAAATAGCCCTTTCATTAAGGAAACACTACCGCTAATGCACTACCGCTTTTGCTAAATGCAAAATAGATGGACTCTCCTGGGGAGAAGAGATTGTCTTTAGCTTTAGGACAAGGAACTTTGTGTGTCAGAATAAAAGTATCACAAAGTCTCTTGTAGCTGAACAAAGTCCAGGATTAGCAGTCAACAGGTTCTTCTGCAAAGTCCAGAAATATGGAGGATACCATCAATCCAGAAGGGGTGGTGGTGTCTTTAATAGTAATAGTAGGAAGGCTTAATAGACTGGAAGAGAGAATTGGCAGGTTAGGGCAGATAGCCAGGAGGTATCTGGCCAGCCATCTCTGTCTTGCTCAAGATTTCTTTATCTTTTTAATGATTTTTGCAATTCACGCTTTGCACGTTTGAACCATTTGTAGTCTGCAACATGTGAAAATGCATTTATTTCTCAAATTAGAACTCCTTTCATTTGAGCAGAATGAATTTATTTTTGTACTGTTGAGTGCTTTCCCAGTTGGTAGTGATTAAGACGAATTAGCATTTGGAAGAGATGTTTGGTTATCTGATGGGGCATTTCATCAAGAGTTAAAACTGGCTTTCCCCAAATCAAATCAAGGGTATTTTAGAAACCGAGCTCAATTGAATAGCCCTGGATTTCAAATGAAGATAAAGTTTCCCTTGAGTTGAGATGAACTCTTAGTGATTTCATGGATCCATTTGTGTAGCTTTTTTTGGCAGCACTACAGACATACAGATAGTCCTCGATTTACGACCACAGTTGAGCCCCAAATTTCTGTTCTTAAGTGAGAATTTGTTAAGTGAATTTTGCCCCATTTTACAACATTTCTTGCCACAGTTGTTAAGTGGATCACTGCAGTTGATAGGTTAGTAATCTAGTTATTAAATGAATCTGGCTTCTCCATTGACTTTGCTTGTCAGAAGGTCGCAAAAGGTGATCCCATGACCCCGGGACGCTGCAACGGTCATAAATATGAGCCAGTTACAAAGAGTCCGAATTTTGATCATGTGAAAACGGGGATGCTGAAAAGGTTGTAACTGTAAAAAATGGTCCTAATTCACTTTTTTCAGTGTCATTGTAATTTTGAACGGTCACTGAATGAACTGTTGTAAATCGAGGATTATCTAATTTGATTTTGTCTAGGGAGATTCTCAATCATCCAGGTCATGGTTGTCCCAAAGGTGCTTTTTCAAGAGGCAACTGGACTTTCTTTGTTTTTCTTTGAAGACGTTTCACTTCTCATCCAAGAAGCTTCTTGGATGAGAAGCGAAATGTCTTCAAAGAAAAACAAGGAAAGTCCAGTTGCCTCTTGAAAAAGCACCTTTGGGACATAATTTGCTTCTGTTTCTTCTAGACTGATCTTTGACATCCTACCATGGGAGTCATATCCAGGTAGTAAGCAGAATCACCCATCCTTAGCTTTTTGGATCAGGCAAGTTTGCAATAATGCCTAAGTAGTTACAGATAGTACCCGACTTACAATCACAACTGAGTCCAACATTTCTATTGCTAAGCAAGACCGTTGTTAAATGAGTTATGCCCCATTGTCAACATCCAGCTGAAGAATCCAAATAAAATTCGTTTCATTCCGTTTCCAAAAAGTTTACGTTTATTGGATATGCTGCATGGTTATGTCGAAGTAAAACTAACTCTGAGGTTCCAACACCAATTCATAAATTTAAACAATAATTTTCCCAGCCAAACCCCCAATGTTTTACGTAGTCCATATCATGTTCACTTTGTTATGGGAACTGTCTGCTTCAAATCCACACCTGTTCTGGTGTCCTTGACAAGGCTTCAGGCTCCCACGGTCTTCAGCTGAATTGAAGAAGTTTCGTTACCCCTTCTCACCCACTTGAAAGTAACACCTCCCCCCCCTTTATTCTAAAGGCAAGTTGAAATGCAGAGGCATGTAGCTGCCAAAGTTTCACCCTTGACACCCATTTTACAACCTTTTCTTGCCACAGTTGTCAAGTGAATCACTGCTGTTGTTGAGTGAATCATGTGGCTGCTAAGCAAATCTGGCTTCCCCCATTGACTTTGCTTTTTGGAAGCCAGCTGGAAAGGTTACAAATGGTGATCACATAACCCCAGGAGAGTGCAACTGTCATAAATACATGCCAGTTGCCAAGCAATCAAATTTTGATCACATCACCATGGGGATGCTGCAATGGTCATAAATGTGAAAACTCATCATAAGTCACTTTTTTCCAATGCTGTTGTAACTTCAAACAGTGACTAAACAAATGGTTGTAGATCAACGACTACCTGTATTGCATTTCACTCTGCAGTGTCTTGCTGCTCCTCCAACAGTTGCAGTTTCCAAAATTTCCAAATCCAGATAGCAAAGCTCAATTAATACTGCTTGTATGAAGGTGATATTTACACTTGGATGTAGTGCTGCCCCCTAAGCATGGTATCCCAGTTTGCTACCTAGATTGACGGTTCTAAAAGTGAGCCAAATACCTGATGGAGTGGGTGACTATACACTGCCCTGTAATACTGTTGTGTTTACCATCATTATCCTTTCAAAATGCAAAATAATGAGAAGCCCAAGACAGACTGGTGTGATATTTCATTGACTGTTATGTGAGAGCAAATAACTAAAGAGTCCCTTGTATGGAGCTTAATTTCTTGTACTTCTTCAGTAAGGCCTACACCACTTATCATATTTTTCTTGAATCTGGTAATATTATTTTGGGGGATTGGCTTTGTTTATCAAAAAAGCAAATCAATTTAAAAAAAAAAACTAAGAAAAGTCATAGCCGCCCTTGGTTGTCTGCTCTCCAACAACAACTATTAACAGATTTCTGTGAATTTGTCTAATCCATAGCTGGCTGGGGAATTCTGGGAGTTGAAGTCCACAGTTCTTAAAGTCGCCAAGATTGGTCATCCCTGGTCTAATCCCATTTTGAAATCATCTAAAGGAGTGGCCATCACCTCTTTTTATGACAACAAAGTTCATCAATGATACTAGTGTAGTATTCTTGGTCCAGTAAGACTTATGGGGGGGATGCTATGAGGGAGAAGCTTGAGTTTCACCTTCTTCATAAAACTCAGGTTGAGCTCTAAGAATTCCTCTATTTGGGATTGCCCAGATCATCTCGCTGGTGGAGAATAAGAAGATGGCATCCCTGCCACCTCAATGGAAGTTGAATCTTATACTATTTCATACTGGAGGACATCAATCTATCCCAGAGAGCACATAGAAGATGAGTTAATACACAGAGGTCTCTGTATAGGATCAGTGAATGAACCTCAAGAAGAATAGTTGGGGAGACTAACACTTCTATCCTAACCCATTCGTGCCAGCATATGATGCCTGAGATGATGGTCAAGCTTTGCTAGTGGTTGGGCTAATGAATCCCTTGCCCAGAGTGTGAAAGGAAGTCTATAGTTGTGTGTTTTGGATGTCTATGGGATTGTATATGTTGTGCAACTCTGATACTTTTGTGAATATGGTCCACATTCAAAGTTTAGCCTTCATCTGTTGGGAAAAAGGGCATAAAATGTCAGACTTCAGACATACAAACAGGTCTCTTCCCAGAATTGTTGTCGTGCTTAGTAGATGTTTTCCTGCTGGTTAGTGACATTCAGAAGGAGGGCAGCAAGCCCAGAAGGTTAAACCAATTATTTCGCTTAACCGATCCTGTGGATGCATCAAAAGGACACCACCAACTGGCCACAAGCCAGAATAGAGGCAGTGGAGGCAGGACAGGGATCAACCAAAGGGCAGCAAAGATTATGCTGGGATTGTCTTCTACTGATTCAAGGATGAGTGGAGGACATTTTTAAGAGGAGCAGGGAATGCCTTGACAATAGCCCAACTAAAGTCTACTCCATTGAGTCATCCCATTTAACCTCATCAATTCATTTTTATGCCTACAACATTTCTGACCAGTCAGAGAAATTATTACATTTCCAGTAAATACATGCATTTCTGGAACAAGCTCCCTTGAGAAATTGCAAATTATCAGAAAAATTAACTTAGGGTCAGAGGAGAAAATTTGAGATTAGGGTAAGCCAAGGTCATTAGATGTATTCACTGAAAATATTTTTGACTAAAATCTTGGGGAGCAAATGAGACTAGGGTCAATGGGAAATATTTCAAGAATGTCCTTTGTGCTTCTTGGTATTCTTGGAATCCCTGCTCTTAAATCTGCTAGCTTTTAATAATTATATTGAATGTCAGGAAAAGATTATTAGCTAGGTGAAATAGAACTGAACAAACAAAAATAGTAGATAATTGTCTGACAACTATTTTCCCAATTATCTATTTTTCTCTGTGAGGGTATCAATCCAAAAATCAACAAGTAGATAACTAAATAACAAAGGTCAGTCCAAAAACCTTACCAGAGCAAAGACAAATTCTAAATTACCATGGTGCATTAGCAGATGACATCCCTGTCCATTAAAAAAAATGGAGCACTCTTAACCACCACATAGATAGCCCTTCTCCAGGATAATATGACCTCAGCCTAGCCCTTCAGGTCTTCCAAAGTTGAAATCTGTAATCTGTAATTGGAACTGTAAACATGGTCCTTCACCTTACTGGTCAATACAAATCCATCCATCCATCCATCCATCCATCCATCCATCCATCCATCACGTGCTGCTTTGTTCCTCCAAAGATCTTAGTCATATATGCCATCCCAAAGATCAGAAGTTCCTACATCAGTGGCCCCCAACCTTTTTGGGCACCAGGGACCAGTTCTATGGAGAAAGTGTTTTCTGTGGACGGGAGAGGACGTGGTTTTGTGTGTCGGCTACATACCAGGGATGGGGCTTTGCTTGTTTGCACAGCTTGGTTGCTGGCATGCCACGGACCAGTGCTGGTCCACAAACCAGGGGTTGGGGACCCCTGCCCTACATGATCGTATCAAAGTTCTAAATAGTCCAGGATCGTGTTTCTCACAGTGGCTAGGTCAGTTATATACCTTTAGGAAGTTGACAGACCATGACAAATTATTTCCTAGATTTAGAAGCAGGTATTTAGTGGAATTCAACCTTCAAATCTAGAGATCTCACAGTATCATTTAATCTTTTCAATGACCTTGATGGAAAGTCAGACTGAGTGATGACAGAATGGAAAATATCTCTGTGATCAATCAGTGGACCTATTGGTATTCTAAAACAACTGATCCAAACTTTCTTACAAAGAATTGGAAATAAAATTTAAGGAAACTGGTCTCTTGACTGGCCATTGACTGATCCTAAATTCTGAAACCTGTTGTGAGCAAACGCCAAAACATATGTTGCTGATCAATAGATCCATAAGCCTACTTCAAGAAAGTCTAAAATGAAAAGATGTGTTTTATGTTGAAAACAAGCAACTTTTAGCTGCTTTAAAACATCGGCTTGACAAATCAGAAAACCCAAATGTTCTATTTTGTGCGAACTCCCTGTGAATTCTTATTCAGGGAAGATTCAAATGTCATCCAGTTTGATTCTATTAATTCTCTTGACCAAGCACAGCATCTTTATCCACCTATTGGTTCTTCCTAGCTCTTTACTTAGATCAGGGGTCTTCAAACTTGGCCCTTTTACGACTTATGGACTTCAACTCCCAGAATTCCTCAGCCAGGCACGCTGGCTGAGGAATTCTGGGAGTTGAAGTCCACAAGTCATAAAAGGGCCAAGTCTGAAGACCCCTGACTTAGATGAACCATGGACTTGAACAAGTATTCAGACTGCAAATAAACCCAGAGGACTTAAGTAGATAAACAGAGCCACAAGTTCTTTCAGCAACTTCCGGCCATCTAGGAATTCACTCCTATAAACCCAGGGAAGTCAAATCTTTCTTCACAGCAATGAAATCTAACATGAGATCAAGTCCATCTTCTCAGTTTTCTTCTCCCTGGTTGTGTGATTCTTACCAACCCAATGGCAATAAGCAATGCTTCACTATTGTAGTTAGTCACAACTAAGAATCAAATTTGACATCTGAGAGTCACATGGTAGCTTAGTTATTTGTGCCTGGGCAGGAAAACGACATGTCTGGCCCCTAGCTACAAGTGTACATCAAGCTTTACTCCCAAAAGATCCCTGGCCGAAAAGACTCTAATGTTCTGCCTGTATTCATGATTGTAGCTAGGACCAAGAGTCTGAAAGTAGACCATAGATTAGAATACAAAATGCTGGTGATCTTTGTTGTCACTGCATTTCTGAATTAAAAACATTTCTTTATCATTCCCTTTAGTCAGAACTATGGCAATTTAAATAGAGTCTGGCTAACACCCAACGCATGACAATTGCAGCATCAGAGAAATCTCAGCCTTGAAAGAATTTTTTTTAATTAACTTAATGGCCTGGGCAATGAAACAGTTCTGCAATTAGCATCAAAAAGCCAATGCCAGGTGAAATTTCACAGAGAGAGCATGAAGCAGCTGAGTGTCAAAACGAGACAATTGCCATCTGTCTGTCACACTTCAAACTTTGGAAGAGCATGGAGAAGGGATAATCCAGTATTTTGGAAAGATTCGTGTAGGAGAAAGCAAGGCTTTGAATACAGAAGTATTAAACTCTTGGAGATGTAGGGGTTAAAGGCAGGAACTAAGATATACCAATATTAGTAGAATGAGTAATGAGTAGGCATTAAAAAGATGGGATAAAATTTCTCATACGATTAAAATACTTAAGTCACCTTGTCTCGTGCTAAGAAATTCAATGACAGCAAGAGTGATAATATTAGCAACATTATCTGGCAATTTGTACACCATGCCACCATAACTGAAGTTTCCAGTTAACATCAAGGACAATTTCAAAAACATTTTTATGAGGCTTTAGATAACATTCCACCTCACAACATAAGAATATAGAAGATGAAAACAAACTAAGGTGGGAACATGTCGATGGTAATGCAATGGGTGCAAATTTCTCTTAATCTTTGTAAACCAGAATGAAATGGGTGCTCCAACACTGGGGGTTTTTAAGAACAGATTGGACAGCCATTTGTCTGACATGGCATAGAGTTTCCTGCCTGAGCCGGGGATTGGACTAGAAGACCTCCAAGGTCCCTTCCACCTCTGCTATTCTGTTATTCTGAAATGCAACTCACTGTTGCTTTCTCTGTTTCCCTTCTTTCTTCTTTCTCTCTCTCTCCCTCCCTCCCTGAATTGTATTTCTCTATCCCCTTCCCAGTTACGTAATTAACTCAGAAATATCCATCTCTAAATGTTTTTATTATTATTATCTGTTCATAACAATGAAATCACAGCTACCAATTCTTTACCTAGTGTTGGCCTTCATATGCACTGAATTCTTCTCAAGAACTTAGGAAGTTGTAATAAATTGGTATGGCATACTAGGGAACCAAGTAATATGACCGTTTGCAGTTGACTGATGGAAATTTTGTAAATGCACAGATTTTTCAAAGTCTTATCCAAGATTTTTGGGTGTGGTACCCAGTGTGCCAATAACCACCGGGAGCACCGCAGCTGGTTTATGCCATAATCTTTCAACTTGAGTTTTCAGATTTTGATACTTTCTGATTTACTCTAATTCTAATAATAATCGTTACAAAATTAATTATAATGAATTATTACTTTATATTTAATGATTGATATTAGCTATTAATCATTAATTATTATGCTTATAGATTATACAGATAATAATAGTTATTAATAACATTAATTCTGTGATGACATCTTTAGCACCATCAAACAACATCTGCCTATCCCAGGTCCTTGGGAAGAACTTGGGAAGATGAATAAAAATGTCAAATCCAGTCTAAATATCTGGCTGACTGTGCAATGAACCGTAATAGCTAATAATATGCCATTATTAATGTTTATATCATATTTAGAACCAAGCACAAAACAGTGATAAAATATAAATTCAATTAGAACAGAGCAACATACAAAACAGAAACATTAAAAGACTAGGTAACTGTAACTGAACAGGGGATCACTTTACAATAAAAATAAATAAATTAGACCCTATAAACCTATTAGCAATAAATGACCAATTACATCTTAAAATTAAGCGCTATGCAACATTAAAACGTCTTGTCTTTGGGGCCCCTCCAAGTTCCCAGTCAGAGGAGTACTCCTATTCCTCAAATAAAGTTTATTATACTTGCCGCATTTCATCCAGTCAACTCCGTAGGCTCTACCTTACATTGATTATTTGTTCTTCGACCACTCTCATAACGTTTCACCTAATAAAGATAAATTTATTTTGGCTTCTATCTCACTGTTTCATCCTATTATCTGGAGCATCTGTCTACTAAAATTGATGCTTTCTATTCATTCTTTTTAACACTGTTTCTTTCCTAGCTCCAAAACTGCTTTTATACCTTATTATTACATTATTAGTATATCCAGATTTTCAACTTTGGCCCATTCGGGTGGGACACCATGTCCAATGGTGCTCTGCAAGTTGCTGTCAATCTCTGTGGCATCACACATTGCTCTTGACACGACTTTGCAAAGAAACAACTTACCACATTGCAACTGGGCATCTCTGCATCTTTTTTTTTTTTAAAAAAAATTGTTAGTTTGTTCCTTCTCACTTGCTAGCTTCCTTTTTTTTCCTCTTTTGTCTCCTGGATGTTGAAAGGTCAAGATATCTGCCGCTCCTTCTTCTCTCCCTCCTCCTTTCCCCCCCCTTCTTCTCTCTCCCTCCTCCCTCCTCTTTCCCACTCAATTATTCCCAGATCAATGACTAGGAATGAAGATCCCAGCAAATCCCTGGGGTCTTTGCAACTTACCATGAGTTGAAAAGGAGGCAAGGACTAGTCCCTCCCCTGCCCTTTTAGGATTGGCTGATCTTGAGTGTCCCTCTCCAACTGTGCTTTGGGCAGCTGGAAAGACAGAGGCAGACAGATGAGGGGGGGGGGAAACCCCCCAGAAAATAAATGTATAAAGATACGATTTTTTTTTTATTTTTGTGGATTTCACATCTCTCTTGAATTAATTACTCCATTAAGTTTTTCATTGTCTCTATTCCTCCAAACCTCCATTTCTTTATTTTTCTCTTCCCAGACTTAGCAATAAAGTGGTATGGCTTGTAAATCGATGCATGGAAAATGCTCCAAGGGGGATCACTAGCTGAATCCACTAAAAGGTCAGACTTTGGACATCCAAGATTCAAATCTGTAGGGTTGCCTTTTCCTGCTGCAGAGACCCCTCCCTATCTGCAAAATACTGTATATGAAAGGCATAATAAATAAAGAATGCATCCTTTCTATGGTTCATTTTGTTATCATTATTTACTGTTGAATGTTATCACTTGCCAAGACATGTTGGTAAACATCCAAAGCAAGCCACTGACTTGATGCCCAACAGGCTTTCTGATAACTCTTAAAAACCATACCCTGCATTCAATAAATGATTAAACATCAGCATTTACTCAAGACATGATGAATTATTAAGGACATTGGGAGATATCTAGGGCTGTAGAAGATTGAACTTGGACATTCAGGCTGATGGTGAACAATCAGCCATGTGTCTTAATAAATGTTGACAGCTACCAATCAATAAGAGCACAATGGATGATATAGCTTGTTAGTCAAAAGCTGCTTGTTCTTGAGATTCACTGGACAAACTGGACAAACTGGACAAATACTGGAAGTTTTTAAGAAGAGACTGGACAGCCATTTGTCCGAAATGGTATAGGGTTTCCTGCCTGAGCAGGGGGTTGGACTCGATGACCTCCAAGGTCCCTTCCAACTTTATTATTATTATTATTATTATTATTATTATTATTATTATTATTATTATTATTATTATTATTATTATTATTATTATTATTATTATTATTATTATTATTATTATTATTATTATTATTATAATATAACATTCCTTATGTTAAGAATGAATGACCGTAAGATCAACCAAGGATAGCCAAATCAACTTGGTGCTTTTGTGAACATTTTTGGCAGTGCCAAAACACTTTTATTTTCTAGTTTGGGGGCAACTTCATAAGAGCAAATGGATATTGATTTAGCCTTATTTTAAATTACTATTGGTGACATCATTGCATAGCCAAATCCAATTGATGGTTTAGCATCATGACGTTATGCAAATTCTATGTGATGACTGAGTGATCAATCCAGGAAGACTGTGTAACTGGGGGCGGGGGGGGGGATAGGAGAAGGAATCCATCTTAGAGGATTTTTAAAAGGGGAATATTCAAGAAAAATCTCCATTCAAATAAAATGGCTAATTGGGACTTGAAAATCAAAAACAGAGAATATTTCATGTATTTTGCACACGTAAGGCTGAAGATATTTTAAGCAGAATTAAAAAAAAGCATTCCAGCTTGTTTCTTTTGTGATATACCTTCCTTGGGGAAAAGCAAATTTTATATTTCATTGGGGAATTTTACATTCCCATCCTGGCCCCTATTAAACCACGGGGCAAAGTTTGCCTCACGTTTGCAAAAACCCAACATTCTTGTTTCCCCCCCCCCCTCTCAACTTATATTTTGCTGATAGAATTTCTTTTTTTTTCTTTGCATTGTATGGAACTCGTAACAATTCAAACAACAGCCATTTTTTTTATTTTGGTTTATATTTGCGCCTCTTCTTTTTTTCCTCATGTGAGGAATACTTATCTTGGTAGCAACAGCAAAGGCCAAGTTCACTTAGAAATTGAGAATGGCATTCCCACAATGACCAGCTGTCTCATTCCTAAGCCAATGGTTCCCCCTTATGGTAAAAACGGAGAGTTAACCTGCTCGTGTAGATGCTCAGTATTTATTAAAGGGGAGAATGAAAAATGACAGATAATCCCTAGCAAGCGAACGTTAGCAGAGAGTGATGATCCAGCTGACATTCAAAGCTGCTCATTTTCCATAACTGAGTTTATGCTGAGGGCCTAAGCATCTACAAAATCCCAAGGCCTCCTTTGTTTTACTACGATGTTCAACAGACCTGAAATACAGTAAATGTTTTCAGGAAGCCCTACTTCACAAATATTGAATCTGGGTATACCTTTCCACGAAGCAGCAGGTGTTAATCCTTGAGAGCAGAGCAACCAGAAATTATGGGTTTATAAAGTGCTATAAAATTCACGTTTATCCAGGCAGCTTCCTGCCTTCTGGCAGGCTAAATTAGCCCCAGGTATAGATTGGAGCAGATGTGCATCTCTTATCCCTGTAATTATTGTGATGATGCTGATGATCAAGTTATCCATTCAGCCGAGCCCGACTCTTGGCGATTCTATGGGCCGGGTCTCTCTCCACATCTTCCGATCTTGCATGGCTTCTTTGAGTTTTTCTATGCTCTGGCTGGTGTCAGCTTTGATGGTGTCCAGCCGCCGTGTTCTTTGACGGCCTGCTTTCCTTTTACGTAATTATTATAACCAACATTAAAAGAAAACTTGTAAAACGAATAGACTGAAAGGTATCCTTCTTTTAATAATGTATTTTTCCATTAAGTTAAGAAACCATCCATTTTGGAGGGGCTCTTGGTAACAGCATCCACGGGTAGTCCTTGACTTACAATAATTTGTTTAGTGACCATTCAAAGCTACAATGTCACTGAAAAAAGTGACTTATGACTGTCTTTCGCACTTAATGACCGTTGCAGCCTCCCCCCTGGTCACATGATCAACTGGCTCATATTTATGACAGTTGCAGTGTCCCAGGGTCATGTGATTACCTTTTGTGACTTCCTGACAAGCAAAGTCAATGAGCAAGCCAGATTCATTTAACAATCATGGCACTAACTTAATAACTCTAGTGTTGTTAATGTTGTTGTTAGTTGCGAAGTCGTGTCCGACCCATCGCGACCCCACGGACAACGTTCCTCCAGGCCTTCCTGTCCTCTACCATCTTCTGGAGTCCATTTAAGCTCACGCCTACTGCTTCAGTGACTCCATCCAGCCACCTCATTCTCTGTCGTCCCCTTCTTCTATTGCCCTCAATCTTTCCCAGCATTAGGCTCTTCTCCAGTGAGTCCTTCCTTCTCATTAGGTGGCCAAAGTACTTGAGTTTCAACTTCAGGATCTGGCCTTCTTAGGAGCAGTCAGGGTTGATCTCCTCTAGGACTGACCGGTTTGATCGCCTTGCAGTCCAGGGGACTTGCAGGAGTCTTCTCCAGCACCATAGTTCAAAGGCCTCAATTCTTTAGCTCTTACTTACTTAATAGGAAAAGTCATAAAATGGGGCAAAACTCATTTAACAACAGTCTTGCTTAACGACAGAAATTTTGGGCTTGGTTGCAGTTGTATGTTTAGTGCTATCTGTATGCTGCTTTCTGGGATGCACTATGGAAGCATTTTGGCATTATGGAATGTCATTGTCTTCTTCCAGGAAGACTTTTCAGCCAACAGTGCTGAAACTCACAGGTGCTCCTATTTTCATCCTGCTACTAAACAGGGCTGATCCTGATTACCTTCAGAGATCAGCCAAGAATGTTTAAGGGTTCCTATTTGTTAAGATTCTACTCCCATTTGTGTAAGAAAAAGTAACCTGTTTTTTAAAGCATGTTTTTAATATTTAGGGCCAGGTCATCTTGCAGCTATTGCAAATACTGTAACATAGTGTTTATTTCTTTCCATCAAGATGCTTTAGTTGGGACTCAAAGAAACTTGGATGGCTGTATCTCATTTCAAATGCTATCTGTGTTTATTTATTTGTCCAATTTATATAGGCACCCATCTCGCAAAACAAAATGACTCTAGAGTCTGTGCAACAAAGCTAAAACAATTAATAAATACCTAAAGCAATTATCATTATCATTAGTAAAAACATAAAAACAAAGCTAAGACAAAGAAGAAGTAGGAGAAGAGATGCTAATAGTAATGGGATGCCATATTTTACTGTATAGTCAGGTAAAGGAGAAATGGATCCAGACTTCCATGGTTCTTTCCTCTTTCCAAGTTGCTCTGTAACAGAGAAAGAAGAAAAACTCAAAGGAAGTAATAATGGTGTGGAGAAAACAAGTTTAATAAATAACATGGAGACGGCACCTTTTTTCCTTTCTGTCTTTCTGACATCACACACAACGCACACATACTCCCACATGGAGACCTTCTATCCAGGACCTGTCTAGCTTTCACAAAACTAGCTAGCAAATCATTTGATAACTGTGGTAAAAAAGATCGTAAAATAGGGCAAAACTCACTTAACAACTGTTTTGCTTGGCAACAGAAACTTTGAGCTCAATTGTGGTCATAAGTTGAAGACTAACTGTACTGCAATGGATTTTCTCCTGTTTAGCATCAACCAAAACCTATTTAAAAAATCTCATTCTCTTGAATAGTCAGTGCCATGCCTATCATGGCTTGGGAAGTAAATGCTAAAGAATTAAACATTCAAAGCCTGCTGGCTAGCTATCACTTTCTCCCACAACCAGCCTAGTTTAGCTCTTACAGAAGTTTTACTTTTCCATGTGTGAATGAATCTATTTGCCAATTTTGGTAAACTATTAAAAATAGAAAGCTATGCCAGGCCTCCTTGGGAGCAATCTGCTTATGGAAATGCTCAGTTTATTAAAAAATAAGAAAACTTTAGAAAATTAAGTTAGAAAATGTTTAGAAGGAAAAATTGAAGATTGGTTTATATGTGCAGTTCTATCACTTAAATGTATAGCAGGAGAGCAGGCAGAGCTAGGGTGGGGGGGCAGAGTTAAGCAAGTAATCAGTCTAGAATCGTTATATTGCCACATATTTTCCAAGTCCAAACCCTCTTGAATTCCGTTGACTCGTATGTGGTGCCAATTTTGTATGGGAAAGCCAGGATTGTGGTCATTGAGGAAAGCAGTCATATGATGTCTTGTTTAATGATTACTTCATTGAAAGACCAAGATTCCGGTCATAACTGTAGCCATAAGTTGAGAGTTACCTGTAAATCAATTATATTTAATAACTTTTCCACTTGCAGCTTTTTGGAGAGTGATTCTCTGCCACCCCAAACAAAGAACTAGTGTGATGATTGGTCCAGAAAATGCTGTACAGGTAGTCTTTGACTTATGACCACAATTGACCCCAAAATTTCTTTTTTTCTTTTTAACAAGTTTTATTGATTTTTTTGGTTTTACAACAAAGTGTTTGAGACTCATCGTGGGGATAGGGTACTCCATAGAAAAAAGTAAGAAACATAATCATACATATATAATTCAAATTAATTCTTTAAAGGTTCCCTCTCTATTTTGTCAATCAAAAAAAAAGAAAACTATCAATAATATTTCATCTATGATCAATTCCTGTTTTCAGGCTTAACTAACTTACAATTACCATATTCCAATTTAGCCTTAAATAAACATATAGTATACACTTTGGGTATCCAATTTCCTTTATTTTGTAAAATATAAATTGTTTCTAAAATATACATATTATTCCAACCATTCTATTTATACTTCTCAATTAAATTCTATCTCTTATTCTATTCTATTTCAAATACATATTTTATAAATGAACATACCTTTAAAACCCCTTTTTAACTCCTTATCTAAAATTTAATCTTATCAAAGTCATTATACCTTAAAAAGAAAACATATTATTTCACTAGATACCTTATTTCATTTCTAGTCTATATTCTATTTCTTCATCTATTAACTTTTTATCTTTTCCGTAATACATTTCCCAACCATAATCAAATTACATCCCAACCATAGTCAAATCAATAATTTTCATCTCAGTAATATTAACTCCTTCAAAATATCTAAAAGCCTTTTTAACCCATCAGGTAGGATTTTAACTCTCATTTTTAAACCTAATCCTAGCTTTCTTTTTGTGCCAAGCAGGTTTCCACAAAAGAGCCTCTAATTCATCAAATCTTATTTGATTGTACATATTTCTCCACAGTTGAATCTGATCATAGTCCTCTTCTCTTTTTTCCAATGTTGTCTGCACTACATAATCAGTCTTATTCAATATGGTAATTATTCATTGTTTATTCATGTTGTCAACGTTTTCAATGTCTCGTATTTGGAAAGTTCCTATTGCTTTTGGGATTGTAGATGTTTTGGTTAGAATCCACCTTTGGTCATCGAGATTCTCCATAACTTGTATATGAGATGTAATATCTTCCTCTATGTTGTTTGGTTCCTCATCTGGTGTTGTTTGAATTATAAAATAGTCAGTTGAAATCTGAAAATCAGTTTGAAGCTTTGTAATGAAAGCATTTATTCTAGCATTCACACGTTCATTAAATTCATGTATTCTTCCCAGCATCCGATCACCAATAAATTGTAAATATTTTTCCTCCATCTCATTAAGTTGTGAATATAGTCGCATGCCGGCCTCTTTAGAGTTGATTTGTTCTTCCTCTGTTGTTCCTTGATCTATAAATTGGTCAGTCAAAGTTTGAGATTCAATTTTTAACTCTGGAGCATCCTCTTTCATATTCATTCTAGATTGTTCGTTAAGTTCCAAAAAAATTTCTAATAAAAGTCCATAGTCAAGCTGTGGGTTAAATTCCATTTCAGTAGTAGAATAGTCTTAATTTTTTAATGAAGATTCAGCTTAGAAAGTAAATAGAACACTAAAAATTCTAAAGTAGAGATATTATTATAAGGTATAAGATCCAAAAAAATAAAAAAAAATAAAAAAAGTCAAGCCAGACAATGTGTGAGTCCATAGCCAAGTTGTAGGTAAAATTCCAATTCAATAATAAAATAATCTTAATTTTTTATTAAAAATTCAGCCTGGAAGATAAATACAGCAATAAAAATTCTATAGTAGAGCTATTATAAAATGTAACATCCAAACAAAAATAGAAACAAAGCCAAAAGATCAAGCCAAACAAAAAGGAAAAAGCAGAAAAAACCAAAGTCAGTATTATAAAATATCCAATTTATAATCCAGAGTAGTAATAACAAAAGGTGCCTTGTAAGTCAATTATTATATTAATAATCCAAAAAAGAAAGAAAATCCATATGTCAAAAATATATAATTTGTACTGTAAAATCCAACTAAACTAATAGGAGAAAGAGAAGGGGGAAAAAAGGAAGCCTTCTTTCAGCTGGTTTCAATCAGATAGGAATGTCTGGGCGTAGAGCCAAGTGTCTGGGCTTCACACCAAGTTTTGCCTGAATACACATCCAGCTAAAGACAGTAGAAGTCTCTGCTTGCTACTTTGTTACAGCTTCAAACCACAAAGATCCGCCCAGACTGCAGAAGAAAAGTTTTAAAATACACAATAATGTTCAGAAGGGGGGGAGAGAGAAAAAAAACACTCCACCCACCCTCCCTAAAGGCTTCTGCTTAAATTAAAGACAAGCAGGCAAAGAGAAAGAAAATCCATCTTCACAGTAAAGATTTTTTCAGGATCCCCGAACTCCAACAGCTAAAATAATCAGTAAAAATTAATTATTTTTCTCAAGGCTTGTTTTCCCAAGTATCTGAACGCTGCTTTCTTAAAATGGGGAAGTAATTCCAGAAGCTTTTCACAGGGAGGTAAATAGAGTACCAAGAGGGAAGGAAAGGTCTCACCCGGATCACCCACAGTGGTTCTTTTCGCTTAGATGTTGTTGTGACTTTCGGCTGGAGCAGCTAGATGATCGGCCATGTTAATGGCCGATCTTTTCCCCGTCGGCCCAAAGGAGCTGTCTCGGACCGCAGAGGGAGCTGCCGCTCCCTCCGCCATCAATGAGTGTCCTCCTCAGCGATGGTCGCCCCTCCAGGGCGACTTTCGACCCTGTCCAGGGTCTATTGGCGGGGGGAAACTGGCCGGCAAAGAGAGCAGACTCTTTGCGCGACCGCTTACGCTGCAACCAGAACCGGAAGTCTTGACCCCAAAATTTCTATTGGTAAGTGAGGCAGTTGTTAAGTGAGTTTGGCCCTATTTTATGACCTTTGTTGCCATAGATGTAAAGTGAATCATTGTAGTTGTTAAGCTAGTAACACTGTTAAGTTAACCTGAATTTGCATGTTAGAAGGTCATAAAAGGTGATCCAGTGACTTTGCTGACTGTAGGAAAATTGCTCCGCTCCCCGGGTCCGAAATTTCTTCGCTGGCGGGCCCGTTTGGGCTAAATGCCACCCTGGAGGGGTGGCCACCGAAGGGCGAACCTTTGAGGAACGGGAGTCGGCGGTAGCCGGCTTACTGAACCCAAAGCAGCCCCTGGAACCAGCAAAAGAAAGGCGGATCGCATTTATGCGAGCCGCCATTTCCAGCTGATCGTCGGAGACAGAAAACAGCTGATTTGGAAGGCAAGCAGCTTGGACGGGTGAGAATATGCTTCTTTTCTCTTTATGAAGTGGATTTAATTGAAGACTGTCTTTAAAACGAAGCTGGAAGGCTGAAGGGAGGAAGGAGGTGGATTTATTCCCCCCCCCTCCCGGATAAACGGCGGTTTAAGCGAAAGAACCAATTTGGATTACTTTAAAAAACTTTTTAACTGGAGAAAATATTTTATTTTTGGAAGGAGAGGAAGACTTAATTGGGAAAAGCTACTCTGTTTTTTTGTTGTTGTTACTTTCACTAACTTTAAAGAACTTTAAAGAACTTTGAAACTAAGTTCCCACTTCGGACATTTTTTTTTCTTTTTTTTTACCACCTAGAGGCTACATTGTAACTTTCCTCTCTTTGTTCTCTGATAGCTTTGTTTATTCAGCTGCAAGACTTGGCTGCAAGCCCAGACATCCTTATCTCTCTCAAAGCTACTGAGAGGGAAGTTCCCAGCTCCTTCTGTGAATCTTTGGTCTTTTTAACTAGCTATATATTTTCTACAGCAAAAAAATAGGGTTTTGTTTTTTCTTGTGGGTGACTGTGAAATAATTTTTTAATTTACAATTAGATCATTTTTCTTTATAATATTTTTGTTTTTACATCACAATTCTTTCTTCTTCTTTTTTTATTTTTCTTTTGGGTATAAATACATCTCTTTTTTTGGCCTTTTTGTTTGCTCTTTTTACTTTTACTTTTTTATTCTCCCTCCTTTTGGGATGGTTCCAGAAATTTTTTGTTGTTCCCCTCTTTTTTTTTCTTTTTCTTAATTAATTTTTTGTTGGAATTATTAGTATTTTTATTAGTACTTTTTCCTTTCTTTTTTCCTTTTTCCCGTTAAAAGTACGTGTGCCTTGTCTCCTGATAATAGGAGGGCATTGGATTACAATTGGCCATTGGGCCCTCTGGTGGATTATAACTAGCCATTGGATCCCTCAGTGGATTATAAGTAAATACAACAACTAGAAGATGAGCATCTCAAATTTGGCTAAAGGGGTGAAGAAGGGCTCTTCAGCCCCTGCTTCAACCTCAGTGAGCCCAGCTCCTCAAAAATCAATTACTACATTTCTACAACAGGAAACTCAACAAAAAGATACGCAAGCGATACTCCAAGCAATCACAGACTCTAAAATGGAACTGAAAAAAGATTATGAAGACTTGAAAAGTGATCTTCTTAAAATGGATCAAAAAATGGAAACTTTCCAACAGGCGATGATAGATACTCAACAAAGAATACAAAAAATAGAGGATAAGTCGGAGATGGTTGATCAGAAATTAGAAGCATTACAAGATGAGAACCAGAGATTGGCACATGTTAATGCGGAATTGGAAGATAGCATCGCGGTCATGGAGATGGAACGCGCGT
Organism: Azemiops feae; assembly: GCA_023970755.1. Lineage (NCBI taxonomy): Eukaryota > Metazoa > Chordata > Lepidosauria > Squamata > Viperidae > Azemiops > Azemiops feae. The sequence goes on along the minus strand of JALGBA010004202.1, from coordinate 577,495 downwards.
CATATTTCTTGAGATTTCAAAATATCACAGAAGAGAAAGATGAGAACCTGTTAGAGTTGATGTGTGAGCTATTGGCGGATCGACTTGGAATGGAAATGGACCAAATGAAAAAAGAAATGGACCAGGTCTTTAGAGTCAATTCAAGCTATGCAAGAAGAAATAGAGTTCCCAGAGAGGTCCACATAAGATTTCTTAAAAGAGCAATACGAGATGAGATTTTGAGAGCAATAAGAAACCAACCACTGAAATATAAAGATAAAGAACTTCTAGTTCTTAAACAGATCCCGAAGAGAATAAGAGAAGCACGAAGAGAATATCAATTTTTGACAAGGAAACTACTGAACAAAGGAATAAATTTTAGATGGTTGGTCCCAGAAGGATTATTAATTTTTTGGGATTCGAGAAGATATAGATTGGATACCCCATTTAATGCAGAGGAATTTTTTAATAATCATAGAGCATTTCTGGAAGAAGGCGATATCAGATCTAAGAAACCAGAGGAAGAAGCAGGAGCATCGAAACAAACAGAAGAGGAAGAACCTAAAAAGACTCAATCAGAAGAAGATGTAAGACCCAAGGATCAGAGACAGATAACTTCTCCTAGAAGACTGAGATCTAAGTACAATTAAAACTATGGAAGAAATTGGAATTTTTTCAACAAACATAAATGGTCTTAACTCCCCATCAAAAAGGAATAAAATATTTTATAGATTACAAAAATTAAAAATGGACATAATCTGTCTCCAAGAGACACATATAAAAAGACAACACTTTAGACTTCTAGAACAACCAAAAATAGGCAAACTTTATTTTTCATCGGCACTGCAAAAGAAAAGAGGGGTAGCCTTCTATATAAAAGAGAAGATGAGCCCAAAACAAATTTATGCTGATGATGAAGGAAGACTATTAATGGTGGAAACTACATGGAACCAAAAACAAATTTTGATGATTGCGATATATGCCCCCAATGAGAAACAAGACCAATTTTTTCAGCAACTATATGATAAGTTAATGGAATTAAACTATCAAAACCTTTGTATTCTTGGAGATTTTAATGCGATAACTGATGCAAAACAGGATTACAAGAGCTACAAACAAGGGAAAAAAGGGGGAAATACCTTATCCAATTCTTTTCTAAAGATGAAAGACGAATTAGGTATACAAGATATATGGAGAGAAATGAATCCAGATAAAACACAATATACATTTTATTCAAATAGACATAAATCCTGGTCACGAATTGATATGATATGGACTTCTTATGATTTAAAGACTATGATACAGGAGATTGAAATAGAACCTAATATTTGGGCAGATCATAATCCAATTAGAATGACGTGGAAAGGAACTAGAAAGAAATTAAGATGGCGGTTCAACAAAGCTATATTGAAAGAAAAGGAATTTTTGCAATTAGCAATGAAAGAAATGGAATTTTTTTTTTAAATAAACAAGAAAGAAGAAACTTCTATTCAAAATGTATGGGATACAGCGAAAGCATATTTTAGGGGCGTGGTTATAACCTATGTGGCCAAAAAGAATAAAGAAAAGAAACAAACACAACTAAGATTGAGAGAACAATTTAGTAAATTGGAAATGGAGCTACGAAATGATCCACAAAAGAAAGAATTGAAGACATAAAATATCCAATTTATAATCCAGAGTAGTAATAACAAAAGGTGCCTTGTAAGTCAATTATTATATTAATAATCCAAAAAAGAAAGAAAATCCATATGTCAAAAATATATAATTTGTACTGTAAAATCCAACTAAACTAATAGGAGAAAGAGAAGGGGGAAAAAAGGAAGCCTTCTTTCAGCTGGTTTCAATCAGATAGGAATGTCTGGGTGTAGAGCCAAGTGTCTGGGCTTCACACCAAGTTTTGCCTGAATACACATCCAGCTAAAGACAGTAGAAGTCTCTGCTTGCTACTTTGTTACAGCTTCAAACCGCAAAGATCCGCCCAGACTGCAGAAGAAAAGTTTTAAAATACACAATAATGTTCAGAAGGGGGGGAGAGAGAAAAAAAACACTCCACCCACCCTCCCTAAAGGCTTCTGCTTAAATTAAAGACAAGCAGGCAAAGAGAAAGAAAATCCATCTTCACAGTAAAGATTTTTTCAGGATCCCCGAACTCCAACAGCTAAAATAATCAGTAAAAATTAATTATTTTTCTCAAGGCTTGTTTTCCCAAGTATCTGAACGCTGCTTTCTTAAAATGGGGAAGTAATTCCGGAAGCTTTTCACAGGGAGGTAAATAGAGTACCAAGAGGGAAGGAAAGGTCTCACCCGGATCACCCACAGTGGTTCTTTTCGCTTAGATGTTGTTGTGACTTTCGGCTGGAGCAGCTAGATGATCGGCCATGTTAATGGCCGATCTTTTCCCCGACGGCCCAAAGGAGCTGTCTCGGATCGCAGAGGGAGCTGCCGCTCCCTCCGCCATCAATGAGTGTCCTCCTCAGCGGTGGTCGCCCCTCCAGGGCGACTTTCGACCCTGTCCAGGGTCTATCGGCGGGGGGAAACCGGCCAGCAAAGAGAGCAGACTCTTTGCACGACCGCTTACGCTGCAACCAGAACCGGAAGTCTTGACCCCAAAATTTCTATTGGTAAGTGAGGCAGTTGTTAAGTGAGTTTGGCCCTATTTTATGACCTTTCTTGCCATAGATGTAAAGTGAATCATTGTAGTTGTTAAGCTAGTAACACTGTTAAGTTAACCTGAATTTGCATGTTAGAAGGTCATAAAAGGTGATCATATGACCCCAGGATACTGCAACCGTCATAAATATGAGCCAGTTGCCAAGTGTCTGAATTTTGATCACGTGACCATGGGAATGCTGCAACGGTCATAAGTGGGAAAAATGGTCATAAGTCACTTTTTTCAGTGCTGTTGTAACTTCAGTTACTAAACAAATGGTTGTAAGTCGAGGACTATTTGTACATCCCTTTGGTTTATTGTTTCACATAAATAGCCTTGGTACGAGGAATTAAACCAAAGATTGTGGCTTTCACAGCAGTGCATTTCCTGAAAGATAACCCGGAACTAATTCCCTCCATAGTGCCATGGATCCATTGATTCCTTTTTTTAATTTTTTTTTTTATTAATAATACAAAATTAAAAAAACATTGGACATAGATATGACATCATTGGTTCCATACATCTTCCGTCACTTTACAATAATATTACTATTCATATGAACATATAATTCTTAAGCTTTATTCATTATTTAAGCAAAATATCATATAGTATTAATACTTTTCCCTTCATTTCTGCATATTTATTTATCTCTTAAACATACATTTGTCTATAATAACATCTATTTTTTTGTTCTAACACTATACATTTGTCTTGGCTACCCTCTTGTTATCTATCCAATCATAACATTGTTTCCAAAAAGTTAGGATGACTAGTCACTGGTTAAGTTTCTGTTTTTGGGGATGACATGACCAGCAGTGACTACACGTTCTCCCTGCTTTCATCAATATGACCGAAACAATGTCACACTACAAATTCCCCTGATTTGGGGTGTCGTGTGTGTGTGACATCATCATGGAATGGAAAAGGGGCAGAGCTTGCATCACAATGTCAACACACTGTTTGAATCACTCTAGCACCCTGCTAAATGTCTATGGAGAGTCCCAGTCATCCAGGTCACGGTTGTCCCTCTTTTTCAAGAGACAACTGGGATTTCTTTGTTTTTCCATGAAGAAAGTTTGCATCGTTCTCCCTCTTTTTGAAAGTCACTGAGGCCACTTGGAGGTTTATCTGTGCCCTCAGAGTCACCTAAATAGTGCAAGTGGGTGTGGAACCTTTTGGGAACTCCTGAAAGGACTCAGGTGACCCTGAGGGCACAGATAAACCTCCAAGTGGCCTCAATGACCCTCAGAAAGAGGACAGACGACCGGATGACTGCAAGGAATATAAATCTTTCCATTCCCCAACATTCAGTCAGAACTGAAGAAGCTTCTTAGATGAGAAGCGAAACGTCTTCAAGGAAAAACAAAGAAAGTCCAGTTGCCTCTTGAAAAAGCACCTTTGGGATTAGCATCCTGCTCTTTCCATGGATGTCACTGAGATATACTATATGTCTATACCATGAGTCCTACCTACAAGCTTGAAACACTGACCAAGCAAACTATGGCAAACCCATTCTACAGCTATTCTCAGTTTATTTTTCTCCTACTTCCTTCCTTTTTTTAGATGATTCCCCCTCGGGGAAAGAGCCAACACTTTATGGCCTTCCAGTAGGCTAAAAGGGTAGCAGCCTACCAGTTTGTCGGGGGAAGGATGTCAGGGGCTGCCACAAAGAAGAGGGAGTCAAGCTATTCTCTAAAGCACCTGAAGGCAGGACAAGAAGCAATGGATGGAAACTGACCAAAGAGAGAAGCAACCTACCATAGAACTAAGGAGAAATGTCCTGACAGTTAGAACAATTAATCAGTGGAACAACCTGCCTCCAGAAGTTGTGAATGCTCCAACACAGGAAGTTTTTAAGAAGAGACTGGACAACCATTTGTCTGAAATGGTATAGCGTTTCCTGCCTGAGCAGGGGGTTGGACTAGAAGACCTCCACGGTCCCTTTCAACATTATTATTATTATTATTATTATTATTATTATTATTATTATTATTATTATTATTATTATTATTATTATTATTATTATTATTATTATTATTATTATTATTATTATTATTATTATTATTATTATTATTATTATTATTATTGGTAGGGACCACCATGGAAAAGCAGCTTCCTAGAGCCTCTTAGATGACAATATTCCAGGAAAGGACCTGGAGCATGCCTGCTCTACCCAGCCTTGTGGGTGGGCAGATTCTTATGGATTTTAGGATTATACAATTGATTTAGGCAGCAACGGAGAAAGATCAGCTGGGATTGCAATCCACTCAGGTAAGAAGGCTGCAGAGGGCTTAAAGACCTTGAGAAATGGAGAGTTTGGGAGGGTATAATTGGCCAAATAAACAGCCTCCCCACCTACTAGATAGGCAGCCCAGATGCCAAAAGTCCCAATGGTCATGATTGTGTGATTGCAGTGAGCGAGGAGAGCAAAGTCCCTTCCTGGATAGGTTTCCTTCCCATCCCCAGCAAAGTAAACATCCCCCTTGGAGGCATCAATGTTCTTCCTGCACCACTCCATCCCATTGCTGGTGACCACAAAGATGGGATTGAGGTATTTCTTTCTGAAGTAGTCCATGGCTTTCTCCAAGTAACCTTTGTCAGCCACCACACCTTTCCAGGTTTGGGGCATTACCCTCACATAATCCCCTCTTCGGACATGCACTCCAACATACGTCACATTCTGGCGTTCTGCCCGCAAGATTTGGAGGTAGTGATTGGCCTCTTTCTTGATGTGGTCATGGAAAGTGAACTCCTTTAGAATTTCCTGGCGGAGGTGGTGATAAAAGGTGTAAGAACAAGGGTAGCCCATCAATTGGACATATTTTCCTTGGATGTGACGATAGTCCTCAGACATCCAATCATGCAAATAAACACTCTTCCATTGGATGTTCCTAAACACCTTAGCAGAGATCACAGGCAACGTGATCTTGAAGAGTGGTGATAAAGCTGAATACATTTCTGGATGGATGCAGGCTTGATACCCATTGATCTTAGCTAAGGCATAAAGGGTGGCATATTGTCCCATCTGGTTCCCAAGACGCCCAATGGAGTTCACTGTCCAGATACCAGCATCTATAGCCTCAGAGGACAAGCTAGAGTTAGGCGTGATGCGCTGGAATAGAAATTGTTCTATCGAGGAAGTACTGAATATGTTTCCAGTGGATGTGTAGTAGTAAGAGATCTTCTCACATAGATGAAAAAACACGGACAAAGAAAGGATCCCCAAAATGTAGAAGAAACATAACGTGGAGGATTGGCCGGATGTACCTCTTTCTTGGAATTTAATTGTAACAGAAGAGAGAATCCTAAAGAAAAAGTAAATTGAATTCAATACTCAGGTGCGACAGCACACTGACACTCTTGACAGATCAAGTCTACATTTATTTATTCAAAAGTAAGACCTGCTAATGTTGATGGGATTTACTTCTAATAAATATCCATTTGTTCAAACATGATATTTGCTTAAAAGAAAAAGAGAATGGACTTGCACAACTAAACTATATTATGTTTAAAACAATTTTACCCTTGTTAGCTTTTCATCCTGGTTTATTGAAAAAACTTCATGCAGATTGTTGGGGCCTACATCAGAGATGGACAACATTTCCAGTTTCAAGAACTGATGACTGGCTCATCCAGACAACCTTGATGTTGATGGTATCCACAGGAAGTGGTAGGGCTGATATTTCCCAGTCCACTTGGGGCATTTTCCAGGTATTTAAGGGTGGAAATGGGAAAGAGACACTTCTGGAAGGCAAACTGCACCCTTTATCATGTCCTTCAACCTCCCTTCCTCTGATAGCTACAAAATTCTGGCTAAATTTAACAGTATAAAATGGTCAAATTTCACCTGCATATTTTGAGACCTGAATTGGTTTGGGTAAATTGTATTTTTTTTTTAAGGTGAAAAGAGGATCGGTTTTGCCTTTGTCTTCCCTTTTCATTCTTACTTTTTGAAAGGGAAAAAAGTCATTTTTGTCAAACATTCGCCAGTTGCTACTGAATTTGAACTGTGTATTCTTGCAATGTGAGGGGTTTACATAAGACATCAGCCATGGGTTGCCCACCCCTGCCATAAAATAGTTAACACTGGAAGTTTTAAAGAAGAGATTGGACAACCATTTGTCTGAAATGGTACAGGGTTTCCTGCCTGAGCAGGGGGTTGGACTAGATGACCTGCCAGGTCCCTTCCAAATATGTTGTTCTGATAAATTATCATGGCTAATTTTTCACAGCCCCTTTGCCCAATACATGATGGCTTAGCACAAGCTGGGAACTCGACCTTAACTTATATCCACTTAGGGAACTGAAAGCTCATGATGCTATCCATAAACAGGTCTACAACTGTTTTGGGCTTGGCTGGGAATAGCCTATCACCCTTATTAATAAATAGTAAGTATAATGTGGCTTGTCCCAGATGCCAAATTGTGTCACTCTGAGTTCCATGGAAGAAGATGAGGACACCAAGGCCTTTTAAAACGTTTAGTTTGTAGAATCACCAGTCAAAAGGAGTCTGATAACTAACACATTGATTACAAGGCATAAGCCTTTAATGCAGTTTGTTAGTGACCTCCTGATTTTGTGATTCAGCAAAATCTCTTACCTTAATGTTCTGCTTGAAATCACCTGGCTGGGTGCTAAGCTGGCTGGACCAGACCATTATTCAAATAGGGATTGGGGTGTGGAAGCTGTTCTTATTTTGGAAGATAATAATAATAATAAAAAAACCTTGTAATCTTTCACCCCATGAGAAGTCTGGCTCATTTGTTGGAGAGTGCCATGGGCAATGTTCCTCCTTCCGCTTCTTGTCCCAACTCTCCTGGCTTTCTCTTTTGCCAGGATCCTCAAACCTGGCCACTTTAAGACCGGTGGACTTCAACTCCCAGAATTCCCCAGCCAGTTTCTGCTGATGCAGGAAACCCTATACCATTTCAGACAAATGGCTGTCCAGTCTCTTCTTAAAAACTTCCAGGGTTGGAGCATTCACAGCTTCTAGAGGCAGGCTGTTCCACTGATTAATTGTTCTAACTGTCAGGAAATTTCTCCTTAGTTCTAGGTTGCTTCTCTCTTTGGTTAGTTTCCATCTGTTGCTTCTTGTCCTGCCTTCAGGTGCTTTGGAGAAGAGCTTGACTCCCTCTTCTTTGTGGCAACCCCTGAGATACTGGAACCCTGCTATTGTGTCACCCCTCGTCCTTCTCTTTATTAAACTAGACATACCCAATTCCAGCAGCCTTAACTTAAGGTGTCCTTAACCAGCAAATCTGAACCGTCCCATTCTTTGTATTCCTTTCCCCTTTTTGAAATCTCAAGATATCTACTATATTTACTCTAATGTTCACCATCTCTCCACCGTAGGCACATGTACATAGACACACACATGCAGATTGACACACATGCACACACAAACCCCATACCCATAATCCTTACCTCTTTCTCCAGCGTTCTCCTACCATGATCTCATCTATTCGTGACTGAAAGGAATAAAGTATTATTCAGAAGTTTCTAATGAGTAAAGGTTGAAGCAGAAGCCAAATGAAGACCAGAAATAATAATATATATCTTATCTAAGTATTGACAGGTACAAATGTGAAAAGCAGAAGTTGCTAGCTAACTGAAATTGCAAGCAGAGGAAATATCGAAATAACTATAGGAGACAAATTGTGCTAACGATTGTGAAAGATAGGATGTGGACAAAGGGGGTTCCTGGAACATGGGAGGGTCAGTGGTTTTAGGTAGTCTGGATAGTTTATTGGATGATTAGGAAAGGCGTTGAGTGCAATAGGGGAATCTGTGTCGGAGGTAGGATATAGAAATGTGTCAAACAGCTGTTTAAGGTGTGGGTGAACTCCTGTGGGGGTGAACTCCTTAGCAAACGCTTCTTTTTGAATAAAACTTTGTTGCTGGAATTCCAAGTAAGTTATTTTCTTTGGGGACAAAAACAAATAGATGAGGGAACACAGTGGCCACAGTTAGATAGTTTTAATTATTTTATGTGCCAATCCTTATATGAATATGTATTTGCCAAAAAGGAAAAAGGCCCTAGAGAAATGGAATATGTTGTGATCTGGACACCAGATAAATGGCCTCCAGAGAAAAATCAATTATTCCTCAGTTCTGAGAAAAACCAAACAGAAAATAACATTCCATTATTTGAGGAGGAGGAGAGGGAAAGAGAGAAAAATAAATACAATCTACCACCCCCCTATAATCCTCAAATGAATCAACCTCCTGTTAATCAATATGGGAGGTTGAGGAAAGAACTTGTAGACAAGAGCTAGTCAATTTGCCTCTGAGAGATGGTGAAATAGAAACCGAACGAGATCACAGGCAACAATGAAGAGAAAACCTAAAAGAGATAGAACAGGAAAAAGAAGAAGATAAATTATTCCCTCTAAGAGAGGTAGCAAGTGGCTTGGGGGCAGGCAATGTTCCCATAGTGGGATATGTATAAGACCCCCTAAGGAGTAGTGAAGTGAGAACATTTAAAAAGGAACTCAAGAAATTAATAGAAGATCCCATAGGAGTATCAGAACTAGATCACTTGTTGGGACCAAATATTTACACCTGGGATGAAATAAACTCTATTATGACCACATTATTCAACCCAGAGGAAAGAGATCTAATCAGAGCTGCAGCTATTAGAATCTATAACAGAGATAATGCCAACAATGCAATAGGTGAACAAAAATTCCTTATTGTAAGACCAAATTGGAATAATAATATAGCAGCAGATAGAGCAGACATGGAAAATTTGAGGAACATGATTATAAAACAACAACAACAACAACAACAACAACAACAACAACAACAACAATAATAATAATAATAATAATAATAATAATAATAATAATAATAATAATAATAATAATAATAATAATAATAATAATAATAATAATAATAATAATAATAATTGGAAGGGACCTTGGAGGTCATCTAGTCCAACCCCCTGCTCAGGCAGGAAACGCTATACCATTTCAGACAAATGGCTGTCCAGTCTCTTCTTAAAAACTTCCAGTGTTGGAGCATTCACCGTTTCTGGAGGCAGGTTGTTCCACTGGTTAATTGTTCTAACTGTCAGGAAGTTTCTCCTTAGTTCTAGGTTGCTTCTCTCCTTGATTAGTTTCCATCCGCTGTTTCTTGTCCTGCCTTCAGGCACTTTGGAGAATAGCTTGACTCCCTCTTCTTTGTGGCAGCCCCTGAGATACTGGAACCCTGCTATCATGTCCCCCCTCGTCCTTCTCTTCATTAAACTAGACATACCCAATTCCAGCAACCGTTCCTTATATGCTTTAGCCTCCAGTCCCCTAATCATCTTTGTTGCTCTTCTCTGTACTCTTTCTAGAGTCTCAACGTCTTTTTTACATCGTGGTGACCAAAACTGGATGCAGTATTCCAAGTGTGGCCTTACCAAGGCATTGTAATGTGGTATTAAAACTTCATGTGATCTTGATTCTATCCCTCTGTTAATGCAGCCTAGAACTGTGTTGGCCTTTTTGGCAGCTGCAGCACACTGCTGGCTCATATTTAAGTGATTGCCCACTAGGACTCCGAGGTCCCTCTCACAGTTACTGCTATTGAGCAAGATACCCCCTATACTATACCTATACATTTGGTTTTTGTTGCCTACATGTGGAACCTTGCTTTTTTCACCATTGAATTTCATTTTGTTAGATAGTGCCCAGTGTTCAAGTCTGTCCAGATCCTCCTGTATCTTAAGCCTGTCTTCTGGAGTGTTGGCTATTCCTGCCAGCTTGGTGTCATCTGCAAATTTGATGATTTCCCCATCTATCCCCTCATCCAAATCGTTGATGAAGATGTTGAAGAGCACTGGGCCCAGAACAGAGCCCTGAGGCACCTCACTACACACTTCCCTCCATGTAGATGCGGTTCCATTGAGGACCACACGCTGAGTACAGCCGGTCAGCCAGCTACGGATCCATCTGGTGGTGATGCTGTCTAACCCACATTTTTCTATCTTATCAAGTAGTAGGTTGTGATCTACTTTATCAAATGCCTTACTGAAGTCCAAGTAAATTATATCCACAGCATTCCTCTGATCCACTAATTTTGTCATTTGGTCAAAGAATGCAATAAGATTTGTCTGGCATGATCTGTTTTTGACAAACCCATGTTGGGTTTTAGTAATGACTTTGTTTGCCTCTAGGTGTTCGCTGATTCGTTGTTTGATTATCTTTTCCAGAATCTTCCCAGGTATTGAGGTCAGGCTGATAGGTCTGTAGTTTCCTGCGTCCATTTTTTTTCCTTTTTTGAAGATGGGAACTACATCAGCTCTTTTCCAGTCCTCCGGTAGTTCCCCAGTGCTCCAGGATCTTTGAAAAATATAGTTCAATGGTTCTGAGATCACATCTGCCAGTTCCTTGAGAACCCTGGGGTGTAATCCATCTGGTCCTGGTGATTTGAACTCGTCTAGGCTGGACAGGTGCTCACTTACCGTTTTCTTGCCTATCTTAACTTGCGTTTCTATTCTGTTTTTTATGGCACTATTTTTGGTAGGTTGGTCTGTTTTTTCCCTTTGTGTAAAGACAGATGCAAAAAACAAGTTAAATAGTTCTGCTTTCTCCCTGTTGATTGTCACCTTCTTGCCATTTTCACCCACTAATGGACCAATCATTTCCTTCACTTTTTTCTTGGTTTTTACATGTTGAAAGAAGCTTTTTTTGTTATTTTTGACTTTGGTCGCAAGCCTTAGTTCATTTTGAGCCTTAGCTTTCCTCACTTCATCTTTGCAGGCTCTGGCTATTTGCTGATATTCTGACTTAGTTATGTGCCCCTCTTTCCACTTTCTATACTTGTCCTTTTTATCTTTCAATTTACCAGAGAGTTCTTTATGCAGCCATGCTGGTTTCTTTTGAGAGCTGTTATTTTTCCTCTTTGTTGATATTGTGCTAGACTGGGCTTTTATTATCTCACTTTTCAAAATTTCCCAAGCTTCTTGAGTTGTTTTCCCCTTGAGGATTCTCATCCATGGAATCCTTCCCAAGCCCTCTCTAAATTTATTGAAATTAGCTCTCTTAAAGTCCAAGACTCTAGTTTGACTGTTGCTTGTGCTTCCATAATGTTGAATTCCAATATTGCATGATCACTTCCTCCCAAGGTTCCTGTGGCTTCAACACCTTCTATCATTTCATCCCTGTTAGTGAGAATTAGATCCAACATGGCTAATCCCCTAGTTCCCTTCTCTACTTTTTGGGAGACAAAGTTGTCTGCTAGGTTTGCAAGGAATCTGTTTGATCTTCCACTTGGTGCAGAGTTTGTCTCCCAGTTGATGTCAGGGTAGTTAAAGTCCCCCATTACTATTGTGATGTGCTTCCTACATACCTTAGTTAGCTGACTAGCAAAAAGTTCATCTATTTCCTCTGTTTGGTTGGGTGGCCTGTAGTATACACCTATGGCAATGTCATTCCCCCCCCCTTTTATATTGACCCAAATGCATTCAAGATAGTTTTCATCATTGTTGTGCTCTATTTCTGTAGAGATGTAGTTATTTTTTTTTTTTTTTTTATAACAAGTTTTATTAGTTTTTGTTTGTTTTACAGCCAAGTGCTTATAACACATCGTGGAGATAGGGCACTCCATAGAACGCAACAACAAATACAATCATACATATACAATTTAAACTGCTTCTTTAAAAGTTCCCTCTCTATTTTATCAATAAAAAAAGAAGGAGAAAAAAAAAAGAAAAGAAGAAAGAAAAAAAGAACACACAAAAACAAAAAACAAAAATTTATCAAAGATATTTTCACCCATTTTCAGGCTTAACCAACTTTCAAATAATCTATTTCAATTTAGTCTTGCATAAACATATAGTATACAATTCGAGCATTCCTAAAATATCTCTATTATTCCAATTTCAATTTATATTTCTCAATCAAATTATATCTCTATTCTATTTTATATATATTTTAAAACCATTACATAAGACAAAATAATGTAATAATGTTATAATAATAATAATAATAGGACAATAATTATTTCTATCATAAACTAATAATATAACCATTATATCTTAATATTTCTCAACTATATTCTATTTCATATATTCTATCCAATATTTTTATAAATTCCTCAATTGTTTCAATTTAGTCCATTTAATACCTCACTCATTACCATACAATTCTTGTAGGTAAAAGTATCAATAATACTTCACCAGTCTCAATCTCGATCTGACTCCTTTAATTTTAGATTTTCCAGTTTTTCCTATTGTCATTCCAAACCAAAACCAAAGTAGCCTTAGAAATCTCAAAAGTATTAGCTCATTCAATGTCCAAAAGCCCTTTTTACCCATCAGATAAGATTTTAACTCTCATTTTTAAATCTAATTCTAGCTTTCTTTTTATGCCAAGTAGGTTTCCACAGCAGGGCCTCTAAGTCTTCCCATCTTAGTGACTGGCTAAAGGCCTTTTCCCACCATTGAGTCCAATCATGTTCTTTTTCTCTTTTGTCTAGTGTTGTCTGTACTGTCATGTTGTCAACATTTTTGGTGCCTCGTATTTGGAAGTCCAATCCTGTTGCTTTTAAAGTTGTAAATGTTTTAGTTGAGTTCTGCCTTTGATCATCAAAGATGTCCATCATGTGGGATGTGTCCTCTTCCTCTTCAATAGATTCAATAGATTCAATAGATTGTAAATGTATTTCATCCATCTCATTAAGTTGTAAATCTGATTGTATATCATAGTCAATCAAAGGTTGAGTTTCAATTTTTAATTCTAAGTCCTCCTTTTTGCTAAGCATTCTGATATGTTCTTTATATTCCATTCTCATTTCCAGAATTTTTTCTAATATAAGTCCATAATTAATCTGTGAGTAGGATTCCATCCTCTTTTTTTTTTAAAGTTCAGCTTAAAGAATAAATTGCAGCATTATAAAATATAGAGTCCACACAGAGATATATTTCCAATCAAAGATAGCAAAACGCCAATAGTCAAGTCCAGCACAGAAATAAAGAAAGCAACAAAAATCCCAAGTAGCAGTCAGTTGTTATGTTGTAATCCAGTCTGGGCATCACGCCAGAATCAGAAAGTGGGAGTTCAACTAGAGCGAGTTACAATGTATCACATAGTTTCTGGGCTTCCTGCCAAGTCCCAGATTACATTGTATCCAAAACAGTCTACGTAAATCCGCCCAGAGGAGAGAAAGTTTTTTAGGCAATACTATTCAGGAGGGGGGGAGGAAAAAAAAACATTCCACCCCCTCCCTTAGGATTTTCACCTAAACTGGAAATAAACAAGCCGAAAGAGAGAGTCACAGTAAGGAGTTTTTTTTTCCGGGATGCCCGAATTCCAACTGCTTATATAAGCAAAGTGAAATAATAAAAAGACAATAAATATTTTTCCAAGCCCCGTTTCCCCGGTGATCAAACGCTGCTTTCTCAAAGTAGGGAAATAATTCTTAAAGCTGTTAGCAGGGAAATAGGTAAAGTAACAAGAGGGAAGGAAAGTTCTCACCCGGATCTTCCACGGTGGTTCTTTTTGCTTAGATGTTGCTGTGACTTTCGGCTGGAGCAGCTGAGTGATCGGCCATGTTACTGGCCGATCTTTTCCCCGTCGGCCCAAAGGTGATTTTCTCGGACCGCTCCCTCCGCGATCAACGAGTGCCCTCCTCTACGGTGGTCACCCCTACAGGGCGACTTTCGACCCTGTCCAGGGTCTACCGGCGGGGGGAAACCGGACGGCCAAGAGAACGAGTTCTCTGCACGTCCACGGGCGTTGCCACCAAATCCAGAAGTCGAGATGTAGTTATTTCTTACATATAGAGCAACTCCTCCTCCTCTTTTATTTGGTCTGTTTCTTTTAAATAATTTAAATCTCTCTAACTGTGTGTTCCATTTGTGGGTTTCATCCCATCATGTTTCCATAATGGCAACAATATCAAATCTGCCCTGATTAACCTGAATTTCTAGTTCACCCTGTTTGCTGTTCATACTCTGTGCGTTGGTGTATAGACATTTGAGTCCTTTATGACTGACCCTGTGTTTACTTTCTACGTCACCTGTGTGGTGCCTGAGTTCCCCTATTGTCTTACCACCTATTTGGTTAGTGCACTTTATGTGGCACTCGCTGTTAGAAGGTTGATTTTGCTTGACAGCAAGGTTGATATTCTTGTCCACACACACATCTATGTTACATGCACTGATAGCCCTATAATTTTTAGATTGCCGGGGACAGGGATGTTCTGTATCAATTAACTCACTGTTTGTTTATTTATTTAGTTTAAATATACCTCCAGAAAATCTGTGAATTTATAGCCGAGTAACTCAGTCCCTTTCTTTGATGGATGCAAACCATCTCTTTTGTACATTTTTTCATTGGACCAGCTACAGACATCGTGACTAATATATCCAAAGCCTTCCCCTTTACACCACTCCTTTAGCCACATATTGAATTGTGCTATACGCTGGCTTTTTCCATTTTGCTCCTTATATACTGGTAAAACTTCTGAAAAAGTAAGCTTACAGCCTATTCTGCTAAGTTCCTGCCCCAAGCTCTGGAAATCATTCTGCACAGAGAGTACATCTTTTGGGGACAGATCGTTAGTGCCAAGATGTACAATGTTGTCCGAAATGGGGGCGGAAAAGAATACAGAAGGAAAATGGATATTACCTGATGGAAGGCAGGTGTTGAATAAAGCCATAACACGTGAAGTAATCCAAATGCTCCATGAGGGCTTTAGTAGACGTGTTTCTGAAAGGTAAGGCTACAGGAGAGTTTTCACTGTTGTGAAACAAATAACAGCCGGATGTCTCATTTGCAAGAAAGTTAATAGGCAAGCTCTAAGAGCAAAGGAAATGGGGGGGGGGAGGAGTTCATTGGCTTGTGAACAGCTCCTTGAAATTATAATAATAGTTATTGGTTTTGTCAGGAGAAAGTATGAAATGAAATATATGTATGTGAAAGTGTTTATACAAGCAGTTTGAATGGAAGTGAATGTGTGATCTCTGTGTGTGTGAGTTTCTCCCCCATCCCAGACTGTGAAAGAAACAGTAAACTGCAGATTTTTTGTTGTTGCTGTAAAAGTGAAATGGAAATGCATGTGAAGAAGAGAAAACTATTTTGTTAGTGGTGAGATTTTTGTGTAATTTCCTCTTCTTTTCCTGTCTCTTTGTTTTTCACTGGCTGTGTTGCTTTAAGAGCGAGAGAGACAGAAAAGAAAAGGGGGGTCTGGTGTTTTTATTTTTTTTCTGCTTAGAATTCTGGTTTGAGGAAGGTGGGGTGGTTGTGAAATTTAATACCCATTTTTGCAGTAAGAAATAAGGTTATTTTTTTTAAAATAAATGAAATATGAGAAGAACTTGAATACACCTATATATCCATCAACCAAAAGAAATGACTCTGAATTATTTTGCTTAGATCTGTAAATGTTTTAACCTATTTAATGGAAATTTGTTTCCATCTGAATGGAATCTGATTAAATTGGAATTTGACTAAATTTATATTAAAAGCAAAGAGTTGATACTAGAGTTTGATACAAAACTATTTCAGTAACTCAGAATATCTTATTAAGCTTGTTTATTTATTTATTTTTGTGGAGTTGCTTTTGTTGTTGTTATTTATTTATTTATTTATTTATTTATGTTTGTGTGCAGGACACATTGATAGAAAATAATACTAAGAGAACTGAAGGAATTGTAATTCAACCCTTGTTTAAAACGAAGGAGTTGAGAAATTTTTTGGGATTATAAATGAGCTATGTTGTTTTGAATAAAGATTTGTATGCAAACCAACTCAAGCAGAGTTTGGTGAGCACTCCTTTGTTGGCTCTTTACTAAGCAATTTCTTTGTAAATATGGACTAAGGAATGGCTAGGGGAGGGATAATTGATACTTTTCTATGGTTAATATATGGTTGGTTATATGATAAGTATGATATGTAGACAAATACATAAAATGCTCTATAACAGGGCTTTTCAACCGGTGGTACGTGTACCACTTGTGGTACGCGTACCACTTGTGGTACATTAATGAGTGGCAGGTGGTACGCAGCCCTGCCTAGCCAAGTGTAGTGGGGAAGGGAAAGAGCCAGCACAGACAAAGACTTACAGTGAGAGAGTCCTCTGGAGCTTTGCATAAAGGCCCCAGGCTCACTTCTGACTCACCCTCCCCCATGAGAAAGGAGGAGGGGGCGGAGACAGGAGAGGCTATAAAAGGAGGCAGTTTGGGAGGGAAAAAAAGCAGCAGCCTTGGGAGGAGGCAGGGTCAGCTCTAGCTGCACCGAAGGGAAAGAAGAAGAAGGAGGAGGGTGGGGGGAGAGGAGATCAAGCAGGCCGACCATGAGCCTATCTACAACTGCTGTGGCAGCCACCTGTGCTGGCAGCAGCAAACAAGCAAGAAATGCAGTGGGGGAGGGGTCGCCCTCCATGAGGAATGAAAAAAGGCAGCAATGGCTGGAGGTGAGGAGGGAGGGAGGGAGGGAGGGAGATGGAGAGTGGAAGGATTCTTATGTGCTTTTGTGACTTTGAAGTTCTGGGATTTGTGCAATGTGGGCTTTGTGTTCTTAAGGAGTGTTTGGCAATTTCTATTTGGCTGATGTCTCGTGTTAGCTTCTATTGCTCTGCTGTTGTTAGCTGTAAGTTTTGCTGCAAGGGATTTTGAAGTATTTTTCTCCTGAATGGATTTTGCCTGTAGCATTCCTTTACTTATGAATGGAGCCATTTGGGGAGGCTGCTTTAACTGGCAGCCAATACTTACTACATTTTTTTTCTTCCTTAAGTGCTGGCTGCACTCCTTAAGTTTCTTTCTTTTCTTTTTTTTAATATATTTTATTAGATTTTTATAAGGATGGGAAGGTTACATCAAGGTGCTTAAGAAACAATGTGGAGATGGGTACATCAAACATCTAAAAGGAAAATCATAAGTATATAGCTCAATTTAATTCATTACAAGTTCCCTCTCTATTTCCCTCATATAATATTACATATTCAAATTAATACATTTCTAAATAGAGTTCAAGCAATCCAGTCAGACATCATTCACATTTCAATTATAAAAATCCAAATCCTGTTTTTAAGCTTTACTAATTTACAGTTACCATATTCCAATTAGCCTTAAATAAACATATTATTAACACTTCGGGTATCCCTCATTTCCCTTTTCCCTAACATAGTAATTATATCTAAAATGAATATATTATTCCCACAATAACATTCTTATGTTTTATTTATTAATACCATTTCTTCTCTTATCACCAATCCCTCTTATTCTCCTTCTATTACAAAATAATTATCTTATTTGAAATAAAAATATCAGTCCAAAAGATACATTTCTATCTATTTTAAATATATATTCTATCAATCAATCTATATCTATAGAAAGTCTTTTTAACCCATTAAGTAAAGTTTACCCCTCCAAATAATTATATCTAAAACAAAATATTATTACAAAGGATATCCTCTTACAGAATTCACGTACTCCGTTAGTTATTGAATCAGTCAAAATCTCTAAAGCCTTTTTAACCCATTGAATGAAGTTTTAAAACACATTTTTAAATCTAACTCTAGATTTCTTTCTGTGCCACACCGGTTTCCATAGTAAGGCTTTTACGTCATCAAACCTCAATATTTGAAAAGAGGTATTTTTCAACACTTCAGACTGGTCAGGGTTCTCTTCCCTTTCTTCTAGTGGTCTTTGAATGGTGTAGTCAGTTTTATTCCATGTTGTAATTACTAGTTGATTGTCCACGTTATCACAATTTTCAATAACTTGTATCTGGGTGTCAGTCTCTATTGTTTTTGACAATTCAGACATCTCAATTAAAGTTATTCTTTGATCATCAGGCTTCTCCATAAATTGTATATGGGGTTGTGTAAAATTGATTTGTTCAATAGTTTCCACAATTTCTCCCAGTATAAGTTCATAGTTGGGTTGTAGGTATGGTTCCTCCCTCTCTTTAGGTTGTATATGTTGTTTAAAGGCCTCTTTGGAGTTACTCGGTTCCTTCTCTATTGTTCTTCGGCCTATAACTTGATCCATTACAATTTGAGAGTAAGATTTCATGTACTCCGTAGCTTCCAAGATTTTTTCCAGTATAAGTTCATAATCAAGCTGTGGGTAAGATTCCTCCATTTCAGTGGTGAAAAGATCTTTTAATCTTTTAGTGAAGGCTATATTTAGTAAAAGTCAACAAATATTCACCTCCAATTCCTAGTAGACAAAATCACCACCCAGCTGTTTCAAGTTATCTTTACCCTTATCATCCTTTGAAGGTCAGAGCCATCCTCCAGCAAAAAGATATACAGTTGCAGTAACACTTTTCGTCACAAGATGTCCTCAGCAGGCTGTAAAGTCTTTCTTTCCAAATTAATAGATTTTTTGTTTTTCACATTAAAAAAGTAAAAAAGAAAGGCATCTCCAGGATAGTAAATAGCGTGGTTATAATAGTAATGTTCAAAAGTAGAAATATTTTCAGGATCCCTCAGTATTCCAAGAGTTAAATAGTCAATAAAAAATTAGCTGTTTTATTTTTTTCAGTTTCCAAAGCTGTTTTCCCCACAGTGCCGAAACGCTGCTCTCTCACAGCAGGGAAGTAATTCAAATTCAAAAGTTTTTTACAGGAGAGTAGTTAGGGAAAGAGGGGGAAGGAAAGGTCTCACCCGGATTCTCCACGGGGGTTCTTTGTGCTTAGCTGTTCTTCTGGCTTTCGGCTGGCGCAGTGAAGTGATCGTCCATTTTACTGGGCGATCTTTTCTCCGACGGCCCTAAGGAGCTGGCTCGGACCGAGGAAGGAGCTGCCGCCCTTCCCCCATCGACGAGGGCCTCCTCAACGGTGGTCGCCCCTCCAGGGTGACTTTTTGACCCGATTAAGGGTTTACCGGTGGAGGGAAAAACAGCCGATGGAGAGACGAGGTTCTCCGTGCGACTGCGTGTGCCGTGATCCGGAACCGGAAGCCCTTAACTTTCTTTTCTAGCCAGTAGCTAATTCTTAAAGGGGAATGTGCCTTTTTAAGCTAGTTCACTCAGCAGCTTGTCTTTTCTGTCTCTGGAGGCCTTTCCTTGTTTGATCAATATATGGAAGAGGAAAAATATGGGGGGGGGGTGAGGTTCAAATTCTTCCTTCAGAAGGAGATGGGAATGAGAAAAAGGGAGGCAGGGAAGGGAGGGAGGGAATGAAGTCCCGCCTTAGCACTTGGCCACCAGCAGCTCTGCCATTGATTTTGCTTGTCAAAAGGTTGCAGAAGGGGATCACATGACCCTGGGACACTGTGACCATCATAAATATGAATCAGTTGCCAAGCATCCAAATATAAATCACATGACCCTGGGCATGCTGCAATGGTCATACGTGTGAAAAATGGTCATAAGTCATTTCAGTGCAATTGCAACTTTGAACATGTTTTTTTTTGGGTCATCAAGTTTTTGACACCTTGCTAGGTGGTACTCGAATATTGCCATATCCTAAAAGTGGTACAATCGGTAAAAAGGTTGAAAAGCCCTGCTCTATAACATCTAATGGTGAGGCTATTTCAATGCATTCAAGTTGATTTTAAATTACCTGAAGTGGGAAATTCCACAATATGAAACTAATGACATGTTTATAAAGAATTAGATACTGGGGCTGTTTTCTGCTTTGTCTTTTTTCAGCAAGCAAGGATTGCTAGCCCAGACACCTCCATTGGAGTTTGCTGTCCAGAAGTTTCAGCCTGGGATGGTCCCTACCAAGTCCTCCTAACAACTGAAACAACAGTTCGAAAGAAAGAAAAAGGGTGGAGCCAAAAGAGTGGAAAATAATTCCTGGAGAAGACCCGCTGTGAATAAAAATTACCAAAAACTGATGTGGTCATTGTGGGGTGAAGAAATAATAGCCTGGGTTTGTTTGTGACTTTTCTCATTGCAGGAGTAGCAGCTTTCTGGCTTTTTTGATCTGAGTGGTGGCCAATGTTATTCCATCCAAGGATTCCAGAAAAAGCTGTGGACCTCCGCATTCTACAAACTTCTACATAATGTGTTGGTTCTGTGATTGCAATTGTGTCACTGAATGTTGTTCTTATCACTGTTGTGATTGTGGACCAGTCTGTCCCTATGAATAACCTTGTGACATAGTAATAGTGGAGGATTGGTTAAAAATATGTAAAGGTTTGACATCAACAGACTCTTTAGCCCACATACCCAATTATAGGAGAAATTGAAATTTAGACAGCGGAAACACAACCTGACCTAAATTCAGTTATATTGGGAGAGAGTGATCAGAATGGATGTGAACTCCTTTATAACTGGGATCACTATAGCTTAAGGTTGCTTGCCAACATGTAAGTATAAACTGTAACCCTTATATGCAAAATGTATTTTTTGTTTGTCTATAAATTTCTGAAAGGATAAAGAAAAGAGAGGGTGGATTGAAAGGAATAAAATATTATTCAGAAATTTCTAATAAGTCTAACTAAAGGTTGTCAGAAGAAGCAGAAGCCAATTGAAGAACAGAAATAATAATATATATCTTATCTAAGTATTGACAGGTACAAATGTGAACTGAAATTGCAAGCAGAGGAAATAGCGAAATAACTATAGGAGACGAACTGTGCTAACAGAAAATTAGATGGTGAAAGATAGGATATGGGCAAAGGGGCTTCCTGGAACATAGGGAGGGACAGTGGTTTTAGGTCCGGATAGATTATCAGATGATTAGGAAAGGGGCGTTGAGTGCGATAGGGGAGGGGGGAATCTGCGTCGGAGGTAGGATATAAAAATGTGTCAAACAGCTCTTTAAGGTGTGGCTGAACTCCTGTGTGTGTTTCAGTCCACCAAGCCTTTGCAAACGCTTTTATTTTGAATTAAACCTTGTTGCTGGAATTCCAAGCGATTTTGTTTGTTTTTGGATCTTGAGCCACGTTCCAAACAAGTCCCACCTACAAGCTTGAAACACTAACCAAGCAAACTATGGCAAACCCATTCTACAGCTATTCTCAGTTCATTTTTCTCCTACTTCCTTCCCTTTTTTTAGATGATTGTCAAGGTAACCAAATTCTTTCTACAAGTCCTAGGAATATGCGCAGTTCTGCTCTTTCTCTTCCTGCTATTTTTTTCATTTTGTGGGATAGAACAAGAAAAAAAAAAAGGTAACTATGACCTGATGAGTAAAATTTCTCATGATCTTTTGCTATCCCTCTGACGGAGGTCAACAGCCAAATAAAATGTACCAGGGGTGAATATGGACTTTTCTATAAAGAAGAATCTCAGACGTGTTGAGCTAAAGTTTCTTCCACCATAAGTCTCTCTGCCTTTATAAGTTGAGTCCAATTGCACTTTGAATTCCAATTCAAGTTGTTGCAGCTTTGCTCTTGACTCTGAAATATGCTTGTCTGCTTTTTTATTTTTTTTATTAAGGAAATAAATTAATACATTAAACTGACCGGGGATTCTATCTACTACAATACAAAGATAATACTTTCTCTGTATAGTATCCTGGTCTGAAACCAAACTGAAATAGGCCCGGGTAATAAGTAAGTTAAATAAAATAAATAAATAATGCCTCCAGGTCCAACAGTGAAATAAGCGTGTCTTCCTTTTGACCTTATTCTTGCCTAAGGTTTTATTATTATTATTATCCCCCCTGACCTCCTTCTGTAAGGAAGAGGGATTAAAATTGGATATTTTTTTTTAAAAAATTATCACTCGAAGTTTTTAGGGTTGTTTTTTTTTTAGTGTGCTCTGAGACATGTTCTTTCATCTGGGTGCGCTCAGGCTATATAATGTGCTCATTACTTCATCAACATGTTTTCATGCTCTGAATTCTGAAGGAGAGAAAGCTCTTGCAAGCACCACAGGTTTTGCTCATGATATGGTATAAAAAAAACACCCCCAGCCCATATCACTAAATACTTGGATTAAATTGTCTTCTGAGACCTCTACCCTTTCATCTTTTTTAATCTGTCTAACAGATTGGCAGCATAGATTAAACCATTGGCTTGAAAGAACAAGAAACTGGATCCCAGTTGACATATACTGTAGATTACAAGATTGGACTCCAAGTCTCATTGAGTAGGAGTCTTCATGGAAAAGAAATAGATTTCAGAGAGTGAATTCAGGAGTGTGCTCTCCAAGACCAGAATTAAGGATTTGGAAAGCTCATAACGGCAATTGCAAATCTGAGCACCACCTTATTTTACAAGAGATCTCTTGGAACATTGACACAAAAAATTGACACACAGAGCAGCACAAGATATAGCTCACTAGCACCATGCTTTATCTCATCCAAAATCAGCTCAAAAAGTTGTTGTGGTAGAATAGCAATAGCACTTAGACTTATATACCACTCCATAGTGCTTTACAGCACTCTCTGAGCGGTTTACAAACATCAGCATATTGCCCCCAACAACAATCTGGATTCTCACTCTGCTGACCTAGGAAAGATGGAAGGCTGAGTCAATCTTGAACGCTGCCAGGGTTGAATTCCTGGCTGTGGGCAGAGTTAGCCTGCAATACTGCATTCTAACCACTGCGCCACCACGGCTCCAAGAATATGTTTAAAAAATATGTTCTTCTGAAAACTGTGCCCCAAAAAGAACAAATATGTTTTCAATAAAATAAACAAAAAAATTGGACCAGGGCTTATACTGATTTGCATATCTGAAGTTTTAGATATCAAACAGATGTATGCCACATAAAGATTTATAAGCAGAAGATCACTTCAACAGCTCATTAAAAATAAATCAGCCGTGGGGATGACAAATCTAATTTCTGCACAGATGACAAGTCTTTAAAAGCCCTACACTGAGCTCTCACCAGAAAGCTGTGCCTTTAAATAACTCAAATATATAAATATATTTAACCCTAAATGTGTAGCTGAGCAATGAATCATGTATGATTGAATGGAGAACAAAAAAATACAATAAAATCTGTTACTGTAGCTTTACAGAGCATAATTTTTTCATCGTGTCCGTGATTTACGTCTTGGTGACTGATGGCCCAAGAACAGCTTCCATATTTCTTGTAAGCTATTACACACCTGTGCACACATACACACATATTCAGACATTCTGTAAGGATTCAGGATACTTCATAAGAAAACGAATGGATGTACCAGATCTAAAAACCAGCGTTATTTTTTTGGAGGGTTTATATATGCAGCATTAGAGGTTTTAGTTTAGGGAAAAGGGAAGAAAGAAGAAAGAGAGGGAAAGAGGAAAGTGGAAAGAGAATGACATTAACAAATGGACTAAGTAAAAAAAAAAAGTCCTCTGAAAAAATCCTTGCCGTTCCCACATTCTGAATAGAACACAGAACATCGAATAAGGGAGCTTTTCTGTTCTCTCCATAACACCTTTTTGAACTAGAACAGTGACGGCGAACCTTTTAGAGACCGAGTGCCCAAAAACTGGCCCCGCCCCTGCTCCACCCCCTGCCCCGCCCCCACCCCGCCTACCCGCAGGGCCACTCATCGCCTCCAGGGCCTGCCGCAGATCGCCATGGCAGCCCAGCAGCGCCATGGCAGCCACGCCCTCTGCCCGCGTCCCGCAGCATCAACTGTGCGTGATGGGGCGTGAGGGCAGAGTCCTGTCTACAGTGCCTGGCTGCCATGTCCTTGGCTGCGCTGCTCCATATGGGCCACGCTCGGGAGCGACTCTCCTCCAGGGGAGCTGCTGGTGAGGGGATCATGGCGGGAGGCAAGGCTGGGGCAATGGCATGTGTGCCCACAGAGAGGGCTCCGAGTGCCGTCTCTGGCACCCGTGCCATAGGTTCCCCACCACTGAACTAGAACAATTTGAAAGACAAACTTCTAATCAAATATGTTTAATTATACTAACCAGTCTGCTTGGATCAAAGTTCTAAAAACTCATAGTACTGTTCTTTGTGCTGGGCAAAATAATAATACTGCATTTTTTTCTCTACCTGTTCTCATTCAGTTTCATCTAAGAGATTTCCCCCCCCCCAAGTTTTTTAAAATGAACTCACATCTGAACTCTTGAAGAAAACCACGAGACTTTTGAAGAAGACTATGAAAATTATTCTAGCTAATGTCCCAAATTACAGTTGTTGCTTTGTTCTGGAAATTAAACTCAGCTTTCTTTATGAGTTCAGCTACAGCTGTAATTTCCTCCCTGTTCCTGGGTGACTTTCAGAATGAAAAGGGTCACCCTAGTTAAAGCCACACTCAACTCTAACATTGACCTTCCTTATGGATAAAGAAGTTCATTGACCCATCTTGAGCTACACAGGAGAACATCACTTGTCTCCTGAGGGTAACCAGCTGATTGGGCTTCAAGAAAATTACAGGTCTGGTTAGGCTGGATCAGTGCACAGGTGCACAGGTGAAATCAGAGCTGTTAAGGGGCTATTTTGCTTTTGCTCAGGGCTGCAATCCAGATTAAAGGATCCCTAAATGATGGCTGCCCAGCCTTTACTTGAAGAGGAACAACAAAGGGGAAACTGACTGATTACTATGAAAATGTTTCTTCTAACATTCAAGTGAAATTTGCTGTCCAAAGACATGTGTATTATTCCAGTGTGTTTTGGGACAATAGATGACAAGCTCTTGCCATTTTTATATGACAATGCAGATATTTGAAGAGAGCTATTTTATGGCAGCATTTAAAACGAACGAACAGGCACCCCATCACACAGCAACAAAAATCACAATCCCCCCACAAGAAACCGGACCACGTCTCAACAACCACAGCCAGCCAGCCAAACAACCTGAAACCAGACCATGACTCAGAGGCAACCAAACGAACAAACACCATTTGCATCATACAGACGATACTTAAACACCAAAGACTATGGCCCAGCGACAACACCAGCCGATCAAACAGCCCAAAACCAGACCATGACTCAGAAACATCCAGACAAATAACACTCACACCAATTTACATCACACAAAAAGGTATTTAAAGGCCAGTGCTCTGACAGATGAGCACAATTCAAAGGGCACTGAAGATGTCCCCCTGAATGGAGACGAAATATTTGCAGCCAAATCGCCAAGCTTGGATATCAAACCAACAGCCCAACTACCAACCTGAGCTACTAATATTCAAACACATTACAGAGCTATTTTATATTTATAAAGTTTTCAGACTATTTTTAGATAACTTGATTAGATTATTATTATTTTTTTTAAAAAAAGATAAAACTAACTGGAGCTTTCAGATTATAACTGAAGTGGATGTTTCCTTATCTGCCATCCTGCCCTAATACCAAGTTGGGTGGAGCTTCCTCAATCTGTAGGGAAAAAAAACCTCCTGTGGTCAAATACAAGCTGATGTAGAAAGGCAGTTATATTCCTGAGTCATAAAGAAAGAAAAACAAAACAAAACAGGATTAAAAAGAAGGCATAAAACAATTCCACAGTTAACCATTAGATCAGAGTTCCCCAACGTTTCTGGCTCTGCGGACCGGCGGGTGGGGGGAAGAGGGGATGGTTCCACGCGAGCGGCCAGCAAGCATGCATGCATGCAGCTCCATTTGCACAAGCGGCCTGCATGCACGCCTGCCACTCACTTAAATGGAGTGCCCGCATGTGCTCGCCCACTGCTTGCGCAAGTGAGGATGCATGTGCGTGCTCCCACCAGCCGTTTTCCACAGCCTGGTTGCAAACCCCTCACGGCCCACTAGTAGGCCATGGCCCACAGGTTGGGGACCCCTGCATTAGATGGACTCAACAGTATTATGATGTTGTTGCATCAGCTATTATTAGAAATTTTATATGCTGTCCTCAAGCATGAAAAGTCACCCGAGGCAGTTTCTTAAAAAAAAAACCCATAAAGCAAGGAACAACCTGGTGCAATAAAATCCATCATAAAGCAAGCAGTTCAACAAACCAAGTGAAAAATGTGCTGATCCCTGAAAGCAAAGATGGATAAAGCAACCATGGATAAAGCATTAAAAAAAAACAGGTATTAACTAGAGAGGAACTAGATTCAAGGTTCTTACAAGCCACATCTGAGATTTTACTGGACTGCCTGCTCCATTGATATTTCAGACTATGCACTTCTGTTTTAAGGTTTAGCAATCAATGTTTCTCCAGCCACTGTGGATTATGCAACAAACCATGGCTTAGTGATATGTGAGAACTGCTGCTATTAAGCTACTGTTAGGTTTTGCTCCCAAAGGTCTGGTTTTGATGGTAGCATCCAAGGGAAGCCTCCTTGATTAATGTTTTCAGTAACTAGGAGTTTCTTTGATTAATGTTACCAGTAGATTAAAATGTTTTTGAAGTAACTAAAACAAGCTCTCCATGAGGAACGCAGAGTCTGATAAGAACTGGAGATGAGGATTTTCTCCCATCGGTATATTAACTTGAACTTTAGTTATTTGCAAACATTGTGAGAACCACACCTGCGGAATATGAAGATGAGTATTAACATAATACTAATATGAATATAGAATATTGTAGGGTACTATGGAATGTTAACCTGCTACATACTAAAGTTACTGAGCATGTGTGCTACATCAGCATGTGTAAAACAGTGTTAACCAATGAAATAACTCATTCCAATCCCAATATGTTTGAACTGTATATAAAATAAATCTCCACCTTTTTAGGGGGGGGCTCACCTCTTTTCCATGAGTGCTTCTCTCTACTTGTGTAAATGAATAAAGAGATTTTAATCTACTTTTCCAACTCGGGTTTTAATTGGGCAAGGCACACCAGGCTAATAGATCTGCTGACGTTTATGACTAACAGTTTCTTTGGGATGCTTCCCCCCCCCCCTTCATTTTTGATAGTTACTCTGAGCGTGGGTGTTTTTTTGCAGATGTTTCATTACCCTACTAAGTAACATCATCAGTGCTGGAAGGGGGGGAGTTGACTTTAGGAAGAACCATACAGTTTACATGCTGTAAGAAGTAACCAAAGTCTACTCTCCCACCACACCTAAGGCAGGGGTGGGGAACTATGGCTCTCAGCATGGCTGGCTCAGGAATTCTGGGAGTTGAAGTCCACAAGTCATAAAAGGGCCATAGTCTTTGGTCTAAGGAAACATCAAGTCCCAAGAATGGCATCTTCAGGGAAGGAAATCAGCACTGACAAGATGACTGATAGAGCGTCATGGCGCAAGCTATGCTGTTTTTGAACCCACATGCAACATTGATCCAGCAACTGGACTTCCTTGGTTTTTTCCTTTGAAAATATTTCGCTTCTCATTTAAGAAGCTCCTTCAGTTCTAACTCAGTTTCCAGTTGCTTTTTTGGGGGGAAAAAACAGCTTTGGGGCAACCATGACCTGGATGATTGAGCATCTCCATAGAATTTCATTGCAATGCTCCATCTGGTATCTCATCTAGTTTAACCTACTACTACCACTGACCCCAAAATGCTTATAGATCCCCCAAACTCAGATTTTGGCTTATATTTATCTCTCTCAGAGCAAATCCTGTCAATTCTTTGAATAGGCCAGGTCAGAAAACAGATAGAACAAGAAAGACTAGGATTCTAGGATCCAATCTGGGTCGGCACCAGGACCAGAAGAAGTTTTGTCTTCCGAGCTTTTGGACTCGTGCTGGAGCCCATCATCAGGGAACTTCTCTCTAGCCAGAGTGTGTATTTATAGTGCCTGTTGTAAGTGGCCTTTTATATGTTGATCGGGGTGTGTTAGCAATCATTTGCTTGTACTGCCCAGCCCTCACCTTCTAAGTACTTGATAGGCTGGTGGTAAATCAGCACTCCTGTTGACTGACGAGGGGCCTGTTTCCCAGGCTTCAATCACTTCCCTGACTGTTTTTGTGCTTGCTCGTCCAACAATCTTAGTAACTGCAAAATTGAATGTGTGTCCTTGTTCATTGTTCAACAGGAGTGCTGATTTACCACCAGCCTCGTCAGTCAGGCCATGGCTGGGCAGCACAAGCAAACGACAGCTAATGACTTAAAAGCCAGCCATCAACACACCCCAATCAACATCTGAAAAGCCACTTACAACAGGCATTGTAACTACACACACAGAACAGCACACACTCGGCTGGAGAGAAGTTCCCAGAGGATGGGCTCCAGCACGGGTCCAAAAACTCGGAAGACAACACTCCTTCTGGTCCCGGTGACTGACCCAGACTGGATCCTGCAACGTTATCTTGGGACACTTATATTCGCCTTCATTCGTACTGGAATTCTACTTTCGGGTTATAGAGTATAATGACAGAATCTGTGCGCATGGCAAATATCTCGGAAGGGATCCTTCCTAGTTTCTTGATCTGTAAAGCTAAGCAGGGAGAGTTTCTGTTAATGCAATCTTGCAATAAAATAGAATTAGTTCATCTGGTTGGCTTCCTTTAGCGACTGCCTCACAAGGCTGATGCTCCCTCTCTCTTATACTCCATATGTCGCAAGTGAGAGTGCCAATAAATATGTTTTATTGTATCAAGCTATGTTTCTTATACTATACTAAATTAGTTGATTAAAAAAATAGGAAGGAAAAGAGTAAAGGCTTCAACTATTGATACTTGTATGTCTACAAAAGACCATTTACATTATAAAATCAGAATTAATTCAACAAAGTATGACTTGGTTGAGATGAATGCCCCCTTTTTCAGGAAAAAAAAAAGATTGCTGATTGTTAGAAGTGTCACTGAATACAAAAATTATAGGACATGGTTTTGTATAATAGCGGCTCCATTTTGGACAAAAGTTATTTCAATTATTAATTTTGCTTTGGAAAACTCACAGATTGCTGTTGATGTTCATCCATTGTGAGTTAAATACTGGAAGAAAGAATGGGTGCTGCACACTTTTAGGTTTATAATTTAAAAAAATAAAATAAAATAAAAAATGATATTCAAATCTTGGAAAGCTATTCATTTTTCATCAGTGTCTCATTCTCTATCTTTTGATATTCAGCATCTATTTTGGTACTGGGGAATCCAAGCAGAACAATTTTACGTTCACTTGAGGTTCCTCAAGTAATTAATTAGTATCACCCAATCCCTCCAACTTCTTCTAAAAGCCTCATTTTCAGTTCTCCAAAACCTCTAATGTGTGTTACCTCAGATATAGCAAGAGAAATAGAATAAATAGAGCAGATTTGAAATGCTTAATAAAATGTCAAGAAGCACTTTGGGATAAATCAATCTCAGCTTCCAGTTATATAAAAGTTTTTAAACCTAATTCATCAGCATTTACTTGGCCCAATTTATATTTGTGTGAGGCTCGGTTTAAAAAGAAGAAAGAAGAAACTGAATTTATCAGCTATTCTAAAATTCTATCCTATAACGCAAACTTTTTATGAGTGAGAGGGTCAAAATTATTGCGTATGTTATCTGTATATGTTTTGAAGCATTTAGTGCATTTATTGAAATTAATCTCCAAATAAATGGGATTACCAGTCTTTCATAATTCAATGGGAAGAAGAAAGCTGAGTCCAGAGACCAAAGGAATTCTGAAACCTTTTATTCCAACAAATAACCAAAGTCAAGGGCTAAGATAATAGAAAATTAAATGTTCATTTCCCAACAAAGAACAGTAATTTATATACTATACAGTAGTACAAATCATAATGGATGATCTGGGCAGAGATTTTTATGAAACAATGTAGACCTTTGCTTGAAATAAGCATAAGGAATTTAAATAGGAAGCTCTCTTATACATCGAACTCAGAGTGACCCATTACTATCATAAGTTACAATGGTTGTAAAATGAGTCATCCATGGGACCAAAGTGATTTTATGATCTTCTTTGTAGCGGTTGTAACGTCGCAGTCATAAAGCGAAAGTCACAATTGTAAAGCAAGCACCAGACCCATAAAGTAAATGCCACCGTTAAAGTGGAAAGTGACCCCCATTGAGCCACTTTATGGGCTATGGGCCAGTTTTGCCAAAATCTGGCCGATTTTCTGCAAAAACGTGGTAAAATGCAGTCATGTGACCGAGGGATGTGGCAAACGGCTGTAAATGCAGGATGGTTGTTGCCCGTCTGACATGCGGTTCACATGACCGTGGGAAAGGGGAGGGGTGTACCTGTCAGAACTTCGTAACAGAGTCATAAATAGCCCTTGAGAGTTCTGTCTTCACTTCAACCGGTCACTAAGTGACTGGTCGTAAGTGCATCTTTTTAGTAGTATCTGATTAAACGTGAGTCACAGCTGTTTGTCCCAGTTTTATTTATCTGACCCATCTTACAGGACAACTCTGGCTGGCTCACAACAACACCCCTCAAAAAACTATAAAACCCATAAAAAGCAGACTAAAACCCAGTGCTTCAGTCATCCTCCTGGGATGGTCCAGCAACCATTCACCACCTCCCATTGCAGTCTGCCCCAGCACCTCCGGGAAAGAGCCAACACTTTATGGCCTTCCAGTAGGCTAAAAGGGTAGCAGCCTGCCAGTTCGTCGGGGGAAGGACGTCAGGGGTTGCCACAAAGAAGAGGGAGTCAAGCTATTCTCCAAAGCACCTGAAGGCAGGACAAGAAGCAACGGATGGAAACTAACCAAAGAAAGAAGCAACCTACCATAGAACTAAGGAGAAATGTCCTGACAGTTAGAACAATTAATCAGTGGAACAACCTGCCTCCAGAAGTTGTGAATGCTCCAACACAGGAAGTTTTTAAGAAGAGACTGGACAGCCATTTGTCTGAAATGGTATAGTGTTTCCTGCCTGAGCAGGGGGTTGGACTAGAAGACCTCCACGATCCCTTTCATCATCATCATCATCATCATCATCATCATCATCATCATCATCATTTGGAAAGCTAAGGATTCATAGTTAGATTTGTTGTTATTATTATTATTATTGTTATTATTATTGTTGTTATTGTTATTATTATATAGGGTAGGGACCACCATGGAAAAGCAGCTTCCTAGAGCCTCTTAGATGACAATATTCCAGGAAAGGACCTGGAGCATGCCTGCTCTACCCAGCCTTGTGGGTGGGCAGATTCTTAAGTTTTTTAGGGTTGTACAGTTGATTTAGGCAGCAATGGAGAAAGATCAGCTGGGATTGCAATCCACTCAGGTAAGAAGGCTGCAGAGGGCTTAAAGACCTTGAGAAATGGAGAGTTTGGGAGGGTATAATTGGCCAAATAAACAGCCTCCCCACCTACTAGATAGGCAGCCCAGATGCCAAACGTCCCAATGGTCATGATTGTGTGGTTGCAGTGAGCGAGGAGAGCAAAGTCCCTTCCTGGATAGGTTTCCTTCCCATCCCCAGAAAAGTAAACATCCCCCCTGGAGGCATCTATGTTCTTCCTGCACCACTCCATCCCATTGCTGGTGACCACAAAGATGGGGTTGAGGTATTTCTTTCTGAAGTAGTCCATGGCTTTCTCCAAGTAACCTTTGTCAGCCACCACACCTTTCCAGGTTTGGGGCATTACCCTCACATAATCCCCTCTTCGGACATGCACTCCAACATACGTCACATTCTGGCGTTCTGCCCGCAAGATTTGGAGGTAGTGATTGGCTTCTTTCTTGATGTGGTCATGGAAAGTGAACTCCTTTAGAATTTCCTGGCGGAGGTGGTGATAAAAGGTGTAAGAACAAGGGTAGCCCATCAATTGGACATATTTTCCTTGGATGTGACGATAGTC
This sequence comes from Azemiops feae, assembly GCA_023970755.1. Taxonomy (NCBI): domain Eukaryota; kingdom Metazoa; phylum Chordata; class Lepidosauria; order Squamata; family Viperidae; genus Azemiops; species Azemiops feae. The sequence continues at coordinate 545,413 of JALGBA010004202.1, read as the reverse complement.
CTCAGACATCCAATCATGCAAATAAACATTCTTCCATTGGATCTTCCTAAACACCTCAGCAGAGATCACAGGCAACGTGATCTTGAAGAGTGGTGATAAAGCTGAATGCATTTCTGGATGGATGCAGGCTTGATACCCATTGATCTTAGCTAAGGCATAAAGGGTGGCATATTGTCCCATCTGGTTCCCAAGACGCCCAATGGAGTTCACTGTCCAGATACCAGCATCTATAGCCTCAGAGGACAAGCTAGAGTTAGGCGTGATGCGCTGGAATAGAAATTGTTCTATCGAGGAAGAACTGAATATGGTTTCAGTGGATGTGTAGTAGTAAGAGATCTTCTCACGTAGATGAAAAAACACGGACAAAGAAAGGATCCCCAAAATGTAGAAGAAACATAACATGGAGGATTGGCCGGATGTACCTCTTCTTTGAAATTTAATTGTAACAAAAGAGAGAATCCTAAAGAAAAAGTAAATTGAATTCAATACTCAGGTGCGACAGCACACTGACACTCTTGACAGATCAAGTCTACATTTATTTATTCAAAAGTAAGACCTGCTAATGTTGATGGGATTTACTTCTAATAAATATCCATTTGTTCAAACATGATATTTGCTTAAAAGAAAAAGAGAATGGACTTGCACAACTAAACTATATTATGTTTAAAACAATTTTACCCTTGTTAGCTTTTCATCCTGGTTTATTGAAAAAACTTCATGCAGATTGTTGGGACCTACATCAGAGATGGAGAACATTTCCAGTTTCAAGAACTGATGACTGGCTCATCCAGACAACCTTGATGTTGATGGTATCCACAGGAAGTGGTAGGGCTGATATTTCCCAGCCCACTTGGGGCATTTTCCAGGTATTTAAGGGTGGAAATGGGAAAGAGACACTTCTGGAAGGCAAACTGCACCCTTTATCATGTCCTTCAACCTCCCTTCCTCTGATAGCTACAAAATTCTGGCTAAATTTAACAGTATAAAATGGTCAAATTTCACCTGCATATTTTGAGACCTGGATTGGTTTGGGTAAATTGAATTATTATTTTTAAGGTGAAAAGAGGATCGGTTTTGCCTTTGTCTTCCCTTTTCATTCTTACTTTTTGAAAGGGAAAAAAGTCATTTTTGTCAAACATTCGCCAGTTGCTACTGAATTTGAACTGTGTATTCTTGCAATGTGGGGGGTTTACATAAGACATCAGCCATTGATTGCCCATCCCTGCCATAAACAATAGTTGACACTGGAAGTTTTTAAGAAGAGATTGAACAACCATTTGTCTGAAATGGTACAGGGTTTCCTGCGTGAGCAGGGGGTTGGACTAGATGACCTCCCAGGTCCCTTCCAAATATGTTGTTCTGATAAATTATCATGGCTAATTTTTCACAGCCCCTTTGCCCAATACATGATGGCTTAGCACAAGCTGGGAACTCGACATTAACTTATATCCACTTAGGGAACCGAAAGCTCATGATGCTATCCATAAACAGGTCTACAACTGTTTTGGGCTTGGCTGGGAATAGCCTATCACCCTTATTAATAAATAGTAAGTATAATGTGGCTTGTCCCAGATGCCAAATTGTGTCACTCTGAGTTCCATGGAAGAAGATGAGGACACCAAGGCCTTTTAAAACGTTTAGTTTGTAGAATCACCAGTCAAAAGGAGTCTGATAACTAACACATTGATTACAAGGCATAAGCCTTTAATGCAGTTTGTTAGTGACCTCCTGATTTTGTGATTCAGCAAAATCTCTTACCTTAATGTTCTGCTTGAAATCACCTGGCTGGGTGCTAAGCTGGCTGGACCATACCATTATTCAAATAGGGATTGGGGTGTGGAAGCTGTTCTTATTTTGGAAGATAATAATAATAATAATAATAAAAAAACCTTGTAATCTTTCACCCCATGAGAAGTCTGGCTCATTTGTTGGAGAGTGCCATGGGCAATGTCCCTCCTTCCGCTTCTTGTCCCAACTCTCCTGGCTTTCTCTTTTGCCGGGATCCTCAAACTTGGCCACTTTAAGACCTGTGGACTTCAACTCCCAGAATTCCCCAGCCAGTTTCTGCTGAGGCAGGAAACCCTATACCATATCAGACAAGTCCAGTCTCTTCTTAAAAACTTCCAGGGTTGGAGCATTCACAGCTTCTGGAGGCAGGTTGTTCCACTGGTTAATTGTTCTAACTGTCAGGAAATTTCTCCTTAGTTCTAGGTTGCTTCTCTCTTTGGTTAGTTTCCATCTGTTGCTTCTTGTCCTGCCTTCAGGTGCTTTGGAGAAGAGCTTGACTCCCTCTTCTTTGTGGCAACCCCTGAGATACTGGAACCCTGCTATCGTGTCACCCCTCGTCCTTCTCTTCATTAAACTAGACATACCCAATTCCAGCAGTCTTAACTTAAGGCGTCCTTAACCAGCAAATCTGAACCGTCCCATTCTTTGTATTCCTTTCCCCTTTTTGAAATCTCAAGATATCTACTATATTTACTCTAATGTCCACCATCTCTCCACCGTAGGCACATGTACATAAGACACACACATGCAGATTGACACACATGCACACACAAGCCCCATAATCCTTACCTCTTTCTCCAGCGTTCTCTTACCATGGTCTCATCTATTCGTGACCATCAGCTTCAAATTTCTCAAGATATATTTATCATAAGCTTCGTCAGTCTGAGTGAATCGTCAGTATTCTTTGTCACTTTTGTTAAATTTGCTGCAGCTCCCAAAACATACTTTTTAATGACATTGTTAGTCATAAGGTGTCACCAGTCTGCTTTTAATTTGTGCTATCATAAACCAACACTGCTCTCTCTGTAAAGTACAATGTCCATTCTTTCTCATTCAGCTAATTTAATTTTGCCTCCACACTTTCCTCACAGCTTGTTCCCAGTTGTGATTTAAAAAAAAACCACACAAATATTTTTCAGTGGCTCATAGTGAAAGATTAACTTGGGAACATTAAACTCATTTAAAAGCACCTAGCTATTTGAGCAGAACCTATAAATATTCAAATTATTTTTTTATTTTCTTCCCATGGATCTTGATGTAACTTGATCCAGAACAAGTAAGAATGTCTTCTGTTCTGCTAACTCCTAAATCTAGTATTTTTTCCCCTTCCACACTGGTCGAATAGAAAACTTATGGATCACTTGCAGTGTGACAGACATAATCTCCTATAAATTAATGAATAAATATTCCTCTAAGCCAAAAAAATAAATATTCCCCTAACCTCAACAAGGTTCTGGACACCTTCCCCCATGCTTTTATTTAACCTGAAGAAAAATCAAATAGAAATTCAAACATTTCACTTGGTTGGTCATCAGTAAATATTGGCTGGCTTGAAATATTCTCAAAAAAACCACACGAACATCAATAAAGACAATACAAATTGTTTTATTAAAATTCTTCTGACTAAAAGCATGATTTTCTGTTCCATCTAAACCCGATAATAAGTATTCCTTCAAGTAGGACAACTTTTGCAGGCACTGAATGAAGACATTTCTGTGGCTAAGATCAAATCATCAGAGCAGAGAAGTAAGGACCCTCAGCTTCCAAAGAGCTAAAAACTTTCCTGTCCCAAGGAAATTCTTCTATTTCCTGACCATTCTTCTTTTTCCTGGAGATAGGTATTTATTTAATCTACCAACTTTTTAGGGATTATCCAAGATTGCTTTCTTCCTATTTCACTATGAATATGAAACTCCTTTGCTGGCATGTATGAAAACAAATTCCAGCAGACATTGCCTACCATGGGAAGGCAAGATGTTAGCCCAAGAGGCCTCAATTCCTGTTTCTAAACTAGATGTAAAAATGTTATTTTATCAGCAGTCTGCAGAGGAACTGTTAGAATTATATCAGAAAGGCAGATAAGGCGCTTCAGAAAGCAGCCTGTGATGAGCAGTAATAGGATGGATTCCCAGGAGTGAAGATGGACTCCCAGGCATGCATTCCAGAAGAATAAGAAGCAACTCAGTCCAGATATTTTGTGTTAGAGAAAGAGGGTGTTAGTGCTCCTTCCTAGTAGTTCTCAGAGTACATGGTAGATGCAGATAGTTGCTTAGTCAGGCAAGATTCTGTCTATAGGTGTGAAACAATAAAGAACTCAGCTTGGAAGAATCACCACGTGTCATTCTTGATTTTTTGGGCTTGACACATTGATAGGTGAAAAGGATAAAAAAAGTAAGAAGGTAGCTGTGACTGCATGGAAAAGTCCTGCCCCTTTTGTAAGGGTGTTGACCTCACATACTGGTACAAAGAGGTGGGCTTCAATTGGGTGTGTGTGTGGCCACCATCCTGATATTTTCTTTTTGTCATGCAGAAACTGCTATTATGGATCTAGATATATTAAAACACACAGAAGTTGTAAGTAGGGACTGGTAAATACCACTGATAGGGCCAGAGCCATTTTAAAGAAGTCCCCTTTGGGTTGAATGTTATTTTTGCTGACTTTGGGGACATATCAATATTGTTTCCTTGCAACAATGCTATACAGAAGAGTTATTCTGTATTGTGTTGTTTTGACATCCTTTTGTTTTTATTGTCCCTTTTTATGATGAAATGTAGTAGAAAGTGGATCCCCAGGAAGGGGGGGCTACATCCCAGAGGATAAGAGGTAGCTTAGCCCAGATATCACATGTGTGGGAGAAAAAGGGTGAAGACAGCTCCTCCCTAAGAGTTTACTGAGTATATTGTAGATGCAGACAGTAGAGTGTTCAGTCTGGCAAAAATTTGTCCATAGATGTGAAACAATAAAGAGTTCAATGTGGAAGAGTTACCACCGGCTATTCTTAGTTTGGGGTTTCTGGGATTTGTTTTCACTTCTGGGATTTTTTTTCTACTTCTCAGTCTACTTATAGTCTTAGAGCATTTTTATGGTCTTCCATCCAAATACTAAGCAGAACACCTTCTCCTCAAAAGGCTACTCCAGGACCCAATGGATCTGAACAAATCTCATCCAGTCTCCAACCTTCCCTTTTTAGGGAAAGTTGTTGTGGCCAGCTTACAAATTGAAAGGGCTCTGGATCAAGTGGATTACCTGTTTCCCCTCTATGTCTAGATTTAAACCTGGTCATACTACTGAAACAACATTGATACTACTTGTTGATGACCACCGCATCCATCCTGGCCCTCCTTGATTTCTCAGTGGCTTTCAATACTATGGATCATGGTATCCTTCTGGGCTGACCCAGGAATTGGGAGTAGATGTCATGGTCCAGGGGAAGGATCAAGTCTGGAGGTCCCTGCTTTATGATCTGCCTCAGGGCTCCTCTCTCTCCCTGCTCTTATTTAGTATCTATATGAAGCTGTAGTTGAGGTCATCCATGGACGTGGGTCAAAAATGATCAGTATAACAATGACACCCAGCTATACATCTTTGTCATGGGCTAACCAAGTGATGCCATCAGGTTCTTTCCCAATGCCAGGAGGCTCTGTGGATCTGGATGGGAGAGAACAGTCTTTGGCTGAATCCTGCCAAGACTGAGTGGCTGTGGGTTTTAAGACCCCATCCCCAGTTTGGAGATGCTTCATCTTAAATTCTTTGTGGGGCTGTACTTTCCCAGTTGGAGTGGGAATGCAATTTGGGGTCCTCCTGCATTCATAATTGCTGCTCAAAGAGGAGATGCCAGGCATGGCCAGGAGGACTTTTATACAGATGTGCACCAACAGCACCCATTCCTCAACCAGGAGGCCTCATTCACAATGACCCCTGCTTTATTTACTACCTGTATGGATTACTGTAATGTGCTTTACATGGGACCACCCTTAAAGAGCATTTGAAAGTTGTAGCTAGTCCAGAATGCCATGGCCCTGTCAGTTTTTGGCAATCCTCATTATACCCATGTAATACCCATGTAATGCCACTGTTCTGTTTTGCAATCTTGGGCATATATTATTTGGATTGTTTTAATTGTTAGTTTTTAATTTGTATACTGCCCAGAGAAACTGCTGTGAGATGGGTCGCCCTATAAATTAGGGGAGGGCAGACTTTAGAAGAGTTATATCTTTTTTTCAGGTTCATGCAAAGGTTTGAAAAGAACCGAACTGTTTCAGTGAATAATAATAATAATAATAATAATAATAATAATAATAATAATAATAATAATAATAATAATAATAATAATAATAATAATAATAATAATAATAATAATAATAATAATAATAATAATAAAGTTGGAAGGGACCTTGGAGGTCATCGAGTCCAACCCCCTGCTCAGGCAGGAAACCCTATACCATTTCAGACAAATGGCTGTCCAGTCTCTTCTTAAAAACTTCCAGTGTTGGAGCATTCACCGCTTCTGGAGGCAGGTTGTTCCACTGGTTAATTGTTCTAACTGTGTCAGGCCCCTCAGTTCCAGGTTGCTTCTTTCCTTGCTAGTTTCCATCCATTACTTCTTGTCCTGCCCTCAGGCGCCTTGGAGAATAGCTTGACTCCCTCTTCTTTGTGGCAACCCCTGAGATATTGAAACACTGCTATCATGTCACCCCTAGTCCTTCTTTTCATTAAACTAGACATACCCAATTCCAGCAAACGTTCTTGATATGCTTTAGCCTCCAGTCCCCTCATCTTTGTTGCCCTTCTCTGCACTCTTTCTAGAGTCTCAACATCTTTTTTACATCGTGGTGACCAAAACTGGATGCAGTATTCCAAGTGTGGCCTTACCAAGGCATTGTAAAGTGGTATTAATACTTCACGTGATCTTGATTCTATCCCTCTGTTAATGCAGCCCAGCACTGTGTTGGCTTTTTTGGCAGCTGCAGCACACTGCTGGCTCATATTTAAGTGATTGTCCACTAGGACTCCGAGATCCCTCTCAGAGTTACTGCTATTGAGCAAGGTACCCCCTATACTATACCTGTACATTTGGTTTTTCTTGCCTAAATGTAGAACCTTACTTTTTTCACCATTGAATTTCATTTTGTTAAGATAGTGCCCAGAGTTCAAGTCTGTCCAGATCCTCCTGTATCTTAAGCCTGTCTTCTGGAGTGTTGGCTATTCCTGCCAGCTTGGTGTCGTCTGCAAATTTGATGATTTCCCCATTTATCCCCTCGTCCAAATCGTTGATGAAGATGTTGAAGAGCACTGGGCCCAGAACAGAGCCCTGGGGCACCCCACTACACACTTCCCTCCATGTAGATGCGATTCCATTGAGGACCACACGCTGAGTACGGCCGGTCAGCCAGCTACGGATCCATCTGGTGGTGATGCTGTCTAACCCAACAAAACTCTAAGGCTGTCTTCTGATTCGTTTTTGAAGTATGTGTAGCCCCAATACTCTCCAAGCCATCAAAATGCTTCCTTTCCTTTCCTTTCCTTTCCTTTCCTTTCCTTTCCTTTCCTTTCCTTTCCTTTCCTTTCCTTTCCTTTCCTTTCCTTTCCTTTCCTTTCCTTTACCTTATCTTAACTTACCTTATCATCGGACAAAGAGTGCTATTTAGCGGTTATCAAAATTATCTGAGAATTCACTTTTTAATGCATTTCCTGAAGTTTATTTATGTTCTGGCTGGCAATTAGTAACATGATTACTAATTGTTCTCTTCATTTCCCAGCAACTTTAAATCTGATTATATTGTCAGCAAATATGCCTATGGTTTAAATAAATGGTTATGGTTTCAGCTACATTTGAAAAAGTAAAAGTAAACAGCTCACCTGCCTTGTCTAGAAATTCAAGTTCTTTGTAAAAGGTTTCTGTGTGCAGGAAAAAAATCCATGAGATCTTGCAGGAAACTAAAAATAAAGAAGAATTTCTACCTACGAAGATAAACATTCTAAATGAAATTAAACTTATTCAACAGCAATTATCTGTGAATAAAGTTAGACAATTGGAGAATACATTGAATTTCTTTAAGCAAAGGAACTCTGAGCATGCAAATAATCCAGGAAGCTGGTTGGCATACAGTAGATATTAAAGAAGGAAAGAGAGAGGAAGATGGTTTTTAAACTTTAGGAGGGTGACACAGTTATAACAGATAATTTGGCAATACAAAAAACCTTTATCATTACAATGCTGATTTATATAAAGGGTCTGACCTTTTTTTTTTTTTTTGGAAAAAAAATAGAAGGTTATTTCCAAAAAACAGAATCTACCACATCTTACAGATATGCAAGGAGGTCTTATGGAGAGACCAATTACGATGATGGAAATTGCACAAGTTATAGGGGAAAAAATCAAATTAAGGAAAAAACCCTGAGCCAGACAGTCTTTCGAGGATTTATGATAAATGTTTTGATGATGAATTATCACAACAGCTCCAGAATTTAGTGAATTATCTCTTACAAGATAATGGAATGCCAAAATCATAGAAATAAGCCAACATCACTCTATTACTAAAAAGGGACAAGAGCCAACCTTAATAAAAAATTATAGACCAATATCATGATTAAACAGTGACTTTACATCTATACTGGCTAATAGACTCAAGATAATTCTTCAATAACTCATCCAATAAGACCGAAGTGGGTTTTTACCCAAAAGGCAATTAAAGGACAATGTGAGTCAGCTAGAGGGATTTAAATTATTTAAAAGAAACAGACCAAATAAAAAAGGAGGTGGAGTTTCATTACATATAAGAAATAACTGTGTCTCTACAGAAATAGAGCACAACAATGATGAAAACTGTCTTGAATGCATTTGGGTCAATATAAAAGGGGGGGGGAAATGACATTGCCATGGGTGTATACTATAGGCTGCCCAATCAAACAGAGGAAATAGATGAACTTTTTGCTAGTCAGTTAACTAAGGTATGTAGGAAGCACATCACAATAGTAATGGGGGACTTTAACTACCCTGACATCAACTGGGAGACAAATTTGGCAGATTCCTGACAAACCTAGTAGACAACTTTGTCTCCCAAAAAGTAGAGAAGGGAACTAGGGGATCAGCCATATTGGACTTAATTCTCACTAACAGAGATAAAATGATAGAAGGTGTTGAAGCTACAGGAACCTTGGGGGGGGGGAGTGATCATGCAACATTGGAATTCAACATTATGCAAGCACAAGCAATAGAACGAAGTCAAACTAGAATCTTGGACTTTAAGAGAGCTAATAAACTTAGAGAGCTTGGGAAGGATTCCATGGATGAGAATCCTCAAGGGGAAAACAACCCAAGAAGCTTGGGAAACTTTGAAAAGTGAGGTTATAAAAGCCCACTCTAGCACAATACCAATAGAAAAGTAACAGCTCCCAAAAGAAATCAACATGGTTGCATAAAGAACTCTGATAAATTGAAAGACAAAAAGGACAAGTATAAAAAGTGGAAAGAGGGGCACATAATTAAGGCAGAATATCAGCAAATATCCCGAGCCTGCAAAGATGAAGTGAGGAAAGCTAAGGCTCAAAATGAACTAAGGCTTGTGACAAAAGTCAAAAATAACACAAAAAGCTTTCTTTCAAAACAAGAAAAAAAATCAAGGAAACAATTGGTCCATTAACGGGAGAAAATGGCAAGAAGGAAGAAAGCAGAACGGCTTAACTCATTTTTTTGCATCCGTCTTTATGCAAAAAGAAAAAACAATCCAACCTATCAAAAACAGTACCGTAAAAAACAGATTAGGAATACAAGTTAAAATAGGCAAGAAAATGGTAAGTGAGCACCTCTCCACCTTAGATGAGTTCAAATCACCAGAACCAGATGGATTATACCCCAAGGTTCTGAAGTAACTGTCAGACAAGATCTCAGAACCACTGAACTATATCTTTCAAAGATCCTGGAGCACTGGGGAACTACCAGAGTACTGGAAAAGAAAAGGGAAAAATAGATCCAGGAAACTAGAGACCCAAGACTTCCAGTTTTGCACGGTAGTGACCGGTTGCGGGCTTACAGATTCTCCGCACCCCCATGGCTAATTTTGCCCTGCCTGGGGACCCTAAATGGATCTAAGTCGCCCCGGAGAGGCGATGAAGAAAGAAGGGTGCTTCAGCGATACTGGAATGGCGGTGGCCATTCCATTCGACTTGGGGAAAGCCTTCTAACCCAACAGGAGAAAGGCTGGCTGTATTGCGTCGACCAACCCAAGCTACTAGCAACCGAAGTCCCAAAGCACTAACCAGCACAACTGTGAACAGCGTGCTTGAAACTGGGTGAGGAATTTGATCTTCTCTTTTCTATTCTACACTTAATTTCCTGGAAAAGATCCCCAAGAAGCAAAATACCTCCAAAAGGGAAGGAGGGGGATTTCTGCCCCACCCTTATACTAATGGAAGCGGCGAATTAATCTTTTTATGGAGGATCAAAATATATGGAAGTGAAATAAATATAAAACCTGAAATTTAAAATTTAAATCTGGATAAATCTAAAATTGTTTGAATGGTTAAGACTCTCATTTTAAAGATAATTTTGGAAATTTAAAAACAAATAGTTGCTGACAACTAGTAGTGGATGAAGACTATGACAGCTATGACTTTAATATAAGACTTGGCAAAACCTGGGAAAAGCTAATCTGTGTTTGTGACCTTCAAAGTTTTAACAACAAAGAACAGCTGTGACAAAAAAAGACAATAATCTGGGCTGTAGACAGAGAATTATAAATTTCAGGGGAAAAAAATCTTTTTTGAACTATTTGGATTACAAATATCTACCTAATTGGGACTCTAAAGCTATTTACAGAGAAAAGAAAGGAAGAGGAAAACTCAAATTCTTGGCTATCATGGATCAGAGACATGTAGAAAGAACATATCAAGAAAACATAATTACATCACAGGAGGAGATATATAGTATACTGCAACTAATTCAAACAACAATGACTTTAAACCACAAAGAAATCCAAAACAATTTTGAAAATATAAATCAATTTCCAAGTTAACTCTACAACAAAAAAATTCCCAGAAAACAACAACAGAGAAGGAGCAGATAAAACAGATAAATGGATATAGAATTGAGAATAGAGACTTAAAGATGGAACTTAACAAAACAAGGAAACATGATTTAATCCTAGTGGGAAAAAATTCACAAGAATTGGAAAAAACAACTTATCCCTTAAGACTGCAAAATAAATCTGAGGACAAGAAAACAGATAGCATAAAATGGACTGTAGAGATGTCAGGAACATTGGAGAGAAAGGAAATGATAAGAGCAGCGGAGAGAAAGAAAAAGAAAAAGATTTTCAACAAATGTGAAAAGGCAGAAGTCCCGTACAAAGACACTTCTCCTGATTTACTTTTTATATCTACAGCAACATTTACGAACATACAGAAAAACATTTTGATTCAGCAAAATACATTGATTAAGAAAGACACTGGGGGCTTCCGGTTCCGGATCACGGCACACGCAGTCGCACGGAGAGCCTCGTCTCTCCATCGGCTGTTTTTCCCTCCACCGGTAGACCCTTAATCTGGTCAAAAAGTCACCCTGGAGGGGCGACCACCGTTGAGGAGGCCCTTGACGATGGGGGAAGGGCGGCAGCTCCTTCCTCAGTCCGAGCCAGCTCCTTAGGGCCGTCGGAGAAAAGATCGCCCAGTAAAATGGACGATCACTTCGCTGCGCCAGCCGAAAGCCAGAAGAACAGCTAAGCACAAAGAACCCCCGTGGAGAATCTGGGTGAGACCTTTCCTTCCCCCTCTTTCCCTAACTACTCTCCTGTAAAAAACTTTTGAATTTGAATTACTTCTCTGCTGTGAGAGAGCAGCGTTTCGGCACTGTGGGAAAAACAGCTTTGGAAACTGAAAAAAATAAAACAGCTAATTTTTTATTGACTATTTAACTCTTGGAATACTGAGGGATCCTGAAAATATTTCTACTTTTGAACATTACTATTATAACCACGCTATTTACTATCCTGGAGATGCCTTTCTTTTTTACTTTTTTAATGTGAAAAACAAAAAATCTATTAATTTGGAAAGAAAGACTTTACAGCCTGCTGAGGACATCTTGTGACGAAAAGTGTTACTGCAACTGTATATCTTTTTGCTGGAGGATGGCTCTGACCTTCAAAGGATGATAAGGGTAAAGATAACTTGAAACAGCTGGGTGGTGATTTTGTCTACTAGGAATTGGAGGTGAATATTTGTTGACTTTTACTAAATATAGCCTTCACTAAAAGATTAAAAGATCTTTTCACCACTGAAATGGAGGAATCTTACCCACAGCTTGATTATGAACTTATACTGGAAAAAATCTTGGAAGCTACAGAGTACATGAAATCTTACTCTCAAATTTTAATGGATCAAGTTATAGGCCGAAGAACAATAGAGAAGGAACAGAGTAACTCCAAAGAGGCCTTTAAACAACATATACAACCTAAAGAGAGGGAGGAACCATACCTACAACCCAACTATGAACTTATACCGGGAGAAATTGTGGAAACTATTGAACAAATCAATTTTACACAACCCCATATACAATTTATGGAGAAGCCTGATGATCAAAGAATAACTTTAATTGAGATGTCTGAATTGTCAAAAACAATAGAGACTGACACCCAGATACAAGTTATTGAAAATTGTGATAACGTGGACAATCAACTAGTAATTACAACATGGAATAAAACTGACTACACCATTCAAAGGCCACTAGAAGAAAGGGAAGAGAACCCTGACCAGTCTGAAGTGTTGAAAAATACCTCTTTTCAAATATTGAGGTTTGATGACGTAAAAGCCTTACTATGGAAACCGGTGTGGCACAGAAAGAAACCTAGAGTTAGATTTAAAAATGTGTTTTAAAACTTCATTCAATGGGTTAAAAAGGCTTTAGAGATTTTGACTGATTCAATAACTAACGGAGTACGTGAATTCTGTAAGAGGATATCGTTTGTAATAATATTTTGTTTTAGATATAATTATTTAGAGGGGTAAACTTTACTTAATGGGTTAAAAAGACTTTCTATAGATATAGATTGATTGATAGAATATATATTTAAAATAGATAGAAATGTATCTTTTGGACTGATATTTTTATTTCAAATAAGATAATTATTTTGTAATAGAAGGAGAATAAGAGGGATTGGTGATAAGAGAAGAAATGGTATTAATAAATAAAACATAAGAATGTTATTGTGAGAATAATATATTCATTTTAGATATAATTACTATGTTAGGGAAAAGGGAAATGAGGGATACCTGAAGTGTTAATAATATGTTTATTTAAGGCTAATTGGAATATGGTAACTGTAAATTGTTGTTGTTAGTTGTGAAGTCGTGTCCGACCCATCGCGACCCCATGGACAACGTTCCTCCAGGCCTTCCTGTCCTCTACCATCTTCTGGAGTCCATTTAAGCTCACGCCTACTGCTTCAGTGACTCCATCCAGCCACCTCATTCTCTGTCGTCCCCTTCTTCTATTGCCCTCAATCTTTCCCAGCATTAGGCTCTTCTCCAGTGAGTCCTTCCTTCTCATTAGGTGGCCAAAGTACTTGAGTTTCAACTTCAGGATCTGGCCTTCTAAGGAGCAGTCAGGGTTGATCTCCTCTAGGACTGACCAGTTTGATCGCCTTGCAGTCCAAGGGACTCGCAGGAGTCTTCTCCAGCACCATAGTTCAAAGGCCTCAATTCTTTTGCGTTCAGCCTTTCTTATGGTCCAACTTTCACAGCCATACATTGCAACTGGGAAAACCATGGCCTTGACTATACGTACTTTTGTTGGCAGGGTGATGTCTCTGCTTTTTAGTATGCTGTCTAAATTTGCCATAGCTTTCCTCCCCAGGAGCAAGCGTCTTTTAATTTCTTGGCTGCAGTCCCCATCTGTAGTGATCTTAGAGCCCAGGAAGATAAAATCTGTCACTAATCTGTTAGTAATCTGTTTACTAACTGTAAATTAGTAAAGCTTAAAAGCAGGATTTGGACCTTTATAACTGAAATGTGATTGATGTTTGACTGAATTGCTTGAACTCTATTTAGAAATGTATTAATTTGAATATGTAATATTATATGAGGGAAATAGAGAGGAAACTTGTAATGAATTAAATTGAGCTATATACTTATGATTTTCCTTTCGGATGTTTGATGTACCCATCTCCACGTTGTTTCTTAAGCACCTTGATGTAACCTTCCCATCCTTATAAAAATCTAATAAAATATATTAAAAAAAAAAAAAAGAAAGACACTGGGCAAAAGAAAAAGACTAAAGTAGAAACTAAGAAAATAGATGATGGGACTTACCAGAGAGAATACTCATTTGTTTGAATATGGTTAAAGAAATAGAAAAGTTTTGGAATATATATGTTACTCTAAGAGGGATGAATTCTCTAAATATAATATAGTATGCTTTTTCCCCTTTTTTGGTTCTCTTTCTTGATATGAGTAATATAAACATGTTGAAATGACTTAGATAAAGGAAACGTTTTAGATATTTAAATGTGATTGAATTTAAGAAAATTATAATGGATAAAAATGTTTTGAATAAGAATTAAAGGACTAGATGACTAGATGTATTAAATGGAATGTTTAAAGATTAAACATATTTTAATTATAGTTAAAAAGAATAAGAAATTTAGGAAATAAATACATATTAGCTTAGGAGGGATATATATTTTAAGTAGTATGATATTTATTATGCTTCTTTACTCTTGCTTTTCTTTCTTTTTTCTACTGTTTTATCTATTTATTAAGAAATGTAAAAGTATGAGATAGTTCATATGGAAAAATAGAGTTAAATTCTTAAATGTAATTAATTTTTGAGAAACTCTTAACCAGTAAGAATATCTAGAATTTGGTGGGAGAAACAAATTAAAATAAGGACTGTAACAGGATCTATGATAAGGCAACCAGAATGATTGGATAGAAAAGAAATATTATATTGATGTGATTATTATTTTTAGGACTATTGGGAAAAAATTATATATTTAATTGTTATCTATCAAAACAATAAGAATTGTATTAACTCAATGTTTGCAAAAGAGGATATTTTGGGAAAAGAGGAAATCAACTAAAACTATTATGTGGATTATGGATTATAGAAATCAATTGTTAATGATTGTTTTACAAATGTAACCCAGACAACACATTGTTCACCAAGTATTAAGTGATTTATGTTTTAAAAAAATCAATAAAATATATTACAAAAAAAAAGATTCACAAGAATTGGAAAAAACAACTTATCCCTTAAGACTACAAAATAAATCTGAGGACAAGAAAACAGATTGGATAAAATGGACTGTAGAGATGTCAGGAACATTGGAGAGAAAGGAAATGATAACAGAAGCTAAGAGAAAGAAAAAGATTTTCAACAAACGTGGAAAGGCAGAAGCCCCATACAAAGACACTGCAGCTGATTTACTTTTTATATCTACAGCAACATTTACGAACATACGGAAAAACTTTTTGATTCAGCAAAATACATTGATTAAGAAAGATCCTGGGCAAAGGAAAAAGACTAAAGTGGAAACTAAGAAAATAGATGATGGGACTTACCAGAGAGAATACTTAAAAAAGAAACATTTGT
This sequence comes from Azemiops feae, assembly GCA_023970755.1. Classification (NCBI taxonomy): domain Eukaryota; kingdom Metazoa; phylum Chordata; class Lepidosauria; order Squamata; family Viperidae; genus Azemiops; species Azemiops feae. Next base: position 530,039 of record JALGBA010004202.1, on the reverse strand, counting down.
TTGAATGTGGTTAAAGAAATAGAAAAGTTTTGGAATATATATATCATTCTAAGAGGGATGAATTCCCTAAATAATATAGTATGCTTTTTTCCCTTTTTTGTTCTCTTTCTTGATATGAGTAATATAAAAAAGTTGAAATGACTTAGATAAAGGAAATGTTTTAGATACTTAAATGTGATTGAATTTAAGAAAATTATAATGGATAAAAATGTTTTGAAAAGAGTTAAAGGACTAGATGACTAGATGTATTAAATGGAATGTTTAAAGATTGAACGTATTTTTAATTATGGTTAAAAAGAATAAGAAATTTAGGAAATAAATATATATTAGCTTAGGAGAAATATATATTTTAACTAGTATGTTATTTTTTTATGTTTCTTTACTCTTGCTCTCCTTTCTTTTTTTTTCATTGTTTTATCTATTCCTTAAGAAATGTAAAAGTGTGAGATGGATCATATGGAAACATAGAGTTAAATTTTTAAATGTAATTAATTTTTGAGAAAATCTTAACCAGTAAGAATACTAGAATTTGGTGGGAGAAACAAATTAAAATAAGGACTGTAACAGGATCTATGATAAGGCAACCAGAATGATTGGATAGAAAAGAAATATTATATTGATGTAATTATTATTTTTAGGAATATTGGAAAAAATTATATATTTAATTGTTATCTATCAAAACAATAAGAATTGTATTAACTCAATGTTTGCAAAAGAGGATATTTTGGGAAAAGAGGAAATCAACTAAAACCATTATGTGGATTATAGATTATAGAAATCAATTGTTAATGATTGTTTTACAAATGTAACCCAGACAACATACTGTTCACCAATTATTGTGATTTATGTTTTTTTAAAAAATCAATAAAATATATAACAACAAAAAAAAAGAAACTAGAGACCTAACAGTCTGACGTCAATAGGAAAAGATAATCAAGCAACACATCAGTGAACACCCTGAGGCAAACAAATCATAACCAAAAGCCAACATGGGTTTGTCAAAAGCAGATCATGCCAGACAAATCTTATTGCATTCTTTGGCAAAGTGACAAAATTAGTGGATAAGAGGAATGCTATGGATATAATTTACGTGGACTTCAGTAAGCACTTGATAAAATAGACCACAACCTACTACTTGATAAGATAGAAAAATGTGGGTTAGATAGCATCACCACCAGATGGATTCATAACTGGCTGACCAACTGCACTCAACCTGTAATCCTCAATGGAACTGAATCTACATGGAGGGAAGTATGCAGTGAGGTTCTCCAAGACTCTGTTTTAGGCCCAGTACTCTTCAACATCTTCATCAATTCACCAGCCCATCATTCAACAGTGTCTTCCCAATATATTTGACCCATTTTGGGACTCAATTGTCAAACATAAATTAAATAGTTTGGGACTACCTGCAAAATGGTCATAGCTTTCCCAGCCTTAAAATGGTATGTGGGAATGACCTTGGGAGGCTGGGAAGAGACAAAGGTCTGATAAAAAAACTTAGAATCTGAAGGAGGAGGGGAGAGAAAGTGTCTCAGGAGACACACCCTCCCTAGTTTTTTTTTGGGGGGGTGTTAAAAATGAAGGAAGGGAGGGGTACTTTCAGCTCTGCAAGATTCTTTTAATGTAACCTTACAATAAAGATAGAACTAGTACTCTGTTTGGCTTCTTATCTGGATTGCAAGGCTAACAAAAGGTTGATGTCACAGCTTCACAAGTGGTGTGTGTGTGTGCGTGTGTGTGTGTGCGCGCGCGCACTGCCAAAGGATGCAAAGAAGGCATGGGGACCAGGCCAAAATTGAATATTATCTGATTTAAATTAGATTGCCCAAATACACTTGATGTAATGATCCCTTATGCATTTGATGCTTAGAAGGGAATAAAGTCCCCTTTTTATGCATGAAAAATTCTGATCTTGAGCCTGAAGTTGATCACCCCGACTCCTGAGAAGGGCTCCACCGATGTCCTTTGTCTTCTCAGTCTTGGTGTTTGGAGACCTGGCATGTCTCATGTTCCTTTAAGAGCTTGGGGAGTGGGAACTTATAAGGGAAAATATTCATATGTAATGGATAGTAACAAGGAGGAATGGTCTAGACCGGGGGTAGGCAACCTTGGCTCTTTTATGACTCGTGGACTTCAACTCCCAGAATTCCTGAGCCAGCTGGCTCAGGAATTCTGGGAGTTGAAGTCCACGAGTCATAAAAGAGCCAAGGTTGCCTACCTCTGGTCTAGAAGTTTGGTCAATCAGAAAACACATCCATGTTATCCAGGAAAACGTAATTGCTGGGAACAGACCTCGATTAATGATTGTTTGTCCCAAGTACCCAAATACCTATGTGTGATGGCAGCTCGCACTCTGAGGATAGGAGTTTGTCCTTTCCTAAAGATGCAACCTGTCTTCCCCTTTCCCCTCTAGTGTGGAGCAGAAGGTATAAAAACAGCGACATCCATACTCCACCTGACTGGGTGATGGATAGGCAAGTGTGGTTTACATTTTCATGTTTCTCATAGAGCAAGGAGAAGCATGAGCTGAAATCACAACTCATCCTGTCAAAGGTGTATAAAAACCACCCGTACATGAGCCAAGATCACTAGAACTCTGGTCTACCATTCCAGTTACACCTGTCAGGGAATAAAATCCACCTGCATACGTAACCAAATACTATATGCCACCTGTTCCAGAAATAACCAAGTGGTATGTCACACTCCAAAGGGAGTGAAGTATACCTCTAAAGGATGGGTGTATGCATATGTGGGAGGTAAGCAGCATGTCAAACAGCTGGCTTATAACCACACTATACTTGACCAAAGTCCAGAAATGTCTGTTTGTTTTGACACTTGTAAAGCAATAAATCAAGAACAGGAACAAGATGGCAACTATGGAATCTGTTGCGATTCCTTGGGTTTGGAAAGGTCTAATACTACTGAAAGTAAATATGTACATGACACCAGAGGTGATGGCCAAGCTCCCGGATCTTTTGGAGTCTCACCCAGTCAGTATGTCTATTGGTACACATCTAACATGAAGATGAAGAAAGGTTCCACTCTTGACCCTAATTCTGATCAAATTTGGTTTAATATGACTCAAGGTGTTTCTAGGACTGACTGTGCTCAAGGGACATGTACCCCTATTTGCCTACATTTCAGAGATCCACCCACAAAGTCTCAGCTTCTTGGAATAGGGATCTCAGGAAAAGGAAGAGACCCTTGTGGGATAATTATTATAAAAACTGTTCGTGTACAAGAGACACCTAAAACTTACCAAATTCATAGTGTCTTTTGGGAGACTATGAAGCAAAAGATTGAAATACCTCCAGTTACCAAAAATTTGTTCATTGATTTGGCAGAAAGAACTGGCACAGCCTTAAATGTAACAAGCTGTTATGTTTGTGGAGGAACCAATATTGGAGAGCAATGGCCTTGGGAAGCTAAAGAAATACCCACTGCCAATGTCTCTTCATAGAGTTTTCCATGGGAGGACTGGCAGAGACCAACACTATGGGTTTTGCAAATGCTGTAGTAGGAGAAAGGTGCTTTGTTTGAACAGTTGGCTCCCCATATCTTGCACTAATGGGAGAATTGGCCTGTGAATCTGGATGGTCATGCAACCACACCAAACCTACAAATTGTTCCTGGTGGTCTAACTAAAATTTGTCAAGTTCTAATCCTTTTAACTCATCAACACAGGAACTGTTGTACCAAATATGGAATGATCTTGGAAATCCTTCCCTTCCATGGATCGCACCTGACCATTGGTATTGGATTTGTGGATGAAGGGCATATACTCAGCTACCTTTAAACTGGACTGGAGCTTATATTTTGGGAACCATTAAACCCAGCTTCTTCTTGTTACTCCTTAAACAAAGAGAAAAACCTAGGGTCACAGTATATGATGAGCTGGGAAGAGCAAAAAGAGAAATACCTGGTGGTATAGGTGATTGGGAAAGAGATAAAAAGGGGCTTCCTGAAAGGATCATTCAGGTGTATGGTCCAGCAGTCTGGGCCAATGATGGTAGCTGGGGTTATCAAACCCCGATTTATATGTTAAATAGAATCATTAGGTTACAAGCAGTTTTGGAAATAATCTTTCCTTGGAGGATTAAATGGAGTATGCCGTATTTTTCTGGGTGTCACATCACATGTCCAAAATATTCTAACTTTCATTTTTTAATTGTTTTGATGATTTCCCTTGGCTTTCCCAGGCGGTTTATCACCTCCTCATTTCTGATCTTGTCAACCCAGCTTATACGTAACAGCTGCCTGTAAATCCACATTTCAAATGCTTCTAGTCTCTTCAGGTGGCCTTCTGTCAGAGACCAACTCTCTACTCCATAGAACAGGATAGAAAAAATATAACATCTGACAAGCCTGATTTTCAATCTTAGGCTTATGTCGTGACTGCAGAAGACCTTTTTCATTTTGAAGAATGCTGTTCAAGCTTTCTCTATCCTTGTCTTTACTTCAATGGTCATGTCCCAGCTTTCATGTAAATTAGAACTGAGGTGTGTGATCCTTTCAACTTTTTCTAATGATATTCCTTCCGAATTTATTGGTGGTAAATTAACTGGTTGTTTGCTGACGACCATGATCTTGGTTTTTGAGGTGTTAAGCTTCAAGCCGTATTTTTCAGATATTTCTGTGACTCTGTTGATGAGGAGCTGAAGGTCTTCATGCTTACTGGCAAGCAGAACTGTTATCGTCAGCATATCTTAGAAAAAGAAAAGACGTGAGAGAGAAAAAAAGGAGAAAAGAAATAAGAAAAATAAGAAAATAATATACTACTTAAAATATATATCCTTCTTGAACTAGTATACATTTATTTCCATTTTTTTTTGTTCTTTTTACCCATAATTAAACCTATGTTTAATCTTTAAATGTTCCATTTAATAAATCCAATCATCCAATAAATTTAAATAAAAATTGTAAACAGGATTTATGATGAGGCAACCAAGATGACCAGATAGAAAAGAAGCATGATATTGACGTGATTATTATTGGTAGAAATTTTAGAAAAATCTTTATATTTAATTGTTACTTATCAAATTAATAAGAATTGTATTAATTTAAGGTTGCAAAGAGAATATTATTGGAAGAAGAGAAAATCAAGCAAAGCTATTATGCGGATTTTGGAAGGTAGAAACTAACTGTTAGTGATTACTTTGTAAATATAAACCCAGACAACACGCTGTTTACCAAATATCAAGGTGTTTATATTAAAAAATCAATAAAAAAATTTGCCGCCCTTAATCTGCTGGCAAAAACTAACGCTCAAATGAGAACTGCTATTTACCAAAACCGTTTAGCTCTAGATTATCTTCTAGGCAAAGAAGGAGGAGTCTGAGGAAAATTTAACCTAACCAACTGCTGTATCCAGATCGATGATAATGGAAAGGCAATTGAAGAAATCACAGACCGTATGAGGAAACTTGCTCACGTACCTGTCCAAACCTGGGATGGAATTATGGATTCCGTTGGATGGTTTGGAGGAAAGTTTGGAGATTGGAAAAGGATTTTGTTCCTCATAGCTCTATCCTTTGGAGGGTTAATGTCATTACCTTGCTTGATACCTTTAATAAGATCAATAGTTGCTAGCACAATTTCTGGAATGACGGTTATAGCATCAGGAAAGCAAGATAAACCAGCTAAGGTCCTTACTCTGATGCCAGTACCTGAAGAATATACACTATTAGTCCAGCAATAGGAAGCATCCTATTGCCAAAAAAAGGGAGGAATGAAGAGATCAAAATATAATCTTTTATGAATAACCCAGCCATTGTTCATTCTTTCTTGTTTGCGCTCTGTACTTTGCTCGGAGATAACCTAAAATTATGCTGACCAAAAAGCTAAGCTGTAACTTTAAATGTGTTCTCCATTTGCTTGCAATATATCGTTCTCCCACTTTAGCTTGCTTTAGCTTGCTCAAGGATTCTGGGCTGCCTGCTAGCAACTGTATATTCGAAGGGAAAGCCTTGTAACAAGATACGATAAGATAAGATAACCTTTATTGTCATTTTTTTACTGTGGACAAAACGAACATACATCAAAAATGAAATTTAGTTGCCCGCTCTCAAAGTGAACACATACATGACACACACCTAAATATACTATATACAACATATACATACTATATACAACATATGTATAGACCTACACCCCTACATATACATCATATGAATATTAAAACTAACATGATAAAGAAAACAAGTATTCAAACGAAAAAGAAATCTTTTAGCCTGAGAAAATGTTTTAGCTATAAAAGGGGAAATTTTTATCTGTGTGTCTTTGTGTCTTTTCTCCTACTTGCTGTGTTGGGAGGAGGAGAACGGGACACTTGGCTTCTCTTTAATCATTTCCTTTTGCAGTAGCCTCATGTTCAGAGTCTCAATGGGATTTCTTATGATTCTGAGCTGGAAAAACCTTACACCAGCAACTGTTCTTTATATGTTTTAGCCTCCAGTTGGGTAAGGTTTCTAGGGGATGAAGTTGAGGCATTCCTCTGCTAGTATACCTGGAAACATGTTAGCATGGGCTTCTAACTGTACTCCAGAGCATCTACTGTCTACTGGTTGTCTTGGACTGCATATAAAATATATAATATATTTAATGTATATAAATAACAAGCTTCTTTTATTTTTAAACATTTTTTATTATCTTGTGGGCATTACAGGCTGTCCATGGCTGCATGTTGGACACACACGTGGAATGAGTGTAGGAGTGTAGGTTAATAGGTTGCAGACTCAACTGAGTTGCAGATTGCAACTGGAACAAACTAAACACTTTACTGAGGAGAACACCCAGTACAGAAAATAAAATGAATTTATATTACAGGCTTTTATAGCTGCATACGAGTGTAAATAAATCCCTTCAAACAATTCAGCAGGTTAAGTAACAGTATAAAGCATGGCATGGCATTTTTCTGTTGCATTGAGAAAGAGAAACACGTGGCCTTAAGTGGTATTTGCACACCCCAAATCTTTATTTTGCCTCTACTGTCTCTCTTCCCAGTTACCACCACCCTGCTGACTTCCCTCCAAGGTCATGGGTGAGAGTCTAACAGATTTTATACAGCTTTAGGTTGCCCTTGGAAGAAGAGGAGAAACATTTGTTCACCTGTCTCATTCATGGATTGGGGAGGAGATAAGAGTGACATTATTGGGACACAGAAGCAAATGTTATGGCATGTTTGTGCTTTGCTATGAACAAAGGACCTCCATCATACTTCAGCATTGGCAATTGGACAGTGATCAACACACCCAGAAGTGGCAGCTGAGTTAGGAAGTGCAGTGCAGAGCAAATAGCACATAAAACTTTGCCTTTTAATATTTCGCTGATATTTAACTGTCACAGTTTCGCTGTCAAATAACAAGGCTAGCTTTGCTGTCAGCCCACTAGAGATACTTCTCTTTCTTCTAAATCAGGGGCATGAAACTGTGGACAGACCAAGTGCCACATTTGGCCTTTGAGGAACACATGGAGAGCCATGTTATCAAAATGAGAGGGGACAGAGTAAGAACTAGTCGTTGTTAATGAAATCTGTAATATATTTTATCATAAACGTTATTATTATAGACAGCTAGAATTTGATTAACTCTTTAATAACATTGTATTTATGTATGTATGTATGTATGTATGTATCACATTTTTATACCAACCATTTTACCCAGGTGACTCTGGGTGATTTCCAACACCATAAAACCATATTAATACATGAATAAAAGCACAGATTAAAAACAGAATTAAAAGTAGGTGAAAACTTATAAATAAAAATTAAAAAAACAACTTTAAAAACTCAAAAGGCTAGGAGGTTAGCAAGGCAGCAGGAATGTCCCCAGACTACCAACCATCCCCAGGGCTGCATCATACTTTTAAACCCTCATGCTAATTCACAAAGCCAGGTCTTAAACTCTTCAGGAAAACTAGAAGGGTGGGGGCTTGCCTTGCCTCTGAGGGTGTAAGACAGGGGTCTTCAAACTTGGCAACTTTAAGACTTGTGGACTTCAACTCCCAGAATTCCTCAGCCAGGAGTTGAAGTCCACAAGTCTTAAAGTTGCCAAGTTTGAAGACCCCTGGTGTAAGATGTTCCATAGGGTGGGGCGGCAGCTGAAAAGGCTCTCCTAGATCTTGCCAGTCAAAACTCCTTGACTGATGGGATACGCAGCTTGACTAGGTGGGATGGCTCAATATAATTGGGACGAGACGGTTCCTCAAGTATCCTGGTCCCATGCCACATCAAATTTAATCAGCACCATGACCTGTAATTTCTCCCTATGTATTTCATGATACCCTATTTTACTTAACTTTACTTTACTTTACTTACCATGGTTTTCCCAGTTGCAATATATGGCTGTGAAAGTTGGACCATAAGAAAGGCTGAGCGCCAAAGAATTGAGGCCTTTGAACTATGGTGCTGGAGAAGACTCCTGCGAGTCCCTTGGACTGCAAGGTGTTCAAAACGGCCAGTCCTAGAAGAGATCAACCCCGACTGCTCTTTAGAAGGCCAGATCCTGAAGTTGAAACTCAAATACTTTGGCCACCTAATGAGAAGGAAGGACTCACTGGAGAAGAGCCTAATGCTGGGAAAGATTGAGGGCAATAGAAGAAGGGGACGACAGAGAATGAGGTGGCTGGATGGAGTCACTGAAGCAGTAGGCGTGAGCTTAAATGGACTCCAGAAGATGGTAGAGGACAGGAAGGCCTGGAGGAACATTGTCCATGGGGTCGCGATGGGTCGGACACGACCTCGCAACTAACAACAACAACAAAGTTTACTTAAATATTAACATTCAGCAACAGGAGGAGGTATAATGATGGCAATGAATGATGGCTGATATACGTGTGCCAGGATAATGTTGCAGGATCCAATCTGGGTCGGTCACCAGAACCAGAGGTTTAATCTTCCAAACTCCAGCAGAGAGAAGTTCCCTCGGGATGGGCTCCAGCATGAGTCCATAAGCTTGGAAGTCTAAACCTCTGGTACCAGTGACTGACCCAGATTGGATCCTGCGATGATGGCAATGCCCAAGGCACTGCATCCTGGTTACAGACCCAGTTCCAAAGTGGTATCTTTCTGCCCTCATCTAAAGGCCTTCTACATCATTCATCTTCCTCTTCCTCCATAGGACTCTGTGGGCAACTTTATTCAGAAAGGGACAACTCTTAACTCTTTTGTCAGGTTCCTGGTTATCATCTACCAATTCCTCATTCAAAACCATCCCATTAACTCATCTAGATTAGCTGAGAAGACACACAAAACAAAGCAGGCAGTCCTCGACTTACAACAGTTCATTTAGTGACTGTTCTAAGTTACGACAGCACTGAAAAAAGTGACCTATGACTCTTTCTCACACTTATGACCGTTGCAGCATCCCCCATGATCATGTGATCAAAATCCAGACACTTGGCAACTGACTCATATTTATGACGGTTGCTGTCTCCCAGGGTCATGGGATCCCCTTTCGTGGCCTTCTGACACGGAAAGTCAATGGGGAAGCCAGGCTCATTTAACTACCGCGTTACTAACGTAGCAACTGCAGTGATTCGTTTAACAACTGTGGCAAGGAAAGTTGCAAAATGGGGCAAAACTCACTTAACAAATGTCTCACTTAGCAACAGAAATGTTGGGCTCAGTTGTGGCCGTAAGTCGAGGACTACCTGTATTAAAAGCAAAGGAGATCTGCAACTGTTGCTTACTCCTTTCATCTCAAGGGTGCTCAGTCCTCCAATCAATCCAGGGGTCCCTCAACCGCCGGTCCGTGGACCAGCATCCGGCAGCGGCATGCCAGAAGCCGGGCCACGCAAACAAGCGAAGCGCCATCCGTGGGATGCAGGCAGCAGCACGCGAAGCCACGCCCCCTCCAGTCCGCTGAAAAACCTTTCCCCTCAGAACTGGTCCCTGGTGCCCAAAAGGTTGGGGGCCATTGTTCTAATCAGAAAATGCCTCCACCCCCGCCCAGAAATTCAGTCCTATCCATCTCTCTCCCTTTGACACACACACACACACACACACACACACACACACGCACACTCTCACGCATGCAGCAGGCTAAGTTTATCTTTCTCCTAACAGCTGGGAGGTCTCTTGTTACGTTGGCATCCCACTAGAGGAACAATGGGTGGGAGGTAGAGAGCCTGGACTTCTATTCTTTGCTTTGCCGCTGATGCCAATTCTCTTTCCTGCAGGGGCCTCTGAATATAAGCTTTCAACCCACAGCAGGGCAGTGATATAACAGGCAAGAATATTGCTAAAGAAAGCAAACTGCCTCACAGAAAGACTGTTCTCTTTTTTCTCCCTCTGCATCCTAGCCAGGATTAGGCCTCAGTGTCCAATTTCAGACATCGCTAGAGCCAACACACCAAGACACTAATAATATGCTAAAAGCTGTTTATGCAGTTTGCCCTCGAATTCTAGTCTTTGGCCCTAACCCTAACCCTAAGCCTAACCCTAACCATTCATTTAGTGATCATTCAAAATTACAACAGCACTGAAAAAACTGATTTACAATCAGTCATTGCATCCTCACGGTCACATAATCAAAATTTGGGCATTTGGCAACCGGCATGTATTTATCCCTGGGTCGTGTCCAGTTAATATATATCAGTAACTTTAGTATGTGACATGTAACATTTCATAGCATCCCGTCATAGTCTTAGCATGATCTTGTTAATGCTCATCATCATATTCAAGAGGTGAGTTTCTCACATTATAATGAGTTTGAAAGTTACTAAAATTCAGGTCTATGTGTGATAATCCTTGTTCTTGGCAGGTTTGAATCAGTTTTATCAGACTCTACATTCCTCATGGAGAGCTTGCTTTGTTACTTCAAAGAACTAGAAACATTCATCAAAGAAACTTCTAGTTACTGAAAATATTAATCAGACAGCCCACATATACACACCGCTGCTGCCGCCATCATAATGATGTTCCAAGGAGAAGGGGCCATCACCGAAAAGGGCCTTTCTGTGGTCCCACCAGATGTTCATACCTACTGGATGTCATGTGATCACCATTCACAACTTTCCCAGCAATTTCTGACAAGCAAAGTCAATGGGAGAAGCCAGGTTCGCGTAATGACTGTGTGGATTCCCTCAACAATTGCGGCTTAACAACTGTGGCAAAAAAAGGATGCAAAAATTAAGCATGACTCCCTTAACAACTTGTTACTTTATATCTGGGGGGAGGGAATCTAGTTTTGGGTTCAACTATGTAGTGCCGATACTTTGTTTCCTAAATAAAATGTTCTTTAAGGAAGAATTCTTGCCTTGAAGTTCTTTAATGGGTTTCATCTATCGGAACCATGACATTGTGTCCATTACCAAGCATCTGAATTTTGATCACTGCACTAGTTGTAAGTGCGAACAAGTGCCATTGTAACTGTTGTAAATTGAGGATTACCTGTTTCTTCCTCTATGGTGGTTTCCAGATGTGTTGAGATCACAACTCCCAGAATTCCCAGCAACACTGACATATCTAGAAACATGTCAACCTAGAAATAAGGAGAAATTTTCTGAGAGTGAGATCAATCAACCAATGGAACAGCTTGCCTTCAGAAGTTGTGGGAGCTTCATCGCTGGAGGCTTTCAAGAAGAGACTGGACTGTCGTCTGTCAGAAATGGTGTAGGGTCTCCTGCTTGGGCGGGGGTTGGACTAGATGACCTACAAGATCCCTTCCAACTCTGTTATTCTGTTCTGTTCTGTTCTGTTCTGTTCCGTTCCAGTCCGTTCCGGTCCGTTCCACTCCTCTAGACCATTGCAAAATGAACTTCCCCCCCCCTTCAAATTAGCCTTGGAAGCCATATGTAATCTATAATCATCATAAATCAATTGTTTATATATAGTCCTTATTGAAAGTTTTAAAGAAGAAGATAAAAACCTCCACACACTTATATAAAGTAGAGAAAAAGAAAGAAAAAGAAAGAAAGCAAAAATTTGAGGTCGTAACTGTATAGGTAGTCCTCAACGTATGACCACAATTGAGCCCAAAATTTATGTTGCTACATGAGGAATTTGTTAAGCGAGTTTTGTCCCATTTCACGACTTTTCCGGCCACAGTTGTTAAGTGAATCACTGCAGTTGTTAAATTAGCAACACGGCCGTTATGCGAAACTCGTTTCCCCATTGATTTTGCTTGTCAGAAGATCGCAAAAGGTGATCACGGGACCCCGGAACACTGCAACCGTCATAAATGTGAGTCAGTTGTCAAGCCTCCAAATGTAAATCACGTGACCATGGGGATGCTGCAATGGTCATAAGGGTGAAAAATGGTCATAAGTCGCTTTTTTTCAGTGCCATTGTAACTTCGAGCAGTCATTGGGTGAACTCTTGTAAATCGTGGGACTACCTACATTTTGTATTTAATTGCCCTAAAAAAAGTTGGAAGTCGTTGCTTTTTTTTTTTTGCTTAACCTGCCCACCTTTCCCTTCCTCTTCACCTTCCCCTATTATTTTATTATCTTTTTTATTTTATTTTTTTATAACAAACATCAGTGAAAACATGAAAAGAAAAAGAAAAAGTAGAACTATTAAAACTAGAACCCTACTAAGAACTCAACCTTATTTCTTGCTTAAACAATATGTGGTAAAGGAGAAGTCGAAGACATCTCACATGTTTTATTGTACTGTGAATTATACCGAGTTTATAGGTCAGCATATATTCTTCCCTTATTAGAGAGATTGCCAGGGAGGGCAGACAATTTTTATGTAGGCTTTCTCCTCCAGGATTCAAACCTTTCTATCACGCATGCAGTGGCAAAATACTGTGTTGCAGCAATGTCCACCAGAAAAAAATTGGTTACAGATTTATAGCCGTCAACCTGTGCCAATTTTTTGGAGATATCTCTAATAATTTTGGGAACATTACATCTACTCACACACTTATTGGCTTTCCACTCACGTAAACTAGGGAGTGACCCTAACGTTTTGAGAACATGTATTTTTTTTAACAGGGATGTTATTATTTATTATTAATGTCAGTACTATTTTTATTTTATTTTTGTCTTAATATATTGTAAAAAGTGATGTCTATTGCTGGTCTATGACCGTAATAAAGTTATTATTATTATTATTATTGCTTAAACAGGGGATTAGCCATGGGTAGAAAAATGTGGTAGATATATATCCATGTTTAAAAGTAGCAGAGCTTCGGATGTTGGAGCATTTGAAAAGGGTTTCCAACAGAGGTGCAGGAGAAGACAACGAAAACCCACCCTGCCTGCTTCCAAGCGGAACAATCTCAGTTTTCAGGAGCTTCTTTTGTTCCTTTACCATCCTGCACATTCCGTCCCGGGAATGCAGGGATCAACCTCACACCCGTTGTCATTTTCCTCTCAACAAATCACAGCATCCCACACAAGGGGTGTGGGGCCACTGGGGAGGAAGAGAGAGAGGTATCTGGTTACCTCATTATAAGGGCTCCCAATCTGCCATGCTACCCCTGCTCCTGGAGAAGCCAGTGCTTGCTCAAATAGCCAGCGAGATCTTTGACCTTTCTGCTTCCAGGTGAGGATGGGCGGCGGGGGAAACCAGCATGTGGGGACCTAGCAATGCCTCTGGGTGTCTGTGTGGGGTGACATTTGATCTGCATGCTTGGGGTGCAGGAACCTCTACCTCACTGGAAGGAACAGATGCTGGGATGGTTTGGGAAGTTGTACCTTTGGACTTGAAAAAGACAATATGGGTCTTTATAAGAAGCTCAAGACATTGCCTTAGGCTACCTTGGACCCCTTCCTTCCTTCCTTCCTTCCTTCCTTCCTTCCTTCCTTCCTTCCTTCCTTCCTTCCTTCCTTCCTTCCTTCCTTCCTTCCTTCCAGATTTAAGTAGCACCCAGCTGCAGTCTCCATTCCTTCTCCAACAGGTAGCTACTTGGCTGCTCTGCGGTGGGAATGGCCCTCTAGCTGAATTTGATTTTAGTGTTCAGTTCTGTCTCTTCTACTCTTCTAATCTGGATTTTCTGCCATTACTCAACTAAGTGTGTAGAATGTTTACAATGCAGAATCTAGGAAACAGAATGACCAGGCACAGACGTTCACCTTTATTTTTTTACCTCTGCCCTTCTAATGTGTACTTATTATGTAAGACGATTAACAGCCGTTACAGGAAGTGCACATTTAATTAAGAAGGGAGTGAAAGATGATTGTGTTATTTGGTTTAAACGTAGAATCTAACAATATAGGGAACGAAACAGAGAAAATAACTGAGTTAGCAGAACTCTAGGGAAACCACCTACCATAAAGTCAAAGAGGAAAATCTTAATAACCTCTTATTAAATTATTAAAATGAAGTGACAAAACACTGGGGCAGCAGGAAAACAATGCTTGGCACCTGGTGTATATTTCTAAGGGGTATTTTCCATTACATGTTTCCAAGGAATGTGCCACTGAAAAAGCCTTTTCATCATTAACTCACTCAAATGTGAAGGCAAGAACTAAGAACACAAACTAGAACTAAGGAGAAATTTCCTGACACAACAATTAATCAATGGAATGACTTGCCTCTAGAAATTGTAGGTGCTCCAACACTGGAGGTTTTTAAGAAGGGATTGTACAACCATTTATCTGAAATGGTATAGAGTTCCCTACTTGAGCAGCGGGGTTGGACTAGAAGACCTCCAAGGTACCTTCCAACTGTTATTCTGTTAAGTAGGCAGAGAAAGACTGTGCATCTAGAGTGAGCCTTTGAAAAAAAATACTGTAGGTGAAGAGATGACCTTTTAGAAGGGATTATGCGCTATCAAGTTGTTGCCGACTCTTAAACACCAGATAAAATTTCTCCACGATTTAGAACTGGAATGTCCAACTTTGGCAACTTTCGGACTTGGGGACTTCAGCTCCCAGAATTCTTCAGCCAGCATGATTGAATACCCCTGATTTAGAAAAAGAGGTCCCTCAAATGTATAGGCGCAATGGCAAGCTTGGAATGTGGCAAGCATGTTATGGGCACTCCCAACATGGCTGGCATGAGAGCTGGACAATCCTAAGAAGCTTTACCAGAGGTCAACTGGTAAAGGTGTTGTTCTCCAGCTTTTTAGCGTCCAGCCTCACAAAGCTGGGCAAGATCAAGGAAGAAAGAGTAATGCAGATTTCAGGAATGGATTTTCCATACTCATCTGGGACCAGTTTGAGGAATTTCCCAACCTCATTTATAGGGAGTTCATCAAGACTTGAGTTTCTATCAATGACTTGACATGCTTCTTCCAGACTCCACGCTCCCAAAGGACCTGCCTTCAGTCTCCCATTTTTCCTCTCTCCCTTCTATTGCTTTCACAGCCTCCCCACAGTGTCTCAGCCTGAGATATTTTCCATTATCTCATTTTTTTTTCCTGAGCAAATGGTCTACTTCCACAGGAATGCAACCAACCATCATTTGGTTCCCCCTCCCCCCCAAATTCCTCTGGGGTCTTCCTGAGATCCAAAGGCATTATCTGAAAAACAGATTAAACTTGAGTCTGGTGCTTCAGCTTCCTTCCTTCCTTCCTTCCTTCCTTCCTTCCTTCCTTCCTTCCTTCCTTCCTTCCGCTAGATGTCTCTGTAAATAATAATACCAAGTAGGGTAGTGACTGTGGTACCTCCTAGATTAGAGCATTATGACTGGACATGCTGGAGCACATGGTTGTCCAACTGCAGACCTGGGCTTTAAATACACAAGGATTTAGAAGTTAAAACCAGTGCTTGGATCAGACCCAGAAACAAATGAAGAGCCAGTAAAAAACAGAAAAATCCTATCATCATATACCTGCAGTTCCTGAGTTCATTTTGCCTAGTGCATTAACTGCAACAGCTAGCCTTCAAAGATTCAGCTTTTTGTATAATGTATCACAGCAATCCCAAAATTCCTTTTGGCTGAGCCTGGAGTCAAATGTGCAGCCTCCACATTTGCTGCAGGTGCTTTTCCATTCAATGACAGTCCAGGTCAGTTAAAATGCCTAATATAGTTCACAGCTGAACCTCCTTCTCAAATTCCACCCAAAATCCTAAGATTCCTATCTCCCCCACAAAGCTTGTTAGGAATTATGTTCCAAACTTAATTTCTTTGCCTCTTGATTTTCTTTCATTAATGCCCTGGGGACAATCAAACTGAATAATGAAAGACTAAAGTCATTCTGAATATGTACAGAGAAATATCCATGCACAGAAATTAGACACTCTTTGCAGCACAGCTTTTTGTTTTTTCAAAGTGCAGGATCATTGAAATACATACAGACATTTTGAACAATAGTAGGATAATTTCAGAGATTTGTGCTTCATATATAACTTTTTTCTCTGTGCATTTGCCCCATACATACACACACAAACACACACACACAATACATGAAAATGAATTCAACATCACATAAATGATCGAAGAATGAATGTATGCAACATAAGTTCCCACAAGACACAAAAGGTTAATTGTGGGGTTTTTTATTAGGTTTCAATATGATCGTTCCATTTTTAGCGGAGTTTTCCCTGTTGTTTGAACCCAGTCGTGAAGTTTTGGAGATTAGGTCACTGTGCATGGGGACTGATTTAAAGTCACTGATTTTTCTCATAAGAACTGAAGCATTCCCTAGGCCCACTTTGGTGAGATGGGCAGTGTACAAATGTGAGAAATAAATAAATACATCCCTCAATTTTCATATTTGAAGTGTTGAGTGGTCTTAGCATCAGGCTCATCTCCACATATTGATGAAAAGTGTCTGTCTACTTAAAGGCCAATAAGGATCATTCCGAGCTCAGAATGTATTCTCCATACCATCCATGGTTGATTGAACTTTGGCTTTATTGAATTATCCCACTTGCTTAATTTCTCATCACACAATAAACCATAACTTAAGCCTATTGACTGGATTTGACTATAGGCTGAAGCAAAAGCTTACTAATTAGACATCTTGAACAATCTTCTGCCAATGTTAGCCACAGAACTGTAGGACCTAATAGTTGCTATGTGACAGTGGAGATGCTTGTGACCCCAAAGTCCTCTCCATTGCAAGAGGGGAAGTAGCTAGCCTTTCTCAGCATTAATATGATGGCATTGTCGAGATAATAGCTGGATTCTCATATATCACTAAGCCAAGTTGTGGTTGATTGATTTGCAGGCAGTAATGCAATATATTAAGGCAGACATTGTATGGCTTGACCTTCTGTGCAGATCTTCCTTTTAAGGTTTCTATGAATCATGATTTTAAAAACAGAAAGTAAATCTGAATGTGATGTATGAAATACTTTGCTCAAAAGTATGCAGCAAAATGAATTCATGGATTGAAAGCCTATCACACTTGGAAATTAGGGAAGTGATGAAAGCACCATCACAAGGAAATAGCAGGGGGGAAGGAATCAATGGGCCATGTTTCTTCTGTAGTTAGGCAAAAGAGAGAAAGACCTCTAGATCATGGTTTTCATACTGTTTCAGACTGTTGGTTAAAAAAGAGAGAGGTGAAGTCATAGTAGAAGATTGGCTGTGTTTGAGTGAATTCATTGTTGTTATTTTGCCCTTTGTTTCTCACTGAACCCCATCAAGTTCTTGTAGAACCCTACTCTAGATAAGGATGCAAACCTATGCATTTACAGGAAAAGATGGCCATTGAATTCAGTAGGATTTAATTCTCAGAAGCCAAATTCAGCATTGCAGTGTACCTGAATTAGGTTTAAGAGTTGAATTGGATGCCTTCTATTCCCTGAATTGTATAGACACTATAAAGTAGAATCAAATTCTCTTAGTTTTTGGCTAACTTTGTCCGAAAGGAAATCAGCAGGAGAGAGAATTGCTTACATTTATGCATTATGACAATCCAACATATATTTGGATTGTCAGTTCCTTTGCCAGACAAGTAAATAATAATTCAGAGTCCCCACCCCACCCTTAAGTTCAGGAAGAAAATGTATTTAACACTGCATCAAAGAAATGTGACATGATTTTTCAAGGATCCATTTAAGCCCTTACAACTCTACGATTCTATTACTATTTTAAGAAAAGCCTCCATTACATAGTTCAACTCACTTGGCAAGCTATTGAACCCCATCTTAGGGGTCGACTAAACAGTAGCAGGAGACAATGCTTCTGGATTGGCAAGTTGTACAGATGCCACCCCAGCATGGTCAAAGTTATTTAAAGATCTAGCAGAGAGGAAGCAGATTCAAACTGGAAACTGAGAAACAATAGCAGTTCCAAAGTATGTCTGACCTTTTACAACAGCTGCTCCCAATGAGAGCACAAAATGCCCCGCCCACTTTGGTTGTGTCAAATGAAGTCCAAAAAGGTGTGTGAGAAGTGTGGAGAAAGGTGGCCCCAGCTGCTCTTTTGCACAAATCCAAAATCTAGAGGCACTGAGTGAACTTTGCTCAATAGTAGGGCAGATCAGAGTTTGAAGGATGAAGGGACATAGAAGTTTGAGTGGTGGCAAATACAAACCATCACTAAACTGTCAAAAGACAAATAAGGATAACTTATGACATTTCCTGTGTGAATCCTATCTGGGACAACTCTTGTAAGTTTCAGTCCCTGATCAATTATAAAGCTTTTGGATTCATCTTGGACCTTCATCCTTTTTTTGGTTTCCACAATTGTAGCTTAATATAAGACAGGCTCAGTACCTCCACGACAAACTAAGATAAAAAGTAAATTGGGAGGGGGGGAACTTGGAGAGTAGATGATTTCTATTCTCACCCCCAGTTCAATCCTAAATGGATCTTCTTCAAGGAGACCTGGGACACTACAGAAGGGTAGCCAACCAGCAATTTTTCAATTCAGTACCATTTAAAAAAAAAGCCTATTGAGACTAGTTTAACTTTAATTTTATTTATATATAACCAATTGGAAAAAGGACAACTTAACCATCTAAATGTTTTCCCTAGGGCTTAAATGTCCAACATTGGTCCTTTAGTTAGTAGATCTTCCAATATTTCATTCTATTTTCTTACTCTGTGTTGTATTTTGTCCAGCTCCTTAAAGACAACTTTTGTCTTTTTTTAGATGAGGAAATTATATATTGGCTAAATGTTTTCTATTATTTTCATTTTCTTGGCTAATAATTATTGACTGTAATTGGGGACATCCGAGGAGGAGGGTCAAAGAAAGGAAAGATGCAGCAGCTACCAGTATCCATTTGAAGTCCTGTCATATTTGTATTGTATTGATTTTTTGCCCTGGCCCCAAGACCTAACTGGAACACTGAAATGGTAAATTCATTCTTCTACTACATTCAGCCCCTACTATACTCAGTCGAAATTTCTTTTGGATGACCCTGCTGCCAAACCCAAAGATTTATGACCCAAAATTTACATAAGTTGTTAATCATTTGCCTAGGTCAGGGGTCTTCAAACTTGGCCCTTTTATGACTTGTGGACTTCAACTCCCAGAATTCCACAAGTCATAAAAGGGCCATGTTTGAAGACCCCTGGCCTTGGCTATTAAGCTAAATGAGGACCAGCTATTTGTGGCTCCATGCTAGATTTTGAAAATCTAGCTGGAGTGGTTAGTTTATGATGGGAACCCAGACAATTAAGTCACTAAACTGTAGCCCAGTAAACCATGGATGGGATGTGTTGTGTCAACATTGCCAAAGCACTCAGATAAGTCAATGGTTTTATATCTTTCCTGGATAATCATAGCAAATTCAGGCCCTCCTAGTAAAATGTATGTATTCTAAATCTTTTTCTATTTTTTTTTATATTGCTAAAAGTTTTGATATTGTTCAGAAGCTGCTAACTCTAGTACAATAAATACAGTGTCTATTCTCTGGGTAGAGTTGTTACATATTATATTGCTATATTATAGAGACACTATATTTTATTTAAAACTTTGTTACGGAGTCATTGCTGTCTAAGATAATTGAATCACACAGACTGGGATGAATTCTCAATATATTTACACTTGGGATACAATTTACATTACAGTACATACTTCTTTATTCCAATATTAGCTACATTTGTTTGCAATAATTATTTGGTAAAAAGTTTCTTTATGTATATTTTCTTTCTGGTATAAAAAGTGATATTCTTTGCAAGAATGATTTGAAGGCCTCGTTGCGTGCTTTCGACTTTGCAAAAAACCAGCAGCTCTCTGTCATTATAGCAACACATGTAAAAAATGCAGATATGTTGCACTTCCGTGAGATCCAAATCACTTATTCCAAAGGATTTTCCAAGTATCCACAGGCCTAGGATATAAACTCTTGTCTTGCATTTCCTTGGCTGCAAGATGAAAACCAAATAGAATAGAGATTTTGCCTGTTTATAAAGATAGGCTATTTGTTGGAAGGCGGCCAAGAAAATTAAGCCAGGTTGATAAGCCCTTGAATCTGTGTAATTCTGCTAAGTAAGCTAAGAGGAACATTTGCACTACATAGCCACCATAGTCTAGTTATTAGGAAGAAATCAGGTTCAAAGCTCAACATTGGCCACATTACTTGCTGGCTAGGTTTGAGCCAATTCCTATTTTTCTGTCTAATCTACCTCAAACATTTGCTGGCAGGGTAAAAGGGGAAAGCAGAGTGAGCAGTTAAATGGTACCTCAGTTATCAAAACAGATATTGTTTGAAATAGAAATATGCTAGGCAATACATTCATTTCTATCACAAAAATTCTCTCCGATAATAACAACTCTGCTCAGAATCTGCTCTTGAAATGTAATCTTTAATGCAACAAAGAGGAAGCTATTAAGTACAATATCAATAGAATTCTCATTCAGTTTAAATAAAATATGCTATTTTTGTTCTGGGCCCTTCCTCGTTTTGACCTTTAGCCTCCAACCTGCAACTGTACTAAAAAAGCTCAATGTGGCCCCAGGTCCTAAAAGGGTTGTGTGCCCTTGCTGTAAAGAAAGGGCAAGATATAAATGAAGATAGAGGCAATGGAAGCCTCGTGTGAAAAAAATAACCCCATTCAGTAAAAAGAAAGATGGAGTTACATTCCCAGATTCTCTCCTATGAAGCATCCAATTCTATTCTAATAGCCAACAAAACCTGGTTTCCTCCAGATATACTGGTCTCCTCTTCCCACAAATCTTATGCTCATGTTACAGAATAACAGAGTTGGAAGGGACCTTGGAGGTCTACTAGTCCGACCCCCTGCTCAGGCAGGAAACCCTATACCATCTCGGACAAATGGTTGTCCAATCTCTTCTTTAAAACTTCCAGTGTTGGAGCATTCACAACTTCTGGAGGCAAGTTGTTCCACTGATTAATTGTTCTAACTGTCAGGAAAATTCTCCTTAGTTCTAGGTTGCTTCTCTCCTTGACTAGTTTCCATCCATTACTTCTTGTCCTGCCCTCAGGCGCCTTGGAGAATAGCTTCACTCCCTCTTCTTTGGGGCAGCCCCTGAGATATTGGAACCCTGCTATCAAGTCCCCCCTCGTCCTTCTCTTCATTAAACTAGACATACCCAATTCCAGCAACCATTCCTTATATGTTTTAACCTCCAGCCCCCTAATCATCTTTGTTCCTCTTCTCTAGGTTGGCTAGGTTCCTTCATTGGAAAGGACTTGTACTCCCTTTTGAGCAAGCTCAGCAAGGGGAGACATTAAAAATAGATTGAGATGGAAACTATTATCTTCCCTAACCTTGTTCCTACATACACAGCCTGCTGTCTTTGATCACAGTCCTTCTTTGTCTGGTTACTGGCTCTGACTACAATCCATACCATAAAAGGCCAAAGGATTCCACATGGATTTAGAATGAGCTCTCAGTCAGAGCCTAGAGCAACAGGCACTGGCCTGGGGGGTGGGGGGGCGGTTAAGCATGCCATTATTAACTATTTCATTATTGCTGTGATTAAATCTGCTTTAAACCAAGACAATGTGCTTAAAGTGAACATAATAGCAATGCTAAAAATAGAGATGACTGTGATTATTATAATTATGGCAATGAAAGTGGTTTATTAATAGCCTTTCCATGGACATTTGTCAGAGCTAATATCTGAGATTTAATTCCACAATCTTTCTTACCTGCAAAGAAACAAACAAACAAAAAAAAACATTTGGCTTATCTATTTCTTTCTAGATAAAACCTAATAACTTCCACCATGTCTGATGAAGAAGTTGAATATGAGGAGTAAGTAGATCAACATCCAATCCCAAATGTATAATTAAATATGTACAAGGTTTGGGGCATTTTCAAGGACTCCCATATAAATTCTCCTTCTGTGATTTATTAATGACACTCTCTGATGGGATTATTATTGGATTTGGGGATTTTGAGAAGAATTGGGGCATTTGCTTAGTTTACATAAGATTCTCCTTCAGAATCAATAATGAGATTTGTAATTTAAAGTGTGCTGACTTGAAACTGCAGCTTTAAACTTTGAAATACGCATTTGTTAGTGTTTCAGGTTGATGAATTGCAAATAGATTGTTGATTTGTCCAAAAACACGTGAAGTAGATACAAAAGCCGAAAAGTTTATTTAATGAAATGGCCTTGAAATCAGCTTTCCTTATTTGTTTTTCCCCAGCATATATACCCAGCAAACGTTTTTATAGAATTAAACAAAATTACTTTTTGTTTAAGTAAATTAATTAAGTAAATTAAACAAATTACTTATCTCCCAAAGCAGGGAAATGTAAGAAAAGAAAAAATAATCGTTCCCATTTTCTTTACCTCCCTTCCCAAACATTCACCTTCATTTCGTTTGGCTTCCTATCTATATTCATCTTATTCTGGGGAGCATTGCTAGACGCTGTGCATAGAAGAGAAATATATAGGGCAAGCAGGACTCAACAATTGAACTACAGGGTAGTCCGAGACTTATGACTACAATCGGGACCAGAATTTCTGTTGCTAAGCAGAGCTATTGTTAAGCGAATTGTGCCTACATTTACGATTTTTGCCACAGTTGTTAAGCAAATCACTGCAGTTTTTAAGTTAACCGTCCAGTCATTAAGCTAATCCAGTTTCCTCCATTGACTTTGCTTGGAAATTTGGCTGGGAAGTTTGAAAAGGGCAATCGTGCGATCCCAGGACACTGCAGCTGTTATAAATATACGCTGGTTGCCAAGTGCCTGAATTGTGATCGTGTGGTGGTAGGGATGCTGCAATGGTTGTAAGTGTGAGGACCAGCCATTAGTTACTTTTTTCAATCCTGTTGTAATGTGTTGCACAGAGACCCACATCTGAGCCTTCCCGTGTCTCCAACCAACCTGGAGGACTTCTCTGAAAGGATTAGGAGTTTTAAAACTCTCCACTCTTTACAAAATTGCATTCATAACCTAATTGAGAGGAACTCATACCTATTAAACTAGTTTCATATCTATTTCTGTTGATGAGCCCTAGAGGAGCTGTGGTTAAAGTGCAGCATTGCAGGTAAACTCTGCCCACAGCCTGGAGTTCGATCCTGACAGGGCTCAAGGTTGACTCAGCCTTCCATCCTTCGGAGGTCGGTGAAATGAAGACCCAGATAGTTGGGGGCAATATGCAAACAATGCTTCTACATTGTAAATCACCCAGAGAGTGCTATAAAGCGCTATGGGGCAGTATATAAGCCTAAATGCTATTGTTGTGCTAAGGCTATTTCAACATTTTTTAGTTATCTACAGTCAATGTGCCTACAGTTTTATAAATGAAGGATTTACTCATATTTATCTTACTTTCTCTCATTCTCTTTGTCTCTTTCTCTGCCAACTGTGATTTCTACTTCCCAGGGAGCAGCAGGAAGGTAAGAAATTTCTGATCCACCCATTATCACTCCCTCAATGCTAGAAGTAGTTTTTCAGTTTCTTTCTATTTTTTTTTTTTAAAAAAGCATAGTTGTAATAACAGTCTGTTTTTCCTCTGGTTTTCTTAAAGGTATAGCAAGTATCAGAAAGCTGTCATTGTTATTAATTTAGAGTAATGAATATCCACATGAAGACCAATGGCCCAGTTTACTTCCCTCCTTTCATCATGAAATCCAGCCTTAATATCTCCTTGTTTATTTTCCTCGTGGAATTTTTGTCTGTCGCTACATAACAATGTCCTTTGAGAGAAAAGCTTCAGAGTGCTGGCGTCTTAATGGAGTTGGCTGGCCTTAATAAATCCAATACATAAATAAAAATAAAGCGAAACTCTTGCTGATTTGTAGGCATCCATGACAATATTGCTTTTTTTTCTTTCTACCCCTTTAAAATTTAAATCATTCTTGCTAGATCAAAAGAAAAAAAGGCAAATCTTTTTTATTTCTTACCATCTATCTATCTATCTATCTATCTATCTATCTATCTATCTATCTAAAGCAGATTTAAATAAATAAATAAACAACTAGACACAAAAATAGTTTTTCCCCCCATGCCATCACTCTGCTAAACAACTAATTCCCACAACACTGTCTTATGCCCTCGGGTATCAAACCATGTAGTAGGGCTGTATTACTATTATCCTTCTCGTCTTTCCTATTACCTAATTCCTTTAGCATCTTATGATTATCACTTTTTTGTTTGTACCTCACGATTTATGCTGATTGTTTTTATTTAGTATCGTATGAATATCACTGAACGTTGCATCTTATGATTCATGACGATTGTATTATGGTCATGATTTATCACGTGTTGCTTGTATGTACAGTAAGAGCTTATGCACCAGAGACAAATTCCTTGTGTGTCCAATCACATTTGGCCAGTAAAGAACTCTATTTCTCTGGCAGGGAAGAAAACAGCGTAAAGGGAGGAGGGTTCATAATATTTGGGGAACAAGGACCACACTCCCTAAAAGTGGCCAAAACCAGAAAATGAATAAGACCAGGGCAAAAATCTAAATTAAGTTAATGTAAAGTTATATGTTAAATGCAGAGTTTTCCAATGCAGCCAAACATTTTCTAGATCTATCACGTTGAAAATTAACAGGCAGCTGTGAATTTGGAAAAGCTCCAAGGCCACCCTTGAGATTTTGACAGGTCACGTGCTTAAGCATCTGTCTCCAACCATGTTGATGCCAAAAGGAAGAAATGGGTGTTGTGATGCCTCAATTAAAGCTTTGCTCTTTCGTGTTTGCATCACAGTATCAAATTCAAGTAGATAAAGGGGCCAAGCTTGCATCGCGATAAACGTTTCACTTGCAACACACGTTCCCCCTTGGACCGATGTGATCACACGTGATGCTGTGGTTACAGGTAGTCCTGCAAGTTACAAGTAGTCCTCAACTTATAACTGCAGCTGGGATCAGAATTTCTGTTGCTAAGCAAGGCAGTAATTACGTGAGTTGCATCCAATTTTACAACGTCTATGGGGATTCCCAGTCATCCAGATCATGGGTGTCCCAAAGGTGATTTTTCAAAAGGCAACTGGACTTTCTTTGTTTTTCCTTGAAGAGATTTCCCTTCTCATCCAAGAAGCTTCTTCATTTCTTTGGGGGAAAAAAAAAAGCAACCTTGGGCCAATTTTACAATCTTTTTTGCCACATTTTTTAAGTGAATCACTGCAATTATTAATTGAATCATGTGGTTTTCGACTAATCCGGTTTCTCGGATTGACTTTGCTTTTTGGAAGCTGACTGGGAAGGTTGCAAAATGGTGATCATCTGAGCCTGGGATGCTGCAACCATTGTAAATACATAGCAATAGCACTTAGACTCACATACCGCTCCACAGTTGTTTACAGCCCTCTCTGAGTGGTTTACAGAGTCAGCCTATTGCCCCCCAACAATCTGGGTCTTCATTTTACTGACCTCGGAAGGATGAAAGGCTGAGTCAACCTTGAGCGGTGAGGATCGAATGCCTGGCACTGGGCAGAGTTAGCCTGCAGTACTACATTCTAACCACTGCGCCACCATGGTTCATATATGCCCATTGCCACACACCAAATTTTGAATTTTAACCATGGGGGTGTTGCAACAGTTGTAAGTATGAGGTCATAAGTCACTTTTTTCAGTGATGTTGTAACTTTGAACAGTCGCTAAACAAATGGTTGTAAGTCAAGAACTACCTGTATTATGCCCCTGTGTTAAAAGATAGGCTATCATTGGAAATATTAACTATAGCTATTTCCAAATCTTTTCCAACTTGTAATTATTAGCAACCTCAAAATACTCCATATTTGTTGATCACCAAATCTCTTCCTCATCTACTAATTTAAGAACATCTCCCATATCTGTCTCACTCTCTTTCTCTTTCTTTCATCAAGAAGAGGAACATGCTGCTGGAGGAGAAGAAGAAGAAGAAGAAGAAGGTGAGACAACGATCAGGTCCACAATTGTGCTTAACCATGGAGTAAACGTCTATGGAGATTCTCAATCATCCAGGTCATGGTTGTCCCATTCATGCCTTCGCAACTGATTCCCCTGAGGTTGCCTCTGTCTCATTCCGAGTAAGACAGGTTGCCCTAATGTTCAAGTAACAATTTCTCCTTATTCTGGCAGCACCAAGATGGGGAACATCTGTCAGGCTTTGTCACAAATTATTTGGAGAGAATCCAGTGACTGGAAACAGAGACTCTGGGGAATGATAAGGATCATTAATGGGAGTGGCAAATCCTAAACTGGTCTTTTTTTCCTGCCAATTCTCTTTCTTCCTGAAAGGAGTGGGACATAGTAAATAAGATCTGGAAGATAGGGCTCCATTCCAATGGGACTGATGGGGAATATTTGGAATTACAACAGTCTCCCAGGTTTTTCAGATTGAGGAAGGTTGTAGTATAGTTGGATCCACTACAAATTTTAAAATCCAATATTGTTTTTATGATCTGTATTCCCTCACTTACGTGCTTGAAGCTGTTTGATTCACCCTTGAAACATTTTTCCTTTCTTTTCTTTTTTTGCTTTTTGCTTTTTGCCTTTTGCTTTTCTCTTTCGATTTAACAGATTCTAACATCTGATTATTTTGCAACATGTCTTTCTTCACCTTTTGGTATCCAGAAACAACATCTGAGTGCGCTCTTCGGGTCATTTTGAGCAATCTGGGATCATTTTGAATAATGCACATTTTCAATCTGTGCAGAGCCCAGAAATCTACAAACATTTGTTGTATTCCTTAAGGAATGGGTCCTCTTTTAAGGTTTGAGAGTCAGGGAGTCCAAAAATGCATTAAGTAAATGTAGAAAGTAAAGCAGTAAATGATAATATCTCAAAGGGCGAATTGATGCTGTTAATGCCTTCAATCTGAACAAGGAGAAGAAGCTACTGAATCAATCTTTTTATTCTTCTCTTCTCTTCTCTGAAGGAGGACAATTTGCCCTTAGTGACAGTATTGCACAACCAATCCCGATTGGCTACATTTTGCTGTGTGATATTTGATTGGCTGGCATTAATTCAAAGTAAGATGGTCTCAAGTCAAAGCTGCCACCAAGACAGGAGCAGATAAAGGAAGCATGAATTCAGTTTGGGGAAATTTTCAGGCAACATTTCACACATACACACACTCAGCCACAAATATATACCCACATTTAAAGGCTCTGCCTTTCTCAGGAATGTGCTTTCCTCAAAAGTCTTTGCTGGGCCAGCTGGTGTGATTTGCTGCTTATGTGATTGCGAGTCCAGCATATGTGAAAGTTTATGCAATTGCGTCCTGAGAATGTTGGGGTAACCCGGGGTGGGGGGGAATCAGTTATGGAAGTTAGTGTGTTTGTTACTTCTATTTTCCTTTTATAATGGGGAATTAGCACAATCATGCTTTTTAGTGTTCTGCAAGGCTTTTTCAATTGCCTCAGCACCAGAACATGGCGCCATATTGCCTTTGCCAAGTGAACTATGGGCTAACAACCAATGTCCAATATTATAAAGTTCCTTTATAATATTCTGGTCCCACTAGGGATAGGGAAAGGTTCCTTGAAAAGGCAGTCAAGTTTGAAAACAGACAATTTGAAATCTGCAAAGAAGCACAAGCTTGATTTCTTAAATCAAGGATTCCCAACCTTGGCAACTTTAAGACGTGTGGACTTCAATTCACAGAATTCCCCAGCCAATTCTGGGAGTTGAAGTCCACACGTCTTAAAGTTGACAAGATTGGGAAACCCTATCTTAAATGATAACAGAATCTTCAGACTCCTATAGGCACTTCCTTGATTCTGCCCCTCCTTCCCCCCCCCCCAGAAAAAAGGTCCCAGCATTTTATCTGATGCCTTTGGAGTGTAAAAGAACAAAAGGGATGGTCATGGTGGGGAAGGAAATATCCATGATTGCTCCCAGTAAAATCTCTATCCATAAGACAATGGATGGCTTTCCTTCCTTCGGCTAATGAGTCATTCTTTTAATGATTCAGATCCTTTTATCCTCCATCTTTAAATGAAGCCTTTCCCAACCTGGCGTCCTTGAGATGGATCAGACTCCAACATCCATCATCTTCAGCTTTTCTGGCTCTTAATTCAATGGGAAGCTTGAATCTGATCTATTTGGGGTGAGCCAGTTTGGGGAAAGTGGCCTACAGATGGATTGATCTAACTACCGTTTCCTTTTTCTCCTGGATTTGGTCTCTACCACTTCCTTCTCTCTTCTTGCTTCCTCTTCTCGCTGCCCAATATTTGTTTTCCAACCTCTTGTCTCTGCGATTTATGTTGTTTGCAGTAGCCGAAGAACCTGACCAGGCTGCTGAGCCAGGTACATTTATCCTTCACTATGTTTACTCCCTCTTGGGAAGGGGGTGGGTGGGGAAAGCTCCTCGGGGAGGCCAAGATACAATCATTTTCCTCCATTCCATCTGAATGGACCGGACAGGTCCATTTTCCTCCATTCCATCTCAGGTACCGGACAGGCTGGATAGAAGGTACCAGCTGACGGGCTCTCCTTGGCTGGTCCAAATTCAGGGTACCATACTCACAAACTTTACTGTGATGCTGCAACTGAAGCCACTTCAAACACTGATTGCTTTTTGACAGCTGAGACCCAAGGCTTCCATGGTCTTGGGTTTAAAACTGACTTCTTTTACTCCTGACTTTTCTAGAGCTTAACAAAAATGTTGCTTTATATTTCCCATGCTTTGGGCTGGGGGACTATTGGTGGTTGATACTTGTAGCATTCCTGTCCTGGGAAACCTATGGTCCTAATGTACCATACAGTCCTGTATATAAGCCCCTTTGCAGATAGGCTGACCTTTGAATTTTTAACCATAACGCCGTGAAAAATGTACAACACAGAGAGAAGGCAACCCTGAAAATGTTTGTATATTTTAATTTTCACAATTGGCTTATCTGTGGGCAATCTACGGATTAGCCATTTTTCTTGGTATTTTGTTTAAAAAATTGAGGATCAGCTTATCTATGGAAGGGCTTATACACGAGTATATGCAAGATATATGAGTACTTTTAAAAAAAATATTACCATATATAATGATAAACCCATCTATAGTTATGTCAAACCCAATTTTGGGGTGTGTGTGTTTTGGCACCTAAAATTCTCAATTTATTTGTAAGTATATACAGTATCTCCAAGAATAGCCAAGAGACAAACAATCGTGGTCCGCTCTATATAAGCAAGTGGTAGAGAAGGTTATACACCAGTGATGGTGAACCTTTTAGAGACCGAGGGCCCAAAAACTGGCCCCGCCCCCACTCCACGCCCTGCCCTGCCCCCACCCCGCCTGCCCACAGGGCCACTCACCGCCTCCAGGGCCCGCTGCAGATCGCCCAGGCAGCCTAGCAGCACCATGGCAGCCACGCCCTCTGCCCGTGCCCCGCAGCATCAACTGTGCATGATGGGGCGTGAGGGCAGAGTCTTGTCTACGCTGCCTGGCTGCCATGTCCTTGGCTGTGCTGCTCCGCGTGGGCCACACTTGGGGGCGACTCTCCTCCAAGGGGGCTGCTGGTGAGGAGGGGGTCACGGGGGGAGGCAAGGCTGGGGCAACAGCACGTGTGCCCACAGAGAGGGCTCCGAGTGCCGCCTCTGGCACCCGTGCCATAGGTTCGCCACCACTGTTATACACCTTCATGTAGGTCTACTCAGCGGATTGGGCAGCATCTTTAGTGCTCCCTAGATAAGCACCTCCCTGTAAGTAAAAAGCTTGCGTACCAGGAAAAAAAATCTAGTTTAATTCCACATAAGGGGTCACTGCTTGAAATAAGAACTAACAAAATCCATAATGTGCTAATTTATTTGCCATTGCTAGCGGCCTCTAGGGAGAGTTCCTCATATAGAAAGTAGCACTGGAGGCAGAGTGGAGAATGGGACTTGTAGAAATGGACGTAGGGGTGAATGAATTCACAGTGGTAAAAGAAAGTAGTAAAGCGTTGAATGGATTTGAAATGACATTCCTCTCCGCCATCTTGTTTCTTCATCTGCCCATTTTAAAGCCATTGGCTTCTTGGCCTTGTCCACCAAAAATGCACTCGCTGCTCTTACTCCATCTCCTCCAAGGTGCAGGTAGTCCTCGACTTATGACCACAATTGAGCCCAAAATTTCCATTACTAAGCAAGACGGTTGTTAAATGACTTTTGCCCCATTTTACCACCTTTCTTGCCACAGTTCTTAAGTGAATCACTGCAGTTGTTAATAACACTGTTGTTAAATGAATCTGGCTTCCCCATTGACTTTGCTTGACAGAAGGTCACGAAAGGTCATCACGTGACCCCACGTTACTGCTGCCATCATAAATATATTCCAGCTGCCAAGATTCTGAATTTTGATTACGTGACAAAGGGGATGTTGCAACGGTTGCGTGAAAAATGGTCACAAGTCACTTTTTTCAGTGCTGTTGTAACTTTAAATGGTCACTAAAAGAATGGTTGTAAGTCAAGGACTACCTGTATTTCCTCCTCCCTTTTATGCGGGTTTCTAAAAGAACAGGCCTGGCAGATATATTTTATAGAGATACATCTGTGGTCCTCTGATGCTGTCTGTGTGCTACGTATGTTCTGGATACATGCATGTAGTGTGTGGCAGTGTGTTCTCGCTGTGTATCTATATATCTGAGAACATGCATAACCCTCCCATGTCTATAAGGGAAGCAACATATCGAAGCCCAAATGGTGGCAGTAGATATTTTTTAGTACCTATAGACATGGCGGTGATCAAACCAATGTCAGATCATGAAAACTGTATTTTGTTTGGTACCTATCTATCTCCATGTAGTAATTTCTGGGGTTTGGGTTAGATCTGGAGCTCATCTCTAGGCTCAGTTTTCAAATCAGAGTTTTCAAACCACTTTTGGGGGACAGAGGAGGGAGCAATAGGCTAAGAGCGGTTAAATACCAGTAGCAATTTAAACGGCAGAACAATTTCACTTTAAGTAAGCAGCCCTATAGAAGGCCAATGATGATGGCAATTTTGATCTCTCTGGTTGCATCAAACTATAATTTCCAGCAACCCTCACCACTGTCCTGGCTTACTGGGGGTTTAGGACAACTTGTCGCGGCCATCTCACCAAGGCCAACTTGCCACCGGACAACTCGCTGTGGCCAATTCACTTCAGGACAAGCTACCATGGGGACAATTCAATGCTGTATTAATTGTTTCATTCAGTTACTTTTGTTATTGGTAACCACGTTTTTTGTCGAAATTATTGTAACGCTTGTATTTCTGTATTGACATTTGTTTTTATTTTATTATTATTGGCCATGGTTCCATTGAAATTAATAGAACTTTTGCCTTTGTTGAAATGTCTCATGGCCAATTGGCCGTGGGTGAGTGGGCTGCAGTGAGTTGGTTGCGGTGAGCTGGCGGTGGCACGTTGTCCTATTTGGGCTGACTGGTGTTGCTGCAACAATTGGAAGATGATAGGTTGTCCACCCCAGCACTGGTCAAAATACTGGGTGCCCAGATTAGATAAGAAGCGCAGCAGATGATGACAATAATGTGAAGACTGCCTATCCAGCCCAGGTATAAAACACACCTCAGCAGTCACCAGAACGCCTCTCCGATTCAGACCCATGCAGAAAAGTCACTTTATCGAAATACAGGTCTAGCTAGGAAAATTCAACAAAATTCAATTGGCCTCTTGTTACGAATGTGTAGAAATGAATGCCATCCCTGGTTAGGGTTATGCATAATTCAGTTTCCTGCATCACCTCTGACAAGTCTTTCGCAATCCAAAGTTTTCTTCTTTCTCTGCATCTAATAATCGTCTTTCTATCTTCTGTTTCTCACAGAGGAGGAACGTCCGAGACCGAGGTAAGAAGGGGGAAGAGTGAGCGGTTACACTCCGTTAGACTTGCCATCATTTTTCTCCACCTTTCTCAGCTCCTGCATCTTTCTACCGTGGAATCCCATTTTTCCTCTGTGGTGCTATCTTACAATCAGAAGTTGTGATTACAGCACTTGCAACCGTTTGTTACAATGGTGATCCCATGACTCTGGAACAGGTGCAACTGGCATAAATACATGCCAATTGCCAGGCACCTGAATTTTGATCACATGACCATGGGGATACCGCAACGGTCCTGAGTGGGAACAATGGTCACAAATTACTTTTTTTCCCCTGCGCTCTCATAACTTCAGATGGCCGCTAAACAAATGGTTGTAAGCTGAAGACCACCGGTAATAAGCATAGTTGTATCCTTTTTGTAAAACCTGTCTCGATCGTGTTCAATATAATTCAACTTGTCTTGGTTCTGTTCACCGGTCAATATAATACAATAGTTGAGAAAGAATTTATTTAAAGATTTTATAGTTGGGGAGGTGGGATTGATACCCAAAAGAACACTTCAGTTTAACAATATTCTTCTTTCTCGGTCTGTGCTCTCCCAAACAAAGGCCAATGGCTCCACAGTTAGCTCCTCCAAAAATCCCCGAGGGAGAGAGAGTGGATTTTGATGTGAGTATTTTCTTAATCATTCATAATCTTTTTTACATGAGTTTGTGTGCTTATGGGCATTCTCCATAGTCCTTCATAACTACAACTATTGCCAATGAACGTCACTCTTTCAGATGGAGTAGTTTGGCAAGCATAAACAGGCAACATTGTCCTTCAGAGATATTAGAAGGGCATACTTTTCACTATTTATAATCTCTTTTTCTTTCTGATGATGGTAAACAGGACATCCACCGCAAGCGTATGGAGAAAGACCTGCTGGAACTGCAAACTCTCATTGACGTACACTTTGAGCAGAGGAAAAAAGAAGAGGAAGAACTTGTGGGCCTCATGTCAAGGATTGTGAGTTCTGGCCAGCACGGTTTTGTGTGTAGCTTGATGCTAACGTGGTGGCCATGTTGTCCTTTCACATATCTGTTTGACTTAGTTCATTTTTCTGGGCTGCCTACCACTAGATAAAATTCTGAATGGTTTCTTGGCAGTTGGCAAATATTTCAAGGAGTAAGGAAAAGAAACCCAAAGGCCGGTCTTCCAGAGCTTCCTGTCTTGTCTAGGGACCATGCTTGACTGGAGGATTCTGGGAGTTGAAGTCCACTTATCTTAATGTTGCCAAGGTTGGGAAACACTGCCTTAAAATATGTCAGACAGACAGGCAGACACAAACTGTATCAGTATTATCCAAACTGTGAAAAGGTTTTGCATAATGCCATAATATTCCCTCCTTGCAAATCATCCCTGTTTCCGCCATGTCTATGCTCCAATTCATACACTGTCTTTTGTTCTTTAAATTCACCTTTTTTGTTATAAATATGAAATCATTCTATCCAGCCATGACTTTCTCAGTCTTCCCATTTTTTTTTTAATCTATTTGCTGTTCTTTCGTGTACTTGGTTTGCAATCTGAATCTCGTTCATTGTCTCTATGTGACCAAACCACATCAGTACAGTTCTTTCATATTCATTTTTTTCTGTACTAATATGGACTGGATATTTTTCTGTCCAGTCCACATTAATTCAGGACCTATTCATTCTTGACTTTACTTCTTGTTCTACTTCACATACCTCTTAAGAACTCCATGCCCTGATATGTTCACCTTGCACTTCCACGTAATAAAGTGGAAGAAGCACCTTATGACTGCTTGAGAAATATGCACAGCTCACGTAGACCAGGGCTTTTCAACCTTTTCACCCATTGTACCACTTTTAGGATATGGCAACATCCGAGTACCACCAGTCGCCTAGCAAGGTGTCAAAAACTTGATGACCAAAAAAAAAAAAAAGGAAAAAAGTGATAAAGTACAGGTAGTCCTCAACTTACAACAGTTCGCTTAGTGACTGTTCAAAGTTACAATGGCACTGAAAAAAGTGCCCCCCAAGCCACAGCCGAGCAAGACACCTGCCTGCCCACCCGGCGGTGCTCTTCCTTCTGTCCGAGGTTTTCATTGTTGTGAGCATTTCTGTTGAGGATTGGCAGCGGGGGGTGGGGTGGGGGGTGTTTGGTTTTTATTCCCCCCGTCTGCTGGGTGGTTGCAGCAGGTTTTGGTCACTTCACATGACCCTGGGACACTAAGACCGTCATAAATATGAATCAGTTGCCAAGCATCTGAATGTAAATCACAAGACCCTGGAGATGCTGCAACATTCCAGCTGATTGGTGCTTCTTCTGGGCTCAGCAGAAGCACCAGGATCAGCGCTGAGCTCCAGCTGGAGCCTGGCGCTGATCCTGGCACTTCCGCTGAGCCCTGACAACCCTGCAGCTCCAGCCATCTCTCGCTCAGGCTTGTGAGGTGCTCATTCAGCTCATTCCCCTCCCCGCTACTTTTCTAGGATGGTCACGTACCACCTGCCAGGTGCCAATGTACCACAGGTGGTACCCGTACCACTGGTTGAAAAGCCCTGATGTAGACCATCTATCCTCCATTATTTTTTGACCAGGGTTTGTACATCTTTCAATTTCTCTGTCCGTAATTTTCTTGAATAAAAGCTTAACCCTGCCTATGTACTCCAGTTTTTCATCATTTATGTAAAATTTGCAATTGTTTACTGTAATTTCCTTGTCAAATACAACTACCTTGCTCTTTCATACATGAATATTCACATCTACACTCTCAGGCCAAATATATATATATATATATATATGTTACAGAATTATATACATACAAAAGTACAGGTAGTCCTTGATTTATGACCACAGCTGAGACTAGAATTTTGGTTACGAAATGATGTGGTCATTAAGTGAGTCATTACATGACCAGACCTGACTTTGCTACCATTTTTATCGCAGTTGTTAAGCAAATCTTATGGTTGTTAAGTGAATCACGCAGTTGTTAAGCAACTTGGGTTCCCCGATTGACTTTGCGTTTTGGAAGGAGGCTGGAGAGGTGTCCAATCACGATCATGAGACCAGAAGATGCTGCAACCTTCATAAATGGGAGCAATTCAGTGCTAAGCACCTGAATTGTGATCACACCATCACAGGGATGATGCTGCGGTCATAACTTCGAGGATGGGTCATAATAACTCACTTTTTCTAAGACCATCGTAACTTTGTAGTCCATACAGTCTGCAAAGCCTTGAGGACTTGGCTGTATCAGCAGGCCCCGGGGCAGGGCGGTGTAATGGCCTGCTGGACCAGTCCTTGAAAGGGGAGGAGGAAGCAGAACATAGAACATAAACTCATAGGGCTGGAAGGGATTGCAGAGGTCTTCTAGTCCAACCCCTTGCTCAAGGCAGGTGACTTTATACCATCCTGGTCAAACCGTTGTCCAGTCTATTTTTGAAAACCTCCAGTGATGGAGCATCCACAAGCTATTCCACTGATTAATTGTTCTCACTGTCAGAACATTACTCCTTACTTCTCTTTAACAAGCTTCCCCCCCCCCATTGCTTCATGTCCAGCCCTCTGATGCTTTGGAGAATAAGTCAATCTCCTCTTCTCTGTGACAGCAGCAGCATTCTTCCAAGTACTGGAAGACAGTTATCATCTCTCCCCCTAATCCTTCTCTTCGATAGGCTTAAAGCCAAGATAGAGGCAAGGGCATCTAGGGATGATAGTCCTGGAGACTGTGATTCCAGGAGTGTGGAAGCTAATGATTCTATTCTGGTTGAAGCTGATCCAGCAAGCCCTCCCCCCCCGGACTCCTTGTCTGCCCCCTTTAGGCTTTGAAGTCTAACCACCCAGTTCCAAGCGAAGGTAGGCATCTAGAACAGAATGGGACAATTCAGTGCCACGATAATGTCGCTCCTACTTAACCCCAGCATCCCCAGCACAGCTGTGCGACCCCTGGAGTTCCTCCATGGCTGGCCCTCCACGGACACATAAGCACGGCACACACACACACACACACACACACACCAAATGTGCCTCTATCCCGGCTGTGTTTGCACATCACGTATTGAATTTGCATTAAAGAAACCAAATATTGGCAGACAGATTGAACCGAAGGCACATTGATTTAGGCAAGAAGAAGCCTTGTGGCACCTTAAAAGCTAACAAAGCAATTGCTACGTGAATTACAATCCCAGCCTGATTCTTTTATTTATTTAACCTTGTAGGTTACAGGATCTGCCAGGGTGATGTCAGCTTTTTTGTCTTCTGTGTTTGAGTCAATGTTGAGATCCGGCATCCACGTGGACGTGTCCAGCTTTTTTGGCAAGATTTTCAGAGGAGGCTTTGCTGTTGCCTTCTCCCTAGGGCTAAGGCGCAATGGCTGGCCTAAGATCACCCTGCTGGCTTTGTGCCTTAAGCTGGACATGGTCTTCCAGTTTATAGCCTGATGTCTTTAACCACTACACCAAATTGGCTCTTTTATACCGACAACAGGCGGTCCTTGGCTTAGGATCACAACTGGAGACCAAAATGTCTGTGGCTGAGCAAGGCCGTTGTGAAGTGAGCTGTGCCTCATTTTGTGGCCTTTTTTCCACAGCCGTTAAAACACACCTCTGCAGTTGTTAACTGAATCGTGAAGTTATGAAGTCCTTAAGTGAATCTGGCTTCCTCCATTGTCTCTGCTTGTTGGAATCCAGCTGGGGAGGTCACAAATGGGGGTTCCCACGGCCCTGGGACAGTGCAGCTGTCATCAATATATGTCAGTTGCCAAGCGCCTGAATTTTGATCACGGGATCATGGGGATGCTGCAATGGTCCTAAGTATGGAAAAACAATCATAAGCCACTTTTTTCAGGGCTGATGTAACTTTGAAGGTCACTAAACGAATGGTTGTAAGTTGAGGACTACCTGTATACACAGCCCCCAAATTTATATTCTCCCCTAAGACACCTCCCCCCCACTCAGTTTTCTCTTGCTCCTTCTCCAGTGGAACCTCTCACCCTTCTTAACCTTCCACCCATTATTCGTAGCACCCTACTCCAAACTTCCTAACTCCTTCCTTCCTAACTAGCTCCAGTCTTCCTACTTCCTTTTCCTGTCTGGTCTCTTCAGAATCCAGCCCGATCTTCCTCCTTTCTCCTCCCCTGTCGCTGGTTCATTTCCAGCTCTTGTTGTGTCACCAATACCCCTATCTCGGTTGCCTGTTGCCATTGTTTCAATCTCCCCTTTGACCAGACTTTTCTTCTTCCCTTCCTCCACTTTTGGCTAGGCAGCTCAGAGTACTTTAAAGCAAGTCAGTTAATCAATCAATGAGAATAGTGCTGGAAGGGACCTTGGAGGTCTTCCGGTCCAGCCCCCTGCTCAAGCAGGAGACCCTATGCCATTTCAGACGGGTGGCTGTCCAGTCTCTTCTTAAAAACCTCCAGTGATGAAGCACCCATAACTTCTGAAGGCAAGCTTGTTCCACTGGTTAATTGTTCTCACTGTTAGGAAGTTTCTCTTTAATTCCACGTTGCTTCTCTCCTTGATTAGTTTCCATTCATTGTTTCTTGTCTTGCCTTCTGGTGCTTTGGGAAATAAGCCGCCCCCTCTTCTTTGGGGCAGCCCCTCAAATACTGGAATACTGCTATCATGTCCTTCTTTTCTCTAGACTGGCCATACCCGATTCCTGCAACCAGTCTTTATATGTTTTTGTCTCCAGGCCCTTAATCAACTTAGTTGCTCTTCTTTGCACTTTTTCCCCAAGTCCCGACATCTTTTTTGCAAGGTGGTGACCAAAACTGGATGCAATATTCCAGGTGTGGTCTTACTAAGGATTTATAAAGCGGTACTAATACTTCACATGGTTTTGTGACCATCCATTTCCCAGCTAGCTTCTTTATTTAAAGCGGGGCTAGCACTTGGGGGGTTTCTCCCACTTCTAATCCAGCGCTTGAACTGCTACACCAAACGGCTCAATTACTGGCAAGCCCAAGGGTCCATACAGTCCAACTCCCGAGGGGCCCCTAAGTAACCAGACTGCACATCGCTGAACTTGGTGCTTCTCGTGTTTTTGTAGGGACCTCTTTCTCTCTCTCTTTCCTGGTGCCATTTTTCTTTGAATGCATTGCTAGCGGGAGGAAAGCTTTCTATAGGTTTATAGTAGACGGCCTTGTATTACTGTCTCTAGTTTTATCCCGGTGTTTTGGGGGGGGTTGAGGGGGTTGTGCGTTTGGGTAAGTTTTTTATATTTTCATTTACCTGAAACCTTTTTTTAGAATATATTTTAGGTTGATTTGTGCTTTCAAAGCAGCATTGACTTTTGGCAACTGCCTAGATTAGTCCTTGCACTTTTCTTAGAATCATTTTTTTTTTCAAAAGAGGTTTGCCATTGCCTCCTTCCTAGAGTTGAGAGAGAATGACTGGCCCAAGGTCACCCAACTGACTTTCTGTTTAAGGCAGGACTAGAACTCACAGCCTCCTGGTTTCCAGCCAGGTGCCTTCACCTCTGCACTAAAATGGCTCATCCTTTACATCTTAGCCTCCATTTATTTTCCTCCATTTATTCTCGGCTTGTATACAGGCACTCCCCGACTTACAACCAGAATTGGGCCCAAACTTTCTGTTGTTAAGTGAAAGATTTGTCAAGTGAGTTTTGCCCCATTTTACGACCTTTCTTGCCACAGTGGTTAAGTGAATCCCTGCAGTTTAGTAACCAGGTTGTTAAGTGAATCTGGCTTCCCCACTGACTTGGCTAGTGAGGAGGTTGCATGCACTTTTCCGTGCTGTTGTAACTTTGAACGGTCACTAAACGGTCACTGTTGTAAGTTGAGGACTACCTTTATTACCCGATTAATTTCCTATTTTGTTTTTTTTTCTATTGTAATTTTCCATCTCTGCCAACTATAATAAGTAGAACTGTCTTTGTAATTGCCTTCCCACTCAGGGAAGTTGGGAACAGGCAAATATAATCTGACTCCTAGCACTGAGTCTAAAACTGGACCTGGTCTGAATAAATCACTGGTTGAAGAATTTTTTCAAGGGAACAAAATGTTGCTCTTCACTGCCACCTGGTGGCTGATTAGGCACCCTGATGCAAGTTGAATCCAAAAGATAAGATACGGTCCTCGGCTTACAACCACAACTGGGACCAGAATTTCTGTTGCTAAGCAAGCTGGTTGTTAAGTGAGCCGTGACCGATTTTACAACTTTTTTGGATGGCTGTTAAGCAAATCAATGCAGTTATTAAGTGAATCACATACAGGTGGTCCTTACAACCAGAATTGAGCCCAATTTTTCTGTTAAGGGAAACATTTGTTAAGTGAGTTTTGCCCCATTTTATGACCTTTCTTGCCATAGTTGCTAAGTGAATCACTGCAGTTGATAAGTTATTAGCATGGTTGTTAAGTGAATCTGGCTTCCCCACTGACTCTGCTTGTCAGAAGGTCGCAAAAGGGGATCACGTGATCCCGGGACACAGCAACCGTCATAAATATGAACCAGTTGTCAAAGCATTCGAATTTTGATCACTGGAGGTCGTAACTGTGAAAAATGGTCATAAATCACATTTTCCAGTGCTGTTTGCAACTTTGAACGGTCACTAAACGAACTGCCGTACGTCGAGGACTACCTATAGTCATTAAGCGAATCCAGCTTCTCCCATTGGCTCTGCTGTCAGAAGCCAGCTGGGAAAGGTCGCAAAGGGCCATCCCATGACCCCAAAACATTGCAACCGCCATAAATACGTGCTAGTTGCCAGGCATCCAAATTTTGATCACATGGCCGCGAGGAGGTTGCATTGGTCATAAGTGTGAGGAACAGTCAAAAGTCACTTTTTCCAATGCCGTTGTATCTTCAAACAGCTGCTAAACGAATGGTTGTAAATCGAGGACTATCCGTAGTTGCATTCCCGGATAATTAAGCGTAATCATTCCTGAAATTATGGGGTGAGCAACACCTACATTTATTTGGAATTACATTTCTCAGATAGAGGTCTCCGAAAACCAAAAAAGCATATGTCCGGTGGCATGTTGTGAAATAGATCAGAGAGGAAGCTGTTCTTTTGATGCCAGAAAACCTAGATGTGAGAAATTCTCAAATATAGATTATTATTATTTAATAACTGGTCACTTAGCGACCATTTGAAGTTACAATAGACTTCCCAAAAGTTATTTATGACCTGGTTTCAGAGTTCTGATGGCTGTACACCCCCATGTGGTCACATTACCCAGTGGTGGGATTCAAATATATGAACAACCTGTTCTCTGTGTGGATGCCGCTTCCGGGAGTCCATTCTGGGCCTGGGCAACAAAAAAATTAGCTACCGGTTCTGCCGAAGTGGTCCGAACTGGCTGAATCCCACCACTGACATTACCCCATTTTGACCACTAGGACACTGATTCAGCTTTACAACCATTTGCAGCATTCTACGATCACATGACCATGATTTGTAAGATTTTTTTTTGCCAGTTCCTGGCCTCTTCGGTCACTTTCCAGCAAAAAATGCTCCTAGTAATACACTGATTCATTTAATGACTACAACATTTGCTTAATGACCACCACATTCACTTAGCATTCACTTAATGATCACCGCAAAACATCCTAACATTGAGTTCAATCACGTAGGTGCCTTGACTTATGACCCGTCGTGACAGACATTCCAGGCTCCATTACAGTCTTAAGTGGAGGACCGCCTGTACATAGCGTGCTTTCATGTGCCAATAGAGTCCCACCATTTTCTGAAAGGAAGGGAGTGGGGAATATATCCTCTTGCCCTTGGCTGAAATTGGCTTCGATGAATTCACCTTACTGAATGCCACAGAGTCTGAGTCATCGTTTGTGTCCTTTGACAGGAACATCGTAGGGCAGAGCGTGCCGAACAACAACGAGTCCGCACTGAGAAAGAACGGGAGCGGCAGGCCAAGCTTGCTGTAAGTATCATAATCTTTTAGGACAGGGGTCTTCAAACATGGTCCTTTTATGACTTGTGGACTTCAACTCCCAGAATTCCTCAGCCAGCGTGCCTGGCTGAGGAATTCTGGGAGTTGAAGTCCACAAGTCCTAAAAGGGCCAAGTTTGAAGAACCCTGTTTTAAGATGAAGCAGGAGAGAGTATAAAACTGTTGACGATGCACTGATGATGTCACCTAGTTGGGTAATGAGAGGTCTGCAAGCAAACAATCAAGCTCAGAGAACACCAAGAACTCCACAGTGTAAAACCTTTGAAATCTCAGCAGGTATTAAGGTATTAAATTTATTAACTTAGGCTCTTCATTTTCAGCTTCCTTGTAAATCAACTAAGTATATATGGTGATCAATAAGTGAGAAACTGCAATTTGACTCTGAATCACACGAGAAGTCAACATTGTGATCTAACTGAAGTCTGAAAATAGCCAGGAAGGTGTTTTGTTGGAAGGCCTGTGCTAAAACAAGGAATTAACACTAGCATGGGAGCCAAGAGTTTGATTTTATAAGATATGAAAACGTAAAGTGAAAGTTAGTAGTATATTGGTTTTGTTTTTGATCTACGGGAAGAAGTATCAGAATATCCAATTTTGGTAAAAATCAACCAGTCTAGTGTTTAAAATGGTAAAACCTACTTATGATTTAAAAATGAAATTAATTCATGGGAAAATATTATTCCAGATCTGTAGGAGTAGATTTCTTACGTTGGTGAGGGAAGAAATGTGAAGGGTTTTTTTTAACACATATGATCTGGTGTTGCTCTCTTAGACCTCTGCATGTAGTCCTCCACTTACAAACACAACTGGGCTTCACTCAGTTAACCACAATCCTGACTCTCCCAGTTGCAATAATGAAGTGACCGCATGGGTCGTTAAGTGGAGTGCTGGGGAGACAGTGTGCCCCCCCCCCGGGTGTGTTGGGAGGCCCATGCCTTCCCTCTGCCCCATCGGGGAGAACAATCTCAAGAACTATGGGGTTGGCTAGCATTTTTACGAGATCTGAGGTCTTTTCCTCCAGGGCTCAGTGCCCTGGAGAATCAAACCTAAAATCTGGCAAAAATTCTAACAAGCGGCCTCACTATTCCGTATCAATATTTTTATTTCACTATTTTAACAATAGTGTTTAAAAAAAAAAAAAGATGGAGCCAGGAAGAGAGAAGGTACAAATTTTAGCATATGAGACATTTCACTGAGCGAAGGGGAGAAACAGAATCTGAAAGCTAACTTGGGAGCATTCCCTAGTATTCAGCTGGCAGTTGAGGTCTCTTGAATGGAAGGGCCAGCTACACATTTGAGTGGGTTCTTAGTGGCCCAATCTGTTTCAGTTTCCTACAGTGCCTTGCGTAATGCTGCACTAAATGCATTGTGAGAAATCTGTCATTTTGAATGGCTCTAGGGCCACAGCAGCTGTTTAGCGGTGCCATATGTTGGGAGACAGCCTTAAAATTGGTTGCTGCAGTTTTACTTTGTGATTTTTGTGTAGGGCCAATTATTTTTATTTTGGAAGGAAGGAAGCAGGCTGTCCCCACAGACATCTCTATCACACCTGTATGTCTACTTGCAACGCCCTTCTCTGCACTCAAAAATATATGAAAACATTCATGTGCTCCAATCTCTTTGTGAGCCTGTGAATCCGGGCATTTTGTATGTGAATTTACAGAGCTAAAATTCTTCAAACATTCCTAACCAGACAACAATAGTTGAATATTCTTGGTGGGAACATTTCAAAACAAGAGCCCCACTTGGCTTTTCAGTGTCCTGTTACAATCTGGTAACTGAGATAAGACTTTAAAAAATGGAAAAGAGCAGGAGAATATATAATTTTAATTTAAATGTAATTAAACCAATGAAATACAATTCAGGGAATATGATTACTATTGGTATTTTAAATCATTCCCCCATCTGTTGGGTTAAGACCGACCCATTTGCTGACAATTTAAGGAAAGTTTTGGAAGGTCACACTAAAGATTTTTTGGAAATCCTTGCAGAGCCTGGAGTCTCCATAGTTTTCCGTCTGATAAAGAAGGGGCACGTTGGGGATTCCTCCCGAGAGGGAGCAGGGATAATGTTCTCCACGGTGTCCTCCTTTGCAGGAAGAAAAGATGAGGAAAGAGGAAGAAGAGGCCAAGAAAAGAGCTGAAGATGACGCTAAGAAGAAGAAAGTGCTCTCCAACATGGGAGCTCACTTTGGTGGATACCTGATCAAGGTAAGCTTGTGGCGGCTCCACTTGGGAGGGGAACTTCAATTTCATTTTATTCTTTCAGAAGGAGGCATCAAGATGAAGCTGCACGTGAACCCTTTACTGCAAAATATAATCCCATAAAAAATGTTCTGTCTGTTATGGTGGGCGTAATCAGGTGGTTTCGATTTGATAGATGATACGATGGGGAGTAGAACCCCGATCTTATTCCCCTGGTGCCCAATAGA
The DNA here is from genome assembly GCA_023970755.1 of Azemiops feae. Taxonomy (NCBI): domain Eukaryota; kingdom Metazoa; phylum Chordata; class Lepidosauria; order Squamata; family Viperidae; genus Azemiops; species Azemiops feae. The sequence continues at coordinate 486,739 of JALGBA010004202.1, read as the reverse complement.
AACGTAATGCAACGTAATGTATATTATAATAGTGTCTTAAGAAGTAAACTACCATTTCAAGAAATGGACACCGTTGTGTGACTTTTGGCAAAGGTAACCCTGAGATCTTATGTACTCAGGCTGCTCTGGCATGAGCTTATGAGAGAATGTCAACATGAGATATAATAATCTTTTTTTTAAAAAAAAAAAGGCAAGCAGATGCATCTCAGAGAAAGTTCTACATAAGCGATTACACATTTCTAGAAAAGCAACTGGCCCTGATTCCAGACTTGATCTCTTCTCAGTGGTGCTGCTGCAAGTTTGGAGTCCCATAACAATGAACGCTTCAGTTCATTGGGGCCCCCAACCACCATCTTGAACAATAGACTAGCAGCCTTGGGCAGGCACCTGGCAGCGAGTAGAAGGAGAAAGAAGAAGCGCATGCCTGGACTTGGTTTGCTCTCCCCTCAGGAGGTTGGTGGCAGAGCGAGGCAGGTAGCTGGAGAGGCGTTGGGCGAGGCCCTGGGGCTTGCTTGACTAGAAGGCAGCCTGTCCAGCATTCCACCCAACCCGACATTATCCTGGACCATTCTGGCTTGTTCCTTTTTGTTCTGCAGAGGGATAGAATCAAGATCACGTGAAGTGTTAATACCACTTTACAATGCCTTGGTAAGGCCCCACCTGGAATACTGCATCCAGTTTTGGTCACCACGATGTAAAAAAGATGTTGAGACTCTAGAAAGAGTGCAGAGAAGAGCAACGAAGATGATTAGGGGACTGGAGGCTAAAAAATATAAAGAACGGTTGCTGGAATTGGGTATGTCTAGTTTAATGAAGAGAAGGACTAAGGGGGACATGATAGCAGTGTTCCAATATCTCAGGGGCTGCCACAAAGAAGAGGGAGTCAAGCTATTCTCCAAAGCACCTGAAGTCAGGACAAGAAGCAACGGATGGAAACTAATCAAGGAGAGAAGCAACCTAGAAATAAGGAGAAATTTCCTGACTGTTAGAACAATTAATCAGTGAAACAACTTGCCTTCAGAAGTTGTGGGTGCTCCAACACTGGAAGTTTTTAAGAAGAGACTGGACAGCCATTTGTCCGAAATGGTACAGGGTTTCCTGCTTGAGCAGAAAGTTGGACTAGAAGACCTCCAAAGTCCCTTCCAACTCTTGTTACTCTGTTATTTTATTTTTCAGGCAGAGCAAAAACGTGGAAAGCGGCAGACTGGCCGAGAAATGAAGGTCCGGATCTTAACAGAGCGACGAAAACCTTTGAACATAGAGAACCTAAGCGAGCAACAGCTGAGGTGGGACCCAGAGGAGAACTCTGTGTGATTGCTTTCCTAGGGTGGGGTGGATAGGAGACCTAAGCTGTAGGCTTGCTGGGGCATAACAGAGGATCATATTTTTCTGTGTCTCCAGGGAAAAGGCTAAGGAGCTCCATGATTGGATCCATCATCTAGAATCAGAGAAGTTTGATCTGATGGAGAAACTCAGACGTCAAAAATATGAGGTAAGAAGACAAGGGGTTGGGGGGGGGGAGAAGGATGAAAGCAGCTTTGGTCTCCTTCTCCAGTTTTGGAGAAGCTGTTAGATCTGAAACAACATATTCAGAGGGGCATCATGAAATGCCAGAAAGTTATAAGTTTCTCCCACGTTAATAGAATTTCTTGGTAGGGAAGGGAAATCTTTCTCATCTTTTAATTTCTACCTTTCTCCAATGCTCCATCTTCTAGATTCAATGTTTTGGGCCTCTTAATCCTAATGTAAAAATTTCGTTAATCGTTCTTAGAGAGTGATTAATCACACCCTTCTGGTATCCTGATATAAATATCCCAAATATTTAAGTTATTTGTTGCTTTTAAAAATCTTCTTTTTTGGTGCTTTTTTGGTATATGTAATGAAATTTTGAAATGTTAAGAGGTTTCACTTCTTTCCCTGTAATCCCCTTTCCATGGAATAAAGTAAACGGAGTGTTTCTAGGATAAAGGATGTACAGGTAGTCCTCAACTAACCACCACAATTGAGCCCAAATTTTCTATTGCTAAGCAAGATAGAGTTGTTAAGTGAGTTTTGCCCCATTTTACGACCTTTCTTGCCATTGGTGTCAAGTGGATTCCTGCAGTTGTTAAATTAATTAACACGGTTGTTAAGTGAATCTGACATCCCCATTGACTTTATTTGTCAGAAGATCACAAAAGGTGATCACACGACCTTGGCACACTACAACGGTCATAAATATGAATCAGTTGCCAAGCATCTGAATTTTAAGCATGTGACCAGGTGATGCTGCAATGGTCATAAGTAGGAAAAATGGTCATAAGTCTCGGGTTTTTATGCTGTTGTAACTTCAAACGGTCACTAAAGAAAACGGTTGTAAGTCAAGGATTACCTGTATACAGAAAGACACGGCCTGCTGGAGAACAGAGCACGTGGAGTAAGGAACTGTTTTAGAAAGTCAAAAGAAAGTCTAAATACAGGTAGTCCTCGACTTACAATAGCTCATTTAGTGACCACTCAAAGTTACAACTGCCCTGAAAAAAGTGACTCATGACCATTTTTCACACTTATGACCATTGCTTTATTCCCATGGTCACGTGATCAAAATTCAGATACTCGGCAACTGACTCGTATGTATGACAGTCACAGCGTCCTGGGATCATTTGTAACTTTCTAGCAAGCAAAGTCAATGGGTAACCAGATCCACTTAACAATCATGTTATTAACTTAACGACTTTAGGGATTCATTTAACAACCATGACAAGAAAGGTTGTAAAATGGGGCACAACTCACTTAGCAAATGTTTCACTTAACACCAGAAATTTGTTTTTGTGGGCTCAATTGTGGTCATAACTCTAGGATTACTTGTACTGCTCTCTGTTGTATGTCAAGGCTACAATCAAGACCACCGTCGTCCATGTGCTAGAACAGGGCTTTTCAACCAGTGGTACGGGTACCACCTGTGGTACATTGGCACCTGGCAGGTGGTACGCGACCATCCTAGAAAAGTGGTAGCGGGGGAGGGGAATGAGCTGAACCGGTGGCAGCACCGCACAAGCCTGAGCGAGAGACGGCTGGAGCTGCAGGGCTGTCAGGGCTCAGCGGAAGCGCCAGGATCAGTGCCGCTTTCCAACTGATCGGCGCTTCTTCGGGGCTGTCAGGGCTCAGTGGAAGCGCCAGGATCAGTGCCAGGCTCCAGCTGGAAAGCGGTGCTGATCCTGGTGCTTCTGCTGAGCCCAGAAGAAATGCCGATCAGCTGCAATGTTGCAGCATCTCCAGGGTCTTATGATTTACATTCAGATGCTTGGCAACTGATTCATATTTATGACGGTCACAGTGTCCCAGGGTCATGTGAAGTGACCAAACCCTGCTGCAACCACCCAGCAGACGGGGGGAATAAAAACCAAACACCCCCCACCCCACCCCCCGCTGCCAATCCTCAACAGAAATGCTCACAACAATGAAAACCTCGGACAGAAGGAAGAGCGCCGCCGGGTGGGCAGGCAGGTGTCTTGCTTGGCTGTGGCTTGGGGGGCACTTTTTTCAGTGCCATTGTAACTTCGAACAGTCACTAAGCGAACTGTTGTAAGTCGAGGATTACCTGTACTTCATCACTTTTTTCCTTTTTTTTTTTTTTGGTCATCAAGTTTTTGACACCTTGTTAGATGACAGGTGGTACTCGGATATTGCCATATCCTAAAAGTGGTACAATGGGTGAAAAGGTTGAAAAGCCCTGTGCTAGAAGGACCAAAGTATCCAAATATGGAAGTATCCTGTCGCCTGGCCAGCCCATTATGATACCAATAATCTTTTTGATATCTGCAAGCATATTACTATCTATCCAGCTTCTGTTCTTAATGTCAGTCTTAGCTAAATTTGTCATAAGCTGTGTCAAAAAAATGAATTACTTGGACACATTATTGGGTAAACTATTTATAGTTGCTTAGATAAAAAGGGAACATTAAAAGCCAAAGTTATTCTTAAAGATGGAGCCTTCTGTGATGCTGGCATCATATTAACATAACTTCCATTCTATTTATTTTTGTCTTCCCCCTCCAGATCAATGTTCTGTACAACCGCATCAGCCACGCCCAGAAGTTGTGAGTAACCTGTGTGTGACTGGGAACAACACTAATCCAACCCCTTTTCTAACTCAAGTTCCCTTCCCCTTATTTTTATGCATTTTCACTAGTGGAAAGCCAATATTTCTAATGTAGGAATAGACAAGCCAAACTAGACACTGCCTGTTGTGTCCCAAGACAAACTGTGTATCTTTGTTCAATTACAGAATTTCTAGACTACCATGTGCTTTGATTGCTATGCTTTCTTTTTTTTCTTTTTTTTCTACTTTCCATGTTTCTTACAGACTAATCAATGACACTTTTTCCATAGCCACAAATAGGCATAACAGAGCCTATTAGCTATAAGACTTGTGGGAAATGAAGTTCTTTTTAGAACTGCTACCTACACAAAACTCAGGAGGAAAACTTAATTTCCTATCAGCTATTGGGCTCATCTTGCCAACCTCCTTCTGATTTGTTTGGGCATGAGAAAAATTATCTTTTTGGTTACCCCCTCCAAGGGTCACATTGCTGGATGCTCTAAATAAACATTGTTCCTCCCCTTAATGTTAACTGAAGACTATGTTACTTTAGTCCAGTGTTTCTCAACCTTGTCAGGTTCAAGCTGACTGGGAAATTCTGGGAGTTGAAGTCCATGCATCTTTATGCCAACAAGGATGAGAAACTTACTCCAATCTATTGAAGAAAGCTGAATTAGGAAAGTTTGCCCTAGGGTTCAGGGGAAAAATAAACAGATTACTTTGTTTTAATTCAGATGTTTCAATTTTTGTAAAATGGGTGTTTAAATTTCAAGGTCCCCATCATGGAGATGTGAATGAAGCTGCATTTGAGTTATTAAGTTATTTTGCTTCATTCTACTGTTTAAAAAGAGAGAGATGACTCCAACATTCTAATGCATTTTCCCTGTCATACACCCTACTAGCTCCACTAAATATATGCATTTTTGCATTTACCCAATAGAGTGTTGTCATAGCTCAGCAGTTAAGATACTGGGCTTTTTGGTTGGAAAGCAGGCAGTCCAGGTTTGAGACCTGAGCTCCACACGACGGGGTGAGCTCCCGTCCTTGTCCCAGCTCCTGCCAACCTAGCAATTTGAAAACATGCACATGCGCGTAGATAAATGGGTACCACTTCAGTGGGAAGGTAACAGCTCTCTGGGATGTCATGCTGGCCACATGAGTGCCGAAATGTCTTCGGACAGAGCTGGCTCAATGGCCTTGAAATGGAGATGAGCAACGCCCCCCTTTAGTTGGTAACGACTAGCGGAATAAAATCTGCAGGGACTCCTTTACCTTTATTTATCCAATAGGAAGATGTTTTCCCCCTTCAAAGTATTTGTGTATGGATCAGAGAATATTATATTGTGAGAAGAAGAAAAAAATATTAAAAGTGAGCACCAATAAGTGGAGGTGAAAAAGGCAGCAGACATAATTTTGAAGATGAGTCTCTGCAGATTAGTGGACACCAATGATTTGGGAGGCACAGCTTGCCTGGTGAATTTTAACCCTTAGTATAATGGTTAAACTGGGTTTTCCCATTCCTCTTGCCTCCTCTCCATCTCTTGTTCTCTTATTTCCCTTTTCTTTTCAGTATAACTATTTCTTCGCTCCTTCTCCTCCCTCCCTCCCTTCCCTCTTGTTTTGCTAAAGAAAGAATGGAAACCTGAATGCTTGTATTTGTGTGTGCAGTGTATGAAAATCGATTATTGTACAGTATATATAAGATATAATAGTAGGATATGTAGATAAAGGATCAGTTATTTTTATAAATTGAATTATTTGTATATTTACTGTTTCAACATGGCAGGGAAGCCAGGTATTGCAAAATATTTTTTTTCTTCGTTTATACTTTTTTTTCTTTTACTTTTCTTGTGTGGGAATCATCTTAAATGCAAAGCCATCTTCTGTTCTACAGCTTTCATGAATAAATGCATATTCATATAGTAGATTTTTGGTTTGAATTTTACACACAAAAATTACACATCTCTGTATGAATATTGTACAAAAATATTTGCTGTTAATCACCACACATTGTAATGTGTGTGTGTGTGTGTGTGTGTGTGTGTGTGTTCTCCTCCACAGCAAAAAGGGTGCTGGAAAAACCAGGCTTGGTGGTCGCTGGAAGTAAAAGGGAATCAACTCAGCATGTGGAGCCCAATCTGAAAATCTCCCTGGCAACAGAAGTGACTGCTGATTACATCTCATCCTTTCTTTTCTTGTGTTGTTTTGTGTTGAGTTGAATGCTTTCCTGTCCCACTCCCTGACTCCTTGTCATGTGCGTCTCTGACCAGTCTTGTGCCACAAGCCACACAATAAATCAACCTCTCTTCTTCATGAAATCTCTCCAGCAATTCAATTTCTTTCTGATATCAATGATTGGTACAAAGGGAACCAAATAATTCTTTAATTGTCTAAAGAAACGGGGGGGGGGGAGAGAGAGAGGTTAAAGTTGTAAAGTGATGGGAACTGGGAAAGTGTATTGACCTACCTGCACACATTTTTTTGGCCCAGCTTTAGCAACATCTTTTTGTGAAACTGATCCTCTTCTGACTTCTGGTGGAGATGCAGTATCATTTACAGCAGTGTTTCTCAACCTCAGCAGATTCAAGATACATGGACTTCAACTCCCAGAATTCCCCAGCCAACATGCTTAAAGTTGAGAAACAGTGTCTTAGAGGTTCTATTTACAACAGCAGCAGCAGACCTCTTCCTTTTGTTTTTTGTTTTTTCCCTTTTTGTTTATATCAGGAGTGAACAGTTTATCATCTCAAAGTTGTCTGAGATCTCAAAGCTCCAATCCGAGGTCTCTGGATCACATTCTAAACCCTAACCTCTCCAAGACAGAGGCACTGTTTTCTAGCAGTGGGGGACTCAACAAAAATGGCAAAGGAAGGAAGGAAGGAAGGAAGGAAGGAAGGAAGGAAGGAAGGAAGGAAGGAAGGAAGGAAGGAAGGAAGGAAGGAAGGATCCTCTCTAGCCTCCCCCCTCCTCAAAAATTAAACATTAATCCCATCAATATCTATGATATGGCATTGTCTATTTGGAACCATCCTTCTGCCATCTCTAGACACCTCTCCACCCATAAAATTAAGAACAGTCCCTAAGCCATCAAAAGCTTGCCTACTTCTGCTTTGTGTGTCCCAAACCCATATTAAGATAATACTTATCAGAAAACAGAAGATTACAAAATAGCATAATTTTTTTTGAATGTGAAAATACATCCAGCAAATGGTTAAAAATCCAGAAGAAATAATAATAATAAAAAAAAACAGGGAGAGGGAAGATGTGGCTGTTAATTACACCCTGCCTTCACCTTCATTTTTATACTGATGTGAAGTGGTACCTGATGTTACAATGCCATCTATGGAATTCCACTTTCAAGGTTGCTGGCATCATGCTCTCTCTCGTAACAAGGCAAGGATCACCTTTCAGATCCAGCTTATCAATCCCTGAAAAAAGTGAGGAGGGTCGTGATCTGGATCACAACCGGCAGAACTTACGTAAAAGGTCCCTCATTCACTTGCTTCAATCCACGGACGGAGAGGAGTCCCAGATAATAGCACAAGACCCTTTACAATTGTTGCTTCAGAACTGGCCCACAAAGAGTCAAGACTTGGGCAAGACTTTATTAGCAAAAGGTTGTGTGAAAAGGTCCCAAGAGACTCCTGGGAAGTCTTCTTGCCCATTTCTTTCCAATGTGGAGAGTCATCCTGAATCAGTGTTTTTCAACCTTTGCAACTTTAAGATGCATGGATTTCAACTCCCAGAATGCCCAAGTACCCAGATAAAAGTCCAAGATTATAGGGTTTATGAAGTTAGCATGATTTTCACTCTTGACAGACCCACCCAGCTGGCTGGAGCACTAAGTTGAAGTCCACACATCTTAAAGTTTCCAAGGTTGAGAAGCGCTGTCTTAAATGGTGCTGTTGCATGACCATCCATGGAAGCAATATGAGGGGGAAAGTATTAGTACCGGTGCGTTACTGCCATATAGTCACTGTGGAGAAAAAAAGGAAAAAGCAAAGGAAAACAGACTAGGAACTGCATAAATATAGAAGAAGAACAGAGATTATTTAAAATTTAGGAAACAACTAAGTAATCCGGAACTCCCAAAATCTAGAAAATAGAGGAGGACAAAGAGATACTGAACAGAAAAGAAACCTCTTTGAGGTCCCCTGATGGTTTAAAATGAGCAGCCCAGAAATACTAGCTTCACACTGCTCAGTTCCCTTGGTATCTTTATAAAAATTTATAGTATAAATAATATACTATTATACTATTATATTTATATAGTGTAAATAAACAATATACAGGTAGTCTTCGACTTACAATTCACTTAGTGACTGTTCGAAGTTACAATGGCACTGGGAAAAGTGACTTATGACCATTTTTCACACTTATAACCGTTGCAGCATCTCCATGGTCAGGTGATTTACATTCAGATGCTTGACAACTGACTCACATTTATGACAGCTGCAGTGTCCCAGGGGTCATGTAGTCCCCTTTTGCAGCCTTCTGACAAGCAATGTCAATGGGGAAATCAGACTCACTTAACAACCGTGTTACGAATTTAACATCTGCAGTGATTTACTTAATAGCTGTGACAAGCAAAGTTGTAAAATGGGGCAGAACTCACTTAATAAATTTGTCACTTAACAATATAAATTTTGGGCTCAATTGTGGTCGTAAGTTGAGGAATACCTGTAGTTAGACTGCTCGCTTAGCAACAGAGACAATAAAAAGCACCCTGATGCTATACTTTTTCCATTCTATGGGTATTCGATGACATCACCCTTCAGAGTCTCTCTGTCAAAAAATATTTAGGGCGAGGGCCCATAGAGACATTCAACTCCGCCCCATCTTCGGAGAACCTTTAGAAGGGTTTTCCATGCTAACTTCGTAAATCCTATAAAAGCCATTCTAAACAACTGTGGAAATTGTAAACGACTCGGTAGGAAATTAGTTCAGAATCTCCCGCCGGAATTAGAGCGTTTTTATAAAATTACTACTGAAACTTTTCTCGCTTATGGACTTCATCTCCCAGGAGCACTTGCGGGAGAGAAGAATAACAATAGCCGGCAGGCTATTAAACATCCTTTTTTAAAAAAGAAAAAGAAAGTTCCATAGAGATAGGAAATGGGAGATCATGAACAATGGTGATACAGTTCTTAAGGGGGAATTCTGCTCCAAAGGAAAGGGCTGTAAAAGCATGTGACGTGTATATAAATAATAAAATTTAAAAGGCGCTTGTTCCGCTTTCACAGAAAGTTATGATTAAAGTTATAGGAAAACGAAGAGTAGTCACTCCCGTCACACCGTGGGGAGGGGAGGAGGAAAATAGCGGAACTAGGACTCCATTTCCCGTGATGCCCTACAAGCTCTTTCCTCCCTCCTCCGGCTTCATCTTGCTCCCCCCCTCTTTCCTTCCCGTCTGGATACGGAAGCCGAGAGGCGTTTCTCCGGCTGCTTTTCAGCCTACCGAGGAGCTGGGCCGGGAGGGCCGCCCAGCCGGGCTGGCGGCGGCGGCGGCTGCAGCAGAGGAAGAAAATGGCGGCGCCGCTGCTCTCCCTCTCCGAGGGAGAAGGCGCCCGAGCGCGGCGGCGGGAACAACTCCGTGCCTGGGCCGAGGCCGAGGCGGCCGTCGCCGCCGCTGCTCTTCTCCTGACCCCGCCTCCCGCCGACTCCGCGCCTTCACCCGCTCCGGCTGGGTTGCCGGCGTCCGCGGACGAGGCGCTGTCTCTCGCGGCGCCAGGGATGGGCTCCGGCGGCCGCCCGCGCGCGGTCCGTTTCGACGCGGCCGCCGAGTTCTTGGCCTGCTGCGCCGGCGCCGAGCTGGAAGCGGCGCGGGAGATGCTCCGTGCCGACCCGGCCGCCGTGAACGGCACCAACGCGGACGGCATCAGCGCTCTCCACCAGGTAGCCACGAATGCCAGAGGGAGCCCCGCCGTTCGCCTCCTGCTTCTCCGCTCTCTTCCTTTTGTCCTGGCTGGGCAAACGCCTGCGGAGTGGGCCCCAAGGAAAGGGTTTCTCTGAGCTTGTACAGAGTGTCTTAGTCTCGGGGCGGAAATAGCAGGGGCGTCTTTCATGCCAGGGTCAACTGTGAGGAGCGTTTGCAAAGCTGCTTCGTGCGCTGGGAATCGCTAATCTCTGGACTCGGCTCTGGGGTGGATTATGGGCTTTGTAACCCGTTTTCCAAAAATGCGGTATTTCCCAGCCCGGGCTGTAAGTGGTCTTTATGTGACCATATCTAGAGGAATAATCTATTCCTCCTTCCACTGAGCTGCTGCTGCTGTTAAAAAGCCATCCCCATCCTTGCAACATATTTGGCATCCCAGTTGGCAATTGGAGTTTTATTAGCCAGGCGGCTGCTCCGTCCGCTTTGCAAAGTGATGGCAACTCCAGCTTGGCTAATGAATAATGTATGCAGGCTGCACGTGCAGAATGAAAATGAAGGCATGTTCCTCTGCCGTAGCGGTTTGGAAGAAAATGTTATTTTGGTGCAGGGTAGTTGCCTACAGTGATTTACCGAAAAGTGATGGGGAGAAAAACATTTCTTGGTCACTTGGCAACCTAAGGGGGCATTCTTTTATGTCGAATTTAATAACTGCCCTGGTATCTTGTCTTGCAGTGATTATGTTCCATCAAGTCTTTTTCAACTCCTAGCGATCACAGACAGATGTTCTCCATGACAATCTAGCTAGCCTATTCTTTCCAGTCTCCTGGTGACATCACCACCATAACTGAGTCTGTCCACTTTGCTGCTGGCTGTTGTCATCTTCTCTTTCCTTCCACCTTTCCCATCATTAGAGCCTTTTCCAGAGAGCTGGTTCATAATGTGCCTGAAGTAGGATAATTTGAGCCTGGTCATTTGTGCCTCAAGTGAGAACTCTGGGTTGATGTCTTCCAGCACTTGAAGAAAAAAAACTTTCCATGCCTGTTTGTCTGTTAGATTTTTGTCCTGCCTTTATTACTTTATACTCAAGGCAGTGAACATGCCAGGCCAGCCCCTTAACCACTACCCCAAACTGGCTCTCTGTAGTGATCCCATTGCTGGAGATGTTTGGGGATTTAGATGAATTTTAGGCTCTTGGAATGCAATTCCTCATTTCCTCTTGGTTTTAGAAGTCACTTTCCACACAGAAAGCACAAGTGATTCATTCTGCTTTCATCCTTGAAAGATGAAACAAGGTCATCTCAGGTTCTGCATTGGGGGGTTCTCAATGTGTTCCTACGCAGACCCCGAAAGAGTGGAAAGGATCTGCCTTTACACCACTCTTTAATTTCCACCACTGTTTGCAGAACATTGGAACCATCCGACTGCCAGCTTGTCATTTCAAAGGCCGAGTGTGCTGAGCCAAATGTCTTATCGGGGCTTGGTGCAGATTGTGTAATCCGGTAGGATTGGCTTCCCATAGTGTAGTAAACCCAAAGGCTTTCTGAGTAAAAGAGTTTCTGCCTTTCCCTGCAGCACTTGCTGTTTTCATGATGGCTAAAGAAGATGCTGTTTGGCAGGTCCTGAAAAAAGGTCAGTCGAGAAAACATGAATTAGAAACAGGAGGCCTTTAATGCTTAGCCAGTTCATTATATTATTTGTCTAACTTCCTATGATATCAGTCTTGTACAGAAGCACATGTTACTTTATTGTCCCAAGGTTTCCCCCAATCTTACATATATCTGTATTAGTCTTCCGTAGCAAAGTTGAAGCCAAAATGTGCTGGTCTCCTTTTATGAGACATATTTACATAGTATGTCAAGCTACGGCATGCCAGAAAGCGGTCTGCACAAATAAACAAAGCCCCGTCCACGGAATGCAGGCAGCATATGAAACCCCGCCCCCTCCGGTCCACGGAAAAACCTCTCTCCACAGAACCGGTCCCTGGTGCCCAAAAGGTTGGGGGCCGCTGATATAAGGTATGGAAATGAAAGCTTATTGTAATGTCTGAACTCAACTCTGGCTTATAAAGAATTAAACACTGGTGTATTCCAAGTTTGGACATTATGGCAAGTCTTTCCTTTTAGGTGAGTTTCACCACTAGTAAGAGGACTAAAGGATGAATGAATGCTGAATTTTCACGTTGTTTTAAGCCAGTGTTTCCTTAATCATGGCATGTTGAAAAAGCTACAACTGATAAAATACATACTCCGTTGCTTCTGGTGTGGTTGTTTTCACACAATGTACTAACTCAAAGAAAATGTTTTACTATGATAAATGAATCCAGCTGTTGTATGCCGACTTTATTCATGGCAAGCTAGGTTTCTTTAGAATATTAACTCTTGTTCTGCTCAAAAGTGGCTAGTCATTCTTTTTGTGAACACGGTTTGCGATCGTCCAGACCAGGGGTAGGCAACCTTGGCTCTTTTATGACTCGTGGACTTCAACTCCCAGAATTCCTGAGCCAGCCATGCTGAGGGGAAAGGGAGAGGTTTCCAAGCTGAGCCATGCTGGCTCAGGAATTCTGGGAGTTGAAGTCCACGAGTCATGAAAGAGCCAAGGTTGCCTACCCCTGGTCCAGACCATGCTTCAAACTCCTACAATCCTCCTTTTCCTCAAGATCCTCTTTCTTGGTGCTCTCTGAGGTTGGTGGTTTTCTTGCAGATGTTTCATTATCAAATTAGGTAACATCATCGATGCTAGATGATGTCAGGTCTAGCACTGATGATGTTACTTAGTTTGGTAATGAAACTTCTGCAAGAAAACCACCAACCTCAGAGAGCACCAAGAGCCCCACAGTTCAACCCTGAGCTACAAATATTCTCTTCTGTTGGTTCTCTTTCTTGTTTCTTGAATGGTCGAGTTACAATTGCTGTTTCAAAGAGAATGGGAAAATATAATCTTCCTGAGTGAGGGAGAGCAACACAATCCCTCTCTGTCCAACAATGCTTGTGATCGCAAGTGTGTTTACTGCTGCCCTAAGTCTTGATCTTGCTGCAGTGTAGATGATGGACTGAAGAACGCTCATCATATAAGTGGGTGCTGATTGGCTGGATATCTGGAAAGGGTGGTTTTATTCCCAGTGGCAGGAGGTACAGTTATCTTGCTTCTCCTTCCCTTGGCAACCAAGGCTGGTAACCCCCAAATTTAACCAGCAATGTTTATATCTGTGACCTCCATTGCACTGAAATGGATCGCAAGTCTGAATATTCTCCCTTTGCATCTGGCCTGGGTGGGTTCAGCAATCGATACTAGGACTAACCTGGTTAGAACTGAGTATCCAAGTGATCCAGAAACATGATTGTCTGTACTGGGTGTACATTTATTGAGGAGTATTAGTAATTGTGAATGACTACAAGGTATTGGCTCTTTGGATTGCAGTTTGTTTTGGATTCCTCCACCAAGTTCCCATCAGAGGCAAGGAAAAGTTGCTATGCCTAAAATAAATCTATCTTCCCTGGGTTTCTCATTAGAAGGCACTGGGGCAGCTGTCTCTTCTGTATGTTTCCCCCCCACCCCCACTCCCTTTAATTTCACTCCTGTGAAATTTTCCATTACTTCATTTTCTTGAAGCAGTTTGGCTTCTTGCCCTGTTCCCCATCCTCCCGCCATCTCCAGATACCAATTTGTCAAACTGGCTAGGTAGTTGGGGAGGGTTAGGGTTCTGCTTTCTTCCCCTGTCAGGTTTACTGTTCCAGACTTTTAAGGCCAGTAATTGGCAGGGGTGGGAGTCATGAGGAAGTGCTTGGTTGCGCCATGACATGATATTGTGATCTAGAGGCTGTCAAGCTGAGACTTGAACCCATTATTCCACCTGCACTTTGGGATGAGAAAAGGGTTTTGTGAAACATGCTTTCAGGTACTTGAGGAGTGCTACGATATTCCCCCTCAGTCCTCTCAAGGCTAAAATTGTTCTTTTTGTGGGACTTGATGCCTAATCTTGTGATGTGTGCCTTTTCCTAACCCTCTTCCATTATAACTGACCATTAAAATTTTTTTTTTTTTGCATACTGCCATTTAAAGGTAGAATGGTTAAGAAAGGCTTGTCCAAGCTGGCAAATTGATTGGTGCTGCACATTATCCTTGGATACTTCAGATCTTCACCCAGCCATCAAGCTCATTGGGTGACATTGACCTGGTCCTTTTCTTTCTGTCTTCAGACAGTTGTAAAAAGAAAATGAGATAAGAACCAAGTACAGGTAGTCCTTGACTTATGACCACAATTGAGTCCAAAATTTCTGTGGCTAAGTGAGAGATTTGTTAAGTGAGTTTTGCCCCATTTTATGACCTTTCTTGCCACAGTTGTTAAGTGAATCACTGCAGTTGTTAAGTTAGTAACTTAATGAAGTGAATCGGGTTTCCTCATTGACTTTGTCAGGAGGTTGCAAAAGGTGATCCCATGACCCCCAGTACACTTGAACTGTCATAAATATGACTCACTTGCCAAGCATCTGAATTTTGATCATGTGATCATGGGCATGCCACAAAGCTCATAAGTATGAAAATCGGTCATAAGTCACTTTTTTCACTGCTGTTGTAACTTTGAACGCTTACTAAATGAACTGTTGTAAGTTGAGGACTAACTGTATGCCACTTTTTCTTTCCATAATGAAGGGAAGGATTAAAGACACGGAAGAAATTAGGGAATGCTGATGTTTTGTACATTGCACCAAATGTTTATGTTTTCTTCAATGTTCTGGAAAATTTGAGTGTTCGCCTCTGGTGTGCCTGCTTTTGGAACCCCAGCCTTAGCGGCATTCCCTGGATTATTCAGCATAAGCAAGAGACTGTTTGGAGGTGATAGAATTGCCATCTTGAGATAAACTGAAGGCCTCTCCTCTAGTTCAGCTAACCACAAAACTGGTGGCCTCCAGATGCATTGGGACTGGGAACTTTGCAAAGTTGCATCACAGCTGGAAAGTGTCACGTTGAGGAAGTCAGCTGCAGAAGGCTGGAACTGATTAAGAGATTTAAAATATAGAAAAGGAAGATAAATGCTAGGAAGAATTCCTCAATCCTATTTTTTTTTACTTGGATGATCACCAGTCAAAAGCATGGTAGTTGCTGTCATGGGATGGGGATAGGTAGATTTAATGACCTTTGAAATCACTTCTACCTCTGTTTTATGCCTAGAGCTAGCTGAAACTAGAGCATTAATAGATAAATGGATGCCTGTTTTAGTCTGCAAGGATGTGCCTCCCTTTTTTTAAAAATTGAGCGGAGGGCCACAATTGACTGTTGGGTAGTTTCGGTGTCAGATAATATCACACAACACAAGGATGGTAGAAGAGGTGACAAAGTGAAAGAAACCAGGAGAAAGCTAATGATTTTTAACTTTCCCCTAGTGCCAAGTTAAAAATTATAATTCAGGACAACCTGTGGAGAAGCTTGAAGACCACATCCAAAAGGCAATGGTATATGGAGCCTGGAAAAATCTAATTTTTCAAAAGAAGGTGCTCTACGCAGCTTTACCAGTTCTCCTGTTATTAAAAATGCAAGCCATGCTCATCTTCTAAGCAGTGAACACAAAAGGTGAACCTACGATACAGCCCTGGGCAGGGGGCAATTTGGCCCTGTTAAGGTAGTCATTTAGTGCTCTTCATGGAGCTGCAACCTGTTTTCCAACTGTTCCCATGGTTGGCTTGGGATCTAGTTGCTCTCAGAGCCCAGGGACTTTCTCCTTGCCATGAACTGCCAGAAGCCCTGAATGCTTATTCTTTGTGCCAGGTTTGCCCTCTTGACTTTCGGCAAAGCAAAATTTAGAAAGGTTGTAGGAGCACGTGACCTGTGAACATCTGGAAATATGTTGCAGAATGAGGCCTGTTTCTTCAGTTTCCCTTGATTCTGAAAAAAGAAAAGCCTGGGAAGTATGCATAGAACCAGTTTCCAAAGTGTAGCCATAAATACTCAGAATAGTGGGCAGGTTTGAGACCCATGGCTGGATATTTGTATGGCTTTTTTAAAAAAAAGGCAGTGTGTCCTTCTGTTTTGGAGGAGGAGGAGGAGGTCTAGCTTCAGTTGAGAGTTTTAAAAGATGAAAAATCTTAAGAACCTGCGAACCCATACAGTATCTAGTGAATATATATATAGTCAGTGTGGTTACAATTTAAACCAGCTCGTGATTTCCCCCCCCCCCTTAGTCCTTGTATTTTTGAATAAATACTTAACATGAGTCTGATCCTCGCGGTGCTGAGACACTTTAGTATCCAGTAGAGTTTTGCAATGTGATGGGAAATTTGAAAGGATTCTGGTTTAGTCAGAATTCAGATGTTACAACGTTTTTCAGGTTGCAAGCATTCCATTTTTGAGGGAACTATATATATTTAGATGCTGCAGTCTTTGGAACAGGCAAGTAAACAAGAACGTTTTTTCTAAAAATACACGATTTCCCTGAGGCAGGGGCACTTTGCAGGTGGGTGGTTCATGAGAGAAAATCTTGGCACGTGGCCATAACAAGCCTGGGATTCTCATCTCTTAAGGGTGTTGTTGCCATTACTCATACTCTCTCAACTGTTCAAATGGACATGCGCTGCTTTGGAGGAGGATCAGGGTCCAGGTTCCTGGGCTCGTTCGATAGAAGCAGGGCCTAAGAAGGAGACCTGGGGTGGTTTTATGGCATGGTCAGTTCAAGAATGTTTCCTGAGGAATGTTTTCTACAACCAAAGTAAATTGTTCTCAGATGGTGGGAATTAAATCTTTGCCTCCTGAGCAGAGGCTACTAATGTTGGTCCTCACTTGGTTTGTGAAACAGACAGCATCTCCCCCCCCCTTACCTCCTGTGCCACCTCATCCAGTAGGACTCTTTAAAAAGTCATCTCCTGATTTCTCAAATTGATCTTGTTGACTCAAATGAGAGCAACGGCAGAAGATTTAAGTTCTTTTTGTGGTAATGGAGTCTTCTAATTTGAATCCATGTTCTCAAAAAACAGCCCGTGGTTTTCTTACCTTCAGGAAATCTTGGAAGAAGTGGAATCTGGCCTTTAGCTCCAGCTAAGCTGTCTTGGGCGACTTCCTTTTCCAGGCAGTAACTAGTCTAGTAATTGGTGAAAGGCAACCAGTGTGATACAGGTAGTCCTCAGCTAAAAACTGCAATTGAGACCCGAGCTACGGTTGCTAAGCAATGAAGTCTTTAAATGAGTCGTGCCTGATTTATTACCTTTTTGCCATGGTTGTTAAGAGAATCACACAGTTGTTAAGCAAATCTGGCCTCCCCCCCCCCCATTGACTTTGCTTGTCGGAAGCCCCTGAGAAAGTCATAACTGGAATAAATAGATGTTGGTTGCCAATCACCTGAATTTTAATTGTGGGACCATGTGGATACTGTAATGGTTGTAAGCATGAGGACCATCATAAGTCTAGGACCCTTGTAACTAAGCCAAGGGCCACTTGTATAAAAAATTAGGAGAAGTCAAGATCTTATCAAGGTACACCGGGTGTCAGTGTGTTATAAATTGCTCATACATAAACCTAGGAAGATAGGGTTGAATTTATGAAGGGATATTCAAGAGGAGATCTCTAACTTAAACCTCTCTTCTCTGCCTTCCCATTTGTGACAAACCAAATGTATCATACAATACAAACACGTGTTCAAAATCTGCACAATGGCAGTGCACAAATTGTTGCATTGAATTTCCACAATCCAAGTTGCTTCTGTTACAGTACTCTTGTTTTCTTAGCATAGAATTTTGAAGCATTTTATTTAAAATGGAATGTGTGCAGCAGGTTGGATTGATTTAAATCACACTTTAATTCATGTTTTAAATCAACCAACAGGAAATCTTATTTAAATGTCTGGTTTAAATTAAATTTGTCATTGGTTGTTCCCATTTTTTCAGAGGTGTGAACCTGATAGCTGAATTGTGTTACTTGACAACCTGGTATTGTATTTTAGAGTCTACTTTAAGCCATATGCAGTGCACAAAATAAATGTGTGTTCTGTAATCTGTGTTTATCAGCATCAAGCTGCAGATATTGCTGCAATCTGTCAGGAATGTTAATACTGCTCTGCTTTTTTAAAAAAAAACTTTATTTCCTATGATACAATGAGCCTGAGTTTGCCAGCATTCTGCAATCACTTTTGCCTGGCGCCTTGCACTTGTGGCTGACAAACCACACCCTATGTTTTGTTCTTTTGCAGTTCAAGGGAAGGGGATTTGGCTCCTTTCACCAATTTGGATGACACTAATAAATTATAAATGGGGTCATTTGTGGGTTAGACACACCTGTTGAAGGCAGGAGCCAGTGGAAGTATTTTGGGCTTACTTGTTTCTTAGTTTGTGTAAACTGGGATTCTGGAGGATTGCTGTGTCATCTGAATACTTAACTAATTCCTTAACTAACTGCTGTCCTAGACCCAACTCCACAAGCATTCAGTAACAACCCTTTTATCCAACCTGTATCTCTACCTTTTCCAGTCAGATAAATGGTGACTGAAAGCCCAGAACATTTAAGCAGCAGATCCAGCCAGCTGAGCTAGAGTTATTTTTTTTTTGAGAAAAAACTGAAATGAATAGGATTAGTGACCCCCTGGCCAGGATTATTTTCTGTAAAGTGTAACATATCCAGCCATGCTATAATGTGGCTTGTTTTGGCCATGGTGTATAAACCCAGCTGTTCTGGAATAGCATTACGTACTGATTAGGCCACCTCAGTGGGGAATGCACTAGCTACAAGTATGCTTATGATACGATGTAGTTACTATTTTTGAAATTGCTTAATATTTTTCTTTCTCTACCATATAGCTTGGCTGGGAGGTATCAAAAATCTGGATGACCATTAAATGGCTGCAGAGATGAGCAGAAATCTGCAAACATTTGCTCTCATCTAAGGGCCATCTGGATTTTTGCAGCCTAGATCTGGGAGCGCTAGCTAAATTTGTGTTTGTATAAACCAGACATGTCAAACTCGCGATGTCACGTGACGTCGTGCGACGTATCGGAACTTTTTCCCCATTGCCGGCAATGGGGCGGGCGCTATTTCCTCGTGATGCGTCCGGCCCATGGGCCGGCGGTTTGACACTCCTGGTATAAACTCTCGGTTTCAAAATTTGGCGCTTCTATCCGTGGCATGGCTCTAATTGTCCATAGAGGAATACAGGTAGTCCTCGACTTACAACCACAATGGAGCCCAAAATTTATGTTGCTAAGTGAGACAATTGTTAAGTGAATTTTGCCTCATTTTAGGATCTTTCTTGTCACAACTGTGGAGGGAATCACTGCAGTTATTAACTTAGCCACACGGTTGTCAAGGGAATCTGGTTTCTCCATCGACTTTGCTTGTCAGAAGGTGGCGAAAGTGATCAGCACGTGACCCCAGGACACTGCAACCGTCATAAATATGAGCCGGTTGCCAAGTGTCTGAATTTTGACCCCAGGATCGTGGGGGTCACGGTCGTAAGTCTGAAAAACGGTCCTAAGTCACTTTTTTCAATGCCATGGTAACTTTGAATGGTCACTAAACAAACTGTTGTAAGTCGAGGACTACCTGTAGGAATAGGAGTGAGAATAGCAGTGCTTTGGAAGTAAGCAAAATGCACGGCTGTTCATTGCGACGGCTACTCCACTTATTCTTGGCCTGGATGGTGGCCTGGATTGACGCATTCAGCAAACGTGCTCATGTCCTTGGGGAGTTGCTGGAAATCGGAGAACACCAAAAAAGGCACGGTGGACAACGATGCTTTTAATGGGTGCAAAGCAATCTGTTGAGACTCACAGGAGCCCTGAGACCCTTTCTCCTCGACTGCCTTCTAAGAGGATCCTCTCTATCCGTTCCCCCTGCCTCAGCATCCTTAGTTTTTCTCTTTTTTTTTTGAAGAGTGTCTCCTCTTCCGTGGCTCTTTGATATCATACACCCATCTGGTGTTATTGCTTCAGTCAGTTTTATTTTGCATGGGTTTGACTGCAAATCCAAAACCTGTTATTAAAGGCAGATGAAAGCAATGAGCAAAAGCAGCTGCCTTCAATTCTGACGTCTTTTGTGCCTGAAAGAAGAAAAGTAGCACAGCTGCATTTTCCTGGCCTTATAAGAGACATCAAAGATTTACTGGTCCAATTTTCTTCCTTCTCTTTCTCTTCTCCCTTCCCCTCCACCTCCAAGTTTTGGTAGGTGATTATTTTTTGACATATATACCATCTTGCAGCATATCTAGTGTGAGATGCAAAAGGAGCCCTTTGAGATTTAGCACTTAGAAAAACAAAAAAGAATCACCGGCAATTCCTTTGCACATAATATCAAACTCTGGCTTTCCATCTAAATCAGGGATGGCCAGCCTTGGCAACTTTTAAAACTTGTGGACTTCAGCTCCCAGAATTCCCCAGCTAGCATTGTTGCCCAGGCAACAGACTTATGGAATTCCCCTCTCAGAATTCTGGGAGTTGAAGTCCACAAGTCTTAAAGTTGCCAAGGTTTGACACTAAATAATAAAAGCTCTTCATGTGTTTTCCCTGCTTTCTCCCCTCACTTTTACAGACTGAAATACTTCCTCTTTGCCATAAACCAGAGTTTGCCTTTTCAGCCAAGCCATAGTTATCTCAGAGTGCAGCTTCCTACACATTATGCCCGAACCCAGTCAGATCAATCAATGTGATCTATCCATGTGGCCCCTACTTCATGACACATAATCAAATCAGATCAAACATGGTTTGCTATTAAATCCAAATCGGTGGGCTGGACTTTGAAGCAACCCTGAAACCATGACTTATTGTCCTGGTTTCAAGAAAAAAAAATCAAAAGTTTCCTTTCTGATGATATTTAAGAAGGCATCAAAGGCCTGACTTTTCCAGGCTTTGGGGAAGGGTGAAGGTTAAGCCGGCTGCTGGATGGTTATATGTTGACTTTAGGTTGCTCATTATCTCCTTTTTGTCTTTTTTGTTTTAACCTTTTAATTGTAAGCTGCTGGAATCATTGGCAGATGATGACCTATAAGTTATATAAATAAGTAAATAATAGTTTTGCTCCATTGTGTTTTGGGTTAGACATAACATTGCATGATATAGCTTTCCTTGGAAACTTAAGTGATCATATCTGTTGCCTATCCACTCATATCTTACCTCTAGAAATAAAGTGTAAGTTTTCTTTTCCAGCACTATACAGGTGGATTGAGAAGTTTGGTAGGTTGAAGAATTCTATTCTAGCTGTTCTAGATGTTCTAGCTCCTTATGACTAGAGGTTAGATCAAGAGGATGCCTTTGGAAAGGAAAAGCATCTCCAGATGGCCATATCAAGTTTTGGGTAGACTTCAGACCTGAGATAAACCCTCCAGTTGCATGTGCACATGATTTATTTATTTTTTAAAAAAAGAAAGTCTTATAATTGTATGATGGCAATAGTTAGAGCAGTAACTTCCCTTCCCCTGTAAGTACAAGCTGTGCTTCAGTAGTACAGATGTTCCCAATCTGATATTTTTCAGATGCCCTACAGGTTTTCCCTAGGAATAATTGAAGTTGTAATCTAATTTATCTGAAGGTCCCCTTCAGCCTCCAGGTCTCCTCACCTGGACATCACAGGTTGCCCTAGACCAGGGATAGGCAACCTTGGCTCTTTTATGACTCGTGGACTTCAACTCCCAGAATTCCTGAGCCAGCCATGCTGAGGGGAAAAGGGAGAGGTTTCCAACCTGAGCCATGCTGGCTCAGGAATTCTGGGAGTTGAAGTCCACGAGTCATAAAAGAGCCAAGGTTGCCTACCCCTGCCCTAGACTTATGATTGTTTGCTTAACAATGGTTGAGTTAACGAAAGGCTACTTTCTGGTCAAGTGACGAAAAGGAATGAAAATCCTGCTCGGATTTTGGCAGGGAGGATTTTTTTAGCTCCTGAGCCAAAAGACACTCGTGTGCGTCCTGAACCGAGCTTCCCAGAACGTCCCCTAGCCCACCCCCCCCCCAAAAAAAAACATTCTCCTTTCTTGGAATTCCATCCATTTAATGAATCACAAGATCACTTAACGATCACAACCGGGAGTGCCAAGACTTCAGTCACTGGGTAAAAAAAACAGTGTCGTGACTGCTTTGCTCAACAACCCAGATTCTGATCCCAGTTGTGGTCATAAATCAAGGACTACCTTTATTGGTTCCAGTTTTGGTTTCGGGTCTATTAGTTGAGTTTAAGGCAGGGATGGAAAACTGGTAGTTCTTTTGTTCTCAAAAAACAGTCCTAGCATCTCTCTCCTTTGGGCATTCTGGCTGGTTTTATTAGGGGTTGTTCAGCAATCTCTGGAGAACCACAGAGTTTCCATCACTCAATTAGATTATCTTCTCAAGGCTCCTTCCCAATAACCCACATATTTCGTTACCATCTTAGAAGCCTATTGCACTTTTTCATCAAAATGTTCTGTGCCAGAGGTTTTATTCTGCGGCCTACTGTGTAATTGTGCCTCTGCCACAATCTTCTTATTACTTGAAAACCTTGTTTATTTCCCTGTCAAATGCACTTGCCCCCTGCCCAGTTGGGATAACGTTTTCGGTGGCCAGCTGCACTGAAAGCAAGACAAATATTACAAAGTTCCCAGGGACTTTGGTTTTTCAGCCCTATTCTCTAGTCTAGTGTAAAATCTGTTACATGTTTAGAGTGTTCTCTTTCCCCGTTCAAAGGGTTGCCATTTTAACCATCGTCCACCTTGCATGGCCCAAACACTGCCGTGCTACTGTGGGGTACGTGTTTATGGCACTGGGGAAGGAATGGAGGGTGATGAATTTGATGAGGGGAACTTGGAATTGGCTTTTCTGCTAAGGCAGGTGAAGACTTTTGCATTACAAATGAGACAAAAAATGGGGTTGGATTTGTTTGATAATGAAGCTTCTGGTTCTTCCAGGCCTGCATTGACGAAAACATGGAAGTGGTTGAATTTCTGGTGGAAAATGGAGCTGATATAAACCAGGCAGACAATGAAGGCTGGACTCCGCTGCACGTCGCTGCCTCCTGTGGCTACATTGAGATTGCACAGTGAGTTTGGGCTGGGTGAGGATTTGTGCATTTTTTTTTTTTTGCCTAAAGCTCCTAGAACAGAGGTCCCCAACCTTTTGGGCATCAGGGACCGGTTCCGTGGAGAAAGTTTTTTCCACGGACTGGAGAGTGTGTGGTTTTGTGTGCTGCCTGCATCCCACAGATGGGGCTTTGCTCGTTTGTGCGGACCGGTTGCTGGCATGCAACGGCCCGGTACCGGTCCACGGACCAGGGGTTGGGGACCCCTGTCCTAGAACATCAGATTTCTCAGCCAGCCTTACAGTTCCTTCCTGGGGCAGGTGACTGCAGTGTGTCCTTTCACACCCTCTACTTGGTCACTGAGCTAGTTCAGGCAGCTACTCTAGTATTACATTGGATTCTCCAGCTGTAGAAACTTCCAAGAGATGCTATGTCTGCTGATCATAGGTGGTACATTTCACGCTCAGTGAAAGATGCTGGATACATTTGGAGGACTGTAAACTTTTTTTAAAAAGAGGAAGAGTCTTGGCTGCATTTAGTGGGGGAGCTTGCAAGGAAACTTGCAAAATTTGACTGTGTCTTCTTGACATTCATCTTCAGTGGAATGGGAGGGGGAGTTTTGCCTGAGAAGATGAGTCAGTGTATAGGTCTTAAAAGTTTACAGTCTTTGAACTTTGCATTTGACACCCCCAGCAGACTAGGTTATCCGAATTAAGCTTTGCAGGAAGCTGGTTATGACAACCAGATGGCCCTTTTCTGCTGGGTGGTAGAGATTGTAGGCCTGATATGGGGCTGGGTGGCCCATGGATCTGACTGGGCTTAACTGTCTGGCCCAGATACCTCTTGGAGCACGGTGCCAACATTGCTGCGGTGAATAGTGATGGGGACGTGCCGCTGGACATTGCTGAGGCTGACAACATGGAGGCCTTGCTGCGAGCAGAAATTGAGAAACGAGGTAAGAGACACACAAGCAGCCACAACAGATGCAGCTCTGCTTCCTCTAATGACCTATTAGCGGGTTCTCCAGCTAATTGGCTATGGAAAGACGGCAACTGTTTGACATTTTCACCGTTAAAAAAAAAAAAGGACACACTACAGGTAGTCCTCAACTTACGACCACTATGGAGCCCAAATTTTCTGTTGCTAAGTGAGACATTTGTTAATTGAGTTTTGCCCCAGTTTACAATTTTTCTTGCCACAGTTGCTAAGCGAATCACTGCAGGTGTTAAGTTAGTTAACGCAGTTGTTAAGTGAATCTGGCTTCCCCATTGAGTTTGCTTGTCAGGAGATCGCCAAAGTGGATCACGTGACCCCAGGACTCTGCAACCCTCATCAATATGAGTCAGTTGCCAAGTTTCTGAATTTTGACCACATGATCATGGGGATGCCGCAACGGTCGTAAGTGTGAAAAACAGTCATAAGTCGCTTTTTTCAGGACCGTTGTAACGTGGAACAGTCGCTAAATGAACTGTTGCAAATCGAGGGCTACCTGTAGTGGCTTTGTTTAGATTACCTAGCGGTAAAAATCAATCTATTGGATTCTTTTATATACACATTCCTGTATATAAAAGTACATATCTATAGAGAGAGAACAGAAATAGGCTAAATTTAGGTCTGGTAAATGTTTTCCCTCTTCAGAGCTGCGTTGCTGTTGCTGCTGATTATAATTTCCCAAAATTATTAGCACGAATTCTTTCTGTATGTGTGGACTGCGACATCCATTTTTGCGTTTGAATCCAAAGAATGTGAAGAGTTTCGTTGCACGTGTGTGTAATAAAACTTGTGGATGACAAAATATGTGCTGGTCCTTATGATGCGATTCCAGCTTTTTTTTTTTTCTGAGACGGAAAGAAAAGTTCCAAAGGTCCGATTGCTGTGATTTCATTTTTTTAAAAAAGTACGTGTGTGTGTTTTCTACACTATAATGTGGGCACAGCCATTTAGAATTTTTCGGCCGCTTCACGTCACCATTTCCTTTGCTTTCAGGGGTGGATGTGGAGGTAGCCAAGCGAGAGGAAGAAGAGATGATGCTTCGCGATGCCCGCCATTGGCTGAACGCTGGCAAAATAGCTGACGAGCCTCACCCCAAGACTGGGGCCACTGCCCTCCATGTGGCCGCTGCTAAAGGCTACGTCGAGGTCATGAGGTGAGAGCCTCCCATTTCCTGAGCAACTCTTGCCTGTGGTCAACCTCACCATTAGCCGGTATGGATTGTTAATTGCTTTTGGGAGGAGAAAACCATAGCCTCTTCTGCCTTTTCCCAGTTGTGTTTGGAGGGACAAAAGCACAAGTCATTGGATCTCCTAGACCTCTCTTCCCCCCCCCTCCACACACACCCCCCAGCAGGGTTTTGGGGAGGACTGGTTTTCTGACCTTTGCCACACGTCCTCCAAGCACAGGCAGGGCTTGTGGCAAAAAGGAAAGCCAAACAGATGTCGGTCCCCACTCTTACCTTCTTCGAGCAAAAAGGAAAATCACCAGGTCTTGTCTGTGGAGGTTCTCAGTCATCCAGATGTTGGTTGTTCCAAAGGTGCTTTTTTTTTTCAGGAGGCAACTGGACTTTCTTGTTTTTTCTTTGAGAGACGTTTCGTTTCTCATCCAAGAAGCTTCTTCGGCTCTGACTGGATGGTGGGGAATGGCAGGATTTATATTCCTTGCAGACCAGCTGGGCAAGCTGAGCCAAGAAAGCTCCACACACATTTGCACTACTCAGGTGACCCTGAGGACACAGGTAAGCCTCCAAATGGCCTCAACGACTCTCTAAAAGAAGGCAAATGACCAGCTGTCTGCAAGGAGTATAAATCCTTCCATTCCCCACCATCCTGTCAGAGCCGAAGAAGCTTCTTGGATGAGAAGTGAAACGTCTTCAAAGAAAAAACAAGAAAGTCCAGTTGCCTCCTGAAAAAAAGCACCTTTGGGTCAAGAAATCTTGGATCTCAGCTGTTTTTCTTTAACCTGGGATTCTGAGGAGTGGCTCACGAGATTAGAACGGTGGGCTGACTATCGGCAGCCTCGCGTTCGAGACCTGTTGCTGCTGTGGGACAGGGTGAGCTCCTGTCACATGCTCTAGCTCAGGGGTCCCCAACCTATGGGCCGCGGCCCTGTACTGGGCCGCGGCCTGTTGGCCACCGGTCCCCGGGAACAGCTGGTGAGCCCCACGCCACTCACGGTAGCACCGCTGCGCAGGCACCAGCAGCCCCATTTGCACATGCACGGGGACGCTAGCACCGCCACCAGCGTCACACGGGCGCCAGCGGCCCGTTTGCGCATGTGCACCTGCGTGCGTGCCGTAGGTGAGCGTGACCTGTTTGCACATGTGTGTGCACGCTAGCGCCACCATCGTGCGTGTGCCCGTTTGCGCATACACGCTCGGGCTGCGCATGCGTGCATTTCCCTGCTGCTCCCTTTCCTTCCGGTCCGCCAAGCCGAAAAGGTTGGGGAACTCTGCTCTAGTTACTGCTGATCCAGCAGTTCAAAAGTGGGCAACTGCAAGTAGATAAATGGGTGCCACTTCATGGGGATGTGAAAGAGCCCCCAACGGTCTGTTTCCCAGGCAATGTTGATGTCAACGGCAAATCCTTTCACTATGGAAGCACTTTGGTGCTTCCGACATGGAAATATTGGAACCTGGGATTTCTCTTTTCAAAAGGAAAAAGAAAGGTGGGGAAAGGAGTTCCAATAAATCCCACTCCTCACTTTCCTCTTTTTTTGTTAGCGACCCACCTGGGGTCTTAGCTCCTACCCATACCTGGCTTTTTCTTCACTAACCACACTTCTTGTTCAAAAAAATCCTACCTCAGCTCAAAAATGTGGATGTTTCTCCATGGGAATCTGCCCCTAACAGTTGTGGGTAACTTGGAAACCTGAATTCTGGTCTCCTTTGGTCCTTTTGTTTGTAGAATCCTCTCTGTCCAGTTTGCCTCTGGTGTGCCCCGTTCGTTCTGCCGCAACCCAGTTCTGTTCTTCCAGGAAGAAGGGAGCCCCAGAACCCTTACCCTGCCTTGCTTTGCTCTGTTGCAGGCTGCTCTTGCAAGCTGGCTATGACACCAATGTGCAGGACAAAGATGGCTGGGCACCCCTACATGCAGCAGCTCACTGGGGAGTGGAGGAGGCCTGCCGGCTTTTGGCTGAGCACTTCTGCGACATGGAGGCTCTCAACAATGTGGTAAGAGAAGCTGGTTGAGGGGCAGATAGCAGGGCCTGGGAAAATTGCATCTCCCATTGGAGAGAAACTCCTAACCACAAGAGACGAATGGGGAGCTCACGGTTCACGGCAGATGCTTGTTCAGGTGAAGTCTCTGTCTGGAATGTTTTCATTTGGATTTCTGCATGGAGCAGGGTGTTAGATTTCATGGACTCCGGGTGGCCACAAACTCTTTTTCTATCTGAGATCAGGCAGCAAAACGTACCGCCAGCTGGAATAAAGAGCCATGTGGGGTTAGATCAGGGGTCTTCAAACGTGGCCCTTTTTATGACTTGTGGACTTCAACTCCCAGAATTCCTCAGCCGGCGTGCCTGACTGAGGAATTCTGGGAGTTGAAGTCCACAAGTCATAAAAGGGCCAAGTTTGAAGACCCCTGGGTTAGATAGATCTGTGTCTTAGTATAAGGCAAGCTCCCCTTCTCAAAATTATCTGTGTTAGGTAGGGAAGACATTTATTAGGGGAGGGGAAAAATAGATGGCCGCTTCATTTGTTTCAAGGTCGTGCTATATTTAACAAGACTTACCAAGGCTTACTAAATACCTTAAGGAAGCAAAAAAAAAAAGAGGGAGGGAGGCAGTGTTGTGGATTTGTAATAATTGGAAGCCACCTGGAGCCATCATGTGTGAGTTGGGGAGCCATTTAAATTTGCTAAAGAAGTAAATAACGCAGAAACATTACCAGCTTATTAAAAAAAGATCAATCCGTTAATTACTACATCAATATGAACTGGAGTACAGCGGAAGCAACTGTTTTAATAGCTCTGGTCGGTACAGTCCATCGGGTGTTCATTGCAGAAGAGGCATATATCTCTTGGGAGAATTGAGGGGAGGCTGTCCCTTCCCAACTGTTTCTTGCTACTTGTTGATTATATATCCGAGATATATATCCAGTGGAACGACTTGCCACCAGAAGTGGTGGGTGCTCCAATCCTGGAGGTTTTTAAGAAGAGATTGGACAACCCTTTGTCTGAAATGGTACAGGGTTTCCTGCTTGAGCAGGGGGTTGGACTAGAAGACCTCCAAAGTCCCTTCCAACTCTGATATTCTGTTAATTATGACAATAGCACTCCTGCCTCGTTGGGGTGCTTCTTTAGGCTTCTCGCAGGCCAGTTGCATCAGTAAGCATGAAGTGGGCTCACACAAAACCTCCGCAAACCTCCCACACTCCTGGCAGCATGGTGGCGGTTGGGGGTGGGACATCGTCGCTATCCCACTTCTCTTCCCTGTTTTGTTTTGTTTTTTTTTAAAAAAATATAGTCCTTCCAATGGGACCAGTGGAGGGGAATCAATCGCTGCCAGTTGCAGGGCCTCCGGACAGAAAATGTGCTTTGCATCCACGGCCCCTCCCTGGCCCGCCTTCTTCTGGCTCTTTCTAAAGGAAAAGGATGACCTCATTTCTGCCTGATTGATCAACTGAAAGTTGCACAGAGTAGAAAGTATCGAAAGGGTCAGGGAAGATGTGGGATGGAAAAATCTGAAATTGATCACCCGAGCCTCGCATATATGCTCACTTCTCTGGCAGAAATTCATTAGAGACCAACTGCACTGGATTGAAGTAGAGCCGTAATGGAGTCTGGCAAAGGAGAATGTCCTAGAGAGGCCACACATTTACCTTCTCGCTCTTGCTCATGCTTTCTCTCTCTCTCTCTCTCTCTTTTTTTTTTAACCTCTAAGCTTCAGGCTGCACTCTGGACTCCATTTTTTTTTTTCAAAGGCCGGAACATCCCTGTGGGGAGTTTTTTTTTCCTTTCTATTTACAGAAAAGCTGAAGGATCAAAACAAGTGCCGTGAAGGCATTCATTTCATTTCAGTGAATATAAATGGACTAAATTCCCCATCAAAAAGAAAGAAAATTTTCAGGAAACTACAAAAATTAAATATAGACATAATTTGTTTGCAAGAGACACGTATAAAAAAACAACAACATAAACCGTTGGAATACCCCAAAATTGGGAAACTTTATTATGCATCAGCGCGTCAGAAAAAAAGAGGTGTTACTGTATATATTAAAGAGACAATAGATTCTAAGGCATTCATTTCATCCTTTAGAAATTCCTACCCAACGTCCCAAATTTCACTCTCTACAAACACACACACACACACACACACACACACACACACCCTAAACTAAACTGACTTGTTTCTTCCCTGACAACTACAATGGCTGGAAGCTGGCAGATAGGAGCACTCTGAAAACTAGACCAGTCTTTGGTATAGCTTTCTTCATATCACCTGATCTTTTTCCCTGTACTTGGTTTAGTCAGGCTATATTTCTGTTAACAAATTCAAAGGAGGAGGAGGAGGAGCAGAGATTTGAAGACATTTGCAGTTGGGCGATCTGTTGTGCCCATTGTATTTTTTATCTTCTTTTGCTGGCTGGTAGAGTTTTGAGGCAATTCTGCTGTGACGCCTCTTGTCCCCCCCCCCCCCCCGATTTTCTTTCTTTTTCCTCCCACAGGGCCAGCGTCCCTGCGATCTTGCAGATGAAGGTACTTTGTCGCTGCTGGAAGAGCTGCAGCATAAACAAAATGATGTGAGTGATGGGTTGTTGAAAGCTTTTTTTTTTTTGCCAATTCCATTTTTGTTGTGGATACAGAAGGGCGTTGTGATAGGCTTTTGCATTTGTACAGAAAGTTTCTAACATCTGAAGATCTGGTGCTTAGGCCACTTTCTGTGTGGGATTCTTCAGGGTTTAGGAAGACTTTTTTTTAGGAGAGAAGGCCTCTGCAGGAGATCTTGCAAAGGGTAGTTTGGGGGCTGAGTTGAGAAGATTCTCCCTGTGGGATGATCCCAGGTCTTTCCCCTCAAGCTACTCTTTCTTACAATCACTGACTGGAAGTCTCTGAGTGAACAAAATAATTACACAGTTTCCATTTCAAATAATATATAAGCAACATAAGATTAAAATTAGGTCGTTGAGGCAGTCACAGAGCATGTCTGGTTTTACAGACGGTATAACAAAATTTGGCCGCGTGGTAAGAAGCGAAATTGATAAAATAGGTGAAACCACAGGGAGAATTCTCCTATCGGTGTGGATCAGAGAGACTGTTTTTCAGTTCCAGTGTTTAATTCTAGATTCATGAAGCCCCATAACTTTAGGGGGGATGGGGTCTCTTATGTCCCCACTGCTATTGATCCATTGACAGAGGAAGGACATAAGCAGGGAGTTTAGCCCAGCTTGTGCCGGTTACATCCCTACCTGTACTGGGAGGAACTGGTAAAGATAAATTGCACTCTTTTTACACATCTAGTCGTCTACATTGTGATTTGCACAAGATTTGCCTTTGAAGACCACTTGGAAACTGCCCTTTGCTGGCAGGTAAGAAGTGCCCTAGTCATGTAACATTGTTGCTGCGTTGGCTTCTAACAGCTTGACAACTTGGCTGATGGGACAATCTTTTCCAACCAGAAATGATCCCACTTGGTATGTGTATTTCTAGAGAATCTGCTAGTAATTCCATAATTGTAATATGAGGAGACAGCTGAGGTTTTTTTTTTTCAGTGATGTCATTCCCCTCCAGAAGTTAGATTAGCTCCCATCCTAATAATATTCCAAAAATGTGTTAAAACAGCTTTTCTAGACCGCACTTGGGGAATTGGTGGAATGGCTTTAGTCCAGTGTTTCCTAAACTTGGCAACTTTTAAGATGTGTGGACTTCAATTCCCAGAATTCTCCATCCAGCCATGCTTGATCTGTGGTGTTTTTTTTATTTATTTAATTGCTCCAGCTTCTATTGTTGTATTTGTGTGCTTTGTGTTTCTTTTGGATCTTTTATGCTCATTGTTAACTATCAGGAGCCCTTAAGGATTCAGGGCTTATAATAGTTGCAAAACCAATAAATGCATTTTGAATCAGAACTGTTAACTTTTTCAGCCCCTCATTGGCGGAATTCAGTTTTAAAAGAACTATTTATTCCACATTGTTTTAGCTACCTTTCTTTACAGTAATTCATTTCAGATTTCTTACACAGTTATATGCTTGCTGATACAATTTATCCTAATAATGATCTAATTATAGGGATTCCTTAAGATGTGATTTTTATGTTTTTATGTAAGCTGCCTTCAAAGGCCTTTGGCCCTGAAAATATATATAAGATGATAAACCCTTGAGGGGGATGGAGAAGATCAGGTCTGATATGGCTAACGGATCGATTTTATACCAAAATTGTCTGAATAGAATAAGTTCTTTTTTGTGGCGTCCTGTGATTGTAAAACATTTTCAGCTAGTGCCTTGCCTGATGAGTTTTAAGCTCCAATGTAAAATTTGTGTATTTGCCTGCGGATTGATATATCCGAGTTGCCTTAACTACTACAGCTTGGTTTTTTTTAATCATGCTTTAGTTAAACTTGACAATCATTATATATTGCTGAGGCTTTAATCTTATTTTTTAAAGGTCAGCTGTGTAAGCTTGCCTATGCCAATGTGTACTTTGTCCTAAATATACCATAATCCATTACTAAGAAATGCTAATTTGCTCTCTCTGTGTGTGTGTGTGTGTGTGTCTATTGCACAGATCAGGCATCCAGAAACCCTGCATTTGCTTTATGTAACAGTTTTGGACATTTGGTTGATGTGGGTGAATGTTTTTTTTTTTTAGCATTCCGCTGCATTTGTTATTTAATTGACACATAAGGAGATACACCACCCAGACTCTGTTTCTTCCATTGCCTTTTTGCAATGGCCCTCAAGAAGTGGCGGGAGCTGGAAGGCTAAAGAAATACGGATGACCCTTAGGGTAGAAGGTCACGGAGGGAGGCCAGCATGCCTGTCAACTTGAGTTTTGCCAGCCTGAGGGTTGCATTTCTGAAACTGCCGGGTGGGCCGGGCCTCCCAGAGGCGGCTGATCTGATCTGGGGAAGCCGATCAGCCTCCCTCTTCATCTGTTTCAGGCAAAAGCTTCACTGGTAGGGTGGGGTGGGGATGGGGGGGGAGGGTGGAGGAGGAGGGAAGAGAGAGAGAAAGAGAGAGAAAGAGAGAAAAGGGCTGGTTCCCAAGGGAAAGCCAGCAGGATGGGCCTCCCTCCTGCCTGTCAACTTTCTGCCCTTTCCAGCTGTGGATTGGAACCAGATCAGCCTCCTTTGCAAAGCTGAAAGGCACTTTCTTTGCATTCTTTCTTTTTGTAATTCGACTTGGAAGTTTTCCTGTGAGAACCAGTCCAAGGAGCAGCCCCGCCCCAATAAAAGACGGGAGGGGGGGAGAGGTGTGTGTGGAGGGGGTGAAGCTGCATCTGAAGGGACCCAGAGTTCAAGGTCCTGGCCCACCTTCTGAGCTATTAAAAGCCAAAGCATTTGCAGCGTTTTTTAGTTGCAAAAAAAAAGTGCATCTGAGGGGGGGGGGAAGAGAGGGGAGAATGTGATGAGAAACCAGTGGAATTGAGGGAGGGGGGTTTCCCCTGTTTTCTTTTCCTCCTTCCCCGCCCATAGGAATCATGGGCTGAAGATTAAGGACTGACTTGGGGCCTTCTAAAGTTAACTTATAGCATAAGAGTACTGCAAGTCAAAGCCTCTGTTCTTAAAGGGGATGACCCAGATTGATATTCCTCCAGTGGCCGCCATCTTATTAAAAATAGCAGTAGCAATGGCACTTAGACTTATATACAGCTCTACAGTGCTTTACAGCCCTCTCTGAGTGGTTTACAGAGTCAGCATTTTGCCCCCAACAATCTGGCTCCTCATTTTACCGAACCTGGAAGGATGGAAGGCTGAGTCAACCTTGAGCTGGTCAGGATCGAACTCCTGACAGTGGGCAGAGTTAGTCTGCAATACTGCATTCTAAGCACTGTGCCACCATGGCTCACTAAAAAAACAGTATTTTTTTTTATCCTGCCTTTATTATTTTTATGAATAAGATAGCGAACATATTCCTTTTTCTTCCTCTTTTCCCCACAACAACCAGGGCAGTTGGGCTGAGAGATTGGCAGGATCATACATTACAACACTACAACACCAAAGCACAAGGGCCATGCTGGCTGTTGTCCAACACATCTGGAAGAGGATACTAGTTAGGGAAGAGGCGGTGGGTGGAGATCTGGCACATCTTTCCAGATGTTGCTCATAGGACTTCTCCTCTGCTTCCAAGTATCATACTGCAGAGGGCAAATAGTCTTTTGCACTGCGCTGAAATGCTACTAATGGACCTATCTTTTCAAAGAAGTGAGCACTTCTCTAAACTTAGCAGTCACAGTTTCAGCTTGATTCCTGTTGCCTTTTTGGTGTGAATCGCAATAATTTGCTACTGTCCTTGATCTTGACCAGTCCAAGATAGCAGTAGCTGCTGAAAAGTTTGTTTGCCCCTCTGGTATTTCATAGACAGAGGAGCAGATTTTTGTCACATTCCACCCGAACAAAAACGATGAAGTCTGCATGGTGTAAGTGGAATAAAAGTTTTGATTTGCTTCTCTCCCCTTTTATCATCCAGTTGCGCAGCAAAAAGGAAGCCCATCGGCAGGCTGTGATTGACACCAGTTTGGAACAGGCCCCCTCGTACACAAGCAAACATCGAAGGTCAGCACTAGAAGTATTATTAGATAACTGTACTCTTATGGAAAATACCAAGTCTTCAGTTCCACTTAACCCCCTCGGCCTTTGCTTTCAGACATTTGTAATTTTAAGGTTTCAATCTAGGGGTTTTTTTTAGCCCTGGAATCAGATATGTGAAATCCACGCCATCACACCTCCAGCAAAAAGTGGCAAGACAAGTTTGGAGGGAGAAATCTTTATTTGATGTACGGCAAGTTTGACAAGCGTTTGCCGCAGAGATGTTTATGGTTTGAAATTTGCAGCTGTCAGATTGCTCTTTCTGT
Organism: Azemiops feae; assembly: GCA_023970755.1. Classification (NCBI taxonomy): domain Eukaryota; kingdom Metazoa; phylum Chordata; class Lepidosauria; order Squamata; family Viperidae; genus Azemiops; species Azemiops feae. The sequence continues at coordinate 452,823 of JALGBA010004202.1, read as the reverse complement.
TTGTGGTTCATGTGTTGAGCCTGTGCAAATTACAAGTGTCTTGTTATCCGGAAAGAAAATCTCCTAGCAAGAACCGTCTGCTGTCGTGCTCGGAATAGGACTTCGTTGGGCACATGCTGGGCACATCATAGAGGGGTTTGGCATTTGTAGGCGGATTGTTGGCCAGTTTATGGATGTTCAAACATGGAATAGGGTGCCATTTTCTCAAATGGCTTCTGCCATAGGAAACATTGTAGAGCGTAAGGCAGTATTTCTCAACCTTGTCAGCTTTAAGCTGTATGGACTTCAAGTCCCAGAAATCTCCAGATAGCAATGCTGGGAATTGAAGTTCACACGGCTTATGGTTTGCCAAAGTTGAGAAACATTGGTATAAGGCAGGGGTAGGTAACCTTGGCTCTTTTATGACTCGTGGACTTCAACTCCCAGAATTCCTGAGCCAGCCATGCTGAGGGGAAAGGGAGAGGTTTCCAAGCTGAGCCATGCTGGCTCAGGAATTCTGGGAGTTGAAGTCCACGAGTCATAAAAGAGCCAAGGTTACCTACCCCTGGTATAAGGCATGCAAGTGCTTCCTCACCATCACAATTGGAGTTAAATATGTGATGTTAACTGTTCCTGAAATAGGTCGCATTTTCAGCATTGAGCACACATGAATACAACTAGTCATTGATTACTGACAGCAATTGGGACTGGGATTTTTGTTGCTAAGCAATGTCATGCCACACATGACTTAGCAATGGAAATTCCAGCATTTCTGGATGCTGTCTTTAAGTGAATCACTCTGGGTTAACAAAGCAAGGGTATTGTGTGGTCGCCATTTACGACTTCCTGCTGGCTTCCCCATTGACTTTGCTTCTGGAAAGCTGTCAAGCTTGCAAGTGGTGATCACATGACTATGGTATGCTGCAGTGTTGACACTGCAAGCCTGTGTGAGGACACCTGGATTACAAGCAGGTAACCGCAGGAATGCCGTGACCATCAAAGTAGGAGGACCAGCCACCACTATCACTCGCTCCATCACAAGTTTGAACAGTCACTGAATGAATGAGTGGCTGTTAAATGAGGACCACCTTTATGTTGTTGGATCTAGACTGGTTGGTTGGCAGCTTCTTAAATAGCCTGAAATCCATGTTAGAAAATAAAAAAAAGGATATTAACTCAAGGACAGAGATTCCTATCGTAGCAATTGGAGTTGGGCAGCTAATATATTTAAACAAATAAGTAAACAAATAATCAGTCCTTCTCTAGGGTAGTCACTAAATTACTCCAGGCCTAAATCATTGTAGTAGAAGATGCCAGCCAAGCACTAGGAAGCCACAAAGTGTTACGTCCTACGTCACCAAGTTGTAACTTGAACCCAGTGAAAACTATGAAAATGGAAGAGATAGAACTAGGGGTGGCTAGGTGGGTTGAAGTTACCATCTTACCATGTTCTTTAGTTTGGGCTAAATACAGGTAGTCCTCGACTTAGGACTGTAATTGGACCCAAAATGTCTGTTGCTGAGCCAAACATTGGTTAAGAAAATTTTGTCCTATTTTACAACCTTTCTTGCCCCAGTTGTTAAATGAATAACTGGAGCTGTTAAGCTAGTAACACAGTTGTTAAGTGAATCTGGCGTCCCTATTGACTTTTCTTACAAGAAGGTCGCAAACGTTGATCACCTGACCCCCGGGACACTGGAACCATCGTGAATATGAGTCAGTGGCTCAGTTGCCAAGCGTCCAAGTTTTGGTCATGTGACCACGAGGACGCTGAAATGGTCATAAGTGTGAAAAATGCTCAGAAATCCCTTTCTTCAGTGCCGTTGGGACTTTTAAGTGGTCCCTAAATGAATTGTTGTAAGTCGAGGATCACCTGTACGTACATCATTTGTGATATATATCTGTGGCAGGGGTAAGCGAGCGAGACCTTCCCAGCTTCCTTCTCTCCATCTCTTCCTTGGATTCTCCTAGGAGCTCCGTGTGTCGCATGAGCAGCAAAGAAAAGATCTCGGTCCAAGACCAGTCGAAGGAGCGGAAGACCTTGGGCACCATTGCTGTGGGCGAAGAGGAGACCAGTTCGGCTTCGGAGGGGGATGAAACACCAGAGTCCAATGGTGAGGGGCTGGGGGGGGGGCAATGCAGCAGCCAAGGCCCTCATTCTAAGACTGGGGTGTCCAACTGCCGGCCCACGGGCCGGACGCGTCACATGGAAGCCGCGCCCACCCCATTGCCGGCAATGGCAAAACCGGCCCGATAACGTTGCGCGACGTCACGTGACGTCGCGGGTTTTGACACCCCTGTTCTAAGAGGTCACAATGGGCTGATGGCTAATTGCTTCCCCATCTCTTGCAGAAGTGAAGGCTGTTCCCCCGGCAGACAGCAGCGCAGTGAATGGAGTGTCCGTGACTCCCATTAGGCCTCTGTCCCCATGTCCTCTTGTTGGCCCAAAGGTAAGGCAAGAAGACATTGTGGTGGCAAAGGAAGTCAGGTGTTTTTGAACTTCCTCTCTCCGTTTGTCTCAATTTCCTTCTCCAGTTGTGGGTCCAGACAGGATCATCGCAGGTGCTGTGATGTAGCTGAAATCCCAACGATTTTACTAGAGCCCAAGATAAGAGGGTGACAAACCCTGCAAGGGTTCCGGTCACTTTTGCCATCCCAGTTCATTCACGCCAGTTAATATGGGGATTGCAGGTGGATAGTCTCAAAGAAGTATTCATGTGCCCCTGAGCATATATACAGCGGAATAATACTGGACTGTAACAAAGGTGCATTTTCAGGAGGCAACTGGACTTTCTTGTTATTCTTCAAAGACGTTTCGCTTCTCATCCAAGAAGCTCCTTCAGCTTTGACTGGATGAGAAGAAGCTTCTTCAGCTCCAAGTGGCCTCAGCGACTCTCTAAAAGAATGCAAAGGACCAACTGTCTGCAAGGAGTATAAATCCTTCCATTCCCCACCATCCGGTCAGAGCTGAAGAAGCTCCTTGGATGAGAAGCGAAACGTCTTCAGAGAAAAACAAGAAAGTTCAGTTGCCTTTTGAAAAAGCACCTATGGGACAACCGTGAGCTGGATGACTGAGAATCTCCATAGACCCTGGACTGTACCATTTCAGAATACAAGTACAGTAGTCCTCAACTTATGATCACAATTGAGCCCGCAGTTCAGAGTCGTAAGTTGCGATGGGCCTAAAGCAGATTACCACACGATCACACCTGATTTTATTACCTTTTTTTTGGGGGGGGGGTCCTAAAAAGCGAACGTGGCACTTGTAAAGCAAACTTTATGGTCATTAAGCAAACCCATTGTTCTCTGTGGGGTATTTGCTGGAAAAGGGGAGGTTTTTTTCCGGTTTCCAGCAAAAATGTCGTAAATCAAGGACAGGTGATGCAAATGGCCGTAAATGTGGGCCAGTTGCCAAGCATCCAAAATCCAGTCGTGTGACCATGGGGGGGGGGGGGGGGCGGACATCAGAACTTTGAATCTAGGCTTTAAGTCCCTTTTTCAGGTTCCTGCTTAACTTTGAATGGTAGCTAAGCAACTGGTAGTAAATTAAGAACTACCTGTAGAGCAGGGGTGTTAACCCCAGTCGCATCTGCATTGTGATGTATCGGGATGTTTTTTGCCCTTGTGGGGCTGGGGGGGGGGTGGCCTGCGCGGGCCGCATTCGGCCCACTGGTTGCGTGTTGGACATGCCTGCTGTAGAGGAGTTTCATTGGCAACATTTCTGTCCAGAAAAAAAACTTTCCTCAAGGAGATAAGTAGCACAGCTGAGGCTAGCGAGGCCTAAATATTGTGCCTTGTCTATGGTTATGTTTCATGAGTCGTATAACTTTCGAATACTCAGCAAAGTTTTCCACCAAGTTTTTCTTTGCAAAAGGAGCCCCTGAACTCTTTAATTTCACAGAAGACGTAGGAAATAAGAGACCTTAGTAGTCCTGCACTTGGTGTAGCCCACCTCTAAATAAGAAATAATCTTCCCCTTAGAAATGTCACCTTTTCTTTTCTTCCAGCCCTCCATCAGTTCTCCATGGTTGCTTGCTCTTTCGCACAAAGCGTGTGATGAATTCAACTTAATGCACTTTTTTTTTTTTTAGCATGCCTCCGTCTAGCATGCTCGATTAACCCTTTATTGCTTGCATCTGACTTTTTCCCCTGCTTGGGATGCTGCCACATGCAAGTCTTAGGGAGCACATTTGCAGAGAGGCCTTTCCGTTCCGTTGGTCAGACCTCCTCTGCCTCTGTTCCCCCATCCTGTTGCATGTCATCTCTTACCTGCGCTGTATAAAAATACCTTGAACTTTCTGTTATTTTTTCCTCTTTTCCCTGTTTTGACATTTGTTCCCGTGTCTTCCGTCCATTGTGAAATGCATCTCCTTCTTCCTCCTTGCTTTCTCATTCCACCTGCTCACTCCAGCCACAGTTTGCCTTCATTTTGCCTCTGCTGCCTATCCCAAACCTTCTGGTACCTTCCACGTGGAGACCACGCTTGCGTAAAACAGGGATCATTCTGGTGCCCCAGAAGGGACAAACGGCTGCTGTGAGTGTCCCACCTAAACGAATGACGAAGGAGCCAAGAGGGGTGTGTCTTTGTGTGGTTGCCTCCAGGAAGCCCAAAGTAGGGCTTAAAATTCTTAATCTGCAACCGAGGTGTGGGTGGCTGAGTCGGTCATCGACTGAGTGGAGTGGAGAGAGGCTTCTTCCCTGGAAGCCCAGCCTGCTGTTCTCTTGGCTGTTCATCCCTTTGGTGTGCATAAGATTAAAGGAAAACACTGGCTCTGTCCGTGCCACTGTGGGAAGATTCTGCAAGCATCCCCTGGCTACTGTGTGAAACAGGATTGATAAACAGCTGTTGATAATGCTGCAGTCTCCTCTCTGTGCGCTGTGGGGAGCTGTGTTTTACTTTATCTGTGCATTATAAGAGTGCTAGCATTTGGGAAGAGAAAATGGTTTAGCAGCTTAAAGACACCCAAGAGAGGAAATGAAGAGGGCCGCTAAGATTATAAGCTACTGGGGTCAAGTAGTACTTCAGTAGGGAGGTTGGCCTTGGGCTACAAGAACCATGAGCTTGAATTCTAAAGCCCAAAGCAGTTGGTCCCTTCTCTGGAAGAAGATAGGGGGAAAGGAGAGAAAACAGTGTGTTACAGATAACACAACTGGGGAGGGGGAAGGACGAAAAGAGGGAAGCACATTGGTCCCATCTTCTGCTTGCCGTTGGCATTCTCCAGCATTACTTTTGAAGGAATGTAACTCTTGATGGGGGGGGGAGGAAGATTGCCCGCTCTGGTGACAGGCTATCCAGATAATAGTGAATTATAGAGCTGGGCTGCAATATCTCTGTGAAGCAGACAAGGGAATCCCATCAACCGAGGTGAGGTTCTTCCAGAACGGAGAGCCTGGGAAATGCAGCAGACACAATTTTTCTGAAACGTCCTGAAAAAAACGTGGCGATGCGGTGAGGCAGCTTTCCAGGACTTGCTGCTCCCTCCGCCCTGACGGCATTTTGAAAATCTGTGCTGATTGTGATTGTGGGCAAGCTCTTCTTGACACCAGCATTAGCTCTTCCATTTTGGAGTTTACATGGGCAAGGGCTCCGTGATGGGATGAGAGGAACAGATGGCCTCGTCTTGCAAAGACTCCGGACTGTCAGAAGTGGGAGAGGGCTTCTAGCAAGACTTCGGGGCAGCCTTGAAGTTCTCGGTGGTCCTTTATGCTGTGTTTGTATTTATGTAAACTGCATATTGGGCAGCCCTGCTTGAGAGGTTGCTTGCTAACGACCCCAGGGCTGTTTGCTTCTAAATCCTATTTTAAGCAGCTGCTTACATACTAGGGCAGGGGTCCCGAACCTTGGCAACTTTAAGACCTGTGGACTTCAACTCCCAGAATTCCCCAGCCAGCCGTGGCTGGCTGGGGAATTCTGGGAGTTGAAGTCCACAGGTCTTAAAAGTTGCCAAGGTTGGGGACCCCTGTACTAGGGTAATTCCTTCATTATTTCCCCCTTCATTTGTTTATACAAACAATAATTTTTACAGTGCCCAGAGGGACTTGAAGCAGTTATACAGTGCAATAAAAAGGACAAAACTCATCCACAGATCTTACCTAGCTAACTAAGCAACCAGGAACTGACAGCACTCATACATTCTGCCAAATATAAAAGATTTTAAGGCCTTTCTGAAGATTGGGAGGTTGGTGGTGGTCTTCATCTCAACAGGCAGGTGTCTGGAAGCATGTTTTAAGAGAGATGTTTCCAGGAAGAACTGCTTTGAGAAGGCTGCAGTCCTGGCTCCTTTCACCTGAGGTATAGTTCAGCCTGAAATCCTACCGCCGTGTTTAGTCACGCTCTGGAACATCTGAGGATGTGCCAACTAGCTATTCCTTGGTGATCTCTAAAAGCTTTCAGGTGATAAAAAGGGGTTTTCTGATGCTTTGACCTTTCCTTACACCACCTGCTTTGGAGAAAAGAACCAGAGCCCATAGCTAGCTGACTGGAAGTACTGCTGTTCTTGCCTTGAAACCCAACCAATTCTGTTTCTTCTCAGGTTGGCACCCAAAGTTTCATGCCCACAGCACTGCTTCTCCTGTAATTCCTCAAGAGAGAGAAGAAAATGAAAAGTTGCCACTTTATTACCAAGTTAAGGATCTGATGTATCTATTGCAAACCAGAATTTTGGGCTTGTTTCTTCTCTTGAGGCAGGGGTCTCCAAACCTGGCAACTTTTTAAGACTCGTGGACTTCAACTCCCAGAATTCCTGAGCCAGCATGGCTCAGCATGGAAACCTCTCCCTTTCCCCTTAGCATGGCTGGCTCAGGAATTCTGGGAGTTGAAGTCCACGAGTCATAAAAGAGCCAAGGTTGCCTACCCGTGCTTTAAATGATGCTAAACAACTTTTATCATTTATCTTATGAATTTTCATACATTCTCCAGATTCTTAGACGTGTTTGCTTAGACCAGGGGTAGGCAACCTTGGCTCTTTTATGACTCGTGGACTTCAACTCCCAGAATTCCTGAGCCAGCCATGCTGAGGGGAAAGGGAGAGGTTTCCAAGCTGAGCCATGCTGGCTCAGGAATTCTGGGAGTTGAAGTCCACGAGTCATAAAAGAGCCGAGGTTGCCTACCCCTGGGCCCTAGCCCAACCTTGCTCCTTTCACTTCCATTTTCGTGAGTGAAAATTCCCTTCATCCACCCTGACTCCCTTCCCTTCCTTTTCTCTCCGCTTCTTCTGTTTATCCCTTTCTGCTTTACCCCTCCTCTTCTGTTCCTCTCCACCAGTTCCCTGGAGGTCCCGGCCGCATCACAGAGCCAGGGAGTTTGCCAGCTCCGGCCACATGGAGACAGAGTCTGCGCAAAACAAGCAGCTTTGGAGTATTGCAGGATGCCAAGCTGGACGAAGGGGTCCCCAAGGGGGGCAGCGGCATCAAGCGCTCAGCATCCAGTCCCCGGCTTGATACAGAAGAGAAGGTGAGTTGGGCAGAGACAAAGTTCATTGAGGCAGGTCAGGCACGGCCAGCCTCACCACTAGGTTAAAATATATCATTTGTCTCAGGTGGTTGATTCTGAGAGTTGACAGTAGCCACGTATTGTTGGAAAGACCTTTGTAACACTTGCGCCCGCCCTGCACCTCTTAAGCCAGCCTGCTGCGGTCAGGTGTAGAGGAGGGTGGCATCAAGAAATAGGAAAGCCTTGGATTGCTCTCCCTTCATACAAGGAACAGGAGAGGGGTGCCAACTGTTCTGGTCTCCAGGCAGCACAACTCTCCCTAGTACCCTAACGCAGGGGTAGGCAACCTTGGCTCTTTTATGACTCGTGGACTTCAACTCCCAGAATTCCTGAGCCAGCCATGCTGAGGGGAAAGGGAGAGGTTTCCAAGCTGAGCCATGCTGGCTCAGGAATTCTGGGAGTTGAAGTCCACGAGTCATAAAAGAGCCAAGGTTGCCTACCCCTGCCCTAACGTATTTGAACAGTAGCCTTTTTTGTCTTATCTGAATCCAGTCAGGGGAAGATCCTTCAGTTTGTGAGGAAGAGTCGGTAAAAGGATCAGGCTTATATTTGACAGTTTTGGTTTTGGTTTCATTCCCCCCCTTTCTCGTCAGTTGTCCAATTAGATGACTTTTTTTTTGGGGGGGGGGAAGTGCAGAGAAGAGCAACTATGATGATTAAAGGCCTGGAGGCTAAAACATATGAAGAGTGGTTGCAGGAACTGTGTATGGATAGCCTAGAGAAAAGAAGAACTAAGGGTGACATGATAGCATTATTCCAGTATTTGAGGGGCTGCCACAAAGAAAAGGAGGTCAACCTATTTTCCAAAACACCAAAATGGCAGGACAAAAAACAATGGATGGAAAGTAATCAAGGAAAGAAGCAACCTGGAATTAAGGAGACACTTCCTAACAGGGAGAATAATTAACCAGTGCAGGGGTAGGGAACCTTGGCTCTTTTATGACTTGTGGACTTCAACTCCCAGAATTCCTGAGTCAGCATGGCTGGTTCAGGAATTCTGAGTATTGAAGTCCACAAGTCATAAAAGAGCCAAGGTTCCCTACCCCTGAACCAGTGGAACAGCTTGCCTTCATTAGTTGTAGGTGATTCATCACTGGCTGCTTTTGAGAAGACACTGGACAGCCACTTGTCTCAAATTGTATAGGGTATCCTGCTAGAGCAGGGGGTTGGACTAGAAGACCTCCAAGATCCCTTCCAGCTCTATTCTGATTGATTGACCTCCTTAAAGCAATAGCAATAGTACTTAGACTTATGTACTACTTCATAGTGCTTTACAGCATATTGCCTCCAACAGTGTGGGTCCCCCATTTTACCTCAGAAGGATGGAAGGCTGAGTGAAGGTTGATTTACAATTTAAAAAGGAGGTAACATCAAAGGAAACAAATAGATAGGCCAAACGAGCCCACAACCGCAGATAAAAAGCTAAAGTAGCTCTAGATTTTATCTCATAATTCTGGGCAAAAAAGACAAGATTTAACCTGATCTTTAAAAACTCAATTAGCTACCCAACTGAGTCATATTTAAGGAGGCCTCTGTGAAGAAGAAGTCATCATGGAGGCCTCTGTGAAGAAGTCATCATGGAGGCCTCTGTGAAGAAGAAAGTATGCGGAGTAAGGCACCAGCAAATGATCTTAATTTTCAGACAAAAGATGTAGACCTGTGGTGATCCTAACTGTATGCAAGGCAGCCATTTTGTAATGGGTATGTCATGGACATCAGGACTTTCTCATTTGCCACTTTCCACTGGTTTTGGTAGAGTGACCTGGCTTTTATTCTTGAAAACCCATGAACAACAGTTGGAGAAATGTCGCTCAGGAGCAGGAGGAGGAGGAGAAGGACAACTTGGCTCGCCAGGGTAGAGCACTTTCATATCTAATGGAGAGAAAGTACAGGTGGTCCTCAATGTACGGCCACAATTGAGCCCAAAATTTCTTGACTGTTGTAAATCGAGGACTACCTGTAAAGCTGACAGACCCTGCAGCTCTGGTACATGAGATCTCTTGCTTGTGGGCAATATTTGACATTTCCACTACAGGGTAGTCCTCGATTTACAACATTTCGTTTGGTGACTGTTCAAAGTTATAACGACACTGGGAAAAAAGTGACTTATGACCATTTTTCACACATATGACCTTTGCAACATCCCCATGGTCGCGTGATCAAAATTCAGACCCTTGGCAACTGACTCATATTTATGACAGCTGCAGTGTCCCTGGATCATATGATCACGTTTTGGGACCTTCCGACAAGCAGAGTCAATGGGGAAGCCAGATTCACTTAATAGCCGTGTTACTAACTTAACAACTGAAGGGATTCACTTAACAACTGTGGCACGAAAGGTCATAAAATGGGGCAAAACTCAACAACTGTGTCACTTACCAACAGAAATATTGGGCTCAGTTGGGATCGTAAGTTGAGGACTACCTGTATTTAAAAAAAGGTTGAGGAGCAAGATCTTTCTGATCTTTGGAAAGCTGCAGCTTCGAGGAGATGATATTGACTAGATCAGGGGTTCCCAACCGGGGGTGCTTGCACCCTCTGGGGGTGCGAGACGATATTCCAGGGCGTGCGAAAACTTGGGTTTTCAAAATTATAGTGTATATGCATAATTTGTTGCCGTTATTTCGAACTTTTGTAAGGGGTGCGAGAATATATCAGAAGCGTTTTAGGGGTGCGGGGTATAGAAAAGGCTGGGAGCTGCTGGAGTAAATCTGGGGTCTTCAAACTTGGCCTTTTTATGATTTGTGGACTTCAACTCCCAGAATTCCTCATGGCTGGCTGAGGAATTCTGGGAGTTGAAGTCCACAAGTCATAAAAGGGCCAGGTTTGAAGACCCCCTGGACTAGATAATCAGTGAGCAACCTTCAGCCTTCTAAAGCAGGGGTCTCCTACCTTGGCAACTTGTGGACTTCAACTCCCAGAATTCCCCAGCCAGCCATGCTGGCTGACCAAAGAGCGGCTAGTTACATTTTTTTAAAAAAAACTCTAAAAATATCAAAATAGTTAAAACCCCAATAGACTGTACACGCTTGAAGAAAGAGCAAGGAAATGCACCCTGCTCCTTCTAGTGACAATACCCTGTCAGTCCCATAGCATTACAGCCCCCTAGGTCAGGGGTAGGCAACCTTGGCTCTTTTATGACTCGTGGACTTCAACTCTCAGAATTCCTGAGCCAGCCACGCTGAGGGGAAAGGGAGATGTTTCCAAGCTGAGCCATGCTGGCTCAGGAATTCTGGGAGTTGAAGTCCACGAGTCATAAAAGAGCCAAGGTTGCCTACCCCTGACCTAGGTGCAAAATGACTGCCTGGTCCTGGCTTAGATAGAATGGATCAGGTCTGGAACAGTTGAAACTACCTGTTCTAAGGTCAGGATGGGTTATTTTAGGATGGGGGAAATTCTGCCATGCCATACTTCGCCCACCTCTCTTTGTGAACTATGAACTGCCCTGAGAACATGCCACACGATGCTGCCTTGCCTTAAGTTTTCAAAAGCCGGCCTTATCGGTATTATTTCTGAAGGTTTAAGTGGACCCATCCTTGGTCAGGTACAGATCGTCTTCGTATTATTTTTTTCCCATGATGCAAACAAAGCCAAAGGAGATACCGCAGTTGAATCTCAGTTTCACGTTTAGCTCTTTTTGGTCAAAAGCAGAACACGAGGGGTCCTTGGTGCTCTCTGAGCTTGCTTGTTGTCTTGCAGACGTTTCATTGCCCTAACTAGGCAACATCATCAGTGCTGGGTAATGAAACGTCTGCAAGAAAGCGAGCAAGCTCAGAGAGCACCAAGGACCCCTCCTGTCAACCCTGAGCCGGAAATATTCTCTTTTAAAAGCAGAACTTCCTTTTTCCGTGCTTTCTATTTATTCCCTTCTTTCCTACCTCAGATCTAGCAGCTTTGCACAGTCTGTGAGCTCCAGTGTGGGTCTGTTTTCCCTCCAGTGGGGCGGCTTTTCAGCGTGGGGGTTCAGGACACGAATTTTGCCACCAGTATGTTTCTGCTGTGCCCTCTTCTTCTTTTCTTTGTCTTTCCCTCCCTCTCCCTCCCGATCCTGTCATTGCCCCGTATTATCTGCAGCAAGACATCCAGGAGCTCTTGAAGAAGTGGAGCAAGAATCCCATTGGCCCATGGTTAGCCAATAGGAACACAGCTTCTGAGCCACCTGGTGACCCGGTAGGAGCCTTGACCCCTCAGAGAGGGTGGCTGGATACCTTGCTTGCTGGCTTTGCCTTATTTGGGCAGGGGAGGGTTAAGTGTGTGTGGGGTGGGGTGGGGTGGGGTGCTTAGCTTGAGAGCCATGGAAGTGTAAAGGGAAGTGCATGCCTAAGGGCACCAACAGCCTCTGGTGGGAATCACATACGGGTCCTTTTGTTTCAGTTTTCCTTCCACCTCTGCTCTTTCCCCACTCTTTAACAATTTTCTCTTGTTCTGTCTGGGCCACAGCTACCCTGTTAGAGAGGCAGTGTTGAAGCTTTTTGTCCTTCTCCATCCTTGGCAGTTCCTCTAGCATTAAGGGAGAGATGCTCACACTCTCCCTTTTACAGAAACACAATGCTCACGTTAGTGGGCCCCCCCTAAAGCCTCCTGAAACTAGCTTCTGAGCGCCCCCATTCCTAGCCGGAATAGAAAGTAAGAGCGGAACAGCTGTCAGTCAAATCTATATTTTCTTTCCTTTTTCCATCTTCTTTTACAGAACAAAGAGCCACGCCTGGCACGAGTGATCCCAACCCCGACTCGCCGGATATTTGCTCTCCCAGACACAGAACCCCACCGGGATCCCCGGCGTGCGTGAGTAATCTACCATGGATAAACTACAATAGCACGCTTTTGACTTGAGAGGCCTAGATTGGAATCTTGTTCAGACATGAAGCTGGTTAGCTGAGACAGGGCAGTTGGCTTTTCCCAGGCAGGGCGGATGTTCGCCTCTTTCTCGTCCTCTAGTCAGGGTGCATCTCTTGATGTTCTTGAGTGGAGAAACCCACTAAGCTAACATGGATTAGGCGATCTTTGATCCTCCAGATGTTAGGTTTCTACCCCAGCTGTCGCCAGCCGTTGGCCGTATTGGCTACGGCTACTGAGAGTTTGAAGGAAACTTCCGGAAGGTTTGTCCTTGCATTGGAAGATCTTTGTGTTAAGCCAGGGGTAGGCAACCTTGGCTCTTTTATGACTCGTGGACTTCAACTCCCAGAATTCCTGAGCCAGCCACGCTGAGGGGAAAGGGAGAGGTTTCCAAGCTGAGCCATGCTGGCTCAGGAATTCTGGGAGTTGAAGTCCACGAGTCATAAAAGAGCCAAGGTTGCCTACCCCTGTGTTAAGCGATAGGATTCGTTGGGTCTACTTTTAGTTTCAGAGTGGGGATGGGAAAAATAAGATTTCCAAGATTCACTGGAAGATAGAAATATTTGGGGAAGCGAAGCTGTTGTGCTTTCCAGTGAGGGTCACAATTTCAGTAAATTTATTCGGTCTTTTAAGAGCACCCTGATCGACTTTGAATAAGGTGCTGTATCAGTTTGCCTTTCACCAGTTTATCAGTTTGTTTAAAACCTAGCAATACTGCTGTGCCTTTGCAGAAGAAAAAGGGGTTCAGAAAGTTGGTTAGACGTTTTTGCTGAAGTGGCAAGGTTTTGGAAGGGGAGGGGGGGGACATTGCATCAAAATTAAGGCAGGACAAGACCTTCCAAGGGACCTTTAGCCTGAATTTTAGAGAGCAGTGGATTGGTGTCATGAAATCTCACAGAAGTCAAGGAGGCCCCTCTAAATATTCTCTTGCGCGTGCTCTCTCTCTCTCTCTCTGTCTCTCTCTTTTTCTCTTTCTGTCTTCTTGCTCACTCCCCGCAGAAACTTAGAAGGTGGCCTTCAGATGAAGATAGATACAGCCCCTGCCCCACACCAGCCCCTCTCTTCCATTACCATCAGCTGTAGCATGGATCCCCGGGACCGCCGAAGGTGAGGGTTGGCTGGGCCAGGGGCAGGCAGTAGGGAAAGCACTTAGGGCCATGATAGACGGGTGATCCTGAAAGGCAGATAGGCTGATCTCTGTTGATGCAGTTATTATCCCGATCTTCTGTGCCTTAAATTTCTGTGAGTTGCTTGTATTATTATTATTAACTTTCGCCACTGATAACACAGGCGTCCACCTCGTGGTGTCAACGGGAGAGAATTTGGCCCAGTGTCTGTTTGATCTTGTCTATCATTGGGTCTAATAGAAGAAGGACGGCCTTTCTATCTTGTGCTCCATGCTCCATACAGGATGCTACCTGTATGCCTTCTTGATCGCTCTCTCTGTCCTGCTGAGTTTGGCAAAAATTAAAAGGGCTCTTTCAAGCTGCCTTATTTCTCCTCCACCTCTTACATTTCGTTCCACCTCTCTGGTCTGACTAGCTGCTTTACTTGGCAAAAGGGAAGGCATTGTGTTTGGCCAGGAAAAGTCAAAAGAAGCTAAGCAAAAGGTACCTGACACACTTGCAAAACATAAGAGTTTCTCCTTTCCTTTCCTTTCCCTATCCTGACGTCCTGCCAATGCAAGAGCTCTACGAGGCTTGGCAGGAACGAACCGGGGGCCCCTCGAAGCTATAGAAAGCTATGAGGAAAAACCTTTTATGTGCTGCCTAACCACCAGGGTCATCCTGCTAGGTCATACCAGACGCCAGTGCGAGATGAAGAATCTGAATCCCAAAGAAAAGCCCGTTCTAGGCTCATGAGGCAATCCAGGCGTTCCACACAGGTAAGAGTGGGTGCAAAACAAAACAAAAGCAAACAAAACCCTGGCTTGAAGGTGATGCCCCACAGGTTGGGGTGCAGCTGCTTCCTTGGCTTAACTCAATGCCTCACAAGAGGCATTGCTGTCCGTTGGCCACGATCCCGTCAGCATCTTCCGAAGGGCAAGGTATTTTTCTGATGGATACGCTTCCCCTTTTCTCTCTCTCCCCTCCGTCTTCATGTCCTCTCCCCCTCCCCCTTTTCTTTTTTCTTTTTTCTTTTCTTTTCTTTTGCCTCCCTGTGCCCATTTTAGGGGGTAACCCTTACGGACCTCAAGGAGGCTGAGAAGACCATGGGCTGGACCAGCGATTCCAAAACTCCTTCAGAACAGAGGAACAAGGAGGATGAAAAACGGGACAAAGAGGGGGAACAGCACTCTCAGGAGACCACGGTAGGGATCCTTTGAGGTGGATGGGGGTTGTGTTCCAGCCCCTCCAGCGTTGTCAAAAGTCCTGGGCAGGAGGAGAGAACCTGATCTAATGATAAATGGATCAGGGAAAAGATCGAGGCCTGACCTAAGGCCGGGGGGGGGGGGCTTACAGGTACACATGCCTGCTGGTCAGGATGCAGATCCTTGCAAAGGGCCTCTAAAAGAAAGAGGCAACTGGCCGTTGCCGGGCTGAGCAGGATAGTGACCCTTTGTGACGGGATGGAGAGGGAGGTGACACCTGGCATTGACAATGTGTGGCTTTCCTTGTGCGTCTCTGCCAGCACTGGGTTGAGTTGAGGGTCTGGTGTATTTTGGCACGTCCTGTGAAGTAGGGTCACACTCATCACACCACCTTTTTCAGTCACCCCAAGCTTTAGTTTGGCCCTCTGCAAAATGCGGCCCCAGTTGCCTTGAGCCAGGGCAAAGCAGGCTTGTCATTGGTCTGTCTTCCTTCTTCTTCTCCCTAACTTCATTCTCCCAACACCCTCATTCAGGACTCTGCTAGGCGGTTCCGGCTCCTCAGTTCAGACAGTTCTTCAGTTTATACTGTGAATCCGTTAGTGGTGAATTCGCAGCTCCAGAAAGGTAACCCTTGTGTTCAGGTGAATATTTCCTTCTTCCTTTTTTCCCTCCTCCTTTTTCAGTTTGCCTGCTTGACATGTTTCACTGTGGACTGCCACTAGCTCCTTCGTCTCCTTCGATCCTGACTCGTTTCACTCTCTCCCTGTGTTTGCGCAGCGTCATCTCGAGGAGGTCTTAAAAGCTTTTGTCTCCTCCGATGCCGCGTTGTTGACACTCAGAACTCAGCTGCCCGTCTTGTTTTTTTTTAAACCGCAGGAACGGAAGTCGATAAGGCTGGCTCTGAGCTGGATACAGACCTTCGGAACAGACTGGCTATCCGAGACCGCAGGAAAGGCCGGCGAGAGAGGCGCATCACTGGCCTGGGAGGAAACTCGGAGGTGAAGGAGAGAAGGGCACCAGGACAGCGGGCTGGTGCACTGGAGGAAGGGCGGAGTTCAGGAGACAGATAGGAGGTTACAGTGAAGGTGGTGGATGCCTTTGACGTGCACCCACGTTGGCTGTGAGAACCTGTGAACCGCATTTTTTTTCTTCTTCTTCTTCTTCTAGGGGGAGGAAGATGAAGACACTGAACAAGTCCGCAATGAAGATCCATCTGTACATAGCAGGTAGATTCCTCCATAGCAGTGATGGCAAATTTTATGGGCCGAGCATGTCAGAAATTCAGAAAACGCCTACGTTGACTCTGCTGGCGTCTCTCTCTCTCTCTCTCTCTCTCTCTCTCTCTCTCTCTCTCTCTCTCTCTCTCTCTCTCTCTCTCTCTCCCTCCCTCCCTCCCTCCCTCCCTCCCTCCCTCCCTCTCCATCTCTCTCTCTCACACACACTCACACACCTGGACAAAAGAGAATTCATAACAAAGTAATAAATGATTTACATTTATTATTTAATAAATACATACGTACATGCTGTCATTATAAATATTTTTCGAAACACCTATCCGAGGCAGCTCTGGATTGCACGAGGCCTGGACATTTCGGAAAAGGCTCTTTTGTGGCCTTGTATCTCCCCAAAAGTGTGGGAAATCACACCCGTTCTCGCATGCTTTTCAGAGGCTCCAGAGGCCGTGTGAGAGCAAGGCCCTCTTGCACAACTTCCGGAGGGTCTAGAGCAGAGGTCCCCAACCTTTGGGGCACCAGGGACCGGTTCCGTGGGGAAAGGTTTTTTTCCGTGGACCGGAGAGTGCTTGGTTTTGTGTGCTGCCTGCATCCCACAGATGGGGCTTTGCTTGTTTGTGCGGACCGGTTGTTGGCATGCCGTGGACCGACCGGGGATTGGGGACTCCTGGTCTAGAGGCCTGGCATGTCACCAAAATTGACATGGCATGTGACCCGTGACCCACGTGTCAAAGATTCACCGTCATTGCCCTGTAGTGGAGCAGCGAACTGTGATCACTATGTGGATAAAGTTTCTCAGTCATGCAGATAGAGTTGTCTGGAAGAAATGGGTTTCTTCTAGCCTGGAACGAGGCTGCTGAGATTGTAGCCAATGGCAAACCTAACATTGCTGGAACGAAACAAGCTTCAGGAGGGGACAAAGTGGAAGAAGCATTGGGGGGGGGAATTCCATAGTGAAATGAGTGCTTTTAACAACGCTCTCTCAGATACACAACATGGATCAAGCATTTTAGCCTCCGAGGGAGGCTTTGGCAGCTACACAGTCCAGGGCTGCCTACACGTGATTGCACTTTCTGGAAATTGAGTCACGGCACCAGGACTTCTTTTCTTGTTGGTCTGAAATGTTTCACTGCTTCTCCAAGTAGCTTCTTCAGTCTAACCCAGGGGTAGGCAACCTTGGCTCTTTTATGACTCGTGGACTTCAACTCCCAGAATTCCTGAGCCAGCGTGGCTCAGCATGGAAAGCTCTCCCTTTCCCCTCAGCATAGTTGACTCAGGAATTCTGGGAGTTGAAGTCCACGAGTCATAAAAGAGCCAAGGTTGCCTACCCCTGGTCTAACCCTAACCTCCCCCTCCCCCTCCCCCTCCACAATGCTTCTTCCATTTTGTCCCCTCCTGAAGCTCGTTTTATTCCAGCAATGTTAGGTTTGCCACTGGCTACAATCTCAGCAGCCTCCTCCCAGGCTAGAAGAAACCCATTTCTGCGTGAACACATGAAACCGGCATATGTTGTTGTGGTTTTGCTAAAGCACCACTGGCCTTTTTATGTTTTCCTTTTCGATCTTTTCCTCCGAATTAATACTGTACCTACCTAAATAATTGTCGTTATTATATTTGCATCGTGCAAAGGAGCCAGCAGAGGGCAATGCTCACCACCTCCCTCTGCTGCTTCTTTTGCAGCGGCCACTTAAACAGCCTTCTGCCAAACCGGACGGCGCCTTCGGGCTGCAGAGAAGAACCGGACAATTATTACAAGAAAGTGAGTGCTCGGAGAAGGAGGGTTTTGCACTCACTGGGGCAGGCAAAAAAAAAAAAGGCAGCCGCAAAGGAACGCTGCCGTATCTTGCACTTGCTTATCTTTCTCATCGCCTCCTTTTTCTTTTCCTTCCACCCCCCCCCCCTCTCCCAACCCACGTGCGTCTCTTAAGCTGTATGAAGATCTCTTGATTGAGAATGAAAAGCTGAAGGAACAGTTGCAGGAGGCGCAGCTCCAACTCACGCAGATTAAGCTGGAGCTGGAAAGAGTGACCCAGGTACGGGGCAGGGCAAGGTGGGCCCTTCATGGGAGAGCTGGAGGGGGGGGGAAGGGGAGGACTGAAGGGGCATATTGGGACTGAGAGCATTAGCAGGCAACTCTGGGTGAAGACTGGAGAGAACGTAGAGCCAAAATCTACTTTAGAGTTATTGGGATACAGAGCGTGGGCTGATGTGCTTAAGATCTAGGACAGTGGTGGCGAACCTATGGCACGCGTGCCACAGGCGGCACTCAGAGCCCTCTCTGTGGGCACGCGCGCCGCCGCCACCAGCAGCAGGTCCATCAGGCCGCCGCCGCCACCCGGAGCCGGAGCCCCGCCCAGCACAAAGGAGGCGAAGCGGCCGACTAGCAAGCTCGAGTAGAGGTGGTAGAGCAGAGGTCACCAACCATTGTCGATTGGTGGACTGGAAGAAAAGGGAGGGGGAAGCATTTTACATGCGTGCCTGCGCACATGGGACAACGAGCACGCATGCACTGCAGATGGGGCGGGGCTGGTGCCTGCGTGATACTAGCCCTGCCCCGGTCTTGCGTGGTGCAGCGCCTTGTATCTGCACCCCATGGTGCGGCGGCGGCCGTTTTTGCGCCTTGCAGCATAGTGGTCCATTTCT
Organism: Azemiops feae; assembly: GCA_023970755.1. Taxonomy (NCBI): domain Eukaryota; kingdom Metazoa; phylum Chordata; class Lepidosauria; order Squamata; family Viperidae; genus Azemiops; species Azemiops feae. The sequence continues at coordinate 434,330 of JALGBA010004202.1, read as the reverse complement.
GCGCCCCCCGGTTTTTGCATGCCAGAGGCGGCACTCAGAGGCGCCTCCCTGCCCCCCCCCTCTGAGGGCACCACAATGCTGATGCGGCCCTGGCACTTTGCGATAAATAAGTGGGTTTTGGGTTGCGGTTTGGGCACTCGGTCTCTAAAAGGTTCGCCATCACTGATCTAGGAGCAGGAGCAGAGGATACTCGGGTCCCCCCTATGCAACAGAAGTTCTCTAGGTATCCGGGCCAGTTGTTTTACTTTATTCATATCCCACCTTTATTATGTTTACAAATAACTCGAGGCTGCGAACATACACAACACACCTTCCTCCTATTTGCCCCACCACAATAACTCTTCAAGAGTTAAGAGAGAGTGACTGGCCCAAGGTCCTCCAGCCGGCTTTCACGGCTAAGGCTAAGCTTGAACTCACGATCTCTTGCTTCCTACCTCTTAGGGCTGTTGTGGGCAAAAATGGGAGGAGGGGGCACCGTATATGCCTCCTTTTCAGCCTGCCAGGTAGACCAGACAGGAAACAGGCCAGATAATCTAATGCCACTTTATTGAAAAGCTCCGTTAGCAAAATCTTCTGCAAGTCTGAAAAGTACAATTCTCCCGCTGTCACCTTTAGTAACATAAGGAGGGTCCCTTTTGAGCTTCTTGCTCTGCCCACTATGCAGCTCTGGGCTATGCTCCCTCTTATCTAACTATTCCCAGGGGTAGGCAACCTTGGCTCTTTTATGACTCGTGGACTTCAACTCCCAGAATTCCTGAGCCAGCAATGCTGAGGGGAAAGGAAGAGCTTGCCATGCTGAGCCATGCTGGCTCAGGAATTCTGGGAGTTGAAGTCCACGAGTCATAAAAGAGCCAAGGTTGCCTACCCCTGCCCTAGGCAGCATCTCCTCCCCCCCCCCATCATTCTTACATGCCGTTACATTATTTGACCTCCAGAATGAAAGGTCAGCTATAAAGTTAACAAATAAATTAAATACATAGCTTTAGCGTATATTTGCTTTACATTTCCATCTTTGCAATTAACCTGGAATGAATTTAAAAAAAAAAAAAAAGTCTCAGTAACTTTTCTGAGTAGTCTTGATTGACTGCTGTTTCTCCCAGTATTTGTAACTCTGGTTCACCTGTGGGGATCTTAAGAAAGTGGCTTAAGAACTGACAGGTGTAAAAATGGGTTTGCTAGAAATGCATGCATAGCCCTCCTCCTCAGTCCAGGCGACATTAATCCAGCCTTTCCATCTATGGGCTTGCTTGTAGAGCGTGATCTTCAGATGAGGTGCATGTCTGGATTTTCACTGATGCACCCCCCCCCCCCCCAAATGATAAACCACTTCTGTCCCTGAGGTTCCCATTCCCGTCTTCTCTAGGTTGTGTATAGCTGTATTGTGTGGTTTATTATTATTTTACCAGTCGTATCCTGTCTTCAGATCCGCCAGGGGGGAGGGTTATAAATGTTTAAAAAGTAAGCACAGAAATGACTTTTGAGTCTTTTTTTGTGTGTTGTCTGCCCTGGCCAGAGACAGGAGCGCTTTGCTGAACGACCGGCTCTTCTAGAACTAGAGAGATTTGTAAGTATTTGTTCCTTCCTCCCTATTCCTTCCCCTCTCCTGCATTGCCAGAACTGACCTGTCAAACAGGTTGATGCCACCTTTTGGGAGAAGGCTGTCAGTGAGGCAACTATGCTGTTGAGGAGAGGGCAGTAACTGACTGGGCATTTTTACCCGTACTAAAGGCTGGGGTTTCAAGGAAAGAGTGTACACTTTTAATCTAGATTATTTGCATCTCCCCTACAAGGAGAGCAGTTCCTGGCTATCTGCTCTTCGGTTACAAAAAACTGACCAGTGTATCTATGGCCTGTAGGAATTCTAAACGGCACAACATTAAACTTACCCAGTTTTATTCTACAGAGATTGATTTCTCCCCACTCAGCATCAATGCATGCTTAGGATTCCTTTCCTGCATCCACTCTTACTTCATCTCTTTGTCCCACCTGTCCCAAACCAGGAGCGTCGAGCTTTGGAAAGGAAAGCTGCTGAGCTGGAGGAAGAATTGAAGGTGATTCTTCTCTTGTTGAAGGAGCCCCCGCTCTGGTTGAATGGTAGCCTGGCTGGGAGCAAGGAAGGAGGAGGTGGCAGGGAGGAAATAGGTTGGCAGTACAGGTATAATTCAGTCACAATCACACTACAGGGTATAGTATTGCTCCTATCTGCCCTTTTGAACAGATTATTTCTAAAACCCTGGAGCTGGAACTGAACCCACTACAAAGACCCAACAATTTGCACGTAGAAAAATGACAGATCTTTAAAACTCAGAGAAAGTGTGTGTGTGTGTGTGTGGCACTGTGCGTTTGAACAAGGAACAGAAAAAAGTGCTCCTGATAAATGGGCGTTCTTGGAGTTCGCACATTGTGTACTGCTTTGTTTGCACCCATGTTGGCCAAAAGGCAGGATGTCCATTTTAAAAATTGAGAAAAGAGGCTAAGAGACAAGATTGGGGAGTAACACCAAAATGCATACTGTAGCCTTAAATTCTCTGAAGGAAGATACAGATAGTCCTCGGCTTAACAACCACAATTGAGCCCAGAATTTCTGTTGCTAAATAGGACCATCGTTAAGTGAGCTTTGCCCCATTTTAAGACCTTTCTGGCCACAAGTGAATCACTTCAGTGGTTAATTTAGTATCATGGTTGTTAAGTGCACGACTTCTAGCTTCCCCACCGACTTTTGCTTGTCAGAAGGTTGCAAAAGGGGATCACATGATCCCACCATTACTGTAGCCCTCATAAATACATGCCAGTTGCCATGTAAAATTTGGTCACGTGACCGTGGGGATGCTGCGACGGTTGTAAGTGTGAAGAGCGACAGTCCTAAGTCACTTACAGTGGGGCAAAAAAGTATTTAGTCAGCCAAATACTTATTTTCCACCATAATTTGCAAATAACTTCTTTCCAAATCAGACAATGTGATTGTCTGGATTTGTTTTCTCATTTTGTCTCTCATAGTTGAGGTCTACCTATGATGACAATTACAGGCCTCTCTCATCTTTTTAAGTGGGAGAACTTGCACAATTGGTGGCTGACTAAATACTTTTTTGCCCCACTGTATCTCAGTGCTGTTGTCAGTTTGAACAGTCATTAAACGAATGGTTGTAAGTCAAGGACTACCTGTAACCGGAAAGAGGTGCCTTGGGAGTTTGACTTTGTATCTGCCTTTCCCCTCACAGGCTCTTTCAGATTTGAAGGCCGACAACCAGCGTCTTAAAGACGAAAACGCCGCTCTTATTCGTGTGATCAGCAAGCTCTCCAAGTGACCACCGGCTGCTGTCACTGTCCCCCGGTTTCTGTGTGAAGCAGGGACCTTCCTCCACACACCCCACCACCACCACCACCACATGTACCAAGATCCTGAGCAGGGACAGGAGAAATACATGAGGATAGGGTTGGTCCCTTTCCTCTCACCACCCAGACACTCCAGACGTGGGCTGTTCTGAGGCTCGGCCAAATAGGCCCCACCAACTATTGTTTTCCCCAGAAGTTTGTCTCGACGCCTGCTTCTCCTCCCCCAGCCCCTTCCCCTTCCCAGAGACAGTATTTATTTTGTGGCTTCCTTCAGTGATGCTCTTTGCTTTGTTGCTTTTCCTCCAGGGAACAAGGGGCATAGGGATGATAGGAACCAGTCTTTCTGGGAACCCATAGGAGCGGGGTGGCCAGCATTGTTGCTGTGGGGAAACGGGACGAACAGGCCTTCTTGGCAACCAGGTCCTTAGTGTGTGTCCCTTAACGGTTAAGCTAGGCAGCCCAAGAGACAGGTTACCCAGTAGTGGCCACGCCGTTGGGTGGAAGAAAGGTTTCGGCTTGCGAGTCCCAGCACCAGTTCTTCCGTCAGCACCATCCGTGACTAGCAAATGCTGCAAGAGGCTGGCAAGCATGAATGGATCGGACGGAGGGTGGCATCTGGTCTGTGCAAAGCTAAAAGAAGTGAGCAGTCGGGGCGGCAGCAGCGACCCACGGCAGTCTTGGCCAGGCCAAAGCTGTGAGAGAACCTCTTGGTCATTCATCAGGGGAGGCTTGAGAGTCACGCCTGATTAGCTGTGGAGAATGACGATGAATGTCCACGGTGGGGTGAGAGAGGCAGCAATGCTGTGGAGGTTCTGCTCCTTCCTCTTTGCATCTTAACACTCAGGTGCAAAGATTGGGTTGTCCCCTCTCTGGTCTTTGAATGTCCCATAAAGTTAGGTGGATTTTTTCAGAATTGCACCTGACTCAGGCCAAAGGAAACCTGCCCCTTCCTTCCTTCCTTCCTTCCTTCCTGCCTGCCACTTGGACCATAGCCTTCTGCCAACACCCAGCCTGGTGATGCTGCTGCTGGCGCTGTCACCGTGAGGCTTGAAGCCAATATAAGAGAGGCCACAGCCAAAGCCCCCACTTGACGCGGTTACATAAATTGCCAGCCTTCACTCCTGCTTCTCCAGGAGCTGTGCCGCCTCGACCTTTCATTTTCCGGCTCCCTGGGCACCATTTGTCTCCCAGAAGTAATCTGGAGTTCCAGCTTAGCCGCTGTCCCATATTCTGCTTCCTGCACGCATGCAATCCAATACTTTCAATGTTAAAACTGAGGGCTAGAAGTACTTCAAAGTGAAACTGAGGGCTAGAAGTAATTCCAAGAGAAAAACGGGTCCAAAGTACTACCCTGAAAACCCTGTTCGTGTGTGTGTGTGTGTGTTTTTTTCCTGCGCTATCATGAGCCAAGATTCCTTTGCCAAAATAAATAATCCCTTCCTTTTCTGCCATGGCCCCTTCTTCCGATTCCCCACTTTTCTTCCCTCCACCTGTCCTAGAGTCCAGGGACTCCCCCCCCCCCGCACCTCCCTCCATAAATATCTGTACATAACAGAAGTATTTTCTATATGGCTGCATTGCCAACAAAAACCAGAAGAAAGAAATGCAGAGAAACTTAAATGTGCAATATCGCATGAGTATTTTTTTTTCCAAAGAAGTCTCTATATTGTACTTGTTTATTCAGCAGCGCAGCTGCCATTGTTTTAAAGAACAGGGAATTGAAATTACCGTGTTTGAATATAATAAACAAAATTTAAAAATTGGTACTTGGAATACTGTCGTTTCTCCCATCAGTTACGTAATGCCTGTCTGAAGGTATGGATACAAGAGAGCTGTAGGTGGTGCTTCCTCAACCATGTGCTCTCCAGTTGTGTTGGACTTCAATTTCTGAAAAGGTAGAGGGTTAAAATTGAGTTAGATCAGGGTGGGCAGTTAACGGTGATTTTACAACCTATGGACTTCAACTCCCAGAATTCCTGAGCCAGCCATGCTGGCTCAGGAATTCTGGGAATTGAAGTCCACAGGTCAAGAGTTGCCATAATTGCCCACCCGAGTTAGATAAAACACATCTATTAGTGGTTCTACAGACACTCCATAGTCAGAGGTATTTTCAGCATGTGGCAATTGTGGAGTTGCCGTTGGAAGAAGATCGTTGCTTGGATGTGCTACATAGCTGTGGCCATAGTTACTCCTAATACTGAGATTCTTCCTTTCAAGGCCTCAGGAGGTCTTCCCAGCATAGTTTCTTTGAATTTGCACAGCTGTTCCACCCAGATTGTTACTGGTATACAGTACTGTAAATCCATCCCACCTTCTCCCCATCTGAAGATGCCATGGCCTTGACCTCCCGAACCCAACTCAAAAGAGGCTTCCCTAATTTGTTTGTTGTGTGTTAAGCCTTCTGGCTTAATATAGCACAGCCCTTGTCCCTTCACCCTCAGGACAAATACAAGATAATTTGTTAGACTGGAAGCTGATTTAGAGATGACTCAGTGACCTCTTAAGCTCGTTCTAGGTCTAAAATTAGAGGTTAGGGTTGGCCCCATCCTTCCTTATTCACTTCCTTCTCTGGACACATTTCAAGAACAGCCAAGATGTCACAGTTAGGTGTTGCCCCTGGGTAGGAATGACTCATGACAGTTGACATCCCTCTGGGCATGACAGAGATGGCCTCCTCCCATTTCCAGTTCCCAGAAGCCGAGAGGCTTGGCTGTTGATTTTTCTTTTATCCGCATGTATGCGCCTTATTGCAAGGTTTAGAGCAGGTGTGTCCACCTTTTGGCTTGTCTGAATTGTCTTGGGCTGCATACAAGTAGTCCTTGACTTAAGACCACAATTGAGCCCAAAATTTTGTTGCTAAGCGAGACAGTTGTTAAATGACTTGTGTCCCATTTTGTGAACTTTCTTGCCACGGTTGTTAAGTTAGTAACACGGTTGTTAAGCGAATCCGGCTTCCCCATTGATTTTGCTTGTCAGAAGGTTGCAGGTGGTCCCGTGACCCAGGGACACTGTAACTGTCATGAACCAGTTGCCAAGCATCCGAACTTCGATCACGTGACCATGGGGATGCTGCAACGGTTGTGTGATAAAACAGTCATACGTCACTTTTTTGGGTGCCATTGTAACTTTGAACGATCACTAAACGAATTGTTACATGTCAAGGACTAGCCGTATAAAACATATAGTTTATATAAATAACAAACTTCCTTTATTTTTTGCGATCTTGTGAGGCTGCATTACTAGCTATCCAGGGCTGCATGCCGCCCACAGGCTGCCAGTTGGACACACCTGGTTTAGGGGCAAGGGGTCATCTTTAAGGTGGTAGCTATCACTTAAAAGGCAAATTTTGGTTTCAGAACAGATCTTGAAGTGTGTTTTATTAAAACTGCAGAGTAGGCAAAGCTTCCTTGGGGGTGGGGCTCACAATATTATGCTATGGGCCCTGGGCCATAGATAGACCCTAAAAGATGGTGGTAATTAAAGATTCAGTATTTTCATGAACATGAGTCCATTTATATCGGAGGTGTCCAACCGTGGCAGCTTAAGACCTGTAGACTTCAACTCCCAGAATTCCACTGCTGGCATGATTGACTGTGGAATTCTTGGAGTTGAAGTCCACAACTCTTAAAGTTGCCAAGGTTGGACGGCCTTGATTCATATAATATTTTTAATTTCTCCAAATACTACTGTTGAATAGTAATTTAAGTGGTTCTGAGGGACACAGATTGTACACTCATTTTAAAATAAAGAGTGGCAGCAAATTTTGTTCCCTGAATTTGTTTTTGTTTTGTTTTTTTCAAAATCCCCATTGATACTCTGCTACATGAGGAAGTGCGTTCTTAGTTAATGTTAATATGGAACAACTTAATAGAAGCTACATATTTTTAAAATAATAGGCTAATTAAAACTGAAGATGATTTACTACATATTTAATATAGATGTCTCCTATGCTAAGAATCTGGGTACAGAAACATGTAGACGTTTGAACGCCAGAATAAATTCAGCAGTGTTTTGGGTTATAAAGTTTTTTTTTTCCCCAGTCCTACTAAAAGTTCTGTCTGGTGAGATTTGTTGTGTCTCCCATCTTTTGTCTCAGATCTCTTTAAAAATACTGCAGTTATGCGAGATGAGGGAATAACCATATCCCCGAAACTATGATTTCCTCCTTTGTAAAAGGAGACTGGATTTGTATACTTCCTTTTCTAATCGCTTTCGGACATGGCTTGTTAACTTTCTGTTATTAGGAACCTTTGACTTGACAAGTTTTACAGCACTAGGTTTGTTTTCAGCAATACTTAGTGAAAGAAAATTTAAATATATGTTTAAGGACTTTAACTTTTTTTCATTTTGAAATAAACAACCTACTACTAGATAAGATAGAAAAATGTGGGTTAGACAGCATCACCACCAGATGGATTCATAACTGGCTGACCAACGGCAGTTCCTCAATGGAACCGCATCTACATGGAGGGAAGTGTGCAGTGGGGTGCCCCAGGGCTCTGTTCTAGGCCCAGTGCTCTTCAACATCTTCATCAATGATTTGGACGAGGGGATAGATGGGGAACTCATCAAATTTGCAGATGACACCAAGCTGGCAGGAATAGCCAACACTCCAGAATATAGGCTTAAGATACAGAAGGGTCTTGACAGACTTGAACACTGGGCGCTATCTAACAAAATGAAATTCAACGGTGAAAAAAATAAGGTTCTACATTTAGGCAAGAAAAACCAAATGCACAGGTACAGTATAGGTGGTACCTCACTCAATAGTAACTGTGAGAGGGATCTCGGGAGACTTAGAGGACAATCACTTAAATATGAGCCAGCAGTGTGCTACAGCTGCCAAAAAAGCCAACACAGTGCTAGGCTGCATTAACAGGGATAAAATCAAGATCATGTGAAGCATTAATACCACTTTATAATGCCTTGGTAAGGCCACACTTGAAATACTGCCTCCAGTTTTGGTCACTACGATGTTAAAAAAGAAGTTGAGACTCTAGAAAGGGTGCAGAGAAGAGCAACAAAAATGGATCAGAGGACTGGAGGCTGAAACATACAAAGAACAGTTGCTGTTTAACAGTTTAATGAAAAGAAGGACTAGGGGTGACATGATAGCAGTGTTCCAATATCTCAGGGGTTGCCACAAAGAAGAGGGAGCCAAGCTATTCTCCAAAGCGCCTGAAGGCAAGACAAGAAGCAACGGATGAAAACTAACCAAAGAGAGAAGCAACCTAGAACTGAGGAGAAATTTTCTGACAGTTAGAACAATTAATCAATGGAACAACTTGCCTCCAGAAGTTGTGAATGCTCCAACACTGGGAGTTTTTAGAATAGATTGGACAATCGTTTGTCTGAAATGGTATAGGGTTTCCTGCCTAAGCAGGGGGTTGGACTAGAAGACCTCCAAGGTCCCTTCCAACTCTGATATTCTATTCTATTCTATTCTATTCTACAACAAAAGGGTGATTAGAACTTTGATTTTGGAAAGTAATGGATTAAGGGTCCAGATATATTTAAAATAGGATTTTAGAATTAATTATAAGAATCCTTCCTGTGGGGAAATGTTTTTTGTTTTGAAATCTGTTTTTAAAAAGTGATAAGAAACTCTAAACAATAAGGGGAACCAGAAGAAACTGAAGATTACAGTTAAAGAAGACTTCAGTTTGACTTACTAATACAGAATGAAGCAAAATATTTAAACATTTGACTATTGAAGGATATGGTCTCTGAAGTCAATTTGAAAAGTGTCTGCCTCTAGATTGACTCATAAGATTGACACTAATCTGAAAGTGGATTTAAAAATGACAGATTTAAGAATGATAAGGAAAAAGATGCTACAATGAACATACGAAAGAAACCATCTGATATCTTAATAATTAAAAGGGATATTGTAGGAGAAGAACTGACAGAGTCGAAGGGATTAAAAGAGGCATCAGTTTAGAATCATTACATTACATCATTACAACGGGCACCACTCTCTCAAATGCCATTGGCCTTTATCTATCCCTAACCAGGTGCTGGCTATTATTTGAGAAGATTCCTGGGCATAGGCTTACTAATAAATCATTTAATTTGAACCTTCACATGTGGACCTGATTTTTCGTGCCTGACAGATACAAACCAAGAGAGTGGCCTGGACAATTTTCCTGTATTGGGTTTACAAAAGAGGCTTGTTAAAACTTTGAAGTATTTTGTGAGAAGAAAAAATGAAATAAAATTTTAGGACATTTGAAAGGAGCAAAGATCAAGATTGTTAAAAAGAAAAGAAAAGCAATATAAAATTGGTTTATTTGATCAAGGTTAAAATAGATAACATTTAACCCTCAAAGGACTTTTGCTGATCAGAACTGAAATGATGACGCTTTAAGGATTTTGTTTATAGATAAGAGATGGGATATGGGAAGAAATTTTTTGTTTTATTTTGGGAGGTGATTAAGTTACTAAAATTGTTTATACAGTACTTGAAGGGAAGTCATTTCTTTATTTTCTTATTCTTTACTATATTCTTATTTTTTCTATTTCTGTGCTTTCTGTTTTTTTAGTTTGTATTAATTAGTTTTTCTCTTTTTAATTGTCATTTTTAATAAAATTACTATGAAAAAAAGGGAAGTAGAAAAAGTCTGCTTTTAGCAGAGACTTGGTTTGCATGCTGGAAGCTCCAGATGTAATCTCTGCCTCTCTCTGATTGGAAGTGTGCCACGAAGAGCCATCTACCAGCAGAGTAGGTAATAGAGACCTAGAGGGATAAGCAGTCTGACTTGCTTCTCCAGCCTTGGCATCTAATAATAGACTAATCTGGAAATAGCTGCATTATGAATAAACAGAATGGGAACTGTGCCTCTTTTATTGCATTATAAAAAATATTTTGTGTTTGTATTCATACCCAAAACTGAATGAGTGGAAACACCCTTGTGCCGAGGTGCCAAACAGCTAATCTTTTGTTACAGGATGAAAAGGAGCAGTTCTCCTTCATTTTATTTAGCGTGATGATTGTTCTGCATATCCAGCCCGGAGCCCTACACGATGTACAATGGAGACTCTGGTTCAAATAGGCCACTGCTCTTATCTGCCTAGCTGCAGGACTGGATCTTCTACCTCAAATCATCCTTTGGCCTAGGGATAAATAGCTATCAGTAGATGGCTTTTTCTGATCCATACAAAGGAATTGATGGTTTCTCTCTCTTCAGCTACCTCCTCCTTCCCCCCATCCCCAGACAATGGCCTTTCAGTATTCCTTAGAACAGGGGTGTCAAACTGCCGGCCCGCTGGCCGGATGTGTCATGGCGAAACCGCACCCACCCCATTGCCGGCAATGGGAAAAAAGTCACGATACATTGCGACACATCATGTGACGTTGCGAGTTTGACACCCCTGTCTTAGAACCTCATGACCATAAGATACAAAGGTCATCTCACCATTTCTCATAAAAACTTGCTTGTCTGGCATCGGTGTCTATTGCGTGTTATAAAAGAAGGCAGAAAGATCATTAAAAATCTCATTGACACAACCAGTTTTGGTTTTTTCCCAAATACGCTACCCTTTTTATTATTTTTAAGGAAGCTATAAAAGAACTTTCGTGGGAACAAGGACTGGAGACCATTCGGTTTAATGAGAAATTTCAACAGCAGCCTGGAAGAAGAAAACTATGCCAACAGCTCTAAAGAAAGCCTACCTTTCTGCGTGGCCTAAGTGAGGAAAGCTAATTTTTGTCTGCTGGGTACACCAATTCATCTTTATTGCAGAGGAAGAACCTAAAAGATCTGTTCTTTTGTCCTTCGTTAGTCACCCCATGATTTAATAGAAAGTATGGGACTCTGTATTTGAAGTGATAGCTTCTTGTTTCACAAACTCCGTGGGATGTATTAAAAAATCCACCACACACCGTGACTGCATTTTCAGGTGTGTTGTGGTGTGTAGGAGGCAAGATAAGAAACAATGGATGGAAACTAATCAAGGAGAGAAGCAACCTGGAATTGAGAAGAAACTTCCTAACAGTGACGGCAATTAACCAGTGAAATAGCTTGCCTTCAGATGTTGTGGGTGCTTCATCACTGGAGATTTTTAAGAAGAGACTGGACAGCCACTTGTCTGAAATGGTATAGGATCTCCTGCTTGAGCAAGGGGTTGGACACTAGAAGACCTCCAAGATCCCTTCCAGCTTTATTCTGATTAAGACAAGTGCTGGGGTACAGCCACAGTTCTCCAATGTGCATGCATGCATGTATTTATATATATTTATATATCACAGAATCTCTGCTTGTGAGACCTGCAAATCACTACAGTATCTGTTTTCAAGTGGTATGCTAATCCAGGTAGGAAATTTGCCATTTAGAAGAGGCCCACCCCTTCCTGCATTTTAAGTTGTGTTTCAAGTGGTTTCCGTGCCAGAGAGAGTGTAAAGTAATTCACCTCAGCAACTAAGCTTCTACTAGCTGTCCAGGTATGCAAGGGGTGTGGCCCAGCTGGGAGGTTTGCTTGTGAAGGGACCAGTAAGTCTCTCAAGTCACACAAATAGTTCATAATTTCTACGTGCCAGTCAGATGTTCCTAGCTTTGTGTCCCTAGGAGAAATGATAGCAGCAGAACCTAAGAGCTGAGAAGACCGGAGTTTTGCGCAGTAAGTAATTCCAATAACATTGGGGCTGTCCAAGATAAATTCCTTGGGATAGGTCTGATGGGTATGACCAAAAGCACCTCTTTGTGAATCTCTCATAGTGAAGGGAGATTTGGGGAACAGAGTGAGGTGGTTAGGAACCTCACCACCACTTCCAGGGACCTTGATGGTATTTTTCTGAGTATTGAAACTGGGAATAACAGAACAAGTTCGGGAATCTGGGCTTTGAATTGAGATCAAAGTAGTTTTCCTTCACTCTGTGCTTCCAAGTAGTTGAAAAGTGCAGATTTGAGTACATCGCCTATCATTCTGCAGGGCATCAGATTTGAGGAAAACTGATCAGAGCCATCAACATTTCAACAGAAGTGGACATCGCTTCAGAAGCCACGGGTAGCGCTTAATATATCTAGCAGGATATATTAAGCCATAATGGCTTAATTATGAGCCATAATGGAGAGACTAATGATACCCAAATAAGGGTGGGATAGGCAGGCAGGAGGAAGGCTGAGTGAGGCCATATAGAATCATAGAATCACAGGGCTGGAAGAGACCTTGAAGGTCTTCTAGTCCAACCCCTTGCTCAAAGCAGGAGTCATGCGATCATATCATATATATATGCCAGGATGTCCCTTTTTCCCTGAGTTTTTTGGGGGAAAGGGGTCGTCTTTTTTAAAAAAAAATGTGCTGTGTGAGGAGAATATTTGTAGCTCAGGATCGAAATGAGGCATCCTTGGTACTCTCTGAGCTTGGTTGTTTTTTTGCAGATGTTTCATTACCCAAACTAGGTAACATCTTTTGGGTAATGAAACATCTGCAAGGAAACTGCCAAGCTCAGAGAGCACCAACGGCCCCTCAGCTAAAAAAGGTTCTGTGTTCACCGTTTGTCCATTCCACATTAGAGGATAATACTCTGTGTTCCCTGAGAAGGGCACTTGAATCATGGAAACTTAATCAAAAGCTGACTCTGAAGTTGAGCAACCAGGAACTCAGAGAAAGGTTGAAATGAAGTGTGATTGTTGCAGTCTGATAATTCATTGTGTAAGGTGGGGACTGAGCTGGTCAGGAGCTCCTAATCTCCTCTCTTGATTGAGGCTGCAGAAAGTTATAATTCAGTCACAATCACACTACAGGGTATAGTATTGCTCCTATCTGCCCTTTTGAACAGATTATTTCTAAAACCCAGGAGCTGGAACTGAACCCACTACAAAGACCCACAGTTTGCACATAGAAAAATGACAGATCTTTAAAACTCAGAGAAAGTGTGTGTGTGTGTGTGGCATTGTGCGTTTGAACAAGGAACAGAAAAAAGTGCTCCTGATAAATGGGCGTTCTTGGAGTTCGCACATTGTGTACTGCTTTGTTTGCACCCATGTTGGCCAAAAGGCAGGATGTCCATTTTAAAAATGAGAAAAGAGGCTAAGAGACAAGATTGGGGAGTAACACCAAAATGCATACTGTAGCCTTAAATTCTCTGAAGGAAGATACAGATAGTCCTTGACGTACAACCACAATTGAGCCCAACATTTCTGTTGCTAAGTGAGACAGTTGTCAAGTGACTTTTTGACTCATTTTACAATCTTCCTTGCCACAGTTGTTAAGTGAATCACTGCAGTTGTTAAGTTAGTGATACGGTTGTTAAGTGAATCTGGCTTCCCCATTGACTTTACTTGTCAGAAGTTCGCAAAAAATGATCACATGACCTGGGGACGCTGCAACCGTCATAAATACGTGCCAATTGGTATGCATTCGCATTATGATCACGTGACCATGAGGATGCTGCAATGGTCGTAAGTGTGAAAAATGGACATCAGTGCCGTTGCAACTTTGAATGGTCACTAAAAGAATAGTTGTAAGTCAGAGGACTTCTGGTAATAGGAACTAAAACTAAATATGGAGAGCAAAACTACAGTAAATGATGTTGGGAAAGTCCACACTGTGTGGTCAAAGGGGTTTTGTTACTTTTGTGGATTCGTTACAACCATCCTAGGATTAGGGGCAGATTCAAAGTGAAGAATAGATTTTGGGCATAATATCCAGAACTCCTGATAAAGAACCAATATCTAACCATGGTTTAGCAATGATTCAAGCCTCCTTTGGTCAAAGGATTACCATTCTATGCTTTTTATTACCTTGCATACCAGAGAAAGATGTAGCATCTGTGTCATTGGAAGTACAGGGAGTCCTTGATTTACGACCACAATTGAGCCCAAAATTTATGTTGCTAAGTGAAACATTTGTTAAGTGAATCTTGCCCCATTTTACATCCTTTCTTGCCACAGCTGTTAAGTGAACCACTGCAGTTGTTAAGTTAATGACACGGTTGTTAAGTGAATCTGGCTTCCCCATTGACTTTGGGTGTCAGAAAGTCGCAAAAGGTGATCCCATCCCCCCAGGACACTGCAACCGTCATAAACACGAGTTGCCAAGCGTCTGAATTTTGATCACGTGACCATGGGGATGCTGCAATTGTCATAAGTATGAAAAGCGGTCCTAAGTCACTTCTTTCAGTGCCGTTGTACCTTTGCACTGTCACTAAATGAACTGCTGTTAAGTTGAGGACTAGCTGTACACCACAGCCACCTTTGAACATTTGTCCCTAAGGCTGCTCAAGGACAGGAAAGATGCTTGGCTGTTCTTTAAAATCCATTTCATTTGGACAATTAGCAGAAGAAAGGGGAGACGGTTAAGCAGTGGCCCTTCTCCACCCTTAACATGAAACCCAAAACATCACCTAACTGGAAAAAAAAATCAACATTTTCCATCATCACCAGCACTTCTACATTAATTATTGGTCATAGTTGCTAGTTCTGTGTGGACAAATCTGTGGCTGGATCTTTTATGTAGATTTTGCAAAGAACTGATAGTCCAACTCCCTTTTCTCTCCTTGCCTCAAGTAGAGTATTTTAAGCCTTTACTTCAGGCTTTTAGCCCAAAGCACCTTGTGCAAATTTCTCTTTCCCCAAAGAACATTCGTGGTATAAAACAAGGGTGGTGGCACTTGACAGCCATTGAAGAAAGTGGCAACCCACCTTTAATAAACAAAGTTGTCACCCCGTGTCATGAAGAGGTGAGGCAATTTACAAGATTCTTAGGAAGCAGCAGTGCTAGGTTATTTTCCTTTCTTTAACAGGCAGGCACACAAAACTACACACTCTTTCAAAAAAACGCCCGGTGCATTGTTTTCTTATTTGCACCACATTGTGTACATACATATGGTTTTTATTGAAATTATTGTAATATAAAATACAATGAAAACAAAGATAAAAGGGAAATGGGGAAGGGGAAAGTGGGGAAAAGAGAAGTGTGGTGTGAGGGGAAAAAGAAGAAAAAACCCCATTAACTTCCAACTTTTTCAGCACAGATAAAATACAGCCTCAACTTTTACTTTTGCATACTTAGTATATACTAGCCATTTCTATAAGAACAAACGTATCTAATTAACCCTTGTTTTTAACCATGTCTTAAATAGCAATAGCACTTAGACTTATATACCGCTTCACAATACTTTACAGCCCTCTCTAAGTGGTTTACAGAATCAGCCTATTGCCCCCAACAATCTGGGTCCTCATTTTACTGAGTCAACCTTGAATCTGTGAGGATCGAACTGCTGGCAGTCGGCAGTCAGCAGAATTAGCCTGCAGTTCTGCGTTCTAACCACTGAGCCACCACTGCTAAATGATGGCTAGTTGTTAGAATACTCACAGTTGATTGCTAAATGGCACCATTAAAGACACAGTTGCAAAGGTCTACTGATACCTTTGCAGGCTTCCTCACTAGTAAATAGATAATACATGCATGCAGCAAGCTGACTGTTTTTACTAGCTTCTCCCTCAAAAGACAACAGGGGTTGGTCTGATAAACTAAGAGTGGGTGTGGTGAGAAACAGACCTTAGTTACATACCTTCCAGATACTCTGATATGGATTGAAATCCTCATAGGTAACTTATGCATTGAAAAGTTATGCTGGTAAATTTTTCCTTAATGGATCGACTTCATTTCGTGTTAAGCCTTTGTACAATTTGTTTGTTTTGGCTGCCTGATTATGTGAACTCTACCAACTCTGATTTCTACACTACAGTTTACAGTTTTGCATGTTGGTGCAAAACAAGCCGTGATTTTTGAAATCATGTTTTATAGTTTTGTATTGTTGACGCAAAGCCAGCCAACTCTGGTTTCTAAAGCATAGCTTACAGTTTTTCATGTTGGTGTAGAACCAGGCTACAATGGTTTTGTCAGTTAATGTACACGTAATCAAATAATAGTTTAGAGTGAGCTTTTAAAATAAATCATTGACTGCTTTTTATTCAGTACTATTACTGTTGCTTAAGGCCCTGCTTTCCAACCTTGGCAAATTTAAGATGTCTAAACTTCAATTTCTGGAATTTTCCAGCCAACATGCTGCTAGATTTTGGGAGCTGAAGTCCACATGTTGACCAGGGGATTCTGGGAGCTGAGGTCCACAAATGCTGCCTAGAGGATTCTGGGAATTGAAGTCCCATATTTTAAACTTGCTGGAGTTGGGAAACACTGATTTAATGTGTGGCATTTCCAAAATGGGTGAGCTTTAAATGTGTTGGACTCCAGTGTTTACTCCTCATGGGAACTGCACACCAACAAACTCAGAGGGGTTCAAGTCACAAAATGGATTCCAGCAATGAGGAATTAATTATCTGTTAGTAAAGTAGAGTAGTGTTACTTTATTCTGGGGACAAACAAAAGGCTATTTCAAGTAATCTGTTTTCCTGTGTTTCCTAGGCAACAGTAATTTTGGGCCAGGCCCCACATCAGCAGTACTGCTAAATGAACTGTTATGTTAAACCATGGGGTGTGTTTCATCATGTTTTTGGGAACAACAAACAACCTATTAGCTGGGTTTGTACAAATTCAACTGTGAACTATTGTTTACAAAGTACAATGCTTCAGTCAAATGCATCAACTTGAAACCAAGCAAATTATGTTATGGATTGGCCTGTTGTGTGAACTGAGGCTCCATTTGGCCAAAGCTGACCAAAAACAAGCTCAGAGTTTCATTCATTGTGTAAAGTCAAAGTCAGGTAGAATTTCTCAACCTAATCTGCCATCCAGAACTGCGGTGAAATTAAAAGGAAAGCCGTATAAGGCACCCTGAGCCTTTTGGAACATAACATAGCATGTAGACATGTAACTGAAGAAATGTAACTACTAGCCCATAAATCAATACAACTGATCAGTTAATGAAGACATTAAAGAATATGGAAACGAACAATATATCTTTTTGGCACTGGCATTTCCTGTTTTCCTCAGACTGGGCACCTGAAATCAGAGTTTTCCAGGGGGGAAAGTCTTGGATTTAAATTTATGTAGCACGTTAGTCCTCAGATATGAAGAACTGATTTATTTATGTTTTATTTACATTTATTTATATCTCCCCTTTATTATTTTTACAAATAACTCAAGGACGCGAACATATCTAACACACCTTCCTCCTCCTATTTTCCCCACAATAACAACCCTGTGAAGTGGGTTGGGCTGAGAGAGAGAGGGACTGCCCCAAATTTACCTAGCCGGCTTTCATGGCTAAGGTGGGATTTGAACTCACAGTCTCCTGCTTTCTAGCCTGGTGCCTTAACGACTAGACCAAGCTACGATGCAAAGTGCTTCACCAAATCTTGCAGGTCCCAGATTGAATTTTCCATGAATATTATTTAGGCAACTTCAATCCAGATGAAATGGACTGGGCAGGTAAAGACACAGCACTGAACAGAAAATGATCCCTGAAAAGCAAAAATCTATTGAATTTCTATTTGGAACTTTTGGTACTGTGGTTTGAGTTTGGTTTTATTTTGAATGTTGACACCATAATCTTCTTGCAGTGGGAGATCAGGGATTGGCTGCTGTTCTTTTAGCTGTGAGACAAAAGCCACCTGTGCTTGGAGAGACTGCTGATTTTCTTCTCTTCCTTTGAAAAGGCTGTGGTGTGAAGTTCAGAAAAAGTTGCTGACATCATGAGTGACTCAGGAAGGTAAGTGTGTAAGGAAAAAATTGTATATCTTAATACCAGCTTGGCTAAAGAAATAAATGACAAAATTTCTGGGATCAACTCTACCCAAATGATAGACCATGCATTGTCCAAGGCAGGGGTAGGCAACCTTGGCTCTTTTATGACTCGTGGACTTCAACTCCCAGAATTCCTAAGCCAGCATGGCTCAGCTTGGAAACCTCTCCCTTTCCCCTCAGCATGGCTGGCTCAGGAATTCTGGGAGTTGAAGTCCACGAGTCATAAAAGAACCAAGGTTGCCTACCCCTGGTCCAAGGCATTGTGTGATAAGAGGTACCCCTGCGATGGAATCTGATTCTGTATCTGATTCTTTCTGGTTACTTCTGCTGGTGAGATCCACTCTATGAAAACTAGACTTGGTTTTCAGTATCACAAAAGATCTCAGTGTGTGCCCTATTCCCCAGAAGAAGTGTGATAAAACACTTTTGTTTAGTAAATATTCAGGATCTGGGGGGAAAACGTCTAAATGCTATCTGGAGAACTATCACACATTGGACTAGATAAGAGAATTGTTTATAGCAGGGCTCTTCAACCTTGGTAACTTTACGACTGGTTTGTAGCACAGACCTTCCCCAATTAATCCAATTTTCAGAGTTGGCATGGTAACACTGAACCAGAAACTAACTATGTTGGATTTGTGCAACATGCTTGGCTAAAATAGCATTGCCTTTTTAGGGGTTCAGAGCAGCTACGATAAAATTAGATGGACCAGATACTTCATCAGCAGGGCTATTGTTCCTATAATCCAGGCATCTTCCAACTTTGCAACTTTAAGACTTGTGGACTTCAACTCCCAGAATTCCTCAGCGTGGCTGGGGAATTCTGGCTGGCTGGGGAATTCTGGAAGTTGAAGTCCACAAGTCTTAGTTGCCAAGTTTGGAGAGCTCTGCTATAGTCAGATATCTGTCAGTATGTTGGTGAAGATTCTCAGTCATCCAGGTAGAGTTGTCTGGAAGTTGAGTCATAGCAACTGGGCTTTGCTGCTTATCCAGGTAGCTTAAGAAGAAGACTGAATACGCTACTTGAATAAGCAGAGAAATGTTTCAAACCAAAAAACCTCCAGACAATAGCTGTCAGCCTTCCCAGGTAGTCTAGACCAGTGGTTCTTAACCTTTTTGAACGAATCGCCCCCTTGAGCCAATGAGGAAGTTGTCATCACCCCCCTCCCCCAACATAACCTCTCAATCACAACATAGGAAATAATTCTTCAATTTATGCAAACACTTTTTTTGTTTTCTTTAAAATTGTCATCAGGACATATCGATGCAAATAATTTATTTCCAGTCTTTTTCCCATATCTCAACTGTGTGAAAAATTTTGGTGCTACCTGTCACTTTATTCCCAAACTTGAATCATGTATTTCATTATTATCTTATTTATTCAAGACACTTAAATGTAATGACCACTGAAAACAAAATTCAATTGCAAGAAAGTGAAATGCCCGAAAAGAAAAACTAAGAATTTCAAGACGAAAACTCTGAAACTAAATTAAGATTCGACACACACTGTAAAAAGGATTAAAAAGACACAAAGAAAATATAATGTCACAGGGGACAGCCACTCAGCATGCTCCCCCCTCCATCACTGCCAATGGCGCGCCACTGTATGGGTAGAGGCTGCTGCGCAATGCACATGAAGATAAGCGATGCGTATTCACATATGTACGGCGTTTTGTACTGAAGCTAGCTGGAGAAACATTTGAAAACACAATTCAATCCACTAATAGCGAGCGATCTGATGTTTTTGTATGACAGATATACAGCAATTCACTGTACGAAAAAGTCTCAAAAGTGTCCCCAAAACTTCTCGCTCCATCGCCCCCATATCGCCCCCTTTTTGTTCCTTTGCCCCCGCATCGCCCCTTTTCGTTCCATTGCCCCCCTGAAAAATGAAATCGCCCCCTGGGGGGCGATATCGCCCAGGTTAAGAACCACTGGTCTAGACAGCAAATATGTCCAGATGAACTAATTTTACTTTATTGTAAGGCTACATTAGCAGGATCTTGCAAGTCCGAAAGTACAAATTTCCCACTTCTTTTACCACGTTTAGGTTAAGGATTTTTTTCCCCTCCGTTTCTTTTTTGACCTGTTATGCAGCCAAGGGTTATACCATCTCTTATCTAATTGTTCCCTAGGCAGCATCTCTCCCCTCCTTTTATTTAATTTTTCAGCAGTGACAACTGCTGTTTTTAGAAAGCCTTGGAAGCCAAGATCTGATGAAATTAGGGAACATGGCTCATAGATTTCATTGTTTCCTTCTTCAGCTTGGTGATCTCTAGGTATATTGGGTTATAAATCTCATCATCTCCAGCTAGCAGTGTGCTTGGGATTGATAGGAACTGCAGCACTGTATACCGAGCACTGTATACCAACTCTGCAGAGCTCCAGGTTGGGGAAGATCTATTAAGATCTTCTTCGCCCTTTTCCCCAGAACCTGAGCAAGTCTTCTCAGGTGCTCATCTCTCTAAGGTAATACAAAGCTGTAGGAGACCTCTAAGCTAAAGGACCCAGGAGAGCTCTCCTTGTTAGAAATTTAAGCAACCTTCATTTCTGCTGAGATGTTGGCACGACTGAAAACAATCCCGGTAATCTTCATTAGCAACTTCATTGCTCCTTGCTTAGTCACTGCCATTTCCTGTCCATCTTACTGGGAGGCAAAGCTTTTGATCATCATAATAAATACTTAAGGAATGGCCACTATCTCAGATCAGAGTGTGCCAAGAGTCAATATTGTACTCTGCTCTCATTCCAGTAGCCTTTGGCAAGTCCAGTGGCACAACTACTAGTACTATCCCTTCCTCTTTTCCGCATTGACAAAGGGTGTGTGTCATTGGGACTATTATTCAAATGCAAGTTTGAAATTAAGGCTTAAGGGCTACTGGTTGTGGTAAAAACCATCCAGATGGATGGGTGTAACCTTGCCTGGGGCCCACTGAGGATTAAGCAACATGCTATTGTTTTAATGTCTTTTAAATTGTTTTAATTGTTTTAGAATTTTAGAATTGTAAGCTGCCCAGAGTCACTTGGTTGAGTTGGGCGGTTATAGAAATTGAATGAATAAATAAGTAAATAAATAAATAAAATCAAGTAGTACTAATAATAGCAAGCGTCCCCAACCTTTACAGCCTGGTGGCCCGGCAGGGGAGAGGAGAAGGGAACTGCCCGCCACTCGAGCAAGTTGAGCTGCGCATGTGTGTGCGCCAGCCTGCCGCATGCACGGCCCATTTTCGAATTAACCATGGTCCGGTAGTGGGCTTCCGCCCAGGAGTTAGGGACCCCTGAATTATAGCATTGTTTTGGGGGATAAATTGTGGATTTTGTTGAAATACTGCAAGGGATAGGGCTAGTAAGCCTCTGGGATTCTCAGGGAGCCTGGAAACCTAGCAAAGTTTGAGAAGGCAGGGAATTTGGGCTGGAAAAGTTAGGTTGTCATCTGACTTTTCTATTTTGTCTCCCAGCGTATTTGGTGACGTCCACAAGCCCAGTGCCAAAGCCATTTATGGTGAGTTTGGGGCCATGGAACTATAACCAAGGGAACGTTTTTGTGTTGGGATGATTTGTGTTGGACTGAAAGTTATTCCATCTTGGAACTCTGCCATGCTTAGCAACTCACAATTCTCTAGTCTCATCAACCACAGTGCCCATCTCCTGCTACAATGCTTTATACCTGCAATCCCTTCTCTGATTCCAAATATCTTATCTTACATACAGTTATCAATTCTGAGTGCAGAAATTCAGATAACGACTACATGGCAGCAAAGATTTCTGCAGCCCAAACTGAATAGGTCTAATCTAACATTCCCTTTTCTCCTCGTGATCTTCAAGTTTCTGATATTTTATTATTATTATTATTATTATTATTATTATTATTATTATTATTATTATTATTATTATTATTATTATTATTATTATTATTATTATTATTATTATTATTATTATTATTATTATTATTATTATTACTACTACTACTACTACTACTATTATTACTATTATTACTATTATTACTATTATTACTACTACTATTACTACTATTACTATTATTATTATTTACACAACAATGTGAAATCACAGCTGCCAGTTTTTTAACTGGTATGGGCCTTCATACACATCAAGTTCTTCCTAAGAACCTAGGATATCATAATATGCAGTAGTGGCCAAAATTGTGGAAACCTTTTGGGAAAAGTGTACAGTAGAAATGCCACCTTTGGTTAAGTTTCCACCAATTTTTCTTCTAATTTCTTTATAACTGTAGCCTTGTTCACTTAATAATACTATTTTACATCGCTTTCTGGGTAACCAGTCAACTCTTTGCACCATTACTTTAATTTTATTACGTTTTACAAGCTCACTAAATGAGAGAACACAAAAAAAACCCCAACCAACTTGATAGCAATCACATAACACACTGACAAATGTCCTCCTCTCAGCTTCAATACATGACATCAATAACTGAATCCTACTGTGATCTGATTGGCTCATTGCCAAAACAAAATGACACCTGATTGGCTCTCTAAACACTCATGCTCATTGGCTACAATCAGATGAAGGAAAGCTACCTGATATCAACCTAAGCAAGTTATGCTTCCTTTTTCTGGTTATTTGGCTATAACTTTTCATAGAATACAGTACAGATAATTGAACAAACTTTGTTGCATTACATTCTTGATTAAATTATCTTTCCATTGATATATAATTTTATGGTACTACTCCAAAACAAAGTGGTGTTATTAGCCATCAAACCTCAAAAATACACTTTTCCCAAAAGGTTTCCACAATTTTGGCCACTACTGTATGTGTGGATCCAGGCAATGTGGCCTTTGGTAATTGTCAAATGGAAATGTTGTCAATCCACAGATTTCCTAAGTGCCATCCAATAATTTTTGTTATGGCATCCATAACCATTGGGTTATGGCACCAGTTTATACCATAATCTTTCAGCTTTGATTTTGATACTTTGTGAAATTCTCCAATAATAATCATAATCATAATAATGGTGGGTCCATAAAATAAAGAAAGTAATAGAAAATGAAGAAGCTAAAGTGTTCTGGGACTTTAGAATTCAAACAGATAGGCACCAGCCACAGAATAAACCAGACTTAACAATAGTTGATAAAAACAGTCTGGACAGTGGACAGGGCACTACCTGAAGTCACCAGAAGAGAAGAGAAAGAACTGGAGAAGATAACAAAATACAAAGACCTGCCAATAGAAACAGAACGACTGTGGCAAAAGAAAGCAAAGGTAGTGCCAATAGTAACAGCTGCCTTGGGTGCAACCCCAAAACAATTGGAGCACCCCTTGAACACCATCGGCACTGGCAAATTCATCATCAGTCAATTGCAAAGGGCAGCTTTACTTGGAACAACTTATATCCTGTGACGATACTTCTAACACCACCAAACATCCACATCTGCCTATTCCAGATCCTTGGGATGGACATAATAGGCAGACAAAAATGTCAAATCCAGTCTGAACATCTGACACGTTTGGTTGCCACTAAACACAATCTTGTGATTATTTAATATTATTAAAAACAACATCTATCTAACCTAGGTCACTGGGAAGGGGTTGAGAGGTAGATTGAAATGCCAAATCCAGTTTAAACATTCGGCTGACTGTGCAACCAACCATTAATAATAATATTATTATATGCTCCAGTAACTTCTTTTATTTAAGTTTAGGCTTATTCCTCCTTTCTTTCCTTTGCTCTGTTAAATACTGTGACTCATTAAGAAAAAACTGGTAATTGTCCGAAAAGTACTATAAAATGCAAATCAGTTTCTCGGGCTGTACAGTATTTAATATTAGTACTTTTTTCAGTTTGTATACTCGTACACATCTGCATGTTATGAAATTCAAGGAGTTTTCTTTCACTGGTGCCAATTTTTAAAACCGTGCCTATTACATTATCCCGTGCTATATATTATTATAACATTATACTAATTTGAGATTTTACAGCACTTCCAAGCCTACTTGATGGAATTGCTAAATAAATTTTATAAATAAATGAAAGGCTTGTCTCTGAGGGATAATTCCCAAGATGATGTTACGGGTAGTCCTTGATTTATGACAGATCACTTAACAACCATTTGAAGTTATAATAATAATAATAATAATAATAATAATAATAAAGTTGGAAGGGACCTTGGAGGTCATCGAGTCTAACCCCCTGCTCAGGCAGGAAACCCTATACCATTTCAGACAAATGGCTGTCCAGTCTCTTCTTAAAAACTTCCAGTGTTGGAGCATTCACCGCTTCTGGAGGCAGGTTGTTCCACTGGTCAATTGTTCTAACTGTCAGGAAGTTTCTTCTCAGTTCCAGGTTGCTTCTCTCCTTGACTAGTTTCCATCTGTTGCTTCTTGTTCTGCCCTCAGGCGCCTTGGAGAATAGCTTGACTCCCTCTTCTTTGTGGCAACCCCTGAGATATTGGAATACTGCTATCATGTCACCCCTAGTCCTTCTTTTCATTAAACTATGACCGACCTCCACAAGGGAATTATGACCTGGTTCCAAAGTTTCGACAGCTGCACACACACACACACACACACACACCCCGCTGCAACTGGTATTACTTCCAGGTTTTGGCAAAACCAGCCCATAGCAAACTATTGGTTTGTTTAATGACTGTAGCGTTGGCTTAACATATAATAGATTGTAAAATCAAATCAGACATGTGAGGATCCATTTTACAACAGTCATGACTCACCACTGTGATGGGCAGGCTCCATTACCATTTAAAATTGAGGACTACCTGTATAATATCGTTTAATGTTAATGCAGCTGAATAGGAATGAATATGTCTGCTATATATAGCCAAACTTTCTGAACCTGTGGGCAGATCTGAACTTTTATGAGCAAAGCTCATAATGTTATAAACACTCATTTACTAGATGGCAACCGGATGAGGCTGTTCTACCATCTCTTCTAGTCTCTGTGATCACAATCCCTGACTCAATTTATCTTAATGTTTTTGGTGGGGCCATTTCTGTACAAAAGGCTGAGCCATATAAACCACAATATTTTTAATGATATCTATGGGACCCATTTGTTTATTTTTAATTAAGAGTCCAAAAGGTAACATAAGTCAAGTAGGGCATGGAACCTAGGACGTGCAAGATGCACACCTGGAGGGAATCTTACTCGGGTTCCAGACTATTGTAAGTGTCTACAGATGTGATTTTATGCAGTAATGTGTATTATGTATTGATTTTGATTCCTTCTACAGTATATATGTTAGGCTATAATTTCCATTGAGCCCAGCAGTTATGGTTATATCTGGGAAGCACTAAATCAGCTGAAGCTGCCTGGGGCTCACAAACAAGTGATTTTTGGAAGAAGCTATAGTAACATGGTCTGCACATAACTCTAAGCTATAATAAGTGGACATATGCTGAGCCAAATATAAAGAAGCCACAATATAGCTTTGGGGTCTATGTAAACAAACCATTTGTTTAGGTTCATGCATATTTCTATTCTGCTTGTCAAACACTTAACCAACTCAGATCCCTCCACCCCTCTTGAAGATTCAGGGAATATATATATATTTTAAAAGACATGGTTCCATCATTCTGTGTATTTTATCTTTTCAAAAGAACACTGCATGGAGAAAAAGTGTAGATGGGGACCACTCTCCCATTCACTCAGCCTGCTTCTGCTGCTCCAGGTTGGATTGTAAGCATTCCCAGAGGATGGCCTTCCTTATCCAAAGAGAAAGACTTTATATGTAATCTTCAGTGCTCTTTAAACATGTTCATTAAAATGAGACAAAAATGAATCTAACATTTCTATGCTCCTTTTGTGTCTCAAGCCAGTATTTCAGTTGCGTCCGTCCTGTACGAGGAATAATTTTTTTTAAAAAAAAAAATCTTTCTACAGAACAGAGGAAGAAGTATTCTAACTTCATTGTGGCAGATGTCTCCCAGTATGCTGTCAATGTAGGTATTTTGTTTTTGTTATTTTGGAGTTTAGATTGGATTAAAGTGTGGCGAAGTATGACAGAATTAGGATTTAGAAGCTTTTAGGAATTAAAGTATGGGAAGTCATCTATTTCTTGGTTAACATAGCTCTGCTAGAATTCCTCCAGAATAATTTTTATGTCTATTGAGATGTCTGGGTAATATCCAGTAAGAAATTAATCAGGGCTAACTTATTATTTCCCCTTTAATTGCCACTATTTTAAAAAAAAATCCTTCTGAATTGCTTATTTTATATTCCACCTATTCACCTCCTTCATAAGAAATCCTTTTCCTCTGGAGGAATATGAATAAAAAAATAATTTCAGGTTTTAACCCTACTAATTTATTACAGATCCATAAGGGCAAGGTAAAATTTTTTTAAAAAAAAAATGATGGCAACAAAATTACATGAAACAGAGGGATCCCATGGATAAAATGAGGTCCTTACTCTATAGCTTCCAAGCAATCTTCAAGTGCAGTCCTATGTAGGACGCATTGTAGTCATTTAAACCAGGGGTCCCCAACCTTGGCAACTTTAAGACCTGTGGACTTCAACTCCCAGAATTGCCCAGCCAGCATGGCTGGCTGGGGAATTCTGGGAGTTGAAGTCCACAAGTCTTAAAGTTGCCACGGTTGGGGACCCCTGATTTAAACAAGAGGTGAATAAGCATGATTGACTGTGAGAAGGGTCTTCTGGTCAAGATGACTCTGTGCAAACTCTCCTGGCTACCACTTCTTCCTATAATTCGAGAAGGTCCCACAAATTATACATGAGCTCCACTGAAGGAGATGCAACCTTATCAATGACTGAAGTAGGAAGGTCCTTGGAACTGAAATGCCCTTGAATCCACAGTCTCCCAGCCCTCGATAGGTTGAACCTGACCTGCTTCCCCCATCCAGCCTCTATGCACCAGTACAAGATCTTTTGGGCACCACCTGTTCACTTAGGAGTTGAGATATACAACTGGAAATCATCCACATATTGATGACACCTGACCCCACGTCACTGGATGGGCTTGACCAGGGGTAGGCAACCTTGGCTCTTTTATGACTCATGGCCACAACTGGCTCAGGAATTCTGGGAGTTGAAGTCCATGAGTCATAAAAGAGCCAAGGTTGCCTACCCCTGGTCTTGACCAACAACCTCATATAGATGTTGAATACAAGTAGCAAGAGAGTCAAGTTTTGAGGAACCCTGCAAAGTAAGGGTCTCAGCCTCAGCCCCTCCTGATAGTGTCTGCTGGAACCCATTCTGAAGAAAGGCGAACTGATGCAGTGCAATACCCACCAACCCACCAAAATAACTGAGAGATCAAGTGAGACCAAGAAAATTATGCCGTCCCTATCCTGGTTCCATTAAAATTCATTTACAAATATGACCATTGTCATGTCAACGGATATCTCTTCCTGAAGCCAATGAAAATGATCCAAATAAATCACTTTCTCTAGACTGGAACTGCAGCTCACCAACTTTTACACAATTTTCCCCAGGAAAAAAGAGATCAGTTGATAATTATCTAATGCTGCTGAGTCCGAGGATGGCTTCCTGAGGAGGGGATGTGCCACTGCCTTCTTCAAGGTTTGTGGGACCTCCCACTCACTCAAGAATGAATTTACTATTGCTTACATAACTTGCTCCTCTGCTATATTGAAATTAGATCCTGAAAGCCTGATACTTCCTTCCCTTTATGTCAATATAAAATCTAGGCCATAATGCTAAACTGATGAATAAGCACAACAGAACACAAAACAGCAGAACCATAGTGTGTTGTGGGAGGAAAGGGGAAGAAAAATGAAAGGAGGAAGAAAATTACCCAGGACAGAACTTAATGATACTGGAAGACCTGAACAGGCCTAAAATAAAATACGATTGGAGTCAGATGTGCAGGAACTCATTAGAAACCAGATTAATTATCACGATGCCATTTAGCCAGCATCCTCTAAGGCTGTACATGCTTCAATCTTCAACATGTAGTTTGGAGAACATGGGATCAGGACATCGTATCTGTCTCCAGTACTATAAACTGGCTAACTTTTCAGAGCAAAAGGCTGCATTAAGGCATTTCAAATCACTGCTACACATTTGCACTTCCATGTGCAGCTTCTGGAGAGAGAACCCAAAGCATTTTACAGCACTATTACCTACATCTTGGTCTTGGTGAGATGTTGAAGTGGCCTGTGTCATGGTTCCAAAAGACAGAGACGAATAAAACAAAACTCCAAGGCTTGCAAATTCCTCAAAGAACATGTTTATTAGTCACAAAGTACCGGCACATCAAAAGTGAAACCAAGTCTGGAGACACACGTAACAATTCCCCAATACAAAGTTAAAAAATCCCACCCCTAAAACTATGCAAGCAGCTGCGTTCCCCAATACATTTTCTTGGCGGGCTTTTTATGCAACGCCCAGCCTGCAGTCTCGGGAGCAGCCGATGACCTTGGTTCCCAAGGGACAAAAGATTATTTAGACTAGTGAAGCACTGGGCAACCCCCCTCCCTCCATTCTATGTGGCTGCAGCCATGCTCATTTGTAGAATTGACAGCTTGTGGCATATGAAAACACATAAAAATAGATGAATAACAACATTAATGTCATATAATGGATCTGCTTGTGTCTCTCTCTTGTCTATATACTCCAGCACCTGGTGACCTTCTCCATTGGGGAAGAGGACGATTTGACATGTGTGGAAGATGCCGTCAGGAAACTGTGCATCATGGATAAGCAAGGGAAGGTCTGGGTTCAGGAGATGTTGCTCCAAGTCAGCGGGTCGGCTATCAAGCTCCTTGACATAAACTCAAAGGTGCAGAAACTTACCAAGAGCAGCAATGTTGGGTGGCTAATGAAGCTTTGGGGGAGAGATGGGTGTTACCTGTGTCCCAATTCCTCTTCTTTGGAAAGAGTCCATGTTAGATGGATGTCCTGGATTGTCTTTCTTTCCCCCACTAGGAGGAACTGGAGAATTATGCATTGGCAACTGTGGCTTATTGTGATGCTGTCTGCCCTGAGTCTCGGTCCCGATCCTTGCTTCTACTCATGTGCCAGGAACCTACTCAGCTCAGACCCGATATCCACTTCTTTGAGTGTGATCAAATTAGGGTAAAAGAATTGAGCCTATCAATCCACAAATAATATTTAGAGAATGATCCTATGTAATTACTCAATTCTACTCACTGTAGAAAATTTACTTGACACGGGGATGGCAACTATGCAGTGGCTGGGGGATGAAATTAGCATTTTAAAGGAAAGACAAAGTTCATAGATGGTGGGGCCAGGCCATACACAGGGGAGGTGCTGGAATTCTCTCCCCCCCCCCATTAACTTTCCCCCTTTTAAAAGAGGAAATTCTACTTCCGATGTTTGACCACTGTGTTCTGAAGGGTGAGCGTTATAACATGGTGCCCATAAGCAGTCCAAAATCCTGAGCTTGCCCAGCCCTGATCTACAACATGGGGATTTGGGACAAGGGGAAAGTTCTCAACAAAAATCTGATCTGGTTTCTCCTTTGCTTGGCAGGCGGAATGGATCCAGCAAGACATCAGTAGTGCCCTGCTGGACTTCAACACAGGAGGAAATACCCAACGGGCGGAAGCCTTAAGGTACATGCACAGCCTAAGACCCATGGCTGTGATAGGACAGCTTCAAGGGGCCAAAGGTCACATTACTCATAAACAAGAAGTCACATCTGAGAGTTTCTTTATCAAAAACAGGGGTGGGGAACTATGGCCGCTTTATGACCTGTGGACTTCAACTCCCAGAATTCCTGAGCCAGCCATTGCTGTAAGAAAAGTTGATTCCCAGCAGAGCTGTGTGGTGGGTGAAAGCCCATAACTTCTTCCTTGCCAGCTGCTTTTCCAGTGTAGATTTCTCTCTGTAATCACATCACCATTACAAGTTCACCATACCCCAACCATCTCCACCATACAATTTGGACTCAAGAGAGAAAGTAGGATTGCTTAGCTATAGGTAGTTCTCGACTTACGATCACACTGGAACCAAAATTTCCATTGCTCAGCAAGGCAGATGTTAAGTGAGCCAGGCCCTATTTTATGACCTTTTTTGCCATTTTTTTTTTTTTTTTTGCCAGAGCAAATCACTGCAGTTGTTCACTGAATCATTCGGTCTTTAAGTGAATCTGGCTTCTCCCATTGATTTTGCTTGTTGGAAGCCAGCTGTGAAGGTCACAAGTGGTGACCCTGGGCACTGCAATTGTCACAAATACATGCAAGTTGCCACCACCTGAATTTTGATCATGTGACCTTGGGGGTGCGGCGATGGTTGTAAATGTGAGGATCGGTCATGTCACTTTTTTTAGTGCCATTGGCACTTCAAATGGTCGCTAAACGAATGTTGTAAGTCGAGGATTATCTGTGTCCAGACTAGCCTTGCCATTTTTCTTTCTACAGCAGCTTGCTATGCAGATTTTGAGAGCTTATTTTATCACATTACCGTCACGCCAAGAAAAGCTTCATGTACCATATTTCTGACTGGAGGCTTTTATAGAATACATAGCAATACTTTTATTTTTTTAAAAAAAAACTTCCTGGGATTATAGGAGGGAAGATGGAAACTTAGAAATAAGGAGAAATTTCCTGACAGTGAGAACAATTAATCAGTGGAACGACTTGCCTTCAGAAGCTGTGGATGCCCCAACACTGGAGGTTTTTAAGAAGAGATTGGATGTCTATTTGTCTGAAATGGTACAGTGTTTCCTGCTTGAGCAGGGGGTTGGACTAGAAGACCTCCAAGGTCCCTTCCAACTCTGTTATTCTGTTAATCGGTCATGGGTTGTCTAGAGACCTATTATAGGTTCTTATGTTGCTGACTGAATGGTGTGGAATGTTATATAAATCAGAAGCCAACTTGTCTCTCTGGGGTTGAATATGACGCCAAAATTGCTTTTGAGCATTCCCCCCCCCAAACCATGTATTTCTTTGTCATTGTTTTGACCAGGAAAAGCTTGATCCCCACATACAATACAATACATAAAATACAAAGATCCCCACCCTCAAGCTCTAAAGCAGGTGTCTTCAACTTTATGGCAACTTTATGACTTGTAGACTTCAACTCCCAAAATTCCCCAGCCAGCATAGCTTTAAGACTTGCAGACTTCAAGTTTAAGACACAGCTTTAAGAGTTGTGGACTTCAATTTTAAGATTTGTGAACTTCAACTCCCAGAATTCCCCAGCCAGCTAGGCTATGGGATTCAACCATGGGAAGTTATACAGGTCAAGTCTTAAAGTTGCCAAGTTTGGAGACCCCTATTCTAGAGGGGAAAAGATCCCATCCCTACTTACATAGTCTTACCCATTGTTATTGCCCCATTCACTATGTATTGCCCCATTCACTATGTCCCTGAGGTCCCTTCAATATGCTTGATCCTCAGCCAACAAAATATTGCCTACCCCCAGCCTGGAAGTTACATAGGTCATATGTAAGATGGAAGGAGGTTGCGTTATCCACTGGATATCAGTCTTTCCCTTTGGATCTCAGACTCTATGTTTTTTGTTTACAGAGCTGCCCAAAACATGCTTGATAATCAGGAGATCTCTCGGCCTCCTGTGCCGGTTCCTTCTAGGACAAAGATTGTTGCACCAGGGGCAAGAGAAGACGGTAAGAACCTTGAAGACTAAGCCCCCCCCAACCTTTTATGGAGGAGGACATTTGGAGAAGAATCATAACTCCTTGGTAAAATGTATGCCATCCATCCAGGTGGCCCTTAAGGCCACTTTCTGGCATTTGCAGTTAAGTGGATACTGCCCTAAAAAAGCTATTGCCGCTTAGAAGAGATTACAGGCTACATCAACCAAGGTTCCGACATAGCATTAACGAGTTTCCTAGCTTCCTATATTAATTGACTTTAATGGGACCTTCTTCTAGAACAGCTTACAAGATGTCATGTTGCACTTCTATATAACTTACTTTCTGTTTGAGTTGCAGGGAACGATCCAGGAATCCTTCCCATCAAGAGCAT
Source organism: Azemiops feae (assembly GCA_023970755.1). Classification (NCBI taxonomy): domain Eukaryota; kingdom Metazoa; phylum Chordata; class Lepidosauria; order Squamata; family Viperidae; genus Azemiops; species Azemiops feae. Next base: position 402,419 of record JALGBA010004202.1, on the reverse strand, counting down.
TTCAGCCACAAATAGGCCTGTCTAACTCTTTGTCTGGTCCCTTCACAATTTGTCTTGTCCCCCCCCCCTTTTCTTTGACTAAAATGAGCATGGTATACAAGACCCCCCCCCCAAAAAAGCTGAAAGCGTTGGCCTCATTCTTAAGGCTGTTACCATGGCACTGTTGTACACCCTAGTCATCAGAGACCAAAGACCAGGAAAGGGAGGTTCCTCATATCGCCCATGTGGTTGTGGGAGTCACACAAGAAGACACAGCCACATAGTCTTTTCCTGCCACTGAGCTCTTCAAGACAGATTCATCCTCTTTGCACCCCAGCAAAGTTTATTAGCACTAGTGTCCTAAACTCTTCATTTCCCCTCCCCCCCCCGCCTCCAGCCATCTTGGTCGGGGAACCTGATCTGGCCTCCATCCAAATAGAGCAAAATGTGGTGAGTTAAATGGGAAAATTAATTCTTACTGTTGGTTTTTATATAAATGAGATTTGGAGGAGGGGATAGGAAAGCAGAGATGGTCATTCACTTAATGACTATGGCATTTGCTTAATGACCACAAATTCACTTGATGACCCCTGCAAGAAAGATTGCAAAATTGGGCTAGTCATGTGATTGACCTGCTTTATGACTGTCATCAGTTACGACCATGATGGGACGGTTCCATTATAGTCATAACTCAGGGACTCCCTGTAACAGGTTTAAAAAGTGTAACAACGAAGCTAGCAATCACAGTGCGACAATCAACAAGTGACCCTACTCAAAGAGCATCCAAATTCACTTTATTTCCCAAAGACCTTTCAGAAGAGCCATGCTCTAATGTCACTTGTTCCTTGCTCAGTGCAAAAAATATATATTTCTTTTTCATTCTCTTTATTGCCTGTGTGTCTCTGGCAGGAACTGCTAAACCATGTTTTTGATGATGTGGAAGCCTTTATGAGAAAGCTGCAGAAATCTGCCGAAGCTTTCCGTATCCTGAATCAAAGCAGGCGCTCTGCAAGACGGCACCTTCGAGAGTCAGGAGGTGAGATTGGCTGGGAATGCAGAAGGTTGCTAGGGAAACAGGAAATGCTTCTAAAGTCTGTCCCAATCAGAATCTTTCTGTGAGTTCTAATTCCAGAATGATTCTAGAACTTACATATCCCATCAATTAGAGATGCACATCTGATGAGATCAGGAAAAGGTCCTTCTCAGTGGTGCCCCCTTCCATATGGAACATCTCCCCCTCCCCCTGCGTATGATGGGGCCCGCCATGTTGCTTTTCCAAAAGGCGCTTAAAATGTGGGTTTGTTAGCTGGGTCTGGGGACCACTAAAAGAGATGGGCCAATCAACTTGCTGATTTGATTGTGTTATTGCTGCCATGTGTGTGTGTGTGATTTTTAAAAAGATTTTTATTATACAGTGCAAAATGTTGTAGGCCCACCGGAGTCATCGTTGTGTGAGTCGGATGGCGATATAAATTTGTTTAATAAACAAACGAAAACAAATAACTTTATCAGACTCCACAAAATTCCACTATGGCTTTGAAACTTTTCCCTTCCACCATGGGCCTCTGCAATGGATCTCCTGACAACTTCAGAAGTGCCTCATGTAGATGCATTATTCTTTGTTTTTGCACAAGTCAAATGAGCTTCTTTGCCAAAAGGTTTTTAGAGACACTAGTTCTAAAGTACAGATCTGAGGCCTACAAACATAATTAGACTATTATAATGGTGAGTTATTTCTGCATCAATATGGTTGAGTTGCTCTGGTAGATTTCTAGAACCAAGAGCCTTGATTTTCTCAATCTAAAAAAAAAGGATTTGAGTCTTACGGGTGGGAGTTCACCAGCCCCCAAAATAGATGAAGTTGCAGGAAGATTTTTACCGTTTTTTTTCTTTACCACAACCATAGAGGGACTCTTAACCATCAGAGCAAAACCCCCATCTCAAGAGGAGTTTGAAGACACTCTGTCCAAGACCAAATATTCCTTCAGCCTTCTGGTGAGTTTTGTGTATAGTTTTTTTTCTCTCCCAAGGAAATGGAAGGTATTTCCTTGGGTTATGCTTACAACTAAATTATACTTTTCCCCCCCTACCACTTAGGCAAGGCTGAAATCTAATATCACTAACCCTACTTCAGAGGAGCTACTATGTATTTTTTTCAAGCCCTTGAAGATGGTAAGTGCTGAAGAAGAGGAGGAAATGAGGTATTTGGTAGCTGAATTAGTAATAGTGTATTTCTCATTCTTGCATCTCCCAAATTGTGGACTTCAACTCCCAGAAGTCTCCAGCCTATATGGACATGACATAGAATTCTGGGAGTAACCAAGATTGGGAAACAATGGAGTTGTAAATATACATGGGCAGTTGGATTGTAAAAGCAGTAGAATGATATGAAATTGTGTTAAGGGACTATATTATTTAAATAGCACATGTGAAATGTGAAGCTGAATTCCATAGGAATAGGGGAGAATTCCTGCACAACAAAAAGCAAGAAGGCTAATACAGTACACTTTCTCTGAATTGCTTGGTTTCTGTATCCTATTTTTTTAATAAAATACTTTGGGCCTCAGTTCCATTAGTTGCAGAATTGTGTAACACTGTATAATCCATGAAAAGCTTTTATCATGGGATTAGGTTGCACGTACCAATGATTCCTAGATGAGTGTATTAGTAAATTTCTCTGGGAGAAGATCGAGTCTCCAGGGCAACAGATAATCTGGATTCTGATTCTCATTTCCCATTTCAGATTGTGGACGCTTCTGGGGGTGTGGAATTTGCTTCTGAACTGCGCAATCCCATGTTAACTCTGGAGGCCGTGACTTTGATGCGAAGCTGCTTAGGAGAACAGGAAACAGAATTGTGGCATTCTCTGGGTGAAAACTGGACTAAGCCCAGGTAAGGGGATTTGGGTTTGTTTTCCCTTGTTATTATTTTTGCCCTCTTAATTTTTTTTCCCTATGGGATGTGGTTTAATCTACTCACTTCCGCTTCTTCCTTCTGCAGTCTTCTAAATATTGCAACTTCCATGTCCCTTTCTTGATGCTATTGGCTATTTAATTTTGGTGAAATAGCTCCCTCTGAAATGAAGTGATGTCACAGATGATCTGGAGCTTGATCTGTTAATTACTTAACAAGTAATCGCAAACTTTGGAATTTGGATTTCAAAATCTTCTCAAAGACGTTGAGAAGATTTTGGTGGATTATTAGACCAAATCATTTATGACACAATGTGGTGGGCTTGTTCTAGATTGGTTGACACCTGTTGCCTGGGTGGTTTACTTACCTTGCAATGATTGAAAATGTCATGAGCTTGACTCCTTCCTTCCAATTCATATTGTTCCTATTATTTGCTTTGTCCATCAAGGGTGGATTTCCCCAGGGGCTATGCAGCTCCCTACAACCTAACTTTCTGCAGTGGCTGGGAGCCTCCTGTCCGGGATGCTTTTGGGAAACCTTGGGAAGACCCAGTAGAGATGCAACACCGTCATGAAGAACGACGCACCCAGGTCAGTGTTGTGATGAGAAGCAGGTAGGAGAGCATAAGCTTGAATTCTGAGCAAGAGAACAACTATAAAAGGTCCATCGTAGAGCTGAGGCAACAGCTCTACTTGGAACAGTTAAAGAAGTAGATTATCTTTGCCTACATATATGCTGCAGGTTTGGATTGATTTTGTGCCAACAAGATGTATCTTCAGGAGGATCAATCTCCAACTTGGTCCTTCAAGTCTCCTAATAGCACACCCATTGCCACTGTAGCTGAGTCCATCCACGTTGGTGCTGATCATCCTCTCCTTGTCTTTCCCTTTTCCCAACTTTATAGACTTTGGTGTATCCATTTCGCTGAATTTCAAACAAAAGGTCATTGTTGTGCATTTTGATCTTTTCAAGCAGCTCATTTCTTTAGTAGCAAATGCCTGAAGTAATGCTGCAATGGATCTGTTGCTTTTGCTTGTGGAGTCTTTTTTTCAGACAAGCGACTTCCATTTTATTTGCACCATTGAATGACTTTGGAGGTTAAACTGGCACAAGGACTTCCACAGATTGTAGCATATTTACCGTATTACATTTGTGGTTGTCCAAGTGCCCTCCTTGCCTCAGCTCTGCTGCTTACTGTGGGAGGACATATTCACACAATAAAGTGTCCGTCTCAGGATCAGAAGAACAAAGTGATCCAGCAGGAAAGTGGTGTTTTCCAGGATGAAACGGAACTAAAACTTCTATGTTGCAAGGAGGAAAAACCCAAAGGAAGCCAGCCAATTGCAGGGCTCCAGTTTGGAGGACTATCCCACCCCCTCTGGCATATTATGTTTTGGCTACTGGTGAAAACTAAGCCTAAGCAGCCTCCATAAGCCCTCCCTGGTCCATAGTCTATCGTGTTTATTATTTCTCTATTTATTTAAATTTATAAGTTTGCCCAACTCCATGATGACTCTTGGCTTACAACAATTAAAAACAGTACAAACACCATATAACAAAGAGCACCTCCGCCCTGCATATCCCCCTACATAAAAAGTCCAGCCCAACAGACATTATCCTTTAAAAAAATTGTCACCGACTCTAAGACTTGGGGGAAAAGCTATGATTGCATGATCTTTCAAATGAGGACAGAGTAGGAGTTCTAGGATGTCCAGAGGGAAGCTATTCCAGAGGCAAGTGGTGTGACAGAGGAGGCCCACTTCCTGAGTCCCATCACATAATATTGATTAATTGGGAGGTCTCGGAACATCCCAAATTAACTTTCCCTGCTTATTATATGTTTAATCGTAGACCCATCCAACTGGATGAAGCCAAAGGTTCATGTAGCCAGCCTGTGCTTTCTCTGTGGCCAATCATATGCTTCTAGGAAGCATGCGTATTTACTAGATTGCTCATTTTTCCAGAAAAGAGTGCAGAAAAGAGCGACAAAGATGATTAGGGGCTGCAGGTTAAACCATATGAAAAACGGTTGCAGGAATTGGGTATGTCTGGTCTAATGGAAAGAAGGACTAGGGGTGACATGATAGCAGTAGTCCAATATTTGAGGGGGTCAACCTATTTTCCAAAGCACCAGAAGGGAAGACAAGAAGCAACGGATGGAAACTAATGAAGGAGAGAAGCAACTTAGAACTAAGGAGAAATTTCCTGACAATTAGAACAGTTAACCAGTGGAACAACTTGCCTTCAGAAGTTGTGAGTGCTCCATCACTGGAGGCTTTTAAGAAGAGACTGGATAGGCATTTGTCTGGGGTATAGGGTCTCCTGCTTGAGCAGAGGGTTGGACTAGAAAACCTCCAAGGTCCCTTTCAACTCTGTTATTCTGTTCTGTTCATTCCCACATACCACCACAGAGTGCTTGAGGAAGTAGCATTGTAACTAGTTATGTCCCTCATGCTAACAATTTGTCCCTCACCTTAACAATTTTATGAACAGAAAAGTCCTCCAATTTTGAAAAAGTAACCACAGAACATACGTAAAAATTAACTGTTTTTCTAGCCCAAACAAGTGGAGGTTCTAGTTCACTTAAAAACTAGTTCCAATTACATTCAGTATTATTCCTGTCCCTGAACTGGAGGGAGAATTTGAGAAAGAGTGACTTGAGATGGACCTAAACTAACTTTACTGTTTCTCTATCCCTCCTTTTTTTCTCTGTGTTGCAGCAATCGGCACCCACAATTGCAGCCAACGGGTAAGATATTGGTGAACATTTTGAGAATGGGTTGGTTATTTGGGAAATATAAACGGGGAGTTTGGAAGAGAGGATTAGCATTTAGAATTTTAAAAAAAATTAAAAAGGAAGGTTGGGAAAGACAAGGATTTTAACGATTAGGGTGGAAAGGGCCATTTCTAATTCCTGGTGCATGAAATCTTTTAAAGAGGAAGTAAAGAAATTGAATATTTGGAACACGCAGAATGCGTGCAATGTTGGAGAGCTTAGACCTTTCCACTTTATTGGATGAAGGAGTTCCCAGTTCTGGCTTCCTCAGTCATGGTCATCACCCCCAGTATAATCACCATTGTAGCATTAACAAAACTCAATGTGAATAAAGGAGAATATCTTGCCGGGGACATGATTCCAGTCCCTCCCCTGATCCTACTGGGAAGAGAAACTTCAAAGAGAAATGAAGGGTTGGTGGTGTGGTGGTGATGGGGAGATTAACATCTTAGGAGTTAGGGTTAGGTATGCAAGGATTTGTCATGGGCGCTTTAGAGCAGGGGTCTCCAACCTTGGCTACTTTAAGACTGATGGACTTCAATTCCCAGAATTCCTCAGCCAGCTGGGGAGTTGAAGTCCACCAAGTCTTAAAGTGGCCACGGTTGAGGACCCCTGCTTTAGAGGATGGTGATCAGATTGGATAAATTTAGGAGGTTTTTCTCAGATTGAAAATTGTGAGTCATTTATGAAATGCTTAGGTCAATTCCACATTGCTTTTTTCCCCCTCTTCTCTTTCTTCTTTTTCTAAAAATCTATTTTTTCTATTTTTCTCTATCTATCTGACTATCTTTGCTCTGGGAATAGCTGGGTCCGGTGGTAAAACCAAGGATAGGATATAGCTAGGGAGGTGGTGGTCATAGGGCGCTAAGAAGCTTAGCTTAGGGCAGGTGATGGTGTGATGCAGTTAATAATTGCAGGTTCTTACCAGGGTGAGGGGTGCTTTTGGTGATCAGCAACCAATGGATGTTGAGCAAGGACTTCAAATTGTTGTCCTTAATCTGAACTTACAAGTACTGGTGGCCAGGAATCCAATTGGCCCACCATGCCTTAAAAGAATGAGGGCCTCTGAACACAGAATTTGACAAGTGACATAAAATTCCCCATCGTGACTTTTGTAATTTCAGTCCTATTTAAATTCTCTGTCCTCTTTTTAAGAAATACTTTAATTATCTATTTATTATTGGATAGTAAGAAATAACTGAGAAGTAATCAGAATGGAGATTTCTGGTATAACTTCCAGAACTTGTAAGTTTTTTCTCTCGTGGTTCTCTAAATTCATTTATCCCAAAATCTCCGGAGTCTTGATTCTTGCCCAGATCAAAAAGAACCAAAATATTGGCATGTCAATCTTCACTCAACTTATTGACATTTAATCTGTTCTGTAGTGCTTTGAATTGGGCTATGCTGACAAAAAAAAAGTTTGTATTCCAACTGCTATTTTAACTATCTTTCAAACAATCCTAAGGATTACGTCATGATTAGGTTACCAAGGATTAGTTGTCTAGGGAAACAGGATTAACTGTTAAAATTAATTTTTAAAGTTTGTAGCATAGATAAACACATAATGAGCTAAGAATAAATAAACTAACAAAAGATGTACCAACTATAGAGGCCTTGAATTAAACTAGATAAGCACCCAATGGAATTTCCTTCCTACTCTTTACATGCACATATTCATATATTCTGATTAATTTATTCATACACGTACATATGCAGATATGAGGAAGCACCTAATAATCAGTTCATAATGTAGCAGGGAGGAAGAGGAATCTCTCATAGTTTTCAAAATAAATTAAAATCAAATGACTGTTTTGTAGTGGTACTAGAAATTCTGGATTTGACCAGCACTGCTTGAATGCAAAGATAAAACTAGACTTAGAGTCTCAATGTATCACTGAAATAATCCTTGTAGGTAACTTCTCCCTCTTTTTTTTTTTTGCTTAGAATGGAGAGGACTATGTTTTTTTACAACCTGGAAAATGAGCTAAAACACATCCATGCTAAATATAAACAAGTTTAAGGCCAATGTCATGGGTTTCCCAAAAGATAACTGGGAAACATAACATCACAGATTTGGAGAAAATGTTTAGGTAAATTCTGGGCCAGGTAACACGTTCGCCATGTGGGAGAACTTTGGGATTATGCCACGGAGTAAAGGAAGAGGAAGCAGCTAGTAAAAAAGAACTGCTATAAGAGGGCAGAATGCTTGCCTCTCCTTATAACAGCTCCTTTTTATTGCCATGCTCAACTGACAGAGGAAATGAACAGCTTAAAAGGAGAGAAGAACCATAGAAGAATGGAAAGACAATCAACAGTTTCTCCTCTGTTAGAAGTGTGTGCATGTATGTGTGTGCATGCACACATACACAAGCATGAGTATTTCCCCGTCCTTTTCTCTGCGTCATGGTGGAGAAAGCATCATTCTCAATAAGCAATGTTGTTATATGTTGGGAATAGACCCCTCTCAGAAACTAAGTAACAGATATCTGATATCTTCAAATATGATATAAAAGGATCACGTAGGGTTCATACTAGTGCCCAACTACTCGTATATTTACAGTGTAATTTGTCCACTCTTTTTCAAATCATGAAAATGGATCGTGAAGACAAAACCAGTTTGGTCTAGTGGTGAAGGCACCAGGCTAAAAACCAGGAGACTGTGAGTTCTAGTCCTGCCTTAGGCATGAAAGCTGGCTGGGTGCCTAAGGCCAGTTACTCTCTCTCTCAATTCAACTTACCTCACAGGTTTTTGTGAGCAAAATAGGAGGGGGAAGCGGTATTAGGTATATTCACAACCTTTAGTTATAAAAATAATAAAGGCAGAGTATAATAAAACTTCTTGCAAAGCTTTTCATGATATTTCTGCACTAGGTTTCATGCTGCAAAACCTAATCGAATTCAGTTTCTAGAATGTTCCCAGCATGTGCTTTAAGGTCTAAAAATAACAAAAAACAAAGAGGAGTGTCTATGTGGAGATTAGAAAGGGTGAGCCCAGTTATGCAACTGTAGTCTACAAGTTTCACCTAGTAAACATTGCAGGATTTCCAGTTCTTTTGCAAAGAACATAAAATGAGATAAGGATAAAGAGTTCTTTTAAGCCAATACCCTAATTATGCAATATTGTTTGGTCCAACTCTTATGGAAGTGAGGCCCACTTGACTCCCTCACCGTTGGTGAGGATCACTTTACAACTGTCACGTCTTAGGCTCCATTATGAGCGTACGTCGAAGGCTACCTGTACCTAGGGGTTTCCCCTCCATTTTCTCCCACAACAGCAATCCTAGGAAGAAGGTTTGGCTGAGGGAGAATTATTGGCAGAAAAGTAAAGTAGAACCTGGGTCTTCTCCCGCCAAGTCCTACTACTTTACCACGTCCTCGTGCTGTCTGTGATGCACATCGCCTTCCCAATAGTTCTCCTGAAAACGTCCCCTTTCTCCCTTGTGTTAATACAAACATGGCTGTGGTTAAAAGCACACTCTGATATTGGCCAAGCTACAACCTAATTCTTTTGCAGTCAGAGTAAGTTCGTAATGTACAGGAGCAGAGAACAAAAGAACAAAGCAATAGCACAAGGAGCAGCTCAGAAGAACTTAGGGAACCCTTCATGCCTTGAGGACTTGGGAGGGAACCAACGAACAAAAGACCAAGCCCAGCCCTTTCCCTGGATAGAAAAAGAAAGGAAGGAGACTTGGGTCTCCCAAGAAGTCCAGGAGAATAAAGTAGAGCCCAGATTATCTTAAAAGAAAACAGAGTCTGTTCAAGCAGAACAAGAAAGGGAGTGAACAAGAATTCAGTTCTTTTCTTCTCTGCTGACCTCTGATTTGGATGAGACTCTGATGCACGGTGGTAAAGCAATTAGGGGAACTCGGCTCTGAAAGCAGGAAGAAGATTGGAGAGACAGAGAGAGATGAGACTCTTCCAGGAGGCAAGAAGCCAGAGTCAGGGACCAGGTGCTTTGGGCACGGAAGGGAAACGTAACAGGATGAAAACAAGAGGACAGCGGTTTAAAGAAAGATGGCGCCCAGAAGAGAACCAAGAGGGGGACACTAGGCAGCCAGTGAAGGTAGGATTGGAGCGGGGTAGGAACTGGGGTGTCTCCTTTTCTTTTTCTTCTTGAATTCCTATCCTTCTCAGAACCAGTTTGCAAGATGGGTGTCCCAGCCAGTCCAGCTCTGATCCTCATAAAATCTAGCTGGAAGAAGGATTGCAGATACTGTACTGTAGATGGTTCAGGGTGTCTTTTCTGGTAGGAAATGCCACCTATTACAAAAAAAAGGGGCAACTGGTGTAAGCTAACATCTCATTTTGCCCTTTCCTGGTCATTATCCATTCCTTCCTTCTATATCATGTTTTTTTTTTGTTCTGTAATTGGGCAATCTTTGTGAATATGAGAGTGGCCAGAGTGGGTCAGGTTGCTATTGTGATTAATGCTAATTAATGATTAACGCCTAGCCATCTTGCAATCTCCTCTCCTACCATTTTTTATCGGCAGGATGCATGAAAGTTGGGATAATAGAAATACACTTGCGTTACCCCCTAAACCCAGCGTATATTAAATAAAACCTGCATAAAACAAGAGACGTCTAGAGTTGAAATAAATGTAGTTGATCAATCTGTTTAAAATTAGCCAGATGAGTTAAGTTGAAATGCATTTGCATGATGGTGATGCCCAAATCCAGTATCAATTCCACTTTAAGATATTGAAGGAAGTGCTGGATATTTACATTCAGTTCAATAAACAGGACTTAACACTATTAACTCTGTATTTGGAAGTTACCCTTTCATTCTCTATCATACTTACACATCTAGATTAAGATGACGTGAAGTAAATAATATTTCACAATTCATTTACTAACCCTCAACTATTAACTAGATTAATCCCTACTTATTAACATTTAAAACGTTTTGTAGCTTAATTAGTTGATGACCCAAGGGTTGTCAATCATCCCACTGACCAAACTTCTTTTGCTCACTTCTGTATCTCATCCTTGTCTTTGCTGTGATGTAGACTAAGCTTTATTGAAATTTTCAGGACTTCTGGGACTTTAATTAGAAGTTTCCTTCTTTTGGGTTTTCTTTAATGGATTGGCTTTGTTACCTGCCAAGAGAGAAATTGCTTAACTTTTTATTACTAGTTTTCACTCTTTGTAGTTTTCTTATTCAATAGCATAGTTTTTTAAAATTTAATTTAATTTTTTTAAAAAAAGATGCAGCATATTTTAATTATGCTGACAGTTGTAAAAGTACAGAAAACTTAATGTGGACCCAACAATTGTTGTAGTCAATTATATGTTGAACTTTGCATATATTTGCAAGTAAAGAAGACGTCACAAGGGAAAGTGTTAAAAAAATCAAGATGGTTGCTACAGGCTTCAGGTAGTCCTCGACTTACAACAGTTCATTTAGTGACCATTCAAAGTTACAACAGCATTGAAAAAAGTGACTTATGACCGTTTTTCACAGTTAGGACCTCTGCAGCATCCCTGTAATCACGTGATCAAAATGCTTGGCAACTGGTTCATGTTTTTTACCATTGCTGTGTCCCAAGGTCATGTGATCACCTTTTGTGACCTTTCGACAAGCAAAGTCAATGGGAAAGCCAGATTCACTTAACAACCGGGTTGCTCACTTATCAACTGAAGCGATTTGCTTAACAACAGTGGCAAGAAAGATCATAAAACGGGGCAAAAATCACTTAACAAATGTCTCCCTTAACAACAGAAATTTTGGGCTCAATTGGGGTCATAAGTCGAGGATTACCTGTATAGTGATCAAAGCCTGAACCTTTCTATGTGCACCATAATGCACATAAAAAGGAGGGGGTTTTGGTCACATAGCTGCGGCCGCCATTTTGACTTTTCCAGACTTCCCTGGAAACAGTAGTCAGGGGTTGCAACCTTGGCTCTTTTATGACTCGTGGACTTCAACTCCCAGAATTCCTGAGCCACCATGGCTCAGCATGGAAAGCTCTTCCTTTCCCCTCAGCATGGCTGGCTCAGGAATTCTGGGAGTTGAAGTCCACGAGTCATAAAAGAGCCAAGGTTGCCTACCCCTGCAGTAGGCTCTAAAGAAGAAAGCATGCGGCTTGTTTTTATACATTGCCAGAGCAGCATCTTAGTAATTCCCCCATCTTTTTCTGTTGAGCGTTCATATTTCTATGAAGATGGGCTGTGCCACCTGCAGATTTAGACAAAAAAAAAAGTGTGTGTTTAATTAGAGGCAGTTTTCTTTAAAAAAAATAAAAAAAATAAAAACTAAGTGAATGAATAACTTGTGTGGCTGTAGAGTAAACTAAATGAAAGCCACATCTCTATATGAAGGTCTAGAACAGGGAATGTTTCCATAAAAGCGAAAGTGAAAGGAATGGAAGATGAGATAGATATAACCTTGGGAGTGGTCATCTCTAAAGCTTTCAATAAAAACATGATGATCCCCCAGCTGCACCTCAATCTCTGTTTTTATTGGTGACTGATCAGGAACAGTGGAAAACAGATAGCAAATTCGCAGAAGAGCCCAAGGGTTTCTGATTCTCAGAAAATACGAAATGGAAAAAATAAAGTTTTCTGGGTCTAAATTGGATGGCTAGCATGGAGGAAAAGCTGGAAAGACACCCTAATAGGATATGCATATACCGTGGTGCCTTGGTACTCAACTGTTTTGAAACTCAGCGAATTTGGTACTCAAGATATTTGACGTAAAATATTTGTCCCGGTACTCATTGTTTGTTTGGTACTCAACGCACAAGCTAGAACTTATCAATGTCGGCTGCCTTATGACTCACTACATTATTCCTTATGGGGAAAAATTGTTTGGTACTCATCATGTCTCCTGAAACCAATTAATGATGAGCACCAAGGTACCACGTTAACTGAGCTCAGCTAAAATTCTTGACTTGTAATAAGAGGCAAACTTGTTCCTTAATCCTAAATCAACTCACTACCTTCATTCATTTGTCTCCAGTCAGTAGATCTTGGAGATCTGTAAAAACAAAGTGAATTCCTTAGATGTGAAGTCTGATCTACACAGATCATAGATATTCTTGCATTAAACCCAATGTATCTTCCTTCTCGCTCACAGGTGCAAACATCTAGAGAAATCAGTGATCTGCACCCACAGCTTCACAGCCAGAAACAGCAATGAACTGTCAGTACTTCAAGGAGACATATTAGAGGTGAATTTATGACCCAGGGTATCAACCATGCCAAAAAAAAAGGGCAGTGGAAACCTTAATATAAAGAAGATAATTGCATTTGGGAATCCCAAAATTTGGAAACACACCATTGTTTGCCAATTTGAAATTTTAACATGAAAATCGGCTGGGTGATTTTGGGCCAGTCACTCTCAGTTCAACTCCCCCCCCATTGTTGCTGTGGTGGAGAAAATTGTAAGAGGAAGAGTATTATGCATGTTCACCACCTTGAGTTACTCATGAATTACTTATAAAGTATGTAAATATGTTGTGTATGTGTACACTTTTGACACCAAGCAACAAAAATTCATTTTTAATGTATGCCACTCTGCCAACAGTAAAAAAATGACAATAAAGGTTCTCTCTCTCTCTCTCTCTCTCTCTCATCTATCTATCTATCCATCCATTCATCCATGCATGCATGCATGCATCCATCCATCCACCTATCTTTAGCGTATGGCATGAAATACATGGATAGCAGTAGTAAAGATATATGGAAAAAACAAATAATATGATACATGTAAGATGAAGACATATAGTGAATGTTGTAAGCTATAAGGAATTCAAGAAATTATATATTCAGTTACAAATATATATTTTATTTTAAGATACATTGGTTCATATAAAATACATTGGTTCACAAAGTAAAATAAGTATTCTGTATATTAATACATATGTTATATATTAATACTATAATATATATATATGTGTGTGTTGTGTGTGTGTATGTGTATGACAGGTAGTCCTTGACTTATGACCACAATTGAGCCCAAAATTTCTGTTGCTAAATGAGACATTTGTTAAGTGAGTTTTGCCCCATTTTATGACCTTTCTAGCCCAAGTGAATCACTGCAGTTGTTAAATTAGTGACACAGTTGTTAAGTGAGCCTGGCTTCCCCATTGACTTTGCTTGTCACAAGGTCACAAAAGGTGGATCATATGACCCCGGGATGCTGCAACCGTCATAACTATGAACCATTTGCCAAGTGGCTGAATTTTAATCATGTGACCATGGGGATGCCGCAAGAGTCGTAAGTGTGAAAAATGGTCATAAGTCACTTTTTTTTCAGTGCCGTTGTAACCTTGAATGGTCACTAAATCAACTGTTGTAAGTTGAGGACTGCTGGTATCTATGCCATTTATCCAATTAAGCACAGTGTTTGTCAACTGGAGGAAGTATACTTTTCTTCCTGTGTAAGCTCTGTTGTATCACTTATAAAGTAAGAAAGGTGGGATAAAAGGCAAACAAACAAATAAATACAGAATTTCTGCAAGGTTAGCAATATTCTCTAGCTAAATAATTGTGAAGTGCTTTGACACCTCTCCGGCAGAGGCCATATGCCTTAAATGAAAAGCATCACTATGCATAAACAGGCTGTTTACTAAACAAGTTGCACATTGCTAGCAGGAATGGAATTATTCACGAGGCTGAAATTAGGACAGTTGTGAGTGTCACAAAAACTGGCTGGAATGTTGTCTCTGCTTATATGGAAATATTTTGTTTGTTGTTAGGTTGTCGATGATAGTAAGAAGTGGTGGAAAGTCAAGAACTGTTACGGTCAAGTTGGTTATGTCCCTTATAATATTCTTGCTCCAGTGCTGAATGGAGATAATTCCAGAATCCAGAATGACAAGGAAATGCTTCTAATTCATGAAATCACCCCTGTCATAACGAAGGTGAGTTAGATTACATGAATTAGGGCTTTGTTTATTTGTTTCTGGTTTTTTTTTAACATTCTGTATCCTATGGGATTTAAAATTAAAAGCCAATATTTTAAAAACGGCAAAGAAAACAAATGTCTATGGAGATTCTCTGTCATCCAGGTCATGGTTGTCCCAAAGATGCTTTTTCAAGAGGCAACTGGACTTTCTTAGTTTTTCTTTGAAGAAGTTTCACTTCTCATCCAAGAAGCTTCTTCAGCTCTGAGTGGATGGTGGGGCTGAATTCTTCAGTCAGAGCTGAAGAAGCTTCTTGGATGAGAAGCGAAACGTCTTCAAAGGAAAACAAGAAAGTCCAGTTGCCTCGTGAAAAAGCACCTTTGGGCCAAGAAAACCCTTGAACCAGCAATGCAATCAATCTAAACATCAGGGGGGAAAAGCTAATGAAATGTATTTATTAATTTGATATATGGCCACCCATCTCACAGATCAGGGCCCAGGACGGCATATGATACAAAAAGTGATCGGGTAGAATAGCCTTAATCTTCTCCAGATATGTTAAGTTATAACGTGATGATCCACACCTGACACAGTTAGTCCTCAGCTTAGGATCACACTTGGGACTAGAATTGCCATTTCTTTGTGAGGTGATTGTTAAGTGAATCACACCCAATTTTACAGACCTTTTTTGGGCCCCAATTAACCCAATCACTACAGTTGTTAAGTGAATCAGTCACAAGATTATTAAACAAATCAGGCTTCCCCCATTGACTTTGCTTGTCAGAAGCCAGCTGGGAAGGTCACAAATGATCACAGGGTCATGGGATACTGTAGTGGTCATAAATACATGCTGGTTACCAAATGCCTGAATTTTGATCACGTGCTACAAAGAACATCATGCAGGTTTCACTGGTAAGGTGGTACCAGATGATGAATAGCAGGCAGGAGAAGCAGAATGGAGAATGGAGAGGAAGGTAAGGCTAGTGAAAAGGATTACTGCATGTGGCAATATGGTTTTGCAAGTCCCACCTGTATCTCTGAGTATGAAATGCTGAGGACATGAAATGGAATATGCTTTGGGATGTCCTGGGAGAATCTATTGGTGATTATTAGAAACCAAATACTGGACTAGATGGATCTTTGGGGTGATCCAACATTGCAGCACAGAGGTCAGAGACTTGATAAAGCCTGATGAGATTTAGGGAAAACAATCAAAGCTTTCCCTCTTTGAGCTCTAGAAAATACTGAAATATCAAAAACGGAAGAGTATGAAATCAGAACTGCATTCCACATTCCAAGTTCTAAAATGGGAAACCAATTGTCATGGCTCCATTGGATCCTGGTGAGGAGGAGGAGGAGGAGGAGGAGGAGGAGGGAGAAGGGAGAAGGGAGAAGGGAGAAGAAGAAGAAGAAGAAGAAGAAGAAGGAAGAAGAAGAAGAAGAAGAAGAAGAAGAAGAATAAGAATAAGAAGAATAAGAAGAGAACAACAACAACAACGACACAACAACAACAACAACAACAACAACAACAACAACAACAACAACAACAACAACAACAACAACAACAACAACAACAACAACAACAACAACAACAACAACAACAACAACAACAACAACAACAACCAGGACCATCTGATGGGGATGGCATGGTCCCCTCAGAATGAGTGGCAAGTCCAGGGGCTGAGTACGAGGCAGTCTCAGGGCCATTGGACAATGGGGGGAGGCAGCCAATTGGATGGAGAGCTGCCTGCAGGAGAGGATCAGCTGCAGAGGGCCAGTGGAGATGACAAGCTCCAGACCACTTCTGACGAGGAACAGCTGCCTCCCCCGCCCAATCCGCAGGCATGGAGAGCGGAGCAGAGGGAGGCACAGAGGAGGTCGGTGAGGTTGCTTGCAAGGAAGCAGCCCCACTCCTCCTCACAAGGAACTGGGGGTGATTTAACCAGACGCTGGAGGAAGATGTGTTTATCGGGAACACCTGTTTGTTTTGATGCACACTTTCCTGGCTTTCATGGATCTTGGCTCATGTGTGTTGGCTCCAAACTGACTTTGGACTCTTGGACCATGCTTTGGTTCTTGGAACCCTGGACTTTTGTTGCAGACTTGGTACTTATGGATGTTGTGACTTCCCTCTTGGCCTCATGGGTTGGCTAGGATTTAATTTGTGGAACCAGGGAATTCAGATGGAGGGAAAACTGAGGGCTGAGGTAGAGCTACACTGGCACCATTGGTGGGTCATTTGGTGCTGTGTTAAATGTGTAATAAATGGACTCTACTTAACCTCTTCCTTGCCAGCATAACTTGGGTCAGAACACCAACAGACAAAACTAGCCAAATGAATTGGGATTTTACATATTAAAACTCAGATACTTTAGAGGACTAATTGCTTGTAGATAATTAATGTAGCCTTGTCACCACAGTTTCTTGTAACATCTCTCCCAATCAGAAATAGACTTCTACCATTCGTTGTTCTTCCTTTCTTTCTTCACATAGATAACACCACCTCAGCCACCAGCAATGACCACAAGTCTACAGTCCAATGGTGTAAAATGGGTCAGCGCAGAGGAGCTTAACGAGAACCAGAATAAGAAAGGTGAGACCTCTCTTTCATTTGGAACTGAAGAGCCAGCAAACAAGCAATTCTTCTTTTTGTTTTGCCTGAGCACATGGTCCACATTATCTGTGAGAAATCTCAGGTTGACCTCTGACCTAGTAAGAGCACAGAACTGGAATTATGTTAGATGGAGTTGACTTGTCTACTAAAATATCCTTTGGACAATCTGAACTCTGAGTCTAGGGTAGCAAGGGAGACCTTGTGGTCCTTTAGAAGTTGCTGAATTATACTCCAATCATCTCCCTCACCAATGTTCATGGTTGACTAGAACTATTGGACAGTTCAATAGCATTTAGAAACCACATGTTCCCCATCCTTGCTCTAGAACAGGGGTCCCCAACCAGGGGTGCGAGACGACATTCCAGGGAGTGTGAAAACTTGGGTTAAGAAGTTTCAAAATTATAGTGTATATGCATAATTCGTTGAACTTTTGTAAGGGGTGAGAGAATATATCAGAAGCATTCTAGGGGTGCAGGGTATAGAAAAGGTTGGGAACCACTGCTCTAGAAGAAAGCAACATGATCTATATATTTTCAAACAACTAAACTAGCTTCTCAATGGTTTCCTAAAATGGTGGATCATGTAATATTGGAAGGAAGGTATAAAAATAGTCTTTTTGCAGGGCGAACCTGCTCCTGTGACTTGCCAAAACTTGAGACTTTATCCCAAATCCCGATGTCCTTTCTACAGCACTTAGTACCCTACCCTCATAACTGAAGAACTACTTGCTCTGAGAATAATTTCATATTCTTTTTACCTCCTGGCTAATTTCTTTCAATTAAAGAAATTCTTTCAATTAAACCATTTGCTGGTTTGCTTTCCCAAATGTACTCCCTCTTAATGATACAGCAAAGAACATTACCTAAAGCTCTGGCATGTGGCCCCTGAAAACAATGGACCTGGTTTTCCAAATCCTTGGTGCAACCTGTTGTAGATAATCCAATCTTCTAGATGCTTGGGCTTCAACATTCAGAATTCTCAGACGTTATCATGATGCTGGCTGATGATATGAGTTGTTAACCATTGGATGCCCAGATCTAGGAAGACTGCAGTTATGGTCTCATGCTACTAGGAAATACAGGTAGTCCTCGACTTATGACTACAACTGATCCCAAAAATTTATGTTGCTGAATGAGACATTTGTTCAGTGAGTTTTGCCCCATTTTATGACCTTTCTTGCCACAGTTGTTACGTGAACCATTGCAATTGTTAAGTTAGCGACACAGTTGTTCAGTGAATCTGGTTTCCGCATTGACTTTGCTTGTCAGAAAGTCACAAAAGCTAATCACGTGACCCTGGGACACTGCAACCGTCACAGATACAAACCGGTTGCCAAGCGTTTGAATGTTGACCACGCGACTAAGGGGATGCTGCAACAGTCCTAAGTGTGAAAAAGTGTGAAAAAGGGTCATAAGTCACTTTTTTCAGTGCTGTTGTAACTGTCCTAAGTCGAGGACTACCTCTACCCTTATCCACATTATTTGAAGCACTGGAGCGATCAAATCCATAATTTAATCCTGCAAAAAGTCTATAGAACCTACGGCATTTTAGTTTACTGCAGGATACTGTAGAAGGGATAGGACTGCCACTTGAAGTATGGGCTACAAATGGAGATGTGCAAAATTGGGCAGTCCATCCTTCCTCCCCCCCCCCCCCCCCACCATCCCACCAACACAGGAATGGCTCATCCATTTTCAGAAGTGAATGTTTTGGAACAGTAAGTGATATATTTTCTTCTGGCTATGATCTGCCCCAAAGTACACAAACAACTCTGAAATACCTGTATTTCCACATCTGGGGAAAAAAAAATACATAAAGTTCTTGGCAGAGAACACACAGTTCTTGTACTTACCTAGATATAAGGACAAATCCTTTCTTTCTCCGATGATTCATTTCCAATGAATCCTTGAGTGACATCTCTTTCTGCTCTGGTAGAACACTTCAGCGTGGTCAACGAGGAGCTCGTCTTCAGGCTGGCCAACGGGACAAGTGGCTGTGGCAAAACTCTTCATATCTCACGTACTCTGGATACTGATGTCCCTTTAGACTACAATTCAAATTCTGATCAAGTCCGGACGTGGTTGGAGGCCAAAGGGTTCAATCCATTGTGAGTTGGCCTCCGTTTCTCTTTGAGAAAAGATATGGGTTGATAATGAAATACAGACTTAGATTGGCTATTTCTCTCTTGAAATCGTATTAGATTCTAGATCAGAGATGCTATGCGTATCAACCATCTTCCTAGTTGACAGACACCTAATAATTTAGAGAATGACTTCTGCAATTGCCACAATATAAAGCAGCAGCAGCAGCAGCAGCTTTCCTGGATTAGTTGGTAGGCT
Organism: Azemiops feae; assembly: GCA_023970755.1. Taxonomy (NCBI): domain Eukaryota; kingdom Metazoa; phylum Chordata; class Lepidosauria; order Squamata; family Viperidae; genus Azemiops; species Azemiops feae. The sequence continues at coordinate 382,950 of JALGBA010004202.1, read as the reverse complement.
TCTAAAATTTGCCGCTGAGCTACGATCAACTATGGCTTTTAGTTCTATACCCCTAATAGATCCTAACTAAAGTTAAGAGTAAAACTGTGCTAAATAAGATTCCTGTTTGGTTGGGGTGGGGGGGAAGAGTCCCTCCCATCTCTTGGCTCAGTTTCTGCCCACCTAGAAGTTTGAAAGCATGTTCTATGTGAGTAGGTAAATAGGTACCACTTTGTGGGAAAGCACTGGACCTTCCCAATTGCAACGCAGGCTTGTGAGGCAGCTTCGGTGGAGGGAGAGGGCCCCAGTTGTTGCTGCAGGAAACCAGTTGTCTTTCTTTCTGGTATGGAGCTAGCTCGCCCCCTGTGGCGGATCTTGGAAAGCGCATGAGCGTAAATCAAACAGGGCTAGCAATCTTAGGCAGCCAAACTACTACTCTGCATTAGAATTGTAGTTTCCTAGCTAATGTAACTTTGCCTTACACTGAATAAATAAATTAAACCCAATGGAGATTTTTTTTTAGACATTCTGCTGTTTGGTCAAAAGAGCTGCCAGAGTTTGACCTAGTTAGAGGTCACCTTCAAAACTGGTTTCATTTTTGGAGTTTAAATGGAATAGCTCTTTCTTCCTATCACGGCCTATTTATTTTACCTACCCTTTCCCTTCCTTTCTGCAGGATTGTCAATGCCTTGGGAATTCTGACTGGCGCTCAGCTCCTTTCCTTGCAAAAGGATGAGTTCAGAGCTATCAACCCAGAAGAAGGACCTCGAGTCTACAGCCAGGTTACCATCCAGAAAGCTCTCCTAAAGGTACCAGGGGTTTTGAAATCTCTTCTAAGGGTTGAGAAAAGTGTGGTGAGCTGAGACCGTTCTTGACCATCCAGACCTCAAGGAACTAAGAAATCTAGCAAGATTCAGCAAAGATATAAGGATTGGAGGGGGAGGGCTGAGTGGGATGAGACAGTGCCAAAGTTTCAAAGAAGTAGATAACATAAGGAGAGTTTTGTGCTTGAAGATCAGAATCAGAATCAGAATAACAGAGTTGGTAGGGACCTTGTAGGTCATTTAGTCCAACCCCCCACCCAAGCAGGAGATCCTTGCAGATGTTTCAACTAAGTAACATCATCAGTGCTAGAATCAACTCCCTTCTAGCACTGATAATATAATATTAATAAAGTTGGAAGGGAAACCCTATACCATTTCAGACAAATGGCTGTCCAGTCTCTTCTTAAAAACTTCCAGTGTTGGAGCATTCACCGCTTCTGTAGGCAGATTGTTCCACTGGTTAATTGTTCTAACTGTCAGGAAGTTTCTCCTCAGTTCCAGGTTGCTTCTCTCCTTGACTAGTTTCCATCCATTACTTCTTGTCCTGCCCTCAGGCGCCTTGGAGAATAGCTTGACTCCCTCTTCTTTGTGGCAGCCCCTGAGATATTGGAATACTGCTATCATGTCACCCCTAGTCCTTCTTTTCATTAAACTAGACATACCCAATTCAGGCAAACGTTCTGATATGCTTTAGCCCCTAGTCCCCTAATCATCTTTGTTGCCCTTCTCTGCACTCTTTCTAGAGTATCTCAACATCTTTTTTACATGTGGTGACCAAAACTGGATGCAGTATTCCAAGTGTGGCCTTACCAAGGCATTGTAAAGTGGTATTAATACTTCACGTGATCTTGATTCTCTCCCTCTGTTAATGCAGCCCAGCACTGTGTTGGCTTTTTTGGCAGCTGCAGCACACGGCTGGCTCATATTTAAGTGATTGTCCACTAGGACTCCGAGATCCCTCTCACAGTTACTACTATTAAGCCTGGTTTCACCCAATCTATATATGTACTTTTGGTTTTTCTTGCCTAAGTATAAGACTTTACTTTTCTCTACATTGAATTTCATTTTGTTAGATAGGGCACCAGATGAGCACTTCATCCTTAATTTTCTCCTTTTTCTTCTAGGATTCTGGGAAAATGTCAGAGCTAGAGGCCGTGATGGCAAGACAAAAGATAAAAGCAGAAGGATTGGACTAATAGAGCTCTCTTTTTGTGTGGTGGTGTGACTTTGCTAAAGAAATGTGGAAATTCAGATTCCTCTCTCTACAGGATCAGACTCTAGCCTGTGTAGGATCAGTGTGAAAGAATTGGTTGTAATTGTCACTGTGGGTGTATTTTATATTCCTGATTTGCCATCAAACAAGAGAAACTTCCTGGTATTCCCAGTTTCTCAAATCTCTCTTTTTAAAATAGACATCATGGAACAAATATTCACTCTTCCCCTTCCTTAATCCCCAAATTAAAAAAAAAAGAGGAAATAATTGTGTCCTATAAGATCTACGCTTTGGAACAATTGCTTATCTCCTTGTAGAATCAGCTCTCAATCTCTCAGTAGGGAAATATTAATATGGTATAGTATGCGCTATCACATCATCTGTTTAGTTCTTTCATTAAACATCAGTCGGGATATTATTGAAGAAATGTATTTTTTTCAGATGTATGGCCTCATGAACTATGCATGTAAATCTACATAAAATCAATGATTTTATACAGTTTATTTAATCCAGTTCACAGATCAGCACAGGAAATGTAATCAGAGTTCTACCTGCATGTTCAGTGAGTAACATTTTAAAAATTCTATGAACTTTTAAACCAAATCATCCTGTCTAGCCACAATGACTCCACCTGTTCTTTTTTTAATAGATTGGTTCCTGTGAAATGATAGCTCAGCATTAAAAAAATGTTAAATAATTTAAGGAAGTATGTGTCCTGAAAACTGATGAATTACTATTACAAGAGTTAATTGCTTTAAATTCAGAGGCCTTTGTCACAGAACAATACAGTTTTTGGTCACTAGATGGCAGTCGGCAGCCTCTATGGGCTGTTTAGCTACAGACAATTTCCCTGTAAATCAAAAAGGATTTAGCCAGATTTTTAACAGCTTGTTCCTATTGTCCTGAAAGCATTTTTTATGGGGAAAATGAACTGAATCAGCTGCTTTGAAGGAATCTTATGCAAGAAAATGTGATGTTTCAACTTTTAAAAAAAGCCTTTATGATAAAATGGGGCCATTTGCTGTGCTTCGGTTTCATTATGGTGTGTGTTTGTGTATATGTGTGTTAGCTAGTTATTTAATTAGTTCTTTTTTTCCAATAGCTTTCTCACAATTTGATGAACATATGTTGAACAGTGCACCATAATTTTGATTGCTGTGCTGCTAAAACATTTTCATTAGAAGTTTCTTGAGTTCAGTTTTACTCCTAAATCTACTAGCAGTTCTCCACAGATTGTTTACTCACAAGCTGCTGTAAATTTTTGTGGAAACGAAAGGTGTGGATGGTAAAAATCACTGTAAGCTGCTTTCCCATAATTAATGCAGGGAATATTTATTTTAAGCATATTTATATGAAATTATTGTTGTTAATATTTGTTTTAAAAAGGTTGATTTTTAAAACTTCTTCTTCTTCTTTTTTTTTTAAATGAAATTGATTTTGAAAATTCTCTAGAACAGGGTCCCTAGTTAAGTTGCCCATTAAACAAAATGGGTTTCTGAGCAGCATGTAAAATCTCCCAGGAAATAAATAACATTTTTAAGGCCAGAAATTCTGTTCTATGGCTGCTTTGCATGGGAGCATTGTTGCAGAAGGACTAAGAATCAATTCCACGATCATCTATTCCTTATGGTAGCATTGGTGAATCCAAAATACAGGTAGTCCTTGACTTAAAACAGTTCATTTAGTGACCATTCAAAGATAAAACTGCACTGGGAAAAAGTGACCTATGATTGTTTTTCACACTTAAAACCATTGCAGCCTCTCCATGGTCACATGCTCAAAATTCAAATGCTTGGTAACTGATTCATACTTATGACAGTGCCCCTTTTGCAACCCTCTGACGAGCAAAGCCAATGGGGAAGCCAGATTCACTTAACAACCGTGTTTCTAATTTAACATGTGTAGTGATTCAATTAACAAATGTGGCAAGAAAGGTCATAAAATGGGGCAAAGCCCACTTAACAAATGTCTCGCTTAGCAACAGAACGTTTGGGCTCAATGGTGGTCGTAAAGCGAGGATTTCAGTTTAATTTGCACCTGGCAAATTTAGTGCAGTCCCAAAAAAACTCACACAGGAGACGATCTCTCATTGATAATTAGTTAAAATTTGCACATGTTATATTCGTGGTTTATTTTCTCCAAACTTCCTGAGAGGCCCAGCTGCTTGTTTGTTGTAGTGGGACATGATGGAAATGCGGTATCTCTTATTGTTTCAGGACTTGGGGAGATTTTATGGAAGACATTGTTAATTATATTAAAATCTGTAAATAAATGTTTCGAACAATAACCTGCCTCGTGGTTCATTTCCAGTTATGCACGCAAGCAGCGAATAATATGGCAACTGATGCAAGTTCACCGATCTGTTAATCTCATGAGGGTTTTCATTGACCATTTATTGACATACCGATGTTTTCATTTCACCCGGTAGAAATAGCCCTCTGGATTGATCTTGTTTTAGTGGCAGAGTTTCAGCTGTATTCTTCCATGTTAAACCGTTATATAACTTCATGGCTGTTGTTTCTCCTAAAACCCATTATTCTTATTTATTCTGTTTTTTTATAAACTGGGGTCCTGTTAAAATTATCCCAAACTAATTCACATTAGAACGAGGTCAAATTATTTCAAGAGACTTGAATTATAGGGCTGAAAATAATGTTAGTAGGTTTACCTTCTTCTTAGTTTTGGGGTATGAAATGGGATTATTGAGGTGTGATGTAAGGAACCATGAAGTGAAAAGAGGAGAGAGAGATAAGAGAGACGTTGGAGAAATGGCAAAAAATATTTTACATTTACTGTAGAAGGGCAAAACATCAAAATATTTCCACCATTTTCTTCTACTGGTTCAGTTTCTGCATCAGCTTTCCACATCAAGTCTGGTCTAAGTTCCCAAGATCTTTCTCCACCCCATGATTGACTGATTCCTTGTTCTTCTGGCTTTTTTCATGAGAGCTCAAGATTGTGTCTGTAATGTCCCAAATGTAGAACATAGAATAATGGATGGGACCTTAGAGATCTTCTAGTCCAACCCCCAGCTCAAGGCATGAGACCCTATATCAGGGGTAGGCAACCTTGGCTCTTTTATGACTCGTGGACTTCAACTCCCAGAATTCCTGAGCCGGCATGGCTCAGCATGGAAACCTCTCCCTTTCTCCTCAGCATGGCTGGCTCAGGAATTCTGGGAGTTGAAGTCCACGAGTCATAAAAGAGCCAAGGTTGCCTACCCCTGCCCTATATCATTCCAGACAAATGGCTATCCAATCTCTTTTTTAAAACCTCAACTGATGGAGCACCCACAACTTCTGGAGGCAAGCCGTCCCACTGATTGCTTTCACTGTCAAGAAAGTTCTCCTTAATTCTAGGCTGAATCTCTGATAATGTCCCATCCGTTAATTTTTTGTCCTGCTCTCAGGTACTTTGCAGAATAGGTCAACACCACCACCCCCTTCTCAGTGACAGCCCCTCAAATACTGTCTATGGAGATGCTCAATCATCCAGGTCATAGTTATCCCAAAGCTGCTTTTTCATGAGGCAACTGGATTTCGTTGTTTTCCTTTGAAGATGTTTAGCTTCTCATCTTAACTTACCACCAGTAAATTCAGAAGGAACACCACTAGAAAAAGTTGAAAGGATCACGCACCTCGGTTCTGATTTACATGAAAGCTGGGACATGACCGCTGAGGTAAAGAGAAGGGTAGAGAAAGCTCGAACAGCATTCTTCAAAATGAAAAAGGTCTTCTGCAGTCACGACATAAGCCTAAGACTGAAAATCAGGCTTGTCAGATGCTATATTTTTTCTATCCTGCTCTGTGGAGTAGAGAGCTGGTCTCTGACAGAAGGCCACCTGAAGAGACTAGAAGCATTTGAAATGTGGATTTACAGGCGGCTGTTACGTATAAGCTGGGTTGACAAGATCAGAAATGAGGAGGTGATAAGCCGCCTGGGAAAGCCAAGGGAAATCATCAAAACAATTAAAAAACGAAAGTTAGAATATTTCGGACATGTGATGCGACACCCAGAAAAATACGGCATACTCCATTTAATCCTCCAAGGAAAGATTGAAGGCAAATGAGGTCCAGGCAGAAGAAGAACATCATGGCTTCCAAATCTAAGGGACTGGTTTGGACAAAACTCAGCAGCACTTTTTCGTGCGGCTGCTGATAAAAACAGGATCGCCAACATGATCGCCAACGTCCTATAACAGATATGGCAGAAGAAGAAGAAGAAGCTTCTCATCCAAGAAGCTTCTTCAGCTCTGAGCTCTGAACTGAAGAAGCTTCTTGGATGAGAAGCGAAACGTCTTCAAAGAAAAACAACAAAGTCCAGTTGCCTCATGAAAAAGCAGCTTTGGGACCCCCTCAAATACTGGAAGACTGCTACCATGTCATCCCTAGTCTTTCTCTTCGTTAGACTAGACCAGGGGTAGGGAACTTGGCTCTTTTATGACTTGTGGACTTCAACTCCCAGAATTCCTGAGTCAGCATGAAAGAGCCAAGGTTCCCTACCCCTGGACTAGACCTACCTAATTCCTGCAACCATTTATCGTTATGTTTAGCTTCCAGTTCCCTAATTATCTTTGCTGTTCTTTTCTGCATTCTTTCTAGAATCAGAATAGAGCTGGAAGGAACATTGGAAGTCCCCTAGTCCAGCCCCCTGTTCAAGCAGGAGATCCTATATCCTTTCAGATAGATAGCTGTCCAATCTTTTCTTAAAAACCTCCAGTGATGAAGCACCCACAACTTCTGAAGGCAAGCTGTTCCACTGGTTAATTGTTCTAACTGTCAGGAAATTTCTCCTTAGTTCTAGGTTGTTTCTCTCCTTGATTAGTTTCCATCCATTCTTTCTTGTCTTGAATTCTGGTGCTTTGGAAAATAAGTTGACCCCCCCTCTTCTTTGTGGTAGCCCCTCAAATACTGGAGTACTGCTATCATGTCATAGTGACCAGAACTGGATGCCGTCTCACCATTCTATCCTAACAGCAACAACTCTTTGAACTAGTTAGGCTGCAAGAAAAACCCAGTGAGCTCCATGATCTGATGAGAACTTAACTTGGATTTTCTCCATACCTATCCAATACCTCAACTGCTATTTCTGCACAGCTCTTTACTAAGATCAAGGCTTCTTCTCTTCTTGCTTCCCACTGTTGGGTAGAAACCACAATGCTGCTTATTTGGGCTCGTTTGGAGGAAAGCAGGTCCAAGCAGCTTGTTTTGAGGAAAGTGTCTGGATTTTGCAACTTGAATGTTGTGGTAAGCACTGTTTATGGAGCAGATTCTTCTAATTCCTGACAGAGAAGCCCAGACCCTTTCGGAGCGGGTCTGAGCTTGCCTTGGGAGGGTGGATCCCAACATAGGCTTGGCCTGCCAACTTCAACCGGCCAGGCAGAATGGAGTGGGGGGAAATGTTGACTCCGTCTTGCCTGGCATGTTGGGTCCATGGGGTGGTGGTTGATCCCACAAACTCATAATAGCTCAGCGAGGTATCCAGAAGTCTCAAGATAAGCAGTGGCATGTGCTGAAGATGGAATGCGAGTTCTGGTTTGACAAGGGTATTTAGGACCGGGGTTGGGAGCTACTGAGAGGATGACTCAGTCCTGGCGAGAAATATCACTTCAGTTGCCAAATTCCATATATTGCCACATCCACGCACACACAACCCTTCAGGGATCTTCCCCTTGCTATATATTTCCTAACCAGCAGCAATCTCCATTAGGGAAGCAGTCATAGAAGATGCCGGGAATAGGGTAGAGCTGGAGGAAAATCCAGAATTGTTTTTATGGGTTATTCAGCTAAGTAGTTATGTGGGTCTCGGGTTTTGTTTTCAATGAGTTGGCAAACCAGGATGTATCTTTGTGGACAGCAGGCAAGAGACCCACAGGAAGACTGGCAACTGGTTGAACAGTCACACCCATCAGAAGATCACAAATAATTCTCAATCATCCTGGAGAAAAGTTTCAAATAGGGTTCAGTAGAGCTCCAGCTTTGCTTCTGTGTTTATTCAACATCTTTACAAGTATCTAGAAAGTGGAATAGATCAAAGCGATGCTTATCAAATTTGCAGATAATAGATTAGACTCTAAACAACAAAATCACTGAACATTTTTTTGACTTCGAACGTTGTGTCAAATCCTACATAATGATGTTCAGTGGTGACCAGTGTGAAGTCTTCCATCTGAATAGAGGGGAGAAAATATAAATACTGGACTAGGGAGATCTGGTTTGGCAGAAGTAAACATGAGAAGGATCTATCCAACTGAATATGAGCAAGCAATGAGATGCAGCAGTTAAAAAGATTGATACAGGATTTTTGCAATACCAATGCTAGAAGTAATTGTCCCATTGTACTCTTCGCTGGTTAGATTTCATTTGGAGTTGTGGTGGGTTCAGGACACTGCACTTTAAAAGAGACACAGAAAAGCTGAAGCGGGTTCAGAGAAATAGAATCAGGATTAAGGGGTCCAGAAACCAAGTCCCATGAGGAACAATTAAAGTCCCTGGTCATATTTAACTCGCAAAGTGACGATTGGTATAATAATGACTACATAACTCTTTAAGAGTGTAACACACCTAGAGGGGAACAATCTGTTGATACCATGAGCTTGATAAGGACCAAGGATTAAAATGAAAAAAAGCAAAGATTCAGGCTGAGTATTAGGAGGAATTTAAACTTGCCACAGTTTCCAGAAATACTTCTAGTTTTCCCTTTAGTGGAATTTTGTAAATGGAGTCTTGGGTGACCACCCACTATGGAGACTTGAGTGGATCCCTACAAAAGTGAAAGGTTGGATTATATGGCGAATGAGCTGTCTATCAGACAGACAGCTCACACATTCCACATACATTTCTTCCCTACCTCATCTGACCACAGAAAATTAAGTATTAAAGATAATTAGATTGCCGTAGTCTCCTCTTTAACACTATGGAGAGGGATTCTTTATCTGTTCTGTTCTCTATGGAGAGGGATTCCCTCTTATTTGTAGGAAGCAGCTTTCAATCATGTAAGCCCTTATCCATACTCCAGAAAGATCCAGATACAAGTTGATCATCTCAGTGGGGAAGAATTAGGTAACCAAGATTACAAAAGCAACAGCAGTGAAAAGCTTAGGAGGAATTTTTCTGCCTGGGCTGCTACCCCTCTAAATTGTAGCCTTGTGAAATGAAACTCCCTCTCCATCCCTTAAAATTGGAGGACAACATCCGATGGAGAATTATGAATTTAATAATAATAATAATAATAATAATAATAATAATAATAATAATAATAATAATAATAATAATAATAATAATAATAATAATAATAATAATAATAATAATAATAATAATAATAATAATAATAAAGTTGGAGGGGACCTTGGAGGTCATCGAGTCCAACCCCCTGCTCAGGCAGGAAACCCTACACCAGTGATGGCGAACCTTTTAGAGACCGAGTGCCCAAACTGCAACCCAAAACCCACTTATGTATCGTCGGGTGCCGGATGGGCGTGGCCCATTGGGTGGGCGTGGCTGCGGTGGTAACTGCAGACTGGGTGGGACTAAAGAGTTCAATCAATCAATTCCAACTTTGCGAGATCTTTTTTTTTCTGGCGAGAAGTTGAAATTGATTGATTGATTGAACCTTTTTTTTTTTGCACACGGCGGCGGAGGCCTAAAGTGAAAAGGTTTGATAAAACCCAGCTGAAGGCCTAGGACTGGGGTGACGGCGCGTGTGCCCACAGAGAGGGCTCTGCGTGCCACCTGTGGCACGCGTGCCATAGGTTCGCCACCACGGCCCTACACCATTTCGGACAAATGGCTGTCCAGTCTCTTCTTAAAAACTTCCAGTGTTGGAGCATTCACCGCTTCTGGAGGCAGGTTGTTCCACTGGTTAATTGTTCTAACTGTCAGGAAGTTTCTCCTCAGTTCCAGGTTGCTTCTCTCCTTGACTAGTTTCCATCCATTACTTCTTGTCCTGCCCTCAGGCACCTTGGAGAATAGCTTGACTCCCTCTTCTTTGTGGCAACTCCTGAGATATTGGAATACTGCTATCATGTCACCCCTAGTCCTTCTTTTCATTAAACTAGACATACCCAATTCCAGCAAACGTTCCTGATATGCTTTAGCCTCCAGTCCCCTAATCATCTTTGTTGCCCTTCTCTGCACTCTTTCTAGAGTCTCAACATCTTTTTTACATCGTGGTGACCAAAACTGGATGCAGTATTCCAAGTGTGGCCTTACCAAGGCATGGTAGAGTGGTATTAACACTTCACGTGATCTTGATTCTATCCCTCTGTTAATGCAGCCTAGCACTGTGTTGGCTTTTTTGGCAGCTGCAGCCCACTGCCAAGCTCACATCTAATGACCAATTTAGACAAACCACCAATCAAGCAGTGAGGTTTTTCCTGATTCCTGGAGTTTGCTACAGAGGGATATTGATTTTATTATCTATGTGGACATTTATGCATTCATATATTGTTTTTGAGTATGAGCCACAGCTCAGTGTTAGGATGGGCTCCAGTTCATTCCAAGTAGGGCTGAAATTTTAAAAACAAGGATAGTAGACAATACAATTAGAATGATCTGATGTAATAGAAGATTGCACCCTTTTTTTTTCATTCGGGCCTTGTGTTTGCTATGGTCATCACCTTCCTCTATGCATCAAATGAGTCTGTGCCGTTTCTGTTCGTTCCTCCTTTCTCCCTCAGGCCTGAAGCTTTCCTCAGCTGGTCTTTGAAGAACATCTGTTTTAAGAAGCCAACTCCAGCCATTGCTCCCTTGAGTTTCCCCTTTGGGCAGCGGCTCACAGGTTGTCTAGTAGTCCTAGCAGAGCCTGGATCGGCAATTAAACCCAGCCTCGGTTGTGTCTCTTTGAGGCCTACGATTGCCCAACTCTTTTCTAGATGTGTGTGCCATGTAGAGGCATATGTCTTTGACTCCTTTCGCAATACCCCTGACCCACGTGCTTGCCCCTCTGTCTTTCCCCCACTTAAAGCCTCAGTGCTCATTGCATTCAGCACAACTCCCCTGGGGAACTGCAGCAGAAACAGCTGGTTTTTCAGTGCCTTTGGCTCCAGTCAAGAAGCTTGTGTTTAACCAAAAGCATTTGGAGTGGCTGTTTTCGTTCTGAAACAGGATCCCGCCAGCTCAGCCCTGACCCCAGAGCACGGGCTAAAGAAACCGGGGTGGCACACTGTGGGGCCATGCGTTACCCTCCGCCAATCCGTGTGCCCACTCATTTTTGGAGCTGTGCTGAATTGTTCCCCATCCACCCGGCCGGCCGTTTCTTCTTTGCTAGTCATTAATCCTGTCAGAAAATCCACTTCCTGCCCTCATAAAATGCACTCCTTTTATGTCTTCCTCATCTCCAGCCTGAGCATTTTTATGCAGAGCATGTTTGGTTTGCTGTGTGCAAGACTATATTTACTGGCAAAGGCTCCCATTAAGTCTCACGAGGAATGTCATTAGTCAATTTTATAACCAATAAACTGAGGCATTCTTGAAAATAAATGAGGATACTTTGCTTTGAGAGATCTAAAGGAATGACCCATTTCCCTTTCTTCCTTTACCAAGATCTGAGAAACGGGGCTCTATGGGTGACAGATTGCAAGTCCCATCATCCCTGCTGGCTGGAGATGACTAGAACAGGAATCAAACAATGTCTGTAGGGTTTATGGTGAGGTAAGGGAAAAGTTTACTCAACTGAGCATCTTGAATTCATCTCTTCTTTGGATGGTACCATCCAGTGCTCCTTCTTTGTCCCCTTTTTCCTAGGCCAATTTATACGCACAGTCCCAATGGCCTTTCTAGATCTGACCTTGTACTGTCTCCTCACTACTGTGGGGAGTAAAATCTGGTCCATGTCGTACTCCAAGCTGGGAGAGAGACACTGGAAAAATGAATTGGAGGCACGGTGCAATTTTAGGTCTCTATTTATTTGGTAGCCAGAAACATCAGTGACAGCAGCATGTTTCTGGGGTGGCTGACCAAAAAATAACCTGATGAGTACATGAATTTTTTATACAGTTTTAGGGCTTTGAAATTGAAATATTTTTGGTTAGTTGTGAAATGTTTCTTGAATATGTGTGAGGATGTGTCCATTAATTTTCAGATGGTCTGAGGTGTTGTGTCGTGTCCTAAGAGTCTTTTATATTCCCGTAGTCCCGTAGGTGGTATGTGTTCTTCTGCAATTCCAATAACGGCCAATTGAATTTTCTACCCCAGTTCATCAGGAGTTTTCTCAGCAGTGTCCAGTAGTTCAAACCAATTTTTCATCTCTATTGTATATGCAGTAGGGATTTTGGTGACATCTTTGGAGGCATTGCTTTTTTGATGGTGTATAATTTGACTTTAATCTTTGCCACCAAGTTATGATCTGATCGGCAATCAGCACTTGGATATATGTCTTAGCAGCAAGGACTGAGCTAGTCCATCGATGACTGCATAGCACACGGTCAATCTGATTATGGTGAAGTCCATTTGGTGAGGTCCAAGCGGCCCTTGTGCTGCTTGAACTATGATCCTGAATCTGTTTTCTTGGCAAAATTGTACCAAATGATCACCTGCATCGTTCCTCTCACCTAGTTCAAAACAACCAGTGATGCCAAGGTGACTAATAAGCAAGTACGGGAAGCCGTAACAGCAGACATGTCACTAGAAGGCAAAATCACTGTGTCTCACTTATTTTGGCTATGTCATGCAGGGGAATTCACTGGAGAAAGCAATTATGTTTGAAAGAGCTTGCAATAAAAGGAAACCAGGCCGTCAACAAACACGGCGGCTGGACACCATCAAAGCTGACACCAGCCAGAGCATAGAAAAACTCAAAGAAATATTGCAAGATCGGAAGATGTGGAGAGAGACCGGGCCCATAGAGTCGCCAAGAGTCTGACTCGGCTGAATGGATAACAACATGATCATTAGCCCCAAGTGTACATTGAATGATTAGTCAATCTGGAGACCAGTGAGGAGAGCAAATAGCTAAGTCAACCCTGCAGGCCATCTTCCTATGCAAGTGATTGCTGCCAATCTACAGGCAGTCCTCGACTTACAACCATTCATTTAGCGACCGTCTGAAGTTACAATGGCACTGAAAAAAGTGACTTATGATCGGTCCTCGCACTTACAACCATTGCAGCATCCCCACAATCACATATTCAAATTTTGGGTGCTTGGCAACCAGCATATATTTACAACATTTGCAGCATCCCAGGGTCCCTTCCCAGCTGACTTCCGACAAGCAAAGTCAATGGGGGAAGCTGGATTCGCTTAAGGACCGCACGATTCACTTATCAACTGCAGTGATTTGCTTAACAAGGGTGGCAAAAACATTTGTAAAATTGGGCGTGAATCACCTAATAGCTGCCTTGCTTAGCAAGAGAAATTCTGCTCCCAATTGTGATCGTAAGTCGAGGACTTAACTGTGTTTGTTGACACAGAGGGAGCTCAATTATTGTGACGGAACCATCCTTAATTCCTTTGCTACCCAGCGGGATACGTTTCACCAGATAAGTTAATCTAAAGGAAGGAGAGAGAATGTTTGAAAATCACTAGCAGAATTTTGATTTGATACTAAATCAGGTCTGGCAACTGGGTGAACAGTCCTCATGACGACACGGTTTGGGAGTCAATTCATATGACTTGCTGAGGGAAAACGCCACAGAGATTTGGCTATCCAAATGCAGCTAAATGGCTTTTTCTTTAAGTGGTAAGGAAAGTTTCCAAAATTCTTCAGTCATAATGTGTCATCCTACTGGACCTCCCATGGTGAAATAGGCCTCTATTGTTCCTTATTGACTGTCCGCAGGCTGGAGCTACATGGAGGCCCTTTGGAAAATTTCTAGCCCTATTCAGAATGTGTGAAATGAGGCTGCAGGGCTGGGATGTCCCAGAGATGTATAAGACACTCATCTTTTCCTCTCTAGTCACTTGGAGCAATTCAGTGTTCTGTGGGATCTGCAAATAATACTTTCATGGTACCAATAACATCCGTGGATATGATGGAAACTTGGAGAAGTCCTAGTAAACACCCATCTTAATAACAGGGCTGGAGGGAACGAAGGCTATTGAGTTGTGCTAGCACAGTGTTAGCTACGCCAGAGAAGATCCTATCTCCATCAGCTCTGTGAAAGAGACTCAGTTCCCACAACTTTGATGGTATCATAGCATGGCTGTTCTTAGGAGCTGCATCCAAGTTTTCCCAATCCCACTCTTGGCTGGTGATATCATTAAAGACAATTACAGAAAATGTGCAGCTTTGCACATTTGTATCACGGATTCCCTAGAGAGGCTGGTACCGCTGTCTGGAAAGTCCTGAATCACTTTCCTTTTAGTGTGGTCAAACCTCATGGAGAATATTGTGCTGTAGGGCCAAAGGTTATCCTATGTAGGAAGAGTATCTGAATCAGATCTGGCTATTTTCAAGGCAGCCTCTCGGAAATCCTTGTGGAATTCTGAGGAATTCGAGAAACAAGGAAGTAGCAATTACGCTTGCTTGAAAAATAGTGAAAGGGTTGTGCTTTCCCCCCCCCTCCCTTTTTGGCATTTCCTCTACTTCCATAGAGTTGTAAGGAACACAAGGGAATGCTAAACTACTATAACAGAACTGTAACAGAATAACAGAGTTGGAGGGGACCTTGGAGGTCTTCTATCTAGTCCATGGGTCGGCCATCCGAAACGTCGGATGAGCCGCACGGACCCGTTTGGCCTAAAAAAAAAAAACCCTGGGAGCCGCGCGTTCGCGCGTGCGCGCGTGCCGTTCGCGCGTGCGCGCGCCCGCACACGCACCCCCCGCACCCGCCCGCGCATGCGCGCATGCGCTCGCCAAAATGGCGGAGGAGGCTCCGGAGCCGCAGGTAAGGCCTCAAAGAGCCGCATGCGGCTCCGGAGCCGCGGGTTGCCGACCCGTGATCTAGTCCAACCCCCTGCTCAGGCAGGAGACCCTATGCCATTTCAGACAAATGGCTGTCCAGTCTCTTCTTAAAAGTGATGGGACACCCACAACTTTTGAAGGCAAGCCGGTTAATTGTTAATTAACAATTGGTTAATTGTTCTCACCATTAGGATATTTCTCCTCAGTTCTAGCTTGCTACTAATGCTTACTAGTGTGGTTAGCGAATACCGATGACTAGAGGTATCATATCTGGGCTACAAAAATTGAGATAACCATCAGAGGACAACAAGCAATACAGAAAATTCTCTTCCTTTCCTGCCAGCTAGTGGTCATCCAGTTTTTGGGAGCCCAGAAATGGTAGGCCTGTTAGTGACAATTCATCCACTGCAACTAGAGTCACCTCCAGTAATATTTAAATACTTACTACATCAAGAAGAATTGTCTTTGTCAGATAAAACCACATGGTGGTTGGCACCTATGCGTGGGTGATACTGAAGACCTGCAAAGAACTGTTTGCCTGGTTACCTGGATTGAAAGTTCCCCCTAAGCAACCATAATACATCTTGGTTACAGGAGTGGGATATAAAATGGATAAATTAATAAACCAGGCAACTTCAGTTGGCTTTTTATTTCTACATACAGGTAGTCCTCAATTTACTATCACAATTGTTACCAGAATTTCCACTGTTAAACGAGGCAGTTGTTAAGTTAGTTGCACCTAATTTTATTACCGTTTTTTTTAACCACGATTGTCAAACAATTCACTTCAGTTATTAAGTGAATCATGCGGTTGTTAAGCAAATCTAGTTTCCCCCATTGAGTTTGTCAGTAGCTGGCTGGGAAGGACTCAAATGGCGATCACATGGCCAACATGCTGGTTTCCAAGTGCACGAATTTTGATCACGTGACTGTGGGGATGTCCAACAGTTGCGAGTATGAAGATCGCTTGTAAATCTTTTTTTTTTCATTGCCATTGTAACTTTAAATCAGGGGTCTTCAAACCTGGCCCTTTTATGACTTGTGGACTTCAACTCCCAGAATTCCTCAGCCAGGCATGCTGGCTGAGGAATTCTGGGAGTTGAAGTCCACAAGTCATAAAAGGGCCAAGTTTGAAGAGCCCTGCTTTAAATGGTTGCTAAATGAATAGTTGTAAGTCAAGGATGACCTGCACTTCATATCCGTATGAGGAATACCAATATCTACAGGCAGATAAGCTAGTATTGTAAACTGTATTTGGTTCTCCTGTTGTTATTCTCACAGCAACCTTGTAGATTTGATCAAGACATTTTAAGTCATGCAACCCTAGGCCCTTTCTACCTCTATAGCAGGGGTCTTCAAACTTGGCAACTTTAAGACTTGTGGACTTCAACTCCCAGAATTCCTCAGCCAGCCCTGGCTGGCTGAGGAATTCTGGGAGTTGAAGTCCACAAGTCTTAAAGTTGCCAAGTTTGAAGACCCCTGTTCTATAGTCTATTAACGTCTGTAGTGAGGGGTCCTTGGTGCTCTCTGAGCCTGGTTGTTTTCTTGCAGACATTTCATTACCCAAACTAGGTAACATCACCAGTGCATCACGGTAGTTTGAGCAATGAAATGTTTGCAAGAAAACAACCAGGCTCAGAGAGCACCAAGGACCCCTCATTTCAACCCTGAGCTACAAATATTCTCCTTTATTGGCTGACGCCTGCAGTCTAAACTTACACTTCAGGTGTAAGATCTATCTCCCTGGGAAATTTGCAAGTACCCTGTAACCAACTAGTAGTTACTCTGTGGTTCCTCCAATCTACCTCATCTGTTCTCTGTTTCTTTGAGCAATTAGAAGTTTTAGCCCCAGCTTGCAGGTTTTCCCAACTGTCATACACCACTATAACTTTCCAGACTGGCAGGAGTTCCTATAAGTTAAATTTTGCCTGCTCTGTATATCTACCTTCAGATTCTCATGTTCGAGCCTCCCACACAGGCCAGGGCCCAGCACAGGAAATCTGCAGCCTTGGGCCCAGGAGGGGAATTAGCAGTGCCTGCAACGCATTTCCTGCCCTCTACTTTGCTTGGAACCAATTGATTTACTGGGGAAATGAAAAACTTATTCCCTCCCCAGCTCAGTTGACAATATCTCGGCTGAAAATCTACTATTTACCAAACAAAACAAAAAAACCCCATTAACTGGATGTTGGGTTTTTCTGAGAAAGAAATGTATTACAGAGAGGCGGGAGATGGCTCAAAGCCAGGGGTCTGCAGCCTCATATGGTTGCAGCACTAGGAAAAAATAATAATGATTTGATTCTTCTTTCTCTCGGAGACAGAAATCGGCAGAATATGATGTTTGGAGCAAATCTGACTTCTGATGGACAGTCTTGTCTTCCCACATGGCAATTCGGAGATGTTTGTGGCCAGAAAATCTGCCTGCCAGGCTGCTTTGGACACTCACAACTTTAATTCACATTCATTCCTGGAGTTTCTCAGCAGGCCTGGCAAGGACCAGTTTAAAGGAGATGCCCAGGAAGAACCACCCAGCCAGCCTTAAAACAACCAAACAAATATCTATGGGGGGGGGTCTCAGTCATCCAGGTCATGGTTGTCCCAAAGGTGCTTTTTCAGGAGGCAACGGGACTTTCATTCCTTCCACAATCCTTCCATTCTCTACCATTCATTCAGAACCGAAGAAGATTCTTGGATGAGAAGTGAAACATCTTCAAGGAAAAACAAAGAAAGTCCAGTTGCCTCTTGAAAAAATGCACCTTTGGGACAACCAAACAAATAATTAGATGTACATTTCATCCATGTAGAACCTGTGGTTTATATCCATCCACTGCAAAAACTGGTGACTTATTTCTTGCTCTCTGCTTTTTTAAGGCAATTTGCAGTTGCCTTTCCTCCAATTTGTAGAAAATCCCAATTATAGTTGATAACCTTCATATATTTTGCTGTCACTGCAAGTCCTCATCTTGTGACCACAATTGAGCCCCAAATTTCTGTTGTTAAGTGAAAAATGTATTGTTTTGCCCATTTTACAACCTTTGTTGCCACAGATGTTAAGTGAATCTCTACAATTGTTAAGTTAGTAACATGGCTGTTAAGTGAATCTGGCTTCCCGGTTGACTTTGCTTGTCAGAAGATTGCAAAAGGGGATCACCTGACCCCAGGACTCTGCAATCGTCATAAATATGAGTCAGATGCCAAGCATCTAAATTTTGATCACATGACCGTGAGACTGCTGCAACAGTTGTAAATATGAAAAATAGTCATAAGTCGCTTTTTTTCAATGCTGTTGTAACTTTGAACGGTCACTAAATGAACTGTTTAAGTCAAGGACTACTTGTCTTTGATTTTCTTCTAAAAAGGGTGGTCTGTTCTTTAACGGGTTACTGATTTTTAAGAGGACCTGCCCTCTTATCACTTTTTATTTCAAGAGCATTTAAAAGGATTTTGTCAAAAACCTTCTCTAATGTATCTATCTGTTGTTCTTTTCCACCAAATTTTAAAAGCCTCAGATAGAAGTTCATTCTGCTTGATCAAGGCTTGTCTTTTTTTTTTATCAACTGCTTTAATAATACATTATTAAATATGTAAAAGCAGTGTTTTTCAAACATGGCAACTTTTAAGATATGTGGGCTTCAACTCCCAGAATTCTTGAAGTTTAAGACACATCTGAAAAGTTGTCAAGTTTGAAAAACACTGTTTTCCATAATTAACATATTGTTAAAGCTTTCCATCAACTTCATCAGAATAAACTGGCTGATTATAATTTCCTGGACCTTTTCTGAAACAGGAAAGAATTGAGGTCAAAATATAACTTCAAACTCACCGAAAAAAACAGAGACCATTGTTTTGAAAGAGAAGGAGAATTTGTCCATAATCTTGAAAGGATAGAACTGTGAAATATTTTAATACTAATTAGCTATAAATTCTGACATTAGAAAGTGTTTCTATTCCCTTTTGTCTCACATGCAATTCTAATTAACCTTATCTATGGATTCTCCTGGGAAGAAGTAATCATTTATATTAATTGGATGTTAAGACAGATTTTAATATGTTCGGACTACTACTTTATTTTCAGCTATATATCTGTTACATGGAAACTGAAGGCCACTCAATGGAGATAGATTCTCTACCCTTCTTAAGATTAACATGAAGAGAATAGCCCAACAGAGGAAAGATAAATTTATGGCCCCAATTATTCTGTGCATGGAAAAACCTGATGACCTGTGATATGAACAAGTTATTTACAGAGGTAGATTATGCTTAATTACAGTGAAATGGAATTGTCACATTTCAGTGAAACAGCTGTGTAAAACTGTATTGTATGTATCTATCATCTAGCTATATCATCTATATCATCTATCACCTCTATTATCTATTATTTGTTACCTCTTATCTTATCATCTATCATCTATATCAGTGGTTCTCAACCTGTGGTCCACAGGTCATCACAGAGGGTCTGCAAAGACTTGAAGAAATGTTATGATTTAAATCTTGAGTTAAGTCTTCATCCATGGCCACAGTCTGTGGCCACAAAAAGTATTTAAAAGAGGTCCGTGGTGAAGAAAAGATTGAGAACCACTGATCTACAGTATATCATCTATCAGTCAATTTATGTATCTGTACATGTATGAGAATTCACCCACCTATGTATGTGTGTATAATTTTTATTTGCTTTTATTTTTTCTTTGTTTTGATTAACTATAAAGGGGAAATAAAGGGGAAAAATACCTCATGAACTCTCTGGCTTTCATCAATTCTGAGTTGGAATTTACTTATGGTGAGAAGCAACAGCCCTCCACAACATACCCAAAATGGTAGGACTTAAAACATTCCCATTTCAGTTCTGGGATGCCAGCCAATACATTGGCATGGCAGTTGCTTAGCCCACAGATCCCTGGAACACTACCCTAGGCAACCCGTTGTATATGAATTGTCTGGTGTGCAGAAACCACAATGACCCAATTCCAATCCTCATAGATTGATCACCTCATCACACTATATATAAAGCAGGCTTGATGAGGTTGTCGCTTGGTTACCAAAATTACCATTCAATTCCATTTTCCATTCTTCAGACTCTCCAAGACAATGGGATTCAACTTTTTCTGATGGTTGAACAAAATGATCACATGCCTTTAGCTTTAATTTACAGCAGTCTTCCAATATTTGAGGGGCTGTCACGTAGAAGAGGGAGGGGATCAACCTATTCTCCAAAGCACTTGAGGGCAGGACATGTAACAGATGGAAACTTACCAAGGAGAGAAGCAATCTAGAACTAAGGAGAAATTTCCTGACAATAAGAATAATTAACCAGTGGAACCGCTTGTCTTCCAAAGTTGTGGGTGCTCCATCACTGGAGGTTTTTAAGAAGAGATTGGACAGCCATTTATCCAGAATGGGGTAGGGCAGGGGTGTCAAACTGCTGGCCCATGGGCCGGATGCATCACAGCGAAACTGCGCCCACCCCATTGCTGGCAACGGCAAAAAAGTCACGATATGTCGCGACACGTCACGTGATGTTGCAAGTTTGACACCCCTGGTGTAGGGTATCCTGCTTGAGTAGGAGATTGGACCAGAAAACCTCTAACACCCTTCCAACTCTGTTATTCTATATAATATATTTGAAAAAAACCCTCTGTGATGCCTCGTAGGTCAAGATTAGTGATTTTTCTCTGCTGTAGAAAAATCACTAAACCATTTCTGCACACTCCCCCCTTTTAAACTTTCTCTGAGGAGGAAATTACTGTTTATATCCATAGGAGTTTGGGGAAATCAATTCTTCAGAAAAGGTTAAACTTTCCTTATGCTCTCATCCTAATACATAGCAGGCTCCAAACTCGACTGCTATGTTTTTTAATGTAAAAATTATTTCCAGTTTGATGTTTTTGGGAAGTCAGGAGGGGAAGAGGAGAAGAAGGAGAAACAGTTGTGAGGAAGAAAGAGGAAGGCTGAAGGACAGATAGTTAAGCACACATTGTAAAATGCAGATTTCTGAGTTGTAAAGAAGCTGTGATTTCTCCTCTAAATTGCTTTAAAAATTGTGGATTGGCCACGGATGGAAAAGGCGGGCTGTTTGCCTTGCTGGCTGAAGGTCTCAGTCCACTTCAAAAGTTGATTTTATCTGCCTCAGGACTCAGAAGGGGTAAGAGGCAAATCTAATCAAGCGTTTCAAAAGACAAGCCTAAACACTGCTCAGGATTTGTATTGGCTCTGGACATGAGAAAGAATTTACTCGAAGGGTGTAATCTTATTGAAAGCTTCTGATCTTAAGGCAACCAATTCCTACAGCAATCTAGGGACAGGGAAATGGTGGGCCCCTAGATATTACAGAGTTGTAAGCATCCCCCACCATTGGTCATGCTGGCAATGGCTGATGGGCCCTGGAATTCTATCATCTGTATAGGCTACATCTTGCCAACCTGGTTTTGGGCCATGATGGGAAGTGAGTGAGTTGAACCAGGACTTGTCAACAGTTTTAATCTGATTCAGTAGTTCAGCATTATCCTATTTATGTACTTTCATCTGTCAATCAACTTAGCATAATATATGCTATTTCTTTTTTTTTTCTTTTGAGATAACACCAGAAAAAATTACTCTGTTCCATACTGCTTACGCTTTTTTTTGGGGGGGGGGGGTGTTGTGTTTTTTTTTTACAGTAGGAAGGCCAGAAACTCAGTTTAGTTAGGAATACAGAGGGATTTGTCTAGCCATTACCATTCTTAATTGACTTTGATTGCTTTAATGTTAGGTTGATTCAATTTATTGGAATTTTTCTTGGAATCTGAAATAGTTAGATAATGTCTTTAGTGGAATATATATGGGTGTTAGGTGATAGATAGATAGATAGATAGATAGATGATAGATAGATAGATAGATAGATAGATAGATAGATAGATAGATAGATAGATAGATAGATAGATAGATAGATAGATAGATAGATAGATAGATAGATAGATAGATAGATAGATAGATAGACGGACAGACGGACAGACAGATAGATAAGATAGATAGATAGGCAAATGCAACTGTTAAAAGAACTAAACAGTTAACAATTCTCAGCTATTGAAAGACAATATAATATATATATGTTTAGAATGCATTTTTCCATATTTTTGTTATAAGAGTTTTTCAAAAACTGGTCTTTTAACAGTTGTGTTTGAATTCTGTTGATTGTTTAGCTTTGTCTTTTAAATGTGTATGCCATCCAGAGTCATATGCATGAGAGATGGGCAGCTATATAAATTTAATTAATAAATGACAACTGGTTATGGCAGTCTGATAAATCAACATCATCATGCCCATTCAGATTAACGAGTTCAAAAATAATGTTGAGTTAGAGAGTCAACTAAGAATTTCTAGACTGCTTCTAATACATTTTTGACTGAATTTATGGCTGTTACAGCACAGTCACAGGGCATTTTCTGGCACGTTAAGTGCCTGGCAGGCCCTTAAAGATTTAGGGTTTCATCAAATACATACAGAAAAGGTTGCATCTCAAGTAAACTGTGAGGTTGCACTTCTCCACCTCTTGAGCTGTAGGGGAGGGAAGATAACCCACTGAAGGCAGCAGGATTTGGCCATAAGTAAACAAGTTGCATAGGACTAAATTTAAACCTTCAGTAAAATAGTTTTTTCATGGAATCTGCAAGTTTGATTTTGATCACATTCAAAAACCGATTCAGGGTTGGAAAGGTGCAAAGACAAAAAGAAGACAATCATAATCACGAGAACAGGACGGCAGCATTTGAAATGCCCACAATTGGCCAAGAGACCATGTCTATAAAATGATGAGCAGCATTCTGAAAGGGGACAGGAATTTTCCTATTCTTGTTGGCTCCAGGAGGGCTCTTATGGAAATTGATTGGATAGCGCACACTTAGGCAGACAAACAGAAATTAATCTATGGATGTTGTTTCTACAGTACGCGGTGATGAACTCTGGTAAGAAGAGAGATGACTTAAGTTTCTATTTGCCAAAGGAGGGACAGTGATTTGAATTCATCCCTGGACAAACAGCAATGTTGGCACAGGAGAAAGAATTATTTCCTTGCTTTGTAGCTGTTTGGGTTACAACAGGAATGTAGCTTATTTCTTGTTATAAAAAGGAGTAGACCAGAAATCCCCAACCTTTTGGGCACCAGGGACCGGTTCCATGGAGAGACGTTTTTCCACGGATTGGAGGGTGTGTGGTTTTGTGTGCTGCCTGCATCTCGCGGATGGAGCTTTGCTTGTTTGTGCGGCCCGGTTGTTGGCATGCCGTGGCCCGGTACTGGTCCACAGACCAGGGGTTGGGGACCCCTGGAGTAGACCACCTGTGACAGGTTGGGTCATTGTTTCCGAGTTGTTTCCTTACCAAAGAGAGAAATAGATGACCATGGGGACAGTGGGAGTGGGAGGGACTTCTGACATCCTGTCGGCTTCCCCAGTGCCAAATGACCAAATTTTTATCACGTGACCATGGGGACGCTGTGACGTTCATAAGTGCAAGGACTGGTTCCAGTGCCGTTGTAACTTTGAATGGTCGCTAATCAAATGGTTTAAAGTCAAGGACTACTTACGCAGGATGTAACATCGCTTACAGGGTGGACCTTATACATTTCCACATTTAGGCTTAATATTGCGTTTGTATTTTTTTCTCATTACTTACACGATTAGGAGGTGCTTTTTTATTGGTCAACTTTTTCTGAATCGTGATTTTATTTATTTTTTCCTTGAAAAGAATGGGGGAAAAGATAAAAGAATGTGAAAGTTGAGAAAAGAAAGGAGAAAATAAAAGAAAGGGAATGGAAAAGCGAGAGGATAGAAAAAACGAGAATGAGAAAAGAACGAGAAAGAGAGAAAAAAAATAAAAGTAAAAAAAATGGGAGAGAAAGGAGGGCGAAAAAGCATGGGAACACGGGGGAAAAAAGGAGTTTTGATCGACCCCACCCAGCCAGAGCTCTCCGATGCTGCTGTGGAGTCCCCAAGATACTTCCCCGGAAAATGCGATCTCCCCAAAAAAGGCTTCATCGGGCGGCGGGGGGGGGGGCAATTGCAAACTGCCCACCACTCCCCGGGCACGGAGATCGGCCCTGGGAAGACAGCAGCAGAGGCCGGACGTGCTGGCGGCGGAGGGGTCGGAGCAGGAGGCTAGAGCAGCAGGCTGTTCCCGAGTCACCCCCTCCTCCCCAAAACGCCTAGACCCGGGAAGTGAGCGGTGCGCGAAGCTGCGTTTTGCCTGGTTTTTCTTCTTCTTCTTCTTCTTAGATCCAGCGGCCCTGAAGCCTCGCGTCACCTGAACGCAGGATCCTTCCTCTCTCTCCCGCCTGCTTGCTCTGCATTCACACACGCTGGAAAGAGGCAGACGGGACCGTGCTTTATTGCACGCGCATAGAACAAGCGTGCTATCTACTCTGTTCGTGCGAAGCTGCCTCCTCCCCCTCCTCCTCCTCCTCGTTCGGTCATTCAGTCGCCCGGTGCCTACTACCCACCCGACTCTCGCCCGCCTGTATGTCCTGCGCTCTCTCGCCCGCCCTTCTCTTGCAGAAAGCGGGTGTCGCCCGTGGAGGCGACCGACCAGACAGATGGCCACCCTCCCATCTGGAGGGCGCCAGGTTGGGAAAGGCGGCCCTTTCCATACCTTCCAGCGTCTTCCTCCTCCGCTCTCCAGGATTCCAACAACCCTCCCGCTTTTCCTCCCCCTTTACCCCCTTTCCATCTGGAACTAATTATTCTCCCTGGGAAAGAAACTTTCAGGAAATTCCATCCTCGGGCTGGGTAAACCTTGGGATGGGTGGGAGGGGGGCGGGGACAGAGCGAGAGTCCCTTTCTCAGCAATGCGCTTTCTCTTCTGCCTCCTCCTCCTCCTCCTTTCCACGAATCTACATTCTTACTCTGGGTCTCCTGGTCTCTTACTCTGGTTTCTCTCCCCGCAGCCCCCTTTTCCGTTTCCCAACTGTTGGTTTTTTGTTTGATCGCCCCGAGCGCTTGCAATTACTCGCCCAAATCTCGGCCTGGCCGGGGGGCGGGGGGCGGGGGGAGGGAGGAGGGAGGAAGGCGGGCTGTTCCTTTAAGAAAAAAGACAGCTAGGGCAAAGCCCCGGGAAAGTGGGCGTGGCTTGCGAGACACACCCCCTCCCTTTTAACTGCTGGCTTGCCGGAGCTGCCTGCTGGAAGGCGGTAAAGCCGGATCAGAGGCTGGGAGTGACGCTCCAGGTAAGAGCGCGCGTCGCCGGTATAAAAGACTGGGATTACTGCTCCGGTTTGGGGCGGTGGGGGAGGAAAAGGGAATGACAAGAAAGCCGAGCGAGAGGTCAGGAAAGAAAGCAGCCTTCCAGAGACCTCGCCAGATTAACGGGATTCTTCCTTGGGTTCGTGGGAAGGGACGCGGGGTTTAGTGGATTAAGTAGTAACGAGGTGGGGTCGCTCCGAGGTGGTTGCGGATTGGGGAGCGGCGCAGCCCGAAGGATCCCTTCGCCCGGGGCAGCGCGGACTAGTGGATCGCAGCCGAACAAAAGGGCAGCCCGTGGCGGAAGGGAGTGGAGCTTTAGCAGCGAGTTCCAGCGGGTAACTGAGAAATCGTGGTTTTCTTTTTTTTTCCTGGGAAAGGCGTAGCTCTGCAGAAATCCCTGGGCTTTGCCGCTTTGGCGGTGTCCCCCTCGGAGAGAGGGGAGGTCCAGGCGGGGTGGGCTCGCGGTGGAGAAACGGGGCATCTAAAATAACGTGGGATGATGAACTGGGAGCCACCGTCAGTGAGCGGTGCAAGCGCCAGGCGATGAATCGAGTCAATCCCAAAGGAATGACAGAAGGCTTGTACAATAAAGGCGAAACAAAGGGTGGAGGGCGTAAAACTGCAGGGGCGCCAGAGCCTTTCCTTTCCCCCCCCCACACACCCCGCTCTTGGGCTCGTTCGCGACCAGCCCTCCCTTTCCTTGGACCTTCGAAAGGTGTGATAGCTCGAATCGCCTTTCTCTTCTGCATGATCTTGGCCCTGCTGGGCAAGGACGATGGGAGCTGTAGTCCCTCTAGGCTCGAGGTCATTGGGTTAAGAAGCGAGGACGAAGGTATTTGGGGCTCCTGGTGCAAAGCCTCTGCTTGCTTCCCCCCCCCCCAAGAACTTGAACATTGGACCATATTGGGGCGTTATTTCCAGTGGCATTGGGCTGGGGCAGGACTGAGAGGAAGCATTGGAAAATTTTAAGCTGGGGGAAAAACGAATTAGGGCTCAGAGTATTTGGGAACCAGGGGCTGTTTTATTAGAGGGCGGGGAAGTATATTTCTGCCTTTAGAGACTAGAAACTCAGGGCAGCTCAGGCGCTGGGCTTCTGTGACTATTGGGGTGCAGAATTGTGGATTTTCCAGTGAACTTTAGTAACAATGTGGTACCCTTGAGCTGCATGTGAAGCAAGGCTAGCCTCGGTCCTCAGGTAAAATCTGCCCTCTTTGGGCTGAGGGCTATATTCCCAGCCGCACCTTTAAAGATCACATGGTAGGAAGGCATGTTTGAAGCATGTTCCTGATCTCTAGGGCAGTGGGAGGGGGCAGGGCACCACGGATCTCCCGCTTGTTACATAAATTGGGTTCTTTTATTGAACGGCACCATGTGATTCATCCCCCCCCCCTTCTTGCATATAAGGGATTGATTTTTTTTCTTCCCCCTGCTCTGTTTTAATGTTGCTGCTGCCTGTTAGGTCACTTTCACATGAAAATTGGATTAGCCATGTTAGGCATACTGGTCTTGCTTTGTAGCTTCTATTTTTGCCTTAGCCTGACCTACCTCACCGGGTTGTTGTGGGAAAAAGTGGAAGGAAGCAGAACTGTGTAACTCACCTTGAGCTCCTGAAGGGAAGGTGGAATATCAGTTTGATACATAAATAAATAAATATAAGATTCTTGCTGGATTGTTACGGTTAGGCAGCCAGAGGCCCAAGGAAGTCCATAAATAGAGTTGGTCACAGTGGCAACAATTTCTCAGTGGAATCTGTATTTGAAGAGCTACTTCTCTTGTATAAGAAGGTTCTATTTAACTACAGCTAGTCCTCAACTTACGGACACAATTGAGCACAAAATTTCTGTTGCTACGTTTTGCCCCATTTTATGATTTTTCTTGCCACAGTTAAGTGACTCTCTTTGTTTGTTGAGTTAGTCACCTGGTTGTTAAGTGAATCTGGCTTCCCCTTTGATTTTGCTTGTCAGAAGGTTGCAAAAGGGGATCACGTGCCCCCGGGACACTGCAACTGTCATAAATACATGCCAGTTGCCAAGCATCTGAATTTTGATCATGTGACCATGGAATGTTGCAAAGGTCATAAGTGTGGAACTGATCATAAGTCACTTTTTAGTGCTGTTGTAATTTCAGTCACAGTTGTACCTTGAGGAAGACCTGTATTCTAATAATCTGTGGTTTATAGGCAGTCCTCAGGTTACAACTATTAATTTAGTAACCGTTTAAAGTTACAACAGCATTGAAAAAAGGGACTTATGACTGGTCCTCACTGTTATGACCGTTGCAGCATTCCCCACAGTCATGTGATCAAAATTTGGGCACTTGGCATGTATTTACGATGGTTGCAGTGTCCTTGGATCACTTGATTGCTATTTGCAACTATTGTAGCTGGTTTCTGATGAGCAAAGCTCATGGAGACCTGTTGGATTTGCTCAACTGCGTGATTCATTTAACAACTGCAGTGATTTGCTTAACAAATTTGGCATGACTCATTTAACAACCACTTGGCTTAGCAATGGACATTCTATATTTTTTTTATAAAGTTTTATTATTTTTTTAACCGAATTCAATAGTAAGCATTCAACAAAATGTGTTGTCTGAGTATCTTATTCACTAATACAAATTAAATTCCTAATCCCTAAATCTTTTCTCTGACCATGGATAAAATAGGTCCCAAGTTTGAAAATGTTCTGTTTCTTCCTTTTCTTTCAACCTTAAAGTAAGTCTGTCCATTTCCGCATAGTGCGGAATTATTTAATAATTATTTAATTATTTAATTGTTTCTTCTTCTGGTGGTGTTTCGTTCTTCCAGTATTGTGCAAATATAATTCTTCTTGCCGCTGTTATCACGTGTAAAATCAAACATGTACTTTGCTTATCAAGTTTTTCTGGCATTATACCTGGTTAAAAAAAAAAAATCAGGTTTATAGTCTATGTGTTTCTCTAACATTTTTTCTAACCAAGTGTGAATTTTTGTCCAATTTCTATCTCCTTGCTTTAACACATGTCCACCACATATGATAATAAGTATGCTGGCTTATGCTTACATTTCCAACGTTTCTCTGACATATTTTTAAACATTTTTGCTAATCTTGTTGGCAAGTGCCATCTGTAAAACATTTTGTATAGGTTTTCTTGATAGGAGGCTCCGATAAAGCAGGGGTGTCAAACTCAATTTCATTGAGGGCCGCATCAGCATTGTGGTTGCCCTCAGGGGGGCCAGGTGGCTGTGGCCAGGGTGGGTGCGGCCTACTGGGTGGGCGTAGATGGAGTGGGTGTGGCCTACTGGGTGGGCATGGCCAGCTCTACATCGTTCGGGTCAAGGGTGCCTGTGGGGGCCTGGGCAGGAGTGGGACAGATCTGAGGGTCTCTGGCAGAAGGGGGTGGGACCAGGGCAAGTGCCAAGGCATGGTCCACTGGAGGAGCCTCCCCAGCATGCACCCAGGGGGCGGGGGCGACGCAGCAGGGGCTGATTCCTCGCTGTCGGCCTTGTGGAGCTAAGACTGAATGTGTTTCAGCATAGATGGCCACCACAAAATTGTACATTGGTTCCCGGCCGGCCTGGGCCAGGGCCATGGCAGCGGAGGCCGTTCCTTCACTGTTTCCAGGATGGCTTCGCGGGCCACATGAAACCACTTCGCGGGCCGCATCCGGCCCCCGGGCCTTGTGTTTGACATGTCTGCTATAAAGCAATGGACATTCTAGTGCCAATTGTGACTGTAAGTCGAGGACTACCTGTATACCTCAATGTGTAGCACCTCCTGTGCCATCCTCTTGGCCAACACTAGCATAGTGGTCTTATGTTTTGGGTTGGAGTAATTGGGACTAAGTGAAATTGAGTTCTCAAGAGTAACGTGGTGAAACAGCCCATGTAGTTTGCCGCTCATAAAAGGCCATCTCAGGGCATGCTTCGTAAACTGCACGGAGTGTGGAGCTGAATTTCAATATGCTGACTGCTCCACCAGATTCTCACCCTGGCTTACTACCAATGTCATAGGCAGAGCGTTTCAGGAGAAAATCTTTAGCTAACCCAAATTCAGCCTTTGGCTTTTAATTAGAGATGCCAAACCACTTTCAGAAAAGTGTTGCTGTTTAGTACCCCAGCAGGGAAAAAGAAACAAGACGTTGTTAACCTTTGGCACAAACCAAGAGCAACAAAATTTGAAAAGCTATTTATCCCTTTACTTGCCGTAGCAAAGGGTTTCTCTAGTGTAGGATGGATAACATCCGCCACCTTAAAAATAACTGCTGGCTGGGATCTGGTGGATTAACTGTGGTTGCCTAGAAGAAAAAGCTCCTTGGTTCTGTATTTTCAGCTCAGTCCAAAATGATCCCATCCCAGGACCTATTGGATCAAATTCTGCACCTGGTCTTGTGTGGTAATATTGCTGTTTTTTTTTTTTTTGCACAATCAGTTCGGTTTGTGAACATCCAATACAATATCTGTGATCTCTTCTGTGTATATAGAGGGGAACTAGATGGCCCATAACTTTCCTGCATATGTACAAGGGCAGGTACAGGGAAGTCCTCGACTTATAACAGTTCTTTTAATGACTGTTCAAAGTTACAATGACACTGAAAAAAGCGACTTGTGACCATTTTTCACACTTAAAACCATTGCAGCATCCCCACGGTCACGTGATCAAAATACAGATGCTTGACGACTGACTCATATTTGTGACTGACTCATACGTATGACCGTTGCAGTGTTCTGGTGTGATGGGATCCCCTTTTGCAACCTTCTGACAAGCAGTACCAATGGGGAAGCCAGATTCATTTTAACAACCGTATTATTAACTTAACAACTGCAGTGATTCACTTAACAACTGTGGCAAGAAAGGTTGTAAAATGGGGCAAATTTACTTAACGAATGCCTCGTTTAGCAACATAAATGTTGGGCTCCGTTATGGTCGTACGGCGAGGACTTCCTGTGGAGTTCCTGTTAATTTTGGATTCCTATTATCCCGTATTTGCAACTGCAGCTGATAAGCTCATTATGACTGTGCACCCCAAAATGAGCTTAGGATGATTCTGTATTATACATTTGGTGAATAGGAGATGGCTATTTTGGCAAATAAATCAAAACTACAGCCTGTCTAGACTTATAACCATTACTTTAGTGACCATCCGAAGTTACAGTAGTACTGAAAAAAAGTGCCTTACAACTGGTCATTGCACATACAACCATGAGAGCAGAGTTCCCCAACATTTCTGGCTTTGTCAACTGGCGGGGGTGGGGGGGGAGAGGGCATGGTTCCATGAGAGCTGCCATCAAGCGTGCATGTGTAGCTCCATTTACACAAGCGGTGTGAATGTGCGCCTGCGGCTCATTTAAATGGAGTGTACACCCGCTGCTTGTGCGACTGAGGATGCGCATGGCCCAGTTGCAAGCCCTTCACGGCCCACAAGTGGGCCACAGCCCACAGGTTGGGGACCCCTGCATTAGAGCATCCTCACAGTGATGTGATCAAAATTCAAGCACTAGGCAACATGCAAGTATTTATGACATTGCAGTATCCTGGGGTCATATAATTGCCATTTGTGATGGTCCCAGCAGACTTCCAACAAGCCCAGTCAATAAGGAAGCCATATTTGCTTAATGACTATGTGATTCACTTAACAACTGCAGTGATTTGCTTAACAACCATTAGGAAAAAAGGTCTAAAATCAGGCCCAACTCATTTAATAACCACTTTGCTTAGCCACAGAAATCCTGGTCCCAATTGTGATCGTAAGTCGAGGACTATACATTCAGCTTCTGCATCTGCAAAGACATTATAATTACAGGCTTTGCTTTTTTACTCAAAAGTAACATCTTTGTAAGATGTCAGTGAAGTGGTCCTGAATTTCCACCCACCAGACTCGGTTCCTTTTCCAAAGAATGTAGGGCTCCTGTGGTCCACCAGGAGACCATATTTGACACCACGATTTACGGACAAAGCTTTGAAACCTTTGTCTTACTGGCCTAGGCCTGGTACCTCATTACCACAGCCTTGTCCAACCTGGTACTCTCTAGACCAGCAGTCCTCAAACTTTCTGGTTCTGTGGACCGGCAGCGGAGGAGGGGAAGGAATGGTTTTGCGCGTGCACCACTGCTTGCGCAAATGGAGCTTTGTGTGCTAGTCTGCCGTTTGCACAGACTGCTTCCCAATGGGCCATGGACTGAGGGTTGGGGATCCCTACTCTAGACCTCAATATGTATCACCCAGGCTTGCTACAAGGGATTTGTAGTTCCGCAATCTGGAATGCTCCAGACTGGGAAAGCCCGTTCAATTTTACTCTAATTAAAGCGGGAGTGTCCAACATTGGCAACTTTAAGACCTATGGACTTCAACTCCCGGAATTCCCCAGCAGCCTGCATCTACTTGCATCTCTGTGTAAACCTTTCATATGACAGCAGAATCAAAACTCAGATTCTGATAAGTAGTAATATGCAGTGGAATAAATCCCATTGTTTATGAAGAGAGAACCACAGGGGATTTTTAGTATACTGTTGAACAAAGATTTCATTTCTCATTTGGGGTGGATCAGCTGTTCTTAACTGACATAGGCAACCTGGAAGTGTCTGGATCTTTTGGCTTGTATTTTCTCAATACCTGACTGTTGGCTGGACAAAGATGATGGATCTCAAACTCCAGAACATTTCAAGGACACCAATTTGCCAGTGCCTAAAGGCATAAAAAAGTAGAAACAGCTTTCCAATTAAATAAACCATTAGTCATATTGGTTGATCTCCTATAGTTAAATCAATATTCTATTTTCCTCCCCCTCCCCCAAAGGACCCCTATTTTGCTTATTTTTAAATAGGTTTGCATATATTCCCTGATAGCTGCTTCTGCTCTTCACTTGAGAATCATTTCACATTTTTAATATGATACGCTGCTACTGTCGTGCGTGGATGAGACAACTCCTAATTCTTTCTTTAGTCTAATGAGAAAAATACAGGATTCTAAGAAAATAGCTGATGCATTTAACCTGAATTGTGTTTCTTGAGCCCAAAATTACTTCCAGGAGGCTGAGTTAAGGACCATCACTGTATGGTTGTATGAGACCATAATCAAGGAGTGTGGGGCAACCTGAAGCTTAGTTAGGGTCTCTGAACCACAGTTCCCAGCATCCCTTGCTGCACAGGTGATGCTCACTGATTTGAACTGGTGCTTTGCCAATCTTTGTATGCTTTCTTGATGGCTTTTTAAAAAGACTGTTGAGGTAGTGTGACAAGGTACTCTCACAGAAAGAGGGTTTTCTTGCTCACTAAATAGGTATCATCCTAACTGAGAGCCAGTTTGGTTTAGTGCAGAGATGGGCAACATGGCAACTTTATGACCTGTGGACTTCAACTCCCAGAATTCTTGAGCCAACCATGCTAAGGTGAGACTTGAACTTATGGTCTCGCTCTTTCTAGCTTGGTGCCTTAATCACTACACCAGGGGTGGACCTGTGGACTTCAACTTCCAGAATTCTTGAGCTAGCCATGCTGGCTCAGGAATTCTGGGAGTTGAAGTCCACAGGCCATGAAGGCACCATAGTTGCCCACCCCTGGTCTAGTGATTAAGGCACCAGGCTAGAAAGTGTGATACCATGAGTTCAAGTCTTCATCGCACCTCACAGGGTTGTTGTGGGGAAAATAGGAGGAGAAAGGTGTGTTGGATTTGTTCACTTGCCTTGAGTTATTTGTAAAAAATAATAAAGGTGGGATATTAATAAATCAAAATCAAATTCAAGGCATGGGCAATCCTGACATTTTTCCCTGAAGAGAAATAGTTTTAATTCGTTTTCCTTACGAACCTTTCCAAGATCTTCTATCCTCTTTTAGTTTTTCTCTCTTCCGCTTTGAGCAGGTGGGGCATTTCAAAATAACCAACTGGGGTTTCAACTTTTTATTCTCTGCAGAGATATTTGAGGCCCAAGGCCTTCTCATTAAGAAAGTTGATGTTAAAAACAGAACACTTGCCCTACCGCAATGCCGTTTCTTTTAAAATGAAAGGAAACTTTCATTTTAGGCAGAGCTCAAAGGTGCCATAGGAACTGTCCCAAGGCGATATATTCCATTAGGCTAACCATGGTTTTTTTTTTATCATAGGTTTGCCTCTTCCAAACTGCATGATGGTATCCATTTTTATAGGGCTAATAAAACAGGAAAAAAGTTACAACTTACACATGCAATAAAATAGGAAGGATTGAGATCAAGTATGCCAGTTCAGATGACCGGTGGGTTAAAGTTCCCCCTTTGGCTTGCAAGAGCTTCTTAAATGAAACCAAGTTGAGCATGCAGAAATGAAGACCCTCCTCAACACTCTTCTCTGGGGAAAAAAATGCTATAACTCAGGGGTCTCCAACCTTGGCAACTTTAAGACTTGTGGACCGTCAACTCCCAGAATTCCTCAGCCAGCCCCTGCTATATAACTAAATGAAGACCAAAAAAAGATGCTGAGACGGGGGAAGGGATGTGGTGGAAGGGGGCTACAGAGACCCATAGCTG
Source organism: Azemiops feae (assembly GCA_023970755.1). NCBI lineage: Eukaryota > Metazoa > Chordata > Lepidosauria > Squamata > Viperidae > Azemiops > Azemiops feae. The sequence continues at coordinate 349,413 of JALGBA010004202.1, read as the reverse complement.
TCTCTTGCTCATCCTTTGATCTCTTTACCCATTTCTTGTTTTGTCCATTCTGAAATATAAGCTTTGAACCTGATGTTCGCAAAGAGAGATAAAAAGTCCTCAACTCTGAGATTTATGGCTCTTTGCACTAACCTCTTTCACCCCTGTGTTCCACACACCAACCCAGATCTGTCTTCCCATTTTTTTAAAAGAAAAACATAACTGATCTTGAGAGCAATTACTCTTCCCCTCTTGAACCATTCATCCTTTAGTCTTTTTCCTTGCCTTAATTTCACCCTATTTCTATCTCCAACAGTACATCAATCCATTGAAATGCAGGGCCCGCCATGTTTCTCAACCCAGATTGACCCAATTGCTCAATTAAAAAAAAAAAAAAACCAACGGACAGGGATACCCTGAAATCCAGGATGATTCAAGAACCCTTTCCCTCACTCTTCTTGTGTTACTCTTTTATAAGAAAGGAATCATTTATCTGTGGGTCTCTTCACCCATTCTCCAAAGGAGAAAATGAACTTCTTAGTCAGAGGCAAAATACCAATGGCAGAAAATTTTGTATCAGGATTTTATTTCTATTCTGGTCAATTCAAGGATTACTTTCAGGCAAGGAGGAAAGGTGTCTTCAAACATGGGCAGAGTACACTGTATTATATAGTAACTGCTGTTGCCATAAACCATGTATATGTTTGTTTGGTTTCTTAGTCTATCTTTCTACTAAAAGTACAAATTCAGACAGCTAATGATGATATTATAAGAAAGCTATAGTAAAAACCTGGATAAAAGCAATCTATTAAACTACTCTGAAAAGGAGTTGGCATGTTAGAAGGAAATGGTCTGGTTTCCTTGCTGTTGTAGATCTGTGTTTATGAAGAGTTTCACATAAAAAAATTATTAATATTTCCCTCTTTTTTTCCTTCTCTGATTACTCACCATTATTGGGTTCTTTAAAATGCATATGAGATGCTAAAAAAGCATGAATTATGTTTTATACTGATCAACAGACTGTGTCTGCTTGGCAAAACAGGTTTTAAACCAGGATATGTTTTAAATGCTGATCTATACAACATCTCATGTACTGTAATTAATGTGTTTATTGCATTCTATTGGAATGGTGCTTTGAATGTTGCTCTTTGTCTCTGTGATTTATGTATAAATATGTGCACATGTACACGAATACATGCATTTTTCTTTTTTTAAAAAGCCAGACTTGAAGCTTCTGTTACTTTAACACTTCAGAAGATATTCTTGAATTAAGAAATATTTGAAATATAAAGTATCTATAGAAGGGGTCTTTGTCAAAATTGCTGCTATTGCCACCACATCCAAAGAACTGAAATTATCTGGGAAAGACGTAGACGTAGCACAATGGAAATTTTTGTGCAGTCATATCTTCAGAACCAATACTAAGCACTAGAAAGTTAAGGAGGGGGACGCAAAGTGGAGATGCGTTGTGTGTTTTGTATGTTTCAGTTGTAGAGGACTAGGGAACTTGACTCTATCTGTAAAGGTATGTCCCCTCAGCCAGCCACTTCTTAAATTTCTGACTGTGTTAGTGGTTCTAGATTGCTGGTCTCCTTCAAGGATGTAACTCTACAGGCAATCCTTGACCTACAGCCATTTGTTTAGCAGCCATTCAAGGTTACATCATTAAAAAAAAATGACTTAGAACCGGTCCTCATGCTCAACAGCCGTCACATCATCCCCATAGTCACGTGATCAAAATTTGGGTGTTTGACAACCGGCGTATTTCCTGGGGGTCACATGATCCGCCATTTGCAACTTTCCCTCCAGTCAGTGGAGGAAGCCAGGTTCCACCCGGTTCTCTTAACAACTGCAGTGATTCGCTTAACAACCGTGGCGAAAAGTTTGCAAAATTGGGTGGGATTCACTTAACAACTGCTTTTATTTAGAACGGAAATTCTGCTCCCAATTACGGCCGTTAAGTCAAGGACTGCCCGTACTTCAAAGTAAGGCAGTTCTAACGCTCTTTCCATGGGGCCCGATCCTTTTTTTCTTCCCACACAACTGCAAAAGTGAAGGTGAAGGTGTGAGGCTAGCTCAGCCATCGTTGTCTAACTAGTCTGTGTGTGTTCGTGTGTGTGTGTGTGTGTGTGTGTCACACATGCCAGTGCGTCGGCTCACTTGCCACTTCACTTTTGAAGCCTAACATTTAGAGATGCCTCTTTCAGATCCCTGCGTACTCGGTCCTTAGCCTGTTCTTAGTTGGGTTTCCGAATATGCCAACCAAACTCCAGAATTCAGGAATGTGCTGAACTTTATACAAAATCGGAGATTGTTTTTTTTTTTTCCCCTCTAATGTGTGGGTATGTGTTTAAATTTACTGCCCAGGGATAATATTTGTTTTGGCTTCTGGCTCCCAGTTTTCCTCTGACATATCCTCTGTGGCGCAGTTTGGATTTTTGTTGGTGTTTCTGACATCTGCGTTGTTTTCTTTCTCCTTCTTCAGGTACAAATAAATAACCTTCTGGGCCGCCACCCAAGAGGGGTGGAGTGAAAGCTGGTGAAGAAGAAGAAGAAGAAGGAGGAGGAAAAGAAAGAGAGAGCAGGAGAGGTGGACAAATGAAAGGGGGGGGGGAAAGGAAATTTTCCGAGGATTTCTGAGAACTTGAAGCAAACTTCCCGGACGTCGCTGGACAAAAGTGGAACAGGATCCAACTCCGAATGCTGGGAGGATATTGAGTGGTTGTTGTTTTTTCTTTTCTTGTTTTTTTTTTTTGTGGGTTGCTTTGGCACTGCCCCTTGGCGGAGGCAGCGGATTGGGGCGACTACAAAAGCAGGAAGAGAGTCGGGACGTTCCTGTGAGTCACTTGAGCTGTGGGAAAAAGGCAGTTGCAGCGCTCTTTTTTAGCAAAGGTGAGTTTGCTAGACTTAATGCCGCTTTCCCCCCCCCCTTATCCTTTGGCGCCCGGGAGCTCTGACTGGGCAGTCGGAGGAAAGACATGTGTTGAATCATCTGACATTTCTCCTGGCTGCAGGGAATTGGGGTTGCGGAGGGGCGGGGAGGGGTGGCGGTGGCTGCGTCTGTAGCTTTTGGCTGTAGTAAAAGAAGCCAGCCCAGGAACTGGGGCTCATTAGTCCCCTTCTATGGAGTGAGATTTAATACGGCTAGCTGATGGGCTGGAAACTAAGGTGCCGCTTCTATGGCAGAGAGGATTGTAGGGTCAAAATGAGATGCAGGATTCCGGAGAGCCGAAAAAGAAAGCAAAGTATGCCTCTCAGCTTCACCTGGGGAACAGCTAACCTAGCCAGGTGGCCAGCAGAAGCATTGGGAAAGGACGATCTCTTCAGATAGCCCTCTTCTCTAAAGGGGAGGGGGGAATGCAGGGTGTGAGCTGACCTTTAATCTCGCACAAGGATTAAAAGGAAACTTGGGGGTGCGGTAGCACAAAGTCTTGTCTGTGTGTTTGTGTGTGTGTGTGTGTCTGGAGGGGAAGGAATAAGTGAGTGGTCATAAATCAAACCACAGCCAGGTTGAAAGCAAGATGCAGAGAAGGGGGGGGGGTGCGGCGGCTAGGCCAAATAACACCCCCCCTCCCCAGCCACAGATCTCTGCCTGGGCTTCTTGGGATATTTCTCCTGGCATCTCAAAACTTCCAATGCAACTACCTTTCAGCTCCCCCTTACCCACTGTTTTGAGGTTCTCCTCTTGCAGAACCTAGTTCTTGGAGGACTCCTGCTACAAAATGTCCTCTTTTTCCTTCTAGATCCTTTGTTCTGGGGTTCCCTAGATTTTTCTCCTGGTCCACCACCATTTCCCTTGAAATACCAATTCTATTTTTTTTTGGCCCAATAGCCCATTAGATCTCCTTTTTTTTCCTATAGGACCCCAGGATACCCGTTTCTAACTCATTCTCTACCTCCTACTTGCTAGTTCTAGTTCCTTTTCTAGATAAATCCAGAATATGGGCCCCCTTCTCCGCACAGATGTAGTTTCTCCGCTCCACCAGAGCTAGACAATTCCACCAGATCCCACCCCTGTCCAGTGCCCAACTGTTTCTTTAATCCCAGCTGTACACAAGCATTTCCAAAGAGTTTGTGTCAATTTTGTTTGAAGGAAATTCCGTCATTGTCCTCTGGGGCTAGTAACCATATCTGTCATCCGCAGACAGAGAGGGGAAGGATGGAAGGAAAAGGAATAGATATATTTTCCCAAGAGACTTTTTAGAATTAGCCTGCTTGGGACCATGCCAAGATCATGTCAGATCCTGTGGGTTCTGATTTTCAGCTGTTCCCCGTCTTACATTTTTGCATGCCCTCCTGATGTGTTTTTGTGGTAGACAGCCAACGTGCCATTCCTGAAGGCTGAGATTCTGCTGAAAAGCGTTTTTTTAAAAAAAAACAAAAAACCACACCAAATGAAAGTGTCTCCGTCCACAAGCTGCACAAACCATCTCTGCAGGCAGCCCTCAAGTTGGGAGCTTCCAGCAAAAAGGCTTGATGGAAAATAGACTTATTTGATAAAAGCTTATTTGATCAGATGAGTAGCTTAAGGCAGGATTTGACAGCTTGAAAATATGTGGACTTCAACTCCCAGAATTCCCCAGCCACCTAGCATAAATTCCCCAGCCAGATTGTCCTAAGCCAGAAACACTGGTTTAAGGGTCTGTGGAGATTCTCAGTCGTCCAGGTCACGGTTGTCCCAAAGGTGCTTTTTTCAAGAGGCAACTGGACTTTCTTTGTTTTTCCCTTGAAGACGTTTCGCTTCTCATCCAAGAAGCTTCTTCAGAACTGAAGTGAAGGAAGCTTCTTGGATGAGAAGCAAAAGGTCTTCAGGGAAAAACTTAAGAAAGTCCAGCTGCCTCTTGAAAAAGCACCTTTGGCGCTGATTTAAGGACGATCCATTTTTCTATTGGCCAATATGTGAGTTACACTTCCCACAAACACATGCATATGGCTTTCTCAGGATAATAATAATAATAATAATAATAATAATAATAATAATAATAATAATAATAATAATAATAATAATAATAATAATAATAATAATAATAATAAAAGTTGGAAGGGATCTTGGAGGTCATCTAGCCCAACCCCCTGCTCAGGCAGGAAACCCTATACCATTTCGGACAAATGGCTGTCCAGTCTCTTCTTAAAAACTTCCAAGTCCATTGTTCAATGCAGGCTTCTGGAGGCAGGTTGTTCCACTGGTTAATTGTTCTCATTGTCAGGAAGTTTCTCCTTAGTTCTAGGTTGCTTCTCTCCTTGATTAGTTTCCATCCGTTGCTTCTTGTCCTGCCTTCAGGCGCCTTGGAGAATAGCTTGACTCCCTCTTCTTTGTGGCAGCCCCTGAGATATTGGAATACTGCTATCCTGTCACCCCTCGTCCTTCTCTTCATTAAACTAGACATACCCAATTCCTGCAACCGTTCCTCATATGCTTTAGCCTCCAGTCCCCTAATCATCTTTGTTGCTCTTCTCTGCACTCTTTCTAGAGTCAACGTTTTTTACATCGTGGTGACCAAAACTGGATGCAGTATTCCAAGTGTGGCCTTACCAAGGCATTGTAAAGTGGTATTAATACTTCACGTGATCTTGATTCTATCCCTCTGTTAATGCAGCCTAGCACTGTGTTGGCTTTTTTGGCAGCTGCAGCACACTGCTGGCTCATATCTAAGTGATTGTCCACTTAGGGGTGAAGTTCCACACTTAAAAAATGAAAATGAATTCACTGGTTTTTATGGGAAATGCTCCAGCATTGGGACAACGGGGTGGGGTGAAGTTCCTTCACCCCACCCCGTTGTCCCAATGCTGGAGCATTTCCCATAAAAACCAGTGAATTCATTTTCATTTTTTAAAAGTAGGAAGCCTTCCTTATCCCTCGGGATATTTTGGTTATATATAACTTCATCTGAGAAGAGACACATCTGCCTGGCTCCGGCCTTGTCCTCTCTCTTTGCTCCTGCCCCTTCTTAAACTTCAGCAGGCTTAAGCTCGTCGTAAGTGGGCACTTATGCCACTTTGTGGCCAATTATCTCCTCAAAGAATAGTCGGGGACTCTGGCTTTAAAAGGATTGCATTTAAGAGCCTGCTTCCGAGTAGGAGTCCTCATGGAATAGGTTGTCCCTGTACCGCCCGTTTCAGCAGAAATCAAGCAAGTTTGGATCTCGTCCTTGGCTTGCCTAGGAAACTCCTTGACAGTCCTGTTAGAGTCCTCCACTTATGACCAGGATTGGGACCAGAATTTCCATTGCTAAGCAAGGTGGTTGTAGGACGAGGCACACCTTTTATGCCCCCCTTTTTTTTTTGCCACGACTGTTAAGTGGAATTATAGTCCTCCTTAAGTGAATCACGTCCTTAAGCGAATCCTGCTCCCCCCTCCATTCATTTGCTCATCGGAAGCCAGGTTGGGAAGGTTACAAATGACCATCCCAGGATCCCAGGATTCTGCAACCATTGTCAATACCTGCCAACCCAAATTTTGATCGTGTGACGGCAGCGGTTGTAAACACGAGGACTGATCACCAGAACGCTTTTTCCAGCACCGTTGTGATTTCAAACAGTTGCTAAAAAAAAATGGTTGTAAGTCGAGGACTGCCTGTAATGATGGAATTATTCCGTTGTGGAAGAACTCTAATAAGTTCTCGTGGTTGGGCTACCGTAATGTGCTCTAGGTGGGGCTGCCCTTGAAGTGGATCTGGAAGCTTCAGCTGCTGCAAAATGTTTCAGCGGTTACAGGCTGTTGCAGGTAGTCCTCGACTTATAACGGTTCATTCAGTGACCGTTTAAGGTTACAACAGAACTGAAAAAAATCGACTTGTGACCATTTCCCGCTCTTATGACTGTAGCAAGCATCCCCAGGGCCACATGATCAAAATCTAGACGCTTGGCAACTGGTTCATATGTAGGACGGTTGCAGTGTCCCGGGATCACGTGATCCACCTTTTGCGACCTTCAGACGAGCAAAGTCAATGGCAAAGCTGGATTCACTTAATGCCTGTCAGTAATTTAACAAGTGCAATGATTCACGAAACAACGGTGGCAAGAAAGGTTGTTAAATGGGGCAAAACTCACTTAACACATGTCTCACTTAGCAACAGAAATTTTGGGCTCAGATGTGGTCATGCAGAGGACTGCAGCTTTTTTGTCTTTCTGTTCTGTTCTGTTCTGTTCTGTTCTGTTCTGTTCTGTTCTGTTCTGTTCTGTTCTGTGAGCTGCATTGGTTTCCAGTTTGTTTCTGGGTCCAATTCAAGGGGACAGTTTTGACCTTTAAAATCCTACATGGGACCAGATTGTCTGAGGGACTGCCTTTCCCCAATTACATCTGCCCGTCCCACCAGACCCAGGAGAGAGGATATGGATCCCATCGGCTAGAGCAGAGGTCCCCAACCTTTTGGGCACCAGGGACCGATTCCGTGGAGAGAGGTTTTTCCACGGACCGGAGGGGGGGCGTGGTTTTGTGTGCTGCCTGCATCTCGCAGGTGGAGCTTTGATTGTTTGTGCGGACCGGTTGCTGGCATGCTGCGGCCCGGTACTGGTCCATGGACCGGGGGTTGGGGACTCCTGGGCTAGAGAGCTGTATTTGGTGGGTCCTAAGCAGCGGGCCTTTTCTCTGGGGACGCCCTCTTTATGGAATATCCTTTTCCCTGAAAGTGAGGTTGGCCTCATCCCTTTTGTCTTTCCCCTAAGGCATGGGTCGGCCATCCGAAACGTCGGATGAGCCGCACGGACCCATTTAGCTTAAAAAAAAAAAACGCTGGGAGCCGCGCGTTCGCGCATGCGCGCGCACCCGTGCATGCGCGCGGCCCCGTTCGCGCATGCGCGCGCGCCCCGCGCACCCGCGCATGCGCACCCGCGCGCGCGCGTGCGCCATTCGCGCATGCGCACCTGCGTGCGCACCTGCGCGCGCGCACCCCCCGCACCCGCCCGCGCATGCGCGCATGCGCTCGCCAAAATGGCGGAGGAGGCTCCGGAGCCGCAGGTAAGGCCTCAAAGAGCCGCATGCGGCTCCGGAGCCGCGGGTTGCCGACCCGTGCCCTAAGGCATGGGTCGGCCAGCCGAAACATCCAACGAGCCGCACGGACCCGTTTCCCTAAAAAAAACAAACCCCTTGGAGCCGCACCCGCCCGCGCGCCCGCGCCCGTTCACGCATGCGCGCGCGCACCCGTTCGCGCATGCGCACCTGTTCACGCATGCGCACGTGCACCCGTTCGCGCACGCGCACCCGTTCGCGCACGCGCACCCCGCGCATGCGCACGCACACCCGCCCGCGCATGCGCACGCACACCCGCCCGCGCATGCGCACGCGCACCCGCGCGCCCGCGCATGCGCACGCGCACCCGCCCGCGCGCCCGCGCATGCGCACGCGCACCCGAACGCGGCGGAGGCTCCGGAGCCGCAGGTGATCCCTCAAAGAGCCGCATGCAACAAAACCTGGTTGTGCCATCAGGCCTGGGGACTCCAGAGGACTGGGGAAATGAATATTGTCCATGAAACCAGAGTCCTGTTTCAAGGACTTCACAAGGACGGTGCTTCTTGTGGAAAGGTTGACGAGGTCTTTTCATTTAGGCCATGAAATGCTGGCTGGGGAATTCTGGGAACTGAAGTCCACACATCTTAAAGTTGCCAAGGTTGAGAAACATTGATTTAGGCAGTTTTCACATCACTACAGCCTGCGACACAGGTTCTTCAGCCTGTGCACCCTTTGGGTTTAGTTCCAAAAAAGTTCTTTAAAGCAGTTGCACCTTCTGTGCAACTGCCCTCTGTAGCTGCATTGCAATCTTGAGCAAAAATGTTAGTGTTTTTGGATAGGTGAGATGTTTGTGTCCCTGCATGTTTTAAAATAACTTTATGGAACTGAATCCAGAGAACTGGCTTTATTTCTATCAAACTGCTAGTAGCACCCACTAACAGGTAGTTCTGTTTGGTAGGATAGTCAGAAGCATTGTTGGGCTGATGTAATGCCAACTCCCTCCTTATATGTGTTTCATGGAGTTGCTCATGTGTGTGAAAGGGGAGAAGCTTGCGGGGTAATGCTGAATTGTGCCCTGGTCATTTTGGATCTCACGGACACCTAGAGCACGCTCCTAAAGAGATTCCCCATGAGGAAATGACATCCTTGAAGGGGGAGGTCCCTCTCCCTAGCTCTGGACAACACCGTTGAGCTATTTTTCCTTGTGTGCTTCTAATATTTTCCAGTAAAAAAGGAATACAGTAAAAAAGGAATTATGACCACAACTGAGCCCAAAATTTCTGTGGCTAAGTGAGACATTTGTTAAGTGTGAGTTTTGACCCATTTTGCGACCCTCCTTGCTGCTACAGTTGTTAAGTAAATCACTGCAGTGGTTAAGTTAGTGATATGGTTGTTAAGTGAATCAAGCTGATCGCATGACCCCGGGACAATTGTAACCGTTATAAATATGAACCACTTGCCAAGAGTCTGAATTTTGATCGCGTGACCGTGGGGAATGCTGCAAAGATTGTAAGTGTGAAACACAGCCATAAGTGACTTTTTTTTAGTGCTGTTGTAACTTCGAACGGTCGCTCAGTGAACTGTTGTAAGTCAAGGAATACTTGTAATGTCCTTTATTCCTCTTCCCTTCTCCAACCACAAAGGAAATGGCCCCCATCCATCCATCCATTCATCCATCCATCCATCCATCCATCCATCCATCCATCCATCCATCTTCTGCCAACTCCTGAAATTGGTGTCAGTATCAAAGGGGTTCATAATCAAGTGGGAGATCTTTTTCCTGGATTCCAAGGAAAGGGAACAGTGAAGCTCAGGAGACAAGGCAAAGGAATCGGGACTCCTGAGGGTTTTTTCCTCCCCTGATTCCTGATACCTACGCTGGGTTTATTTACCACCCACAGCTGAGTCAACTCTTAGGCCGTTTTCCACGCCTGTGTTTTCCACGCCTGTCAGCACTTTCTGATCTCGGGAGGGAAGAAGCCTTGCTTGACTCTCCCCTCCTCTGCCTCCCTCCTCTACACTTGCCCAGACAATGTCTCCCTTCCACCCCCAGTGCAGCTCCATTGTTCCCATTCAACATGAATCATCTCTTATTAGATCATCACACCTCCGACAAGAACATTGCAATGTAGGGCAGGTACAAGGAAAGACAAGAAACGCCAGCGTCTGTAGGCCTGGTCCACCTGGTCTGTGTGTGGGGTGGCGGGGAGGGGGGGGCAGCGATGCCATCAGGGCAATACTTGGGGGGCAAACGTCCAAAACTTTGAAGGAGGGAGATCTTCTTTGCAATCTGACTTTCTGTATTTGAGTCAAGGGAAGGAAAACTCTCTCCCACTTTAAAAGCCACTCTCCCACTTTAAAAGCCACTTCCTTCCACACCTCAAATTCCATACCAAAGTAGTCCAATATATTTCTGATTTGATTACCAAGAGTGTTCACCCCATTGTATTGAAAGGAACTCCCCGTTTCTTAGATAATGCATCCATTCCAGTTCCCCATGGATAGATCTAGTTTGGATTCATACAACAAGCTGCCCCATTGCAGCTTAGTGTGCTGAGTGAACCTATTTGGGTTTCCTAACCATGGGTTAATGTGTTAAAGCTGGGCAATTGTGGGTTGTTTAATAAATCACAATTAAGTAAATAACGTCTTAGTGTCTTGTGTAAATTCAAGCAGAGGTCCTATAGAAGATTTGTTGACATCTTGAATATATTCTATTCTGCTATGAACAGACAGCTAATTTCTGCTCCTGTCGCAGAAGTAACCAAAGATATTTAGTTTGGTCTTTTCCTCTCGGGCGTGCTTAAAATCTTCTTCTGTCCTCTATCCTTGAGTTTTCCAGAGCAGCCTAAGTGTTCCTCAATCAAAGAACTGGTTGGACAAGTTATAAGGGGGTGGCCAGTAGGTGAAAAATATCCTAAGCTGGGTCAGGAGGGAGCAATACTCCTGGTAAATCTTTCATTTATCCCAGACTCTGCCTGCCACAAAATCTAAACTCTTTGCCCCCTCAGACTGAAAGGAAGGTAAGGCCAGATCAGCTCCTCTAAAACTCTTGCATCAGCCTTGTGAGTTTTAGCAGGTTTTATGTGCATTCGGTAGAATGAGCAAAAATCAAGGGAGAACCTTGGTGTAAGGAATTTTTTTTTTCTTTTGTCTGTTCTATCTCAGAGGAGCTAAAACATGATAGCTTCACGGTCACCGTAATCAGCACCTTGGAAGAAAATAAATCCAGACAGGGTAACTGTCTTCGAAAACTGCCTTCTGAGATTATTATTCTTTCATATCATTGGTTCCTGGGCTAAATCTCTTAGAAGAAAGCCACAACAGTCTCTTAGCTGCCTTCAAGTTGAACAAATTTATTACACGGCAGAAGATTTCACGATGAGTCATGTGCCCAAAGTGTTAGCTACGTTGCAGATAAACTCAGAATTGGCTAGAAAGGAGGGACAGTAAGTGTGAGGTCAAGGAAACTGCAAAATTTGGGAAGACAAGGACTGCTGCAGTGGAGGGCTATCGCAAACTAAGGGCAAACATCCTGCCATTGGTAAAGTAATTAATATATGGTGTGATTAAAAATGGATTAAGTTCAGTTAGGGCAAAAACGACAGGCTTAATTCAATGGGAGTTGATTGGGAGCCGCCCAGAATTGGCTTTAAGGTAGGCGGCTATATAAATGTTTTAAACAAATAAACAAACAAGTAAATAACTCATGCTTTGGTTTCATGCTTCGGCTATATAAATGTTTCTAAATAAATAAATAGCTCGTGCTTTGGTTTCGTGCTTCGGGCTCCTAACTTGCAATGGGGATGTGCAATCTTTTATTTATCCTCAGCATAGCACTTTGTTCTCGTGGGTCTCACAAAAGTTGAGACCTAGGCGGTGCGTGGGTTGTCAGTGGGGGATTTTGTGGCAGATTTTGTGATTCTAATCTGGGTTTTTAGGAAAGTCCTTTAACTTGGAGGCTGTGCTGGTTCCAGTGGGAATGCTTTGGATCCTAATGTTATGTCTCTCTTTTCAGATGCCCATCCTCAAGCAGTCCCCCGTTTCTCATTCCAAAAAGAGGCCCCGTCTGGATCGAGCCATGATTAGCGCCCCTTTGGGGGACTTTCGACATACGATGCACATCGGCCGCGGGGGCGATGCTTTTGGAGATACCTCATTCCTCAGCAACCATGGGGGCACCAAGACCAATGGGTTGCCTCACGATGTAGCAGTGTCTCCTGGGTCCCTTGGTTCTCCTGGAGATGTTTCTGGTTGCTTCGAACTGCTCTCCCCTCCTGGGAGTGGGAATGGAGTAGTCCAGAGTCCAGCAACATCAACCCCTGATGGCAGCTTTGTGGTACTGCAGAGCCCAGAGAAGGATGATTGGAAGCCCCCTAATGGAGAAGGTTGGGACCTGCAACAGAAGTTCTCCCTGGAGAGTCCCACACTGGACCACGCTGAATCCCTTCTCTCTTTCCAGCTGGACTTGGGGCCTTCCATCTTGGACGATGTGCTGGGAGTGATGGATAAAGACTGGGACAATATTAAAGGGCAGGATCAGGATGTACTGAGGGATGAGAGCTCAAGTCCACTGGGATGCTCCCAGCAGGAGGATGAAAAAGAAGAGGAAGAAGAAGAGGAGGAGGAGGAGGAAGAAGAAGAAGAGGAGGGACAGGGCTACAGTTTTGAAGATGAACAAGATGAAGAGATTGGGTTATAGGAGGAGGAACGGCTTTGCTCTTTCTTTTCCCCACCCTAAGATTTCTGCCAGCCCGCTCTTGCAGAGTTTTCCAGCCTCTGCTACAGTAGTCAGTAGCTGGCAGCCCTTTGGCCAAATATGGCCAGCAAATGACTATTAGCTAATCCATCAACTTATCCCTGCCTCTCCCCGTAGAGAAGCCGTTTACCTTCAGATTTCTTATTGTGGGGTTCACACAGGAAAAAGGCAGTCAGAATCCTATGGCACATTCCATGATGCTCCTTCTGAAAAATAAGTTCCAGAAGGTGCTTAATAATAATCCTTGTTCTTTCCCCACTTCTTGTATCCCTTCCAAGGCCTGGGACAGTGCAACTTCTTTGTACTGGAAAAAATACGTCTTGGCTTCAGCCCATCTCTCTATCTGGAATCAAAGTGACATACCACTGAGCCTGTTACGAAACTCTCTGTCCATCATCTGCTCTTATGTTTATCATTTTTTTACTTAACTGTCTTGAATTCCAGCTCTCTAACCCACTGTTGGCTTCCCTCTATGGAATATGTTTTGAGGAAAGGTCACCTAAGAGAACAGACTTGAGAGAATATGAGGACACAGTCTTAACCCAGAGGCACATGGTTGAAAGTACAGAGTAAAAGAGAATGATACGATTTTGGAAACTCTTTGTCTAATAATCTCCAAGTATGTAGCCAGTCTCTTCTACCCACACAGAGGCTATTGGGACATTCAGAGGTATGAAGCCACCTTCTGCCCACCAGTCTCTTCTCAAGGGAAGGACACAGCCTAGCTCAATAGCCACCACTTCAGAATTCATGCAGTTTTTTTCTCTTAAACCTGTGGATCTGCATATCCAAGCAGTATCGTGTATCCAAGCAATTGTGGGACGTCTTCTTAAGAGGTGATCTTGTGTTAAGACAAGGACATGATTAGAGGGAAGACAGAAGAGCTTCACCACATTTTCTCGAAGTCAATGAAAAGGAATTGGCAGGAAGAATGAAGAAAAGATGTTCGGTTCCTTGAGTGGACTGCAATTAGCCACATACCTAGCTGCCTCTGACAAGGGACAGAATTTTCTGCCGGAGGCCCACCTCAGTGTTTTTTTTTTTGCACCCTGTATAAAAGAAGCATCTGTTTTTGTCAATCCAGCCATGTACAAAAAAGGACAACGTTTTCAACGGATATAGTAGCTGGAACAATTCTGTGTTATTTTTCTCTCTCTTTTGGCTAGTCACTTTTAAAATGGATTTATTTATGAAGGACAAAACTTGGAGTGCTTGTGTGGAAAAAAAAGTATGCATCATTTTTTTTTTCTTCCATTAAAGCTGTGATGGGGTTGGGTGGTAAGGCAGGGTTGCATCCGTAGATAGCATCTCTATCCAATGTGAACTGGATAACTTTTTAAACCAGGTGCTTTTAAGTTAATACAATTCAGTGGGCTGGAAGCGGCAATAACTGGACAGGGATTTATACTGGCCAACATATTTTTGAACAACACTTTTATAATCCCAGATCCATCAGATTAATAGCTTGTCCTTTTGCCCATCAGTTATTTCTTTTACATTCTTTTTTAAAGTGATATTCTGTTACAGCTATCTTGGCTTCCCTAAACTGCCCTGCGGGAACATTGTCAGCTCATTTTTGGAAGTTAATGGTAAACAGTTGGGGAACAAATCTGCCTGCCTCTGTACATATGCAGAGGTGGTGGTACAGCTGTAGATTTGTTTGTGCTAAATGTAAGAATACTTATATAGAAATAATGCCGTCCCCTTACTGTACCCCTTGGTTCTGCCCATAAACTTTATCCATCCTCCTGTTCCTACTCTAGATCTGACTATCGGCTCCTTAGGGCATTATTTCTCAATTTTGGCAACTTTGAGATGTGTGGACTTCACCCCCCAGAATTCCCCAGCCGACGTCTTAAAGTAGCCAAGGTTGAGAAAAGCTGTCTTAGAGATTGCTTACAGATGGATCTAGTCTATATGTCCCTTGATTCCTCCGTGTTTCTGCTTTTGTGTTCTTACTCCCGATTTATTTATCGTAATGGAAAAGGTATATAAAACTGTAATGTATAGGGCCTTGCCTGAAGTATTTATCTGCTACAAAAAGAAAAAAATGTTTTTATTGCCAGAGTGAGTGTGCTACCACTTCCTGTCTCTCTGCTTAAATGGGACAAGATTTAAATATGTCAGAATTAAAGTAGAATAAAGGTGCTCAGTACATTACAACTGACATTGCTACAAGATAAGGTAGTGATCTCAACCTTAGCATCTTTAAGATGAGTGGCCTTCAGCTCCCAGAATTCCCCAGCCCACATGGGAATTGAAATCCACTTCTGGGACTTGACGTCCACTGATTTTAAAGTTGCTAAGGTTGAGGAAACACTGAGATAAGGTATGTATAACCTGTGGCTCCCAGAAATTCTGCATGTAGCCAATGAACTTCTCCAGAAGTTGCTACTGTGTTGTAATTTTTAATATAAGAAAGAAGGAAGCAGTATTTAATTTCACAGAGCGCATTCATGCAAGCTCGTGTTTTGTTTAAAATTCAATATTTTTGTCTGGCTTTGAGAGCACATGCCAATTTAAAAAGCCAGATGCATCCTTCTAATCATAAAGAGCTAAATATCTTTGCGGTAGTTCTCAGTTACTTACCCTCTAATAGTCTATGGAGATTCTCAGTCACCCAGGTCATGGTTGTCCCAAAGTGCTTTTTCAAGAGGCAACTGGACTTTCTTTGTTTTTCCTTGAAGACATTTCACTTCTCATTCAAGAAGCTTCTTCAGTTCTGAGAAGCAAACGTCTTCAAACGTCTTCAAGTTGCCTCTTGAAAAAGCACTTTTGGGATTAAACCTCTAGTACAGCACCAGACATGTTTTATTAATCTCTGCTTTTTTGCAAATGAGACAGGTGAGTCTAGATGGGGGAGTGGGAGAGATAGTTTAAGTTGTGACCATGTTTTTTGTGTCACGTATCCTTTCTTAGAAAGCTTTCTTGGCGATGGTGGGAAACGTGCTTTCTAGTTTTGTTTTGCTGGATCCCATGTCCCAGCAAGCAGTTTCAGGACTGGAAGTGAATATAGTGGTAGTGGTGTTTCTTAGCTGAAGAATGTAAGTTTGGGCAGGGGGTATCAGAGTAGCTTAAGGAAATGGAAGTTCTCCATCATTTGGAATTCTCCATGTGAGGTATAAGAAGAGTTGTAATGTTTGAGGACTGATTGGTTGGGTTTTCCAGGAAGTAATGTACAGACAGTTTCAACAGACGAGCAAGTCCCATAATTAATGTTGGTCAATCCTCAGATTTATTATGGGTGGAGATATCTTCCAACTGCAGCCAACTACAAACAGGAGCAAAGAGTGTTTCATCAGATAATCACAATATACTACCAGTTGTTGCTCTAAATAGTTAGTGCATCAGTTCTCATTGATGGCAGGAGACTGCTCTGGAATTCCGGTTTTCAACAACAGACTCCCTGAAAGTAACAAGACAATAGAAGTCTGATGCTATTTATGAAGAAGACAAATAAAAATATTGGGATGACCAAGAGGTGAAAGGAGGGGGTGGGGGAAAGTAAAGATATGGGTGTGTCTATTGCAAAGTTACAGTTCCACTGTTTTATTTTTCGTTACTGGGTGATGCTACCCACCTAACATAAGCTACAGTTCCTAAAGCAGTATATCTGCATTGTGAAGATACTCCAAAAGACGAGTAGGTTTCTAATTTATATAAAAAGAAATAAAAAACGCGTCCCATGTATCAGGTTGGGGTTAAAAGTGGGTTCTTGAGTGGTGAAGATTACAGCATTCAAAACTCTCAATTCTGTGAGCATGACAGATGTTGTAGTCCAAGCTATCTAGATCAGGGGTCCCCAACCTTGGCAACTTTTAAGACCTGTGGACTTCAACTCACAGAGGCTGGCTGGGGAATTCTGGGAGTTGAAGTCCACAGGTCTTAAAGTTGCCAAGGTTGGGGACCCCTGATCTAGAGGGCTCTGCCCCAATGTATATTGTAACCCCAATTTGCCCCTCTACTTATCTCCATGTTAAAATAGGGAAACCTGGACATTCCCCTCCCCCTTGGTGAGTGTGTTTTATCTCCGTGATATGATTTTAAAGCTGTTCCATTAATGAGGTTTGGTTACTGACTACAAATGAGATTGGGGCTGGTCTCTGATCTCCAGTTTCCTTTGGGAGAATAAAACCACCCGTTTGCTATTCTCTACCACGTGGATGCATTTCCAAACCTCGCCCTCCCCATCCAAGATTTAATCCTGAAACCTACTTCTTAGATCCCCACAGATTCTTAGATATTTTTTTTTATTTTATTTTTTCAATAATCCTTGCGACTGATGTAGCAAGACGGCTCTGTGTACATTACATTTATCATTTTGTAATAGCTCATTTTATGGGATTGCTATGTAAGAGAATGTCTATACAGCCTCCCTCTTGATGTGTTTAACTATCAACCTACTACTATCAGATTATTTGTACAGTGACCAAAAAGTGTTTGATATTTCTTGTAATTAAAATCAAATTAGTTTCGGATGCTTTTCTTTCGTATATGATACCTATTACTACCAGACTCTGCTATCACTGACTGGTTTGTGGAAGGAGTTCTAGATCTGCTCAAGGGTGG
Organism: Azemiops feae; assembly: GCA_023970755.1. NCBI lineage: Eukaryota > Metazoa > Chordata > Lepidosauria > Squamata > Viperidae > Azemiops > Azemiops feae. The sequence continues at coordinate 332,158 of JALGBA010004202.1, read as the reverse complement.
GGTTTCTGGCACGGAAGAACTACTACAGGTAGTCCTCAACTTATGACTATAGCAATAGCATTTAGATGTATACAGTATACCGCTTTATAGTGCTTTACAAACCTCTCTAAGCGGTTTAAAAGGCCAGCCTATTGCCCCCAACAATCTGGGTCCCCATTTTACTGACCTCGGAAGGATGGAAGGTTGAGTCAACCTTGAGCTGGTCAGGATCGAACTGCTGGCAGTGGGCAGAGTTAGCCTGTAGTACCGCATTCTAACCACTGGGCCTCCATGACCATAATTGAGCCCCAAATTTCTCTTGCTAAGCAAGACAGTTATTAAGTGAGTTTTGGCCCATTTTATGACCTTTTTGCCACAGTTGTTAAATGAATCACTGCAACTGTTAAGTTAGTAACACTTACTAAGTGGTTCTGGTTTCTCCATCAACTTTGCTTGTCAGAAGGTCGCAAAAAGTGATCACATGACCCCGGGACACTGCAACCATCATAAATATGAATCAATTGCCAAGCGTCCAAATTTTAATCACATAACCATGGGGGTGCTGCAATGGTCGTATGTGTGAAAAACAGTCACAAGTCACTTTTTTTCAGTGCCATTGTAACTTCAAACTCTCACTAAACACACTAAATTATTACAAGTTGAGGACTACCTGTAAAACAGTACTCCAAGTCAAGGTATATTAAACCCAAAGCAAGCCAGGATATTTTGGAATCTTGCTCAGCGTTCTACAGATCTTCTTGACTTTGTTTTCCTTTCCTTCTCTCTCTTATATGCATACCAGTAATCATTATACAGGTCGTCTTTGACTTACCACAGTTCATTTAGTGATCATTCAAAGTTACAACACCACTGAAAAAAGTGACTTACGATCATTTTTCACACTTAACAACTATTGCAGCATCCCCATGGTCACGTGATCAAAACCCAGATGCTTGGCAACTGACATTTGCAGTGTCCCAGGGTCACGTGATCGTCTGGCAAGCAAAGTCAATGGGGGAAGCCAGATTTACTTAACAACCGTGTTACTGATTTAACAACTGCAGTGATTCACTTAACAACTGTGGCAAGAAAGGTCATAAAATGGGGCCAAATTCGCTTTTTAACAACTGTCTCGCTTAACAAAGACAGTTTGGGCTGAGTGGTGGTTTTTAAGTTGAGGACTGTCGTACTGAATGAACTTTTGGAACCAGCCATTTTTATGGAAATTGCACCTGATGCTCCTGATCCACCCTGAATTTGATCAACTAATGTGATTCCTTCCCATGGGCATCTCCTCACGAGGGCAGTAGATCTTATTTCCGTTTTAGTTGAACAAAAAAAAAGAGCAAAACTGAGGTTTCTCCGTAGGCACTCTTAGCAGTGGGAGTTGCCATTTAAAAAAAAAAAAAATCTAAATATGGTACCTTCTGCTATCAAAAAAAATTATCTGCTCTTACTGAACATAATCTAATGTCCAGCACTCTACCGCTTCCCCTATTGGCTCTGTAAGTAACTGGACAGACGGGTTGATTTTTTGATCAGGAATGTGACCAAAGCATCTTCAAAGTTTCTGTCACTGAGTCACTGTCCTTCCTAGTACTATGACTGGATACTTGCCAGAAACTCATCTAAACATGGCCCAACATTGGCTGTAAAACAGATTTATTTTATGACCAAAAAAAAAAAAAGAGAAAGAAAGAAAGAGAAAGAAAAAGAAAGAAAAAACCCTGGGTGGGGAGCACGAAGAGAAAAAAAGCAGACAGACAGTTGTCTTTCTCTGAAGACTGTTATGATGTTAGCGCTGGCCTAGAAACCGATTTCTAGTCCTGCATTAGCCATTAAATCCAGCTGGGTGGCTGGGTCAATCAATAGGACAATGTGAGTTCTAGTTCAGCCTTAGGCACCAAAGCTGGTTGGGTGACTTTGGGCCAATCGCCAGGAGACAGTGAGTTCTAGTTCTGTCTTCGGTATGATAGCTAGCTGGATGGCTTTGGGCTAGTCCTCTTTCAGCCCAACCCACCTCACAGGATTGTTGTGAGAAAATAGCAGGAGGAAGGAATAGGTATGTTGGCTGCCTGGAGTTACTTTTAAAGTAATAAAGGCGGGTTAAAGTTCTAATTAATTAATAAAAATGTGTAGGATAGACTAGTTCAGGGGTAGGCAACCTTGGCTCTTTTATGACTCGTGGACTTCAACTCCCAGAATTCCTGAGCCAGCCATGCTGAGGGGAAAGGGAGAGGTTTCCAAGCTGAGCCATGCTGGCTCAGGAATTCTGGGAGTTGTAGTCCACGAGTCATAAAAGAGCCAAGGTTGCCTACCCCTGGACTAGTTGAACCCATTGCGCTGGTGTTTCTGGCATTCAGAAACTGGTTCTGACGAAGCCAGCAGGCCCAAGGGAGGGGAAGGTTAATTTTGGCTAAAGTTGAATCAACAAGGTCATAATTGTCTGCCCTGATACCTGGTAGTTATTCTGGGTATCAGCCACGCTCCTTTTATTGCCTGCTCTCTAATCCTATCAAAATGCCAGCTGGGGATAACCAGTAATCAGACCTGCAGCCATATCGTAATGCTGGACCTTTTCTTCAGCATGGGTTCGTGTTTAACCAGGCACACAAATGCACTGATGACCCTTGAAAAGGCTTTGCGACAGAGGGGAAGTTTTTGCCTCAGCTGATCGGCTCAGCCCTATGGATTTTCTAGCCGTGCCTGGAGTAAGGGACAGGCTGGTGTCATGCACCCAATCTTAAGGCCTCATGCTTCCTGTGGCTGGGCCCAGCCCTCCCCGCAGCTGCTTGTCATTTGCAAAGCATTTCCTTCGTTTCCGATGGTCAGACGCGGAATGCCACCATGTGAGTGGTAAGCACAAAGTCAGGAGGAATGCAAGGAGTTGCAAAGCAGACATATTGGAGGGGCGGCGAGAGATCCAGCTGAATATTGGGGGTGAAGGGAGAATGGAAGAAGATAGAAGATAGAAGAGAGGAAAATAGGAGAAAGTGGCTAAAAATTGACAGAGAATACCCACAATACACTATTATCAGTGTTTCTCAACCTTGGCCACTTTAAGACATGTGGACTTCAACTCCCAGAATTCCACAGCCAGCATAGCTGGCTGGGGAATTCTGGGAGTTGAATGAAGCCCATACATCTTAAAATGGTCAAGGTTGAGGAACACTGCAATATTTCATGAATCTCTTCTCTCTCTGTACTAGGATGGGTATGGAGACACCCTGGTTGAAAAGGACCCCTCATAGCTCTGGTAGGTATTAGTATCTGGATTCATTTACTGAGCTTGCATTGGCTGAATCAGGCCATAACACTTAGCCACAATGGCTGTAGATAATCTTCAGGATCAAACATTAGTTTTCAGGGACCACAAGCAGGAAGTAGCAATTAAATTCACATCCCAGCTTCTTTTCGTCAGCCAGCTGAACCAGAATGGCTGCGCTGTGACCCAGCAGGATGCTGCTTTCATTCCTTAACAAAGTTTCCCTTCCCAATAAGTAAGCGAGACGGGAATATTCATGGACATGGTCAAAAAAGTCAAAATGGCAGCCACAATGGTTTATTTATTTACTAAATTCATATGCCACCCATCTTACTATCAAGCAACTCTGAGTAGCTTACAATGTCATAAACGATACAAAGCAATTAAAGAATAGCAATAGCACTTAGACTTATATACGGCTTCACAGTGTTTTATAGAATCAGCATATTGCCCCCAACAATCTGGGTCCTCATTTTGCCGACCTTGGAAGGATGGATGGCTGAGTCAATCTTGAGCCAGTCGAGATCAAACTTCTGGCAGTGGGCAGAGGTAGCCTGCAATACGGCATTCTAACCACTGTGCCACCACGGCTAAGTTGTGGTTTTAAAAACATTAAAATATTGGGCATTCAAATTAAAACGTTAAAATTAACCACAAAGTGAACGAAAGAACCAATTTAATTGGAGTTTAATTGAAACTGCCTGGGTTTTTTTTTGTGTTGCACCTACAGTGGACCCACACTGGCCACTATCTTTTTATTTTGACTTTTGACTACACATTTTTGGATTCTGATGACCACACTCTGTAGATATTCTGGTGTGAGAACTTTGAGAAGCAGGCTGGATGACAGTTTTAGGGAGGAGGAGATGGGTTTTTAACCAAGCTTCAGCATTTGTCACCAATCAAGGCTTGGGTTTCCCCTCCACCCCCATTCCCACAATAACAGGGATCAGATCAGAAAGAAAAAAATGTTGGCTGATTAGGCTGCCTTCCCCATCTCCAGCTGCAACGTGTCTCTGGAGCCTTATCTGGAGTTCTGGTGCCTCCGTTTGCCGGTCAATTCCAGCTGTGAATTTCCTGTTGGAGGATAAACAGGGCAGCTGGAGGGTGGGAGGGGGGACTCGCTGACACAGGCCAGGCCTGACAGGATGAAGGAAACCATTACAAAGGCAACCTGTGAAACACACCATCTGTGGGTTGGCTGACAGGAGACAAATCTTCTCCCATTCCAGTAATGAAGGGTCCAAGTTTTGTTCCAAACATTTTGATGAAAAATATGCAACCTCCTCTATAGAAAAACAGCCAGTTTCGTTTATGAGGGAAACTTTCCCAAAAGTTGGGGGTGAAGGAGGCAGATCATTGTGTGGGGAGGGTTCGTGACTCAGCTACCCCTGCGGTGCCCCCTCCCCTGCCTTCATTGAAAGGTTCAATAACCCAAGATTTCAATAATGAAGGCTGAAAAAAAGTTAAGGAAATGAGTGGGAGGATCTTGGGAGGATTGTTCTCTATGATCAAACACAACATTACTAGCTGTGGCTGCTTCCTGCTTGTACTCATTCTAGGAGAGCCATGCAGGTAGTCCTCCACTTATGACCACAATTGGGCCTAAATTTTCTGTTGCTAAGCAAGACTTGTTAAGTGATTTTGCCTCATTTTACAATCTTTCTTGCCACATATGTTAAGTGAATCACTGCAGTTGTTAAAGTAGAAACACGGTTATTAAGTGAATCTGGCTTCCCCATTGGCTTTGCTTGTCAGGAAAAATGATCACATCACCCCAGGACACTGCAAACGTCATAAACATGAGTCAGTTGTCAAGCTTCTGAATTTTGATCACGTGACCATGGAGATGCTTGCAACTGTCGTTAAGTGTGAAAAATGATCATAAGTGATTTTTTTCAGTGCCCTTGTAACTTTCTCACTAAGCACATGGTCAAAGACTACCTGTAGTAGCAACAAAAACCAGGAAGAGTCTAGTAACACCTTTTCCAATCAACACATTTTATTAAAAGGCAAAAGCTTTTGTGAGCCGAAGCTGTGTTGAGGCTAGACTAGTGTTTCTCAGCCATGGCAACTTGAAGACCTGTGAACTTCAACTCCCAGAGTTCCCAAGTCAGCATATTTATTTATTCATTCTGTTATATCAATGGTTCTGAGTGGCGATGCTGGCTGGGGAATTCTGGGAGTGGAAGTCCACAGATTTTCATGTTGCCAAGGTTGAGAAACACTGAACTAGACTGATGCAGGATTTGTAGACATCGATCCTAGCCATTCCATAATCTCCCTCAAATGAGCTGCAGTTCTTCAAACACATTCTTTTAATAAATGTGTTGTTTGGAAAAGGTGCTACCAGCTTCTGATTTTGTTTGTTTGCACACATGTATTTCCTTGTTTTAGCCATTGAATTTCTAGGCTGTAAAACAATCCAGATCAAAAGCATGCAATGGCTAATCCAGATCAAAAGGATACAACGGAGGCTAAGGAGGTAGAAAAGGGAGGTTCTAGACTTGTCTACCCCAATCTGTTACCCTCCAGAGGGAAAGGCCATTGCTGCAATTTCATAACCATGCATGTAGAGGATTATGGGAGCTGCAATCCAAGGCATTGTGGCAGGCACATGGTAGGGAAGTGATCTTGGCTAATCAACAGTAAAGGAGAGGGTGACCATTTTTCTCCTACTGACCTAAACAGGGGTAGGCAACCTTGGCTCTTTTATGACTCGTGGACTTCAACTCCCAGAATTCCTGAGCCAGCTGTGCTGGCTCAGGAATTCTGGGAGTTGAAGTCCACGAGTCATAAAAGAGCCAAGGTTGCCTACCCCTGAGTCCTAGAAGCATAATAACATTAAGAGCTTCTTTGAGTTCTTAATTGTCTCTGAAATCCGTACCTGAAATTCCAAGGACATGGGTCTTAAAGTTGCAAAGTTTGAACAATACTGTTCTAGATGTTTTATTACAACAGAAGAAGCCCCATTTTTCAACAGTTGAAAGTTGAAAGAACTTCTATGCAAGTTTAAGGCCTAAGAAGCAAATGTTTTGAAAACAGCAAAAGAATGTTGATTTTGGAAAGTTAATGGGGTAGACTGACGTGAAAAAAACATTTCCCGGGGGTTGTTTAAATTTTTATAAAAGAGTATATGAAGATTTTGAAATTAATTGTAAGAAATACTCCCCAGGAAAAGTTTGTTGATTGGAAAATAAACAGATGATAACAGAGGGCTTGAAGGTTGACTAGAGAGAACCAGAGAGAACTAATCAGATACAATTAAAGGAGAAGAGTCTCATTAATACAATGGAACAATATTATTTGACTATAGAAGAAATAAAGGCTGTTTGGGAACAATCTACTCGGAAATTCTTACAAGATTGTCTGATACAGGTAGTCCTCAACTTACGATCACAACTGAGGTCCAAATTTGTATTGCTAAGCAGGGCAGCTTTTAAATGACTTTTGCCCCATTTTATGACCTTTCTTGCCACAATTGTTAAGTGAATCACTGCAGTTGTTAAGTTAGCAACACGGTTGTTACGTGAATCTGGCTTCCCCATTGACTTTGTGATCACATGACTGCAGGACACTGCAAGTGTCATAAATACACGCCAGTTGTCAAGCATCCAAACTTTGATCACGTGACCATGGTGATGCTGCAATGGTCATAAGTGTGAAAAACGGTGATAAATCACTTTTTTCAGTGCCACTGTAACTTTGAACAGTCTGTTCAGGATAATCAGTTTGGTCTAAAGCAGGCATGTCAAACTGCCAGCCCACAGGCCGGATGCGTCACGCCGAAACTGCGCCCACTCCATTGCCGGCAATTGGGAAAAAGCCGCGATATGTCGCGCGACGTCATGTGACATCGCGAGTTTGACATGCCTGGTCTAGAGGTTAAGGTGCTGGCCTAGAACCAGGAGACAGTGAGTTCTAGTCCCATCTTAAGCAGCTGGGTGACTTTGGGCCAGTGGCTCTCTCTCAGTCCAACCTACCTCACAGGGTTGTGGGGAAAACAGAAGGAGGAAGGAATAATAATAATAACAACAACAACAACAACAACAACAACCCCCAGTGAGGCACTACCTTGACGTGGTTGTGGGGCTTGTGTACTCTGAGGAAGATGAGAGCTATGCCAGAGGTTCAACCATACTGGACAGGTCTCACCAGAGGAGTCAGACAAAGAGTGTCTCTCCCATAAAAAATATGGTGAGATGTAAATTTCAGAATGCCATACCGGCTCGGATGTCGCCCGGGTTAACAAGGTCCCGCTAGATGTTGGAGTTCCTAGATATCTGGTGAAAAATGGGTTACAGGACTCAGGACTGTTGGCTGAGCAACCAGGGCCAGCAGCTGCACAACTACTGGAAGAAAAGGTGTTTACCCGTCGCAAATACACAATGATTGAAAACAAAGAAATAAAGATCTGTTATTACAGATCAAGTCCAACAAGAAGAGGATATCTAAAACGAATGCACCAGTTCTGGAAAGAACATCCAGAATCAGAAATAACAGAACAGAGACTAGCAGATCAACGCCGATTTACAATACGAAATAAAGTATTCACAGAAACAGAATTGGACAAACTGCAAAGGTTTACCCAGGGCAAAGAAATCAAAGCCTTGCCAGAAGTAATTCAGAATGTAGAGGCAAACCAGGGGGAGTTGGCAGTGAAGGAATCCAGCAGAGATATACAACTGTTCTCATTTGGAAACCAGACACCTCTTCCTCAGGGAGAACAAAGCCCTCTAACTAAAGAAATAAAAGAATTGAAACAAAGAATAACTGAGCATCTAGAACAGCACAAAAACAACAGAATAAGGCTGCCTGCATTGAAGCTTGTTCCAAAGAAACAGCTAGCACAAGCATTAAAAGATGCAAATATTGCAATATCATGTATAAGCACCAATTCACTGCAAGAAACAAACCAACTAATGTACAGCACAGCTGCAGTTATAACTGAATACCTGGGATGCAAAATCAACAAAGAAGAAAAGAAACAAACAATGCACCACAAAAATGGAAGGTTAGACTAGAAAATAAGATCAGCAAGTTAAGATCACATGCAAGCAAGCTAGAACAGATGAAAGAAAAGAAGCTGAAGAACAAGAAGACCAAAGAATACCTAATCAAGAAATACCACTTAGAAACAAGGAAGATTAAGGAAGCACTGGAAATAATAAAGCAGCAAATAACAGCTATAGCCAGGAAAATCAGTAGATACGAAGCTCGAATTGCAAATTATAGGCAGAACCTCCAATTTCAATCCAATCAAAAACATTTCTACCAATCCATCAATGGAGAAACTGCAATGAATCAGTCAATACCTGACAAGGAAGAAACAGTGCAGTTCTGGAAGCAGATATGGGATAACCCAAAGAAACACAACAAGGATGCGGCTTGGTTAAAAGAGGTGGATGCAAATAAAACAGAAGTTGAAATGAAAGAACTAGTAATAACAACAAAAATGGTAGAAAAAAGAGCAAGGAAGATCAAAAATTGGTCAGCACCAGGTGAAGATGAACTGCATGGGTTTTGGTTGAAACATCTAACTGTTATATACCCACTCATTGCCAAGCAGTTCAACAATATACTACAAGGAGGAGAAATTGAAAAGTGGCTAACAACTGGGAAAACCTACCTAATAATGAAAAATCCAGCAAAAGGGGCAACACCAGGCAATTACAGGCCAATTACCTGCTTACCAACAACTTTCAAATTGCTAACAGGTGTGGTAGCTGATGCAGTACAACAGCATCTAGTTGAAAACAATCTCTTTCCACCCGAGCAGAAAGGAAACCACCCCAATAGCAGAGGAACAAAAGATCAACTCCTAATAGACAAAATGATCTTGGAAAACTGCAAGAAAAGGAAGACCAACCTGAATGTGGTATGGATTGACTACAAAAAGGCATTTGACTCTCTGCCACATGACTGGATAATCAAGTGCCTAGAAATAACAGGAGTCAGTAGAAACATCAGAAAATTTGTGCAAAGATCGATGGCACAATGGAAGACACAGTTGCAGGTCAATGGTGAAAGATTGGGAGAGGTTAATATCAAGAGAGGAATATTTCAAGGAGATTCATTAACACCACTACTATTTGTTATTGCACTGTTTCCTCTGTCAACAATACTGAATAACTCAGGACATGGCTATCAAACATCAAAAACATCTGCCAGACTATCCCACCTCCTTTACATGGATGATCTGAAGCTGTATGGAAAAACATCATCTGAAATAGAATCGCTGCTGAACACTGTCCGTATATATAGCCAAGATATTGCAATGGAGTTTGGCTTGGACAAATGTGCCACACTTACTGTCAAACAAGGAAAAATAGTGAAAACTGAAGGAATCAAGATGCCCCACGAAAATAACATTAAGAGTCTGAATGAAGAAGATTACTACAAATACTTGGGTATCCTTCAAGCTGACAACATCAAGCACACTGAAGTCAAGAAAAAGATTAGAGGTGAATACTTCAAGAGAGTGAAGAAGATCTTAAAGTCCAAACTCAATGGAGGAAATACCATGAAGGCAATCAACACCTGGGCAATTCCAGTCATTAGATACACAGCTGGAATAGTGGACTGGACTCAAGCAGAACTAAAAGCAATGGATAGGAAGACCAGAAAAATAATGACAATGAATCATGCCCTTCATCCACACAGAGACATTGACAGACTCTATCTACCAAGGCAAATAGCTGCAAGTACATCAGATGGTTGAAGAATATCTGAAGGACAATGATGAAGATGCACTGAAATTAGTATATCAGGAAGGCTTACTGACTACTGGAGAGACCAAACTGGCGTACAAGAAAGACCAAATGAAGAACAGAATAGAGGCATGGGAAGACAAAGCACTACATGGCCAGTACATTAAAAAAAATAGCTGGGAAATCAAATAACAAGACCTGGCAATGGCTAAGAGCAGGAAAGTTGAAAAAAGAGACCGAGGAACTAATTCTGGCTGCACAAGACCAAACCTTAAGGACAAATGCATACAAAGTCAAAATTGAGAAGACAGCAACAGACAGTAAGTGCCACCTATGCAAAGAAGCTGAACAAACAGTGGATCACCTGGTGAGCTGCTGCAAGAAGATCGCACAGACTGGCTACAAGCAGCGGCATGACAAAGTAGCAACAATGGTGCATTGGAAGATCTGCAAGAAATATCATTTGCCTGTAAGCAAGAACTGGTGGGATCATAAAATAGAGAAAGTCATAGAAAATGATAAAGTTAAACTGCTCTGGGACTTCAGAATTCAAACAGACAAGCACCTGCAACATAACACCCCGGACTTAACAATTGTCGATAAGAAAGACAAAAAAGTCTGGATAGTGGATGTGGCAGTGCCTGGAGACAGCAGAATAGATGAGAAAGAACTGGAGAAGATAACAAAATACAAAGACCTACAAATAGAAATAGAAAGATCGTGGCAAAGGCAAGCAAGGGTAGTACCAATAGTAATAGGCGCCTTGGGTGCAATCCCAAAACACCTGGAGCACCACTTGAACACCATTGGCATTGACAAATTCGCCATTAGTCAATTGCAAAAGGCGGCTTTACTAGGAACTGCTTCCATCCTGTGACGATATCTCTAATACCATCAAACATCCACATCTGCCTATCCCAGGTCCTTGGTAAGGACTCGATAGGTAGACAAAAACGCCAAATCCAGTCTGAACATCTGTCTGACTGTGCGATGATTAATAACAACAACAACAACAATAATAATAATAATGTTGGAAGGGACCTTTGAGGTCATCTAGTCCAACCCCCTGCTCAGGCAGGAGACCCTATACCATTTCAGACAAATGGCTATCCAGTCTCTTCTTAAAAACTTCCAGTGTTGGAGCATTCACCGCTTCTGGAGGCAGGTTGTTCCATTGGTTAATTGTTCTGTCAGGAAGTTTCTCCTCAGTTCCAGGTTGCTTCTCTCCTTGATCAGTTTCCATCCATTGCTTCTTGTCCTGCCCTCAGGCGCCTTGGAGAATAGCTTGACTCCCTCTTCTTTGGGGCAGCCCCTGAGATATTGGAACACTGCTATCATGTCCCCCCTCATCCTTCTCTTCGTTAAACTGGACATTCCCAATTCCAGCAACCGTTCTTTATATGTTTTAGCCTCCAGCCTGAAGTTAAGTATGCTTGCCACCTTAAGTTATAAAACAATAAAGGCAGGATAAAAATCAAATAAATAATAACCAAATAGCTCCCAGGGCAGAACTAAGTTCATCAGGCACGTGTATATATATATATCTGCCAAAAAGGTCCCCAACCCTTTCCCCCTTTGCTTTGGGAAGCGGGTCCAAGGCAGCGATCGATTGCAAATAAGGTCTGCCTTGAGCTGGTGGAGCATTGCCCTCTGCTGGCTTTGACGTGAAAATGGGCCCAACCCGTGAATACCCCCACAATGCTTTTCAGTTGTTTGCGAGTGCCTTCCTTGTTTTCCACTTACGAGAAACGGGACGAGGAAATCGGAGGCGGCGGCGGGGAGCGGTCGCTTCGGGCACCAAGACCGGGTTTCGCCGAAACTCAGACCCGGAAGCGTCTGTGGGAGATCGGGGAAAGGTAGGAGATTTCTCCCCTAACTCGGTTCACTTTCTGCCCACCCCCTTTTCCCCCCTCCCTGCTGCTTTTGATTTTTTAATAAGTGCGAGGAGCTCAAATAATCCAGGCATCCCGAGTCCAGTACCTCCGTATCGGTATTCACACGTCGTGGGTGTGTGGGCGAGAGTGAGGCGGGGAGAGCAAGGAAGAAACGTTAGCTGATAAAAGAGGGGGAAATATATATATATATATATAAAGGATAGCCCCACTCAGTTGCTGAGACTACAGGAAACTTTCAGGGTGTGTGATGGACATTGTAGGCCAACCTATAAATAGCAGCAGCACCTTATGAGTGGGGGGGGGGGACACATGAGTTGAGTGGGGTTACTTAACTTTTTTAAGTCACTTTTTTAAGTGACTTAAAAAATGAGCTCATGCCTTCAGTTTCCTCCAATAATAATTATCCTTTATCAAACTTAAATGCTTGCCCGACTCTGGGTGGCTCACAACAATCAAAGAAGGTACAATAAAACATAAAAGATTGCAAATGTGATGGAAGTACGGGAACGGTGGACGGGATACTTTGGTCCAAATTAATTAAATCTTGGTTTAGAAATTTTGTTCTGTTACCTGACCTCTGGTGTTCCGTGTTTTGTTTATCACCTCAGCTACTTTAAAATGTGCTGATCTCAGATCTGGGAATTGAAGTCTGCACATCTTATGCCGAGGTTAAAAAAACATTGGGACTCGAGGGAAAACGGTGACTATTAAACTACTTTGTCTACGGTGTCTTTATGCCCACATTAAAAAAAAAAAAAAAAGATTGAATTTCATCAAGGTGGTTGAAAAGCTGTGAGGTGTGGACATATTGTACAGATGACAATTAGCGGTGGAGGTTAATGCCTTTATTTCCAAATCTCTGAAAACCCAGACATTAACAGAGCAGAATCATTCACTGACGTCCATTACTGTAGCATATTCAATAAGCGTCTCCATGGGAGAAGATTGGCACACATCTGAATTTGGATTTTATGTCAGACTTCCTGGTTCATGATTCATCATCACATTGCCTAGAGCCGTTACGTTTGCCCTTAATGTGAGTTGCTCAGCTCAACAACCCCACTCATCCCATAATTTCTCTGCTGCTATGACCTGTCCCTGGGACAGCAAGTGAAACTGGATGTAGTCAGCTTTGGTTCTTCTGATTTTAATTCTTTCTCCCATTCAGTGATGGATGAATTGGCTGTCTCCTCTGGAAAGGACTTCACTGACCACTCTTCTGACAGTCTTCTGGAACCATCAGAAGATCCAGACTCATCCTTGACCGAAGAGTCCTCTCCTAGTATCAACCCTCCCTGTCGTTTTTTCTTGGAGGGACGCTGCCGTTTTGGTGCCCGCTGCCAAAACTATCATCCTGGCGATGCTGGTGAGGTTCATTTAAAAGATCCTGGACCTCTCCATGTTCCTTCCTTGCAGCTCACAGAAGGGAAGAAACCTGCCATGAAAACAGCTGAGGATGTCATTTCCCGACTCCTCTGGGATACACAGGTACCTGCTGAGCGGTTCTCTATCGGCTACCTTGACCGGTTCTTGGGGATCTTAGAAGAATCTTTTACTTCTTTCTCCTGGGAGGATCTAGCTTCAGTTGGTCCTGGTGTACTGGCTATCCCAAAACATAGGATCCATTATTTCAAATATAGAGACCGTGTGGTTTGGGACAAAGTCAGTCGCACCGATGACGTTTTTGGATCCACGGGAAGTGGGAAAACCATCTTAGAAGTGATGAAGGAAGAAGACACCCGGGCCGTGAAGGAAATATCGGGTCTTCCAAATAGCCTCCCAGTTGAAGGAGAGGTGGATGGGAATTCACCCAAAGAGAAAGAGTTGAACGGGACAGGCGATGGACAGAAGTTAGCGATGGCTTTGGGGGAAGCCGGGGATAATTTGGAGTTGGTTGAAGACGACGTGTCCTTCAAACAAGAAGGAAATGTGGCCAGCAAAGAAAACGAGAGGGAGGCAGTCGGCTCAGTTAACTGTGAAGAATTCAAACACGCTTGTGCTGTCGGAATAGAAAATGAAACAGGGATGGAGGAGAGAGAAAACGTGGATTTGGAAAGGAGGGGAGGGAGGAGCTTCTCCTATCCGAAGGAGCGCCCCACCCATTTCATAGCTATCCCGATTACCAGCCCAGAAATCCGGGAAGCTGTGAAACATTTCCAGGAGGCTCTGTGTGCCGTCAGCTCAGACTTCTCTCCCTTCTGCGTGCCCAGAGCTACGTTGCATGTCACACTTTGCCTGCTGCACTTGGACACCCCTGAAGAAATCCACAAAGCGATGATGGCTCTGGAAGAACTTCAGGCTGGTTTTCAGCGGCTGCTGCCCCCCGTCTTGCTTCTCTCCTTCCGTAGTGTGGAGTCTTTCAATTCACGGGTTTTGTACTTGGCACCAGGCCCTGCACCCCAATTGGGAGCCCTGGCTCAAAGTCTGGAAGACGCCTTTACCAAAAAGGGCTTGACTGTGATTTGCCCTCCTTCCAAAGGGAAGTTCCATTTGACTGTCGTGAAGGTTCCTCCTAGGAAGGGAATGCCACGGCTCCCATCCGGTTTGGCTTGGGCTCCTACGATGGAGGAGTTAGGAGTCCAGGCAGTCGAGTCCATAGGTTTTTATGAGGTAGGAAAAGGCAAAAGAACCGATCACGTCTACGTCAGCATACTGAAATTGGATTTATATGGAGGAAGTTGAACTTAACTGGAGATACCTTCCAAATGAACGTCTTACTCTTTAGAAAAAAGGACAGCCCGTAGGGCTGGGCAACTTGAAGCTGTATGGACTTCAACTCCCAGAATTCCCCAGCAGCATGTTTGGAGCACTTTAACTACAACTGTAATGGAATAGTTGATCAAATTGGGGCGGGGAAAAAAAAAAGGAACAGGAGCATTGTGGTAGCACTAATGATATTTTTTTGCCTTATTTGATTTAAACAGATTAATAATGCACAATAAAGGTGTAATGTTTTTAACAATCCCTTTTCAGATAGGGTTATAAGTATGTTGCATCTCTATAGAGACTCCTTTGTATTGATAATGGAAATGAAGGAAAACGGGGCTACTACATCTTTTCCTGGAATTGTGTAATTGCTGTCCACGTATGATCACAGGAAAGGACATCTGCTTTGAGGTGTTGCAGACAAATGTCATATTTGTAGCTCCAAGGCTGCTTCTGATAAATCCAACATGCTAACCAACCCTGAAAAAAAAGACCTTGATGCATACATGCTAAAAAGGTGCCACAAAGGGCCTATTGAGATACTGGAATTTATTTGTGTTAAACCAAAGCCCTTTCAGGTTGCAAAGGTGGAGGAGAAAGTAGAACAATATAAAGTAACTAGCTGTCTCCTGAAAGCTAAAGTATAGTCTCTTCTGCTCTGGTTTAGCATTTCTGATCCACAGTCCCGATAGGCAGGGTTGAGAGAGAGGTGCTTTTGCTTTGTTTAGTGTAATCAAACTAAATGTGTGTAATTTTCAGTGGTTAAAAAAATTATCCCAGTCGTAATGAAGGCCTTTGAACTGCACTTTAGTTTTCAACTAAGACACCTATCTCTTGATGCATATATTAACATTTGGGCATGCAACACATATCCACCTTCAAATTTGAAAGGGCGTTTCCAGGTCTTCCATCTCAGACAAGATGCTGGCTTGCCCTGTAGATTAAAAAATGAAGACATAATCCTCTTAACTGGTATTAAGCTTTCTCCAGACGGTGCTTTGGCTTCACACCATATCTAGAAGCTCCAGTTTGGTGCTGCCATCGCCAGAAAAAACAATGAGGAGTTCCTAACCTTGGGGGGAGAAAAAAATACTGATATTTAGCATGACAACAGATGCCTCAAGATCTCAAGTCTGTGCCAAGACCTCCAGCTGAGAATTAATATTCTAATGTTCCAGCCATATTTCCTCTGGGGGACCACAGATAGTGTGCTGGTTAGCCACATACTACCCACAGGTTACTTACCACTCTTACTTATACTTTGGAAATAATTGCCCCATCTGAGCACTTGTTATAGACCTCCTTCCCTTAGTAAGACCACTCCACATCAGAAGCTATCTGTAGTAACCTGGTCAATCACGCTAATCTGTGATATTCTGGAAACCAAACCAGAGTTAATGTACCATGTTAACTCATCAATCTTCTCCAATAAGTATAAAATTATTTAGAATACTAAAGGGATTTTAGCTTTAGCAGAAACTAGCAGAATCCAATTGAACATCTAGCTTCTGTATCTTTACACTTGAAATAACTGCAGAAACACTGCACTAATGTTATCCATTCCTGCAGCATGAGTAAGGCTGAAATCTCCAAACTGTTCTACATGAAATTCATCTGCTGGGAAAAGCAGTCCAGCTGGAACTTAAAACATTCCTCTCCCATGAGACAGCCACAGACGAGGCTACCGGTACAAACCAGGGACACAAATATGTAACACCTTTACCCCCATTGCCAGTAGCTGAAATGTGCAAGGCTGGGGAAAGACAAAACTTGTAATTCAGGTCATCCTTCATTTATGATGGTAATGGGGCCTGCCCATCATGGTTGCGATGTGTGATGATTGTAAACGGGTTGGTCACATAAAACGGCCCCCAACCCCTGGTCTACAGTTGGGTATTTCATTTGTGTAAGTGGTGCACATTCGTGAAACCATCCCCTTCCTCCCCCCCCCCCCCCCCAGGTCTGCAGAGCTGGAAAGATTGGGGACCGCTAGGTCACACAACCGACCTGATTTTACGATCTTTTTTTGCAGCAGTTGTTAAATGAACCAATGGTTTTGTCGGAAACTGGAAGCAGATGCCGTTTTTTGTTAAAAGACATAGAACAGTCATGTGACTGGAATGCTGCAACCAACCACAGATGTGGCCCAGCTGCGAAGCATCCCAAAGTTTAGTCATGTGACCTTGAGGGGCATCAGAACTTCGAATCTGGCCGTTAAGTAGCCCCCAGGCAGGTCTGTCGCAACCTTGACTGGTTGCTAGCTCACCAGTCAAGGACCACCTGTATAAGCGGAAATAAACAATGGTCGCCCTTTAGAATATTAGATTGCGTTGACAGAAACGTTAGCTGCTCCGTCACTGCTGCCCACAACCTCTGCTAGACTTTGAACACACCACACCACACCACACTGAAGCAGATGGCACTGTTTTAAAAAAAACTGACTTTAATCAAATGGGAGAAAATTCAGGTTTCTGAAAAGGAAAAAGGAATTTTTGAAAATCCAGCCCAAGCCAAAATATCCCAAAATTACACATGTTCAAAAACAAAAAGAAAGAGGTGTTAGAGCAAAAGAGAACAGAGGGGGGAAGAAGGGATTATGAGAAGCTAAAGAGACTAAGAGTGGGGGGAGAGGGTGGGAGAAAGAAAACAACAGGAAAAATTATTGGACAATCTTTCAAAACTTGAAAAACAAAACTGAAACAATGTGACGAGAGAAAAGTGAAAATGGGAGGTGCATTTTCAAGTTTACCTGTAAAGAACTGAGGACAGAGGGAGGAAAAAAATAAATTAAAAAAAAAACTTAGCATGACAACTCCAGAAACACAATTAGAAGAGGAGGCTGTGAAGATCATCTTGTTTGTTGATCTGCTTTCACAGCTGTGCACCGTGCCTTCACTGGATTTGCTCCCTTTTAACGTGGCCACATCCTTGCGGGGTTTTGTAACACAAGAAGTCTCTCTCACATTCTCCTTTGCGTAAGAAAAACGTCTTTGAACTGGTAGGAAATATGTGAAGACAGATTTTGCTTTGCTCTTTTCCCCCGCAGGCTGTTTTTTGTGTTTGACTGGAGAGGTGGGCATCTCTCAAGCTTTTTCATAGCCAGGCCGTAGCTCGGAAGAGGAAAAAACTGAGACAGTGTTAGTTTTTGAGGAGCATAATAAAGGAACACAAAATGCGCACGCAAAACCTGAATTTTTCATCTTCAGAGGAAACCATCTGTTAAATTCATCATTATAAAAGTAGAAAAACATGGATTTCTCTCTCTCTCTCTCTCTTAAGAAACAAAAGAATTTTGTCTAGTATTATTTACAACTTGTAGCTTCTGTACAAAACTGTATTTCACATATATTCACATAGGAGCCATATGTGCTCATGTACCGGTGCCTTTTTTTAGATCTGTCAAGTGGAATAAAACAATGCCTGGTGAGACTTTTACCAAAAATAATAATAATAATAATAATAATAATTAAAAATAAATTAAGAGGGATTGCTCTGTGGCTTGGGGAGAAAATCTTCTAGCTTCCTGAATCCTTACGACAATGAAGAGATGGTAACACACAAGGCAGCAACATCATCTCCCATAATTAATCCACAGATTTCCAACTTTTTATCCTGGCAATTTCGGACTACGGGGGGAAGAGAGACCAGGGGGGGGGGGGCTCTGGCAACTCGTGGAGCTTGACATGAGAGGAAGGGGGAGGAACAGAGGACTGTAAATGGTGCAAAACTATTCTTCCCCAAAACCTCCTGTCCCTGTTGCTGGCAAACCCCAAGACTCGTTAGAGCGAAATCTCTCTGCTCTTCTGCTTCCGGTGGATCTCAGATGCCATCTGATGTTCGTGGATCTTACCCTCTTCTATCCAAGTGCGTTGTGGACAGCGGGCGGAGTGGCAGAGCAAGTCCCAGCTTGCCCACAGCAGCCAACTGTATCTGATTTTATATACATATATACACACACAAAGACTGGCATATATCTATATATATATGTACATGTTAAAACAGGCTAGAACAGGGCAGTGGGTGTTTTTTTTTTCCTGCTTTCAGAAATTGGCCAGGACCGCCAAGCTCTGCTTGCAGTCAATCTTGGTGACGTCGGGGCTAGTGTACACAAGGGACAGAGCTGCAAGGAAAGCTTGGCACTCCTCCTCGCTCTCGAAGGCCAGCTCTGACACAACGTAGGAGACCGGAAGCACCGGGCGGAAACTGAGGGAGATAAAAAGAGACACTGGTGAATGGGAAAGGGCAGCACATGAGAAACTATGACAAGCAGAAATCCTGCTGACGTGGGGCTCTTTACCTTTAGTTACCCCTGGCAATAGGTGGAAACAAAGTCAACCCGTCTTTCACGTTTCTCCTTCCAGTATTTCAAATGACCTTGGAATTTCAGCAGGGAGGACACAACTACTGAAGGATGGTCCTGCATATAATACATGCTGCTTGTGGGCTTGCTACAGATATTGGCTGGTCACTGAGGGAAAAATGCTGGACCAGACAAGAGTTCAGGGGTTCCCTTATGTTGAAGAGGGGGGGGGGGGGAAATGGAACTACTCAAAAGAGGCTTTGAGTATCGCCCCCGCCACCATCACCACCACCATCACACATTATGGCAGCTTTTGAAACTGCCTTCTACCTTTTAATGGAGTGGTTCTGAAACATGGGATTAAGGGAAAAAAATAATGATGTCTCTTCACAACGATAGGGACAGCATTATAAAAATAAAAGTTGTGCCTCCCATAGTGGAGAAATAACCCTACACCGGAACAACTTCCTATGGCATTCTTGTGAGTGATCAAGACTTAATTTTTTGGAAAGAAGCAGGACGGAGAACGGTACATGTGTGCAGAAGCATAATACCTGAGCAACTAACACTTATCATTATTTTTTTTAGAGCAAATTCAATTCTTCCTGTCTCCCTGGTCATTAACTATTCACTACCCGAGACCAGCATACAAAACAATAGATTTATCTTTTTATCATTCACCAAACATTTGTCCCTATGTCCTGGCCGCTTCTTGCTCCTTTCTGCACTGAGGCTACCTTGACCCAACCACCGGGGGACCTGGGTCATCTCTACGGCGGGGCCAAGCACCTCACCTCGTCGTCTCCCTATTTTACCCGCCCAAAATGTGGGAAGGGTAAAGGCCAGAAAAGAGAGCTATAAATGGAGAGATTGCCTCCCAGCTGAAGAGACTGCGAGAGAACCAGGATGAATACTCAAAGCACAAGGACATCTATTGAGAACGCCTGTTTCTGGTAGACCGAGTCTGTCCTATCAGGTACAGAATGGAAGATAAGAGCAAAGTGTAAACCAGGAAGGCAATCTGAGGTCTCTTCCCACAACCCCGTATTTTCAGTTTGGCTTTGCTTTGTCTAATGGCTTATTTTACTATTTGATTTATATCTCACCTTTATTTATGAAACTCAAGCCAGCGTATGCAATGCTCTACGCCTCCTATTTTCCTCTCAAGGGCAATCCTGGGAGGGGACGGGGGCCGAGAGACTTCCCAACCAGCTGCCGTGCCTAAAGGAGGACTAGAACTCACCACCTCCCATTTCTAGCCCTGTCCCTAAACCACTTATCCTCAGGTACCCAAATAAAACTGCAATCATTTCTCAAATGAACATGAACTTCTAGATCCACATTTCAGAGTCAAAAGCTTTTTCGGCGAAAGGATTTGTTTTCGACCTAAGCAAATCAAGAGGGACAGCTGAGCCAGTTTGTAATCAAGCATCCTAGATGCTGGCCTGACTAGACTGCAATTACCATACTTACCTGCCCGGGGCAAAGCCGCCTTCCTTGAAGTTGCTAAAAGGAGTACCCCATTTGACTCACTTCTAACTACTGGACGCTAACCTGCCCCTTTTGCCAGATATTGCAAACAAAGGTGGAGCGAGTGGGAGGGAAGCGTGCAGGTGTGAGGCATTCCCCTCCCCTTTCAACCCAAGGACTGGTTCAGCTCCACATACGTTTTGATCATGGCTTTGAGGGCCGTTTTCCTCTCTCGTTCAGCAAACTTGTCAATGAGGTAGCCGGACATGCAAGGGGCCTGGCGGTACAGGCAGAAGAAACGGTGGTAATTGGAGAGGGCCCAGGCAGCCCGCAAGGCAAGGGCATGTGCCACGCAGGGGTCCGTTTTCAACTCCTTCGTCAGGTATGCCAGCTCAGTTGTGATATCTGCAGGAGGGAGAAAGGCAAGTCACCCCAGCTGTCTCTCAAAGCAGCCCGTTTCTCACTTACAGGTATTCCTCAAGCCTACGACCGTTCATTTAGCAGCTATTCAAAGTTACGACAGCACTGGAAAAAAAAAAAAAGCAAATTCTGACAAGTCTTGGCACTTATGATCATCGCAGCATCCCTGCGGTCACACGATCGCGACCAGGAGGCTTCGCAACTGGCTCCCCTTTATGACAGCTGCAGCCTTCCAGGGTCACGTGACCCCCATTTGCAACCTTCCCGGCCAGCTTCCAAGAAGAAAAGTCAATGGGGAAGCCGGCAGGGAAGGTTGCAAATTGAGATCATGTGAGATGTTGCTTAATGACCGCATCTGCTTAACAACAAATTTTCCAGTTTCAGTTGGGATTATTAATTCAAGGATCACCAGTACTTTCATCGTGAACTGACTTAGGCTAAAATATTGACTCTTCTTTGCTCTAACCTGTTTGGCCTGCTCTATTAAATCCACTTTTTTAGTCTTTAAAATTATCTTCCCCAAAAGCTTCTCTAGAATTTTAAGTCTCCTAAAATGACCGACACCAGCTGTTATGGGGAAAAATAGCTGGAAGAAAGAGATAAAGAATCTGGGAGCCTCTGTACAACCGCTTGGGTTAAGTAGGCAAAGATCACAACATGGCCAAAAGGTTTATTGAAGAGTGTTTGTCAGAAATTCTCCACAAGAGGAAGAATTCCCAGATGTTGCAAGTAAATTCAAAGACTAGCCTCAAAACTATCTCCCAACAGCCTCACCACGCACCTCCAGAGTTCTTGGTAAAAATGTAATAGAGAATACGGTAAGCAGTGAATTCTCCAACATTTCCTGGAAGATTCTCTGCATAAAGAGACTTCAATTGTGTCTGGCACTGGTTGAACTCCTCATGATCACCCTGGGGAAAAATAAATCATCATTAGGGAAAATATTTCAGGTGTCATATACCAGAATCTTTGCCACAGTATGATAGCAAATTGACCGAGCTCTCTGGAAAAGTCTGTTATACTGGGAAAGGTATAAAGAAAAAGGAAGATCATCAGCAAGGACTCAATGATAGCAGTGGTGGATACCCCACTGGAGGAACTGAAGGATCAGGTTGGGGATGGATCATCCACGGAGAAAATCCTCTGTAGTCAACTAAGAGCTGATGGGATAGGCAGTCCTCGACTTACAATTCATTTAGTGACCGTTCAAAGTTATAACGGTACTGGGAAAAATGACTTATGACTGTTTTTCATAAGTTACGACCATTGTGGCATCCCCATGGTTACGTGATGAAAATTCAGAGGCTTGGCAACTGACTCATATTTATGACCTGGGATCATGTGATCACATTTTGCAACTCTCTGATGTGGGGAAGCCAGATTCACTTAGCAACTGTGTCACTAACTTAACAATTGCAATGATTCACTTAACCATTGTGACAAAGGTCATAAAATGGAGCAAAATTCACTTAACAAATATCTCGCCTAGCAACAGAAATTTTGGGCTCAACTGAGGTCATAAGCCGAGGATTACCTTTATGTAATCAACAATTCAATCAAAATCTGAGCCAGACAAGTTAGTTCCCTTGTATTGCCATGTCGTTATGAGTAAAACACAAAAAGACCAATTGACACTTTTTATGCTCTGCCAAGTATAGAAGGGGCTGTTATCTTTATGTCAAGCTTATCTAATATTACACTATTTCTATACTGCCTTGACCCCAGAGGAACACATTCGTCATAGAGTAAAATCAAATGTTTTCTACAATCCTTAAAGGAATATAAATTGCCCAAATAATTTTGGGGGTAGGAAGGTGTACATGGTTTAAAAAAAAAAAAAAAAAAGGCAGGGAGACAAAGTTGTTGAACAGGACTTCCAAATCATCTCTCTAGTCATTTTCCTGTTTTGGAATCTGCGCAGTAAAATAAAAGCATATTTTCAAAATTTGCCCAAGAAAACAGATTTCCTTCCACAACTAAGAAGCAAAGAGGGAAATGACTCCTACTAGATAAGATTTACACTGTGTGGAAGTACCACGTGACAGAAGATGACTGCTTCAATGTATTTATCCACAGTGGGGTTAAATCATTTCAAACTCAAAACAGGGCATTTCAATTTCAAAATATTTCAAGTTAAAACGGTGTTGCACACCATTACATTCTTTCTTCCAAAGTGTAGCGATATCTAATATTTATGTTAATGAGAATGCAAGTAGGGTGAAAGATATCAATGGATAAAAATGGAGTTAAACCTGGAACCATGGAGCATTACCTTATTAATATATTTTGCTCGGTCTTACCTTCTCCAGAGCTATTCTGGCGTGGGTTTCGTATACTTCCACAGTGAATTCTGCACGGATTCCTTGAACCTAAACAGAGCGAGAGAGAGATTGCCAAGAATTCATATATTAGCCTGGGTGACTTGAAATTTCTACACACAACAGAAGAAAGAGGTTGGAATATTATTCACTTAATGACTGCCACCAAAAAAGGTTGTAAAATTGGGTCGGCCACAAAGGTCATATGAATGTAAATGGACAGGCTCCATTACAGTTGTCAGTTGAGAATTATCTGAAAGCCCACTGACAAAGAAATGATCAGTCTATAATTGTAATGGTAGGTTTATTTTAACAGTGAGAGACAGAATAATAACAAAAAAATCCAGAAAAACGCATTTCAAAAAAGCTATAAATTGATTTGCATTTTAATGAGTGAAATAAGTATTTGATCCCCTATCAATCAGCAAGATTTCTGGCTCCCAGGTGTCTTTTATACAGGTAGCGAGCTGAGATTAGGAGCACTCTCTTAAAGGGAGTGCTCCTAATCTCAGCTTGTTACCTGTATAAAGGACACCTGCACACAGAAGCAATCAATCAATCAATTCCAAACTCTCCACCATGGCCAGGACCAAAAAGCTGTCCAAGGATGTCAGGGACAAGATTGTAGACCTACACAAGGCTGGAATGGGCTACAAGACTATCACCAAGCAGCTTGGTGAGAAGGTGACAACAGTTGGTGCGATTATTCACAAATGGAAGAAACACAAAATAACTGTCAATCTCCCTCGGTCTGGGGCTCCATGCAAGATCTCACCTCGTGGAGTTTCAATGATCATGAGAATGGGTGAGGAATCAGCCCAGAACTACATGGGAGGATCTTGTCAATGATCTCAAGGCAGCTGGGACCATAGCCACCAAGAAAACAATTGGTAACACACTACGCCGTGAAGGACTAAAATCTTGCAGCACCCACAAGATCCCCCTGCTCAAGAAAGCACATATACAGGCCCTTCTGAAGTTTGCCAATGAACATCTGAATGATTCACAGGAGAACTGGGTGAAAGTGTTGTGGTCAGAGGAGACCAAAATTGAACTCTTTGGCATCAACTCAACTCACCATGTTTGGAGGAGGAATTCTGCCTATGACCCCAAGAACATCATCCCCACCGTCAAACATGGAGGTGGAAACCTTATGCTTTGGGGGTGTTTTTCTGCTAAGGGAACAGGACAACTTCACTGCATCAAAGGGACAATGGACGGGGCCAAGTACCATCAAATCTTGGGTGAGAACCTCCTTCCCTCAGCCAGGACATTGAAAATGGGTCGTGGATGGGTATTCCAGCATGACAATGACCCAAAACACATGGCCAAGGCAACAAAGGAGGGGCTCAAGAAGAAGCACATTAAGGTCCAGACCTTAATCCCATAGAAAATCTGTGGAGGGAGCTGAAGGTTTGAGCTGCCAAACGTCAGCCTCTAGACCTTAATGACTTGGAGAGGATCTGCAAAGAGGAGTGGGACAAAATCCCTCCTGAGATGTGTGCAAACCTGGTGGCCAGCTACAAGAAACGTCTGACCTCTGTGATTGTCAACAAGGGTTTTGCCACCAAGTACTAAGTCATGTTTTGGGAAGGGGTCAAATACTTATTTCACTCATTAAAATGCAAATCAATTTCTAGCTTTTTTGAAATGCGTTTTTTCTGGATTTTGTTGTTGTTGTTCTGTCTCTCACGGTTAAAATAAACCTACCATTAAAATTATAGACTGATCATTTCTTTTGTCAGTGGGCAAACGTACAAAATCAGCAGGGGATCAAATGTTTTTTTTTCCTCACTGTATCAACGGCAGACTATGAATATCTTTTAATTCCAGGGGAGTTTCCAACTCCTACTTCTAAAATCTATTTGTTTTTACCTTCGCAAAAGGCAACAGTTGGCAATGGAATATAGGCAAAAGAAGTAAGTTTTAAGATACTGTCCCACTAAAGTCATATCAAGGCTAATCTATTCACAATGGGCTGGGGCTGGGTTTAGCCAAACTAGCTACCAGGTAAAGAACCAGAGATCATTCTAACATTAAAAAATACTGGTTTTGTAGCTGATTTTCCTTTATGGAATTTGAGTTAAACTCACATGTGCCAGCTAGCAACTCAGCATATGTCTGCTAGCAAATCAGCAAAATCTTAAATTTGATCATTTTTTTCTATGGCGTGAAAAAGCTTGAAAACCTCCGATTTAGACATCTTACCGTTAAGACATTTTCCAACCTTTAAATAAAAAAAAAAAAAGGGAGAGGGGTAGAAGGACGGAGTGTTCCAGGTTGCCAAATTTTGCTTCTTCTACCAAAGAACACTCCAATTACAGTATAAAGCGCTACTCTAATTTAAAAACCCAACTCTTATTCTAAACTAGCTAACGTTCCTCTAACTTCTCCACCTACAAAATGACAAACTAGCCACCAAATATACTGAGATACATTTTAATCCAACTATCAACAGTAGGTGGCCAGCTTCCTATTGTATTGATGTCTAGTTTGTTTTGGCTTTGCCAATTGTGGCTTTGAATGATGCCTGAAGACAGCCATATGTGACTTAACGTGGTTAAGTCTAATCGTGGTTAGAAAATCATAGCGTAGCGTTCAAACTGTGAACTGAGCCATGTCTTTCTGCCCCCACCAAGGCCTGAACAGGCTTACTGTAAGGTCCTGCCGGATTGATTTCATCTGCTCGCAAGCATAGGCATAATCTTGCTTCTCTTTCCAGTGGGATTTCACTGCAGTTAAAGACTTTTTAAGTACCTGGGAGAAAAAGAGGGAAGCACAGTTTAAAGATATCTGGCAAACATTAATCAACTTCTAAAACAGCTCTGGAATAAGACTGGACATTGCCCAGGAAAAAGGGCTTTCAAAAAGGGACAAAGTATTTTGTACAAACAGACACGAATTGCTGATGGAGGAATGATGACCATTGCCAAGACTGCAGGGTGGCATAACTATTCTCCTAGATTAGCCTGCAAAATAAGTCAGTCTGCAATTCAGCAGTCCAAGCTGAAGCCTGCCCATCCACCTTAACTTTAAAACATGAACACTGGACAAAGCAAAGCAATACTGGACAGAGCAGGGCTTTTCAACCTTTTCATCCACTGTGCCACTTTTAGGATATGGCAACATCCGAGTACCACCAGTTGCCTAGCAAGGTGTCAAAAACTTGATGACCAAAAAAAAAAAAAAAAAAAAAAAAAAAAAAAAAAAAGTGATAAACTACAGGTAGTCCTCGACTTACAACAGTTTGCATAGTGACTGTTCGAAGTTACAATGGCACTGAAAAAAGTGTCCCCCAAGGCACAGCCGAGCAAGACACCTGCCTGCCCGCCCGGCCCCACTCTTCCTCCTGTCCGAGGTTTTCATTGTTGTGAGCATTTCTGTTGAGGATTGGCAGTGGGGGTGGGGTGTTTGGTTTTTATTCCCCACACCCCACCCCCTGCCAAGCTCTGAATGTAAATCACAAGACCTGGAGAGGCTGCAATTCCAGCTGATTGATGCGCTTCTGGGCTCAGCAGAAGCACCAGGATCAGTGCTGCTTTCAGCTGATTGGTGCTTCTTCAGGGCTCAGCAGAAGCACCAGGATCAGTGCTGCTTTCCAAGCGATTGGTGCTTCTTCAGGGCTCAGCAGAAGCGCCAGGATCAGTGCTGCTTTCCAGCTGATTGGTGCTTCTTCAGGGCTCAGCAGAAGCGCCAGGATCAGTGCTGCTTTCCAGCTGATTGGTGCTTCTTCTGGCACAGCAGAAGCGCCAAGATCTGTGATGCTTTCCAGCTGATGTGATCTTCAGGGCTCAGCAGAAGCGCCAGGATCAGTGCTGCTTTCCAGCTGATTGGTGCTTCTTCTGGGCTAAGCAGAAGCGCCAGGATCAGCGCCAAGCAACAGCTGGAGCCTGGCACTGATCCTGGCGCTTCCGCTGAGCCCTGACGCTCCAGCCATCTCTCGCTCAGGCTTGTGCGGTTCTGCCACCGGTTCAGCTCATTCCCCTCCCCCACTACCACTTTTCTAGGGTGGTCGCGTACCACCTGCCAGGCGCCAATGTACCACAGGTGGTAGCCGTACCACTGGTGAAAAGCCCTGCTGTATGGAGAAGCAGAGTGGACCGGTTATTCACAGGATAGGAGGTAAGGAGTATATATCTTTTTTGACCACTCATCCTGTCTAGTACACAGTCTCTATTCTTGCACGCCTGGGCTGGCAAATCTGCTTCTTCTTCCTCTTCCTTTCTTAAAAGAATTTTTCACATCCTATCACTGCCTATTGCCTTAAAACCAACCCAGAACTGTTAAAAAGGGCAGGTCAAAATACAAGCAAAAACATACTTCAGGTAGTCCTTATGAACACAATTGGACCCAAGGTTTCTGTTGCTAAAATGAGACAGTTGTTAGCTTTGCCCCATTTGATGACCTTTCTTGCTGCAGTTGTAAGTGAATCACGCAGCTCTTCAGTTAGTGACATGGTTCAAAGGATCTGCTTCCATTGACTAGGCTTGTCAGAAGGTCACAAAAGTGGATCACATGAAGCTGGGAAACTGCAACTATCTAAATACGAGTCGGGGTTGCCAAGCGGCTGAATTTTGATCATGTGACCACGGGATGCTGAATCGGTCGTTGAGAAAAACGGTAATGTCACTTTTCCAGTGCCATTGTTTTAACTTTGAACAGTCATTAAATGAACTGCTGTAAGTCGACTGGACTGCTGTAGGCAGGTCTTTGAAAAGACTTTATGCTTTCCCCTTGGCGGTTACTCACTGAGACGCCGGACAGTGGAGGGGTCTGGGGCACAGGTGAGGCGCAGGTAATGCTTTGTGATATCTTGGCAGGTGCTACAATCTTCAGCTCATTCCAGTCAAGGCCATCAGAGCCAACGGTGTCAAGAGCATTGATCTGTAAGATCAGAGGTTCCAGACGCAGCTTTTGGGATGGGCTCCGTGCTGGAAGCGGCTGCCCTCCGTTCCTTCTTGAATTCCTTTTCAGGGTCTTCATAATCCATAGTGTTGCGTTTCCGATGCGCTTGGGAGGACCTTGATCATGTCTGGAGAGAGAGAGCGAGAGAGAGAGAGAGAGTTGAATTGGATGTGTTGCTAAGACCCTTATGTAATCATCCAAGCAATAGTTAGGAGTATTTGTGTTCACTCTTTTACACGAATTATTGTAATCATAGATCTTCACGATCATTAATGCTGTAGTATCTTGTTCACTGATTAATAGAATAACAAGAGTTGGAAGGGACCTTGGAGGTCTTCTAGTCCAATCACCTGTTTAGGCCAGCAAACCCTATACCAGTGATGGCGAACCTTTTAGAGACCGAGTGCCCAAACCGCAACCCAAAACCTACTATGTATCATCGGGTGCCGGGGTGGGCGTTGGCCCATTGGGTGGGTGTGGCCAATTGGGAGGGCAGGGCCCATTCGGTGGGCTGGCTGCGGTGGTAACGGCAGACGGGGTGGGACTAAAAAGTTCAATCCATCAATTCCAACTTTGCAAAGATCTTTTTTTTTTCCGTGAGAAGTTGAAATTGACTGATTGAACGAACCTTTTTTTTTGCACACGGCGGCGCGGAGACCTAAAGTGAAAAGGTTTTATAAAACCCAGCTGAAGGCCCTAGACTGGGGTGATGGCACGCGTGCCCACAGAGGGGCTCTGAGTGCCGCCTCTGGCACCCGTGCCATAGGCTCGCCACCACTGCCCTATACCATTTCAGACAAATGATTGTCCAATCTCTTCTTAAAAATTTCCATGTTGGAGCATTCACAACTTCTGGAGGCAGGTTGTTCCACTGATTAATTGTTCTAACAGGAAATTTCTCCTTAGTTCTAGGTTGATTCTCTCCTTGATTAGTTTCCATCATTGCTTCTGTCCTGCCTTCAGGCGCTTTGGAGAATAGATTGATGCTCTCTTCTTTGTGGCAACCCCTGATATTGGAACACTGCTATCATGCCATCCCTATCCTTCTTTTCATTAGACTAGACATACCCAATTCCAGCAACTGTTCTTTATATGTTTTAGCCTCCAGTCCCCTAATCATCTTTGTTGCTTTTCTCTGCACTCTTTCTAGATTACAATTTAAACACAACATAAGCACTTTAGGGCATGAATGGAATGGGAAAATGTCACAGGAAGCAGAATGGGCAAAGATGGAGTCAAAAAGCTGCAAAGGAACTATGTCAAGAAATGCAATGAGCTGGAAAACTGAAAATTACAACTGATGCCAAGAAGGCAAGAGGAACTTATGAGGTCTCTAAGAGAATGATTTGTTATCTGAAATCTTAAAAAAAAAAAAAAAAAAGACCATAAATGCACAGAGAAGCTGGAGAAATCCCAAGACAGCTAAGCTAATCAAAATCAGGAAAGACTTTTTAAGAGTACATGTATGTACAGCAATAGTACTTAGACTTATATACCTATCCATAGTGCTTTACAGCATTCTCTGGGCAATTTACAATTGTCAGCATATTGCCCCCCAACAATCTGGGTTCTCATTTTAACGACCTCGCAAGAATGGAAGGCTGAGTAAACATTGAGACGATCAGGATCAAACTCCTGGCTGTGGGCAGAGTCAGCCTGCAATACTGCATTCTAATCACTGTGCCATCACGGCTCCTCAGTATGTATGAATGTTAAGGCCAAAACTGAAACATCTGAAGAAATGTATGATGCCAACTCTACAATGAGCCTGGCTGAAGCCGTCTTGCTCGTTCTGGGTTATTCTAGGTTGCCACAAGAAAGGGAGGGGGTGCGGAGTGCCTTTGCTAGTTTAAACAATTCTGGGTCCCGTGGGAACCAAGGTCATTCTATCAGTCAGCTTAAGGCAGTGGTGGCGAACCTATGGCACGCGTGCCAGAGACGGCACTCAGAGCCCTCTCTGTGGGCACGCACGCCGTTGCCCCAGCAGAGTTCGCCAGAGTAGCGAGCACGTGGCGTTTGGAAGCGACAGGGCAGGAAGTGAGCAAGCAAGCGGTGTTGGCCCCCCGGGGATGCCACGCTCACCCAGTCTGCCGTGACCACTGCAGCCACGCCCATCCAGTGGCCCCCCCACCCACCCCCCGAGGGCACCACAATGCTGATGCAGCCCTGGCACTTTGCGATAAATAAGTGGGTTTTGGGTTGCAGTTTGGGCACTCGGTCCCTAAAAGGTTCACCATCACTGGCTTAAGGGGTTGGGCGTTTTGTTAGAAAGCCTGCCAAATTATTCTATTGAGGAACGGAGCCGAGTGCATAGCATTGGGGTGGGAAGTTTGACTTTGTAATAATGTAAACTTTTTGGAGGGAATTTCAGACTTGGTTTCACTTTTGACCTTGCCGATATTTTGTAACCAATAAACATGTTCTTTGGGGAAACCTCTAGCCTCGGAGTTCTGATTTTGTTGGTCTTAGCATCGGAACCATGACATATGATACTTCAAGGAAAAGCCACATCTGCTATACAAGTAATCACATGTGTCAGTAGGAAACAATCCCCTTTAATAAAGCTGTATTAAATCTGGGTTGGGTCTCACTCTGGAATTGCTGAAAACCCCTAAGGATCGTGCAGAATAGGATTGGCATGCACTGAGGACTTTGTGCATAACAGTTCTGAGTACAGCACTGCTTCTTGCATGATTCCATTTCTCTTGAGGGTCAAAAACTAAAAGTTTCTTACAATCGCTCTTAGAAGTTCTATTTCCAAATCACCTATTAGCGACTGGCAATCCCACTTGAAGCCCCTCTCCCCATGCAACTTGCCTTTTTCCTCGCTGTGCTCTCATCCGCCCTCTATCCATGTGGCCTCCACGCCCCCGGTTTTTCTGAGTATTCCGACGGCCACCCAAGCGACATTCATTTCCAGAATAGGAGCTGTCTGAATCCGAATCACTATATAAGATGAAGAAAAGATTTACCTTTGGCTGTTAACGTTAAACTCCAAGACCTGGTATTGTTTTAATCAGCAAAAAAAAAAAAAGCTCACTAAAATGAACAATATTATTTGATTTGAACTGTAAAGTTACAGGCTTCCACTAGTCTTGGTTTGCAACTTCTCTTTTGTTTAAAAACTGAAACTTCTAGCTCTAGCGTAATAAGACATGTTCGTATCAAACAGGTGAAGCTTTGCAGGATCCAATCTGCATCGGTCGCCGGGAAGCAGAGGTTTAGTAAGTTCCTTGAGGATGAGCTCTAACACAAGTCTGAAAGCGTGGAAGGGTAAACCTCTGGTCCTGGTGACCGACTCAAGATTAGATCCTGCAACATTATTCTGGGACGCATACATGTGCCTCCATTCATCAGGGGGAGTTTTAATCACCTTGGCTGTGCACATACGCAAGGAATGAAGTGGTACCTCCAATGCAGAACCAATGGGACCGCACAGACCCAAGGTAACTTGTCACAAATATATTCTATTCTTTGACCTCCGTTGTTTTTACCTCCTTCGGAAGTGGCGACTGGGAGATCGGGATGATGACCTCGACCTAGAACGTGAATCAACACTTGAGGATGAGCTGTTTTCCTTCATGAAAACATTGCGGTTTCCAAATTTGGTGGGGAAGGCACTCCCACGAGTCCGACCAGTCCCAGCTCCTCCGCTACCTCCCCCTCGCTGGGGCTGGGAATTGCCGCCCCCACTCCTCTGCTGCTGCTGAGCGAGGCTTGATTGCATAGAGGCACGTGGCGAGTGGAGAGAAGACACTTCCCAGCGCTGCGGTTTTTTCTTGGGGCTTTCGGACATGTTGTCTCGGCCCAAGCTGTAGAAAGAAGAACAGATCTGCTGAACCTTAGGAAACGGTTTTGTGAACGAGCACGCTACTCACCGTGCCAACTACTAGGCCATCCGTTACATGCACTCAAAACTCTATAAACATACACACCAGCTAAAAAAGCTGAGCGTGTTGTGTGCTAACTCCACTAGATGCAATCAAGTCTACTAGCCTTATCTGCCGCCTAAGGAAAATGCATCCTGAAAAAAAGGAACAGAAATCTTGGGTCTTCCAAGCATTCTCCCCTTCTTAGTTCGTTAGATAGCGGTAAGAAAGTTACAAGTAGTCATCGACTTACAACTGGTCACTTAGTGCAGGGCTTTTCAACCTTTTCACCCACTGTGCCACTTTTAGGATATGGCAACATCCGAGTGCCACCAGTTGCCTAGCAAGGTGTCAAAAACTTGATGACCAAAAAAAAAAAAAGGAAAAAAGTGATAAAGTACAGGTAGTCCTCGACTTACAACAGTTTGCTTAGTGACTGTTCAAAGTTACAATGGCACTGAAAAAAGTGCCCCCCAAGCCACAGCCGAGCAAGACACCTGCCTGCCCGCCCGGCCCCACTCTTCCTCCTGTCCGAGGTTTTCATTGTTGTGAGCATTTCTGTTGAGGATTGGCAGTGGGGGTGGGGTGGGGGGTGTTGGGTTTTTATTCCCCCCCCCCCGCTGGGTGGTTGCAGCAGGTTTTGGTCACTTCACATGACCCTGGGACACTGTGACCGTCATAAATATGAATCAGTTGCCAAGCATCTGAATGTAAATCACAAGACCCTGGAGATGCTGCAACATTCCAGCTGATCGGCGCTTCTTCTGGGCTCAACAGAAGTGCCAGGATCAGCACCGCTTTCCAGCTGGAGCCTGGCACTGATCCTGGCGCTTCCACTGAGCCCTGACAGCCCCGAAGAAGCGCTGATCCTGGTGCTTCGGCTGAGCCCTGACAGCCCTGCAGCTCCAGCCATCTCTCGCTCAGGCTTGTGCGGTTCTGCCACCGGTTCAGCTCATTCCCCTCCCCCACTACCACTTTTCTAGGATGGTTGCGTACCACCTGCCAGGTGCCAATGTACCACAGGTGGTACCCGTACCACTGGTTGAAAAGCCCTGACTTAGTGGATGTTTGAAATTATGACAGACCTCCCCAAGGGCTACTTATGACCCACGTTCGAAGTTCTGACAATCAGGGCGCTCTTGCGGTCACACGATCACATTTTTTGGCATCCAGCAATCAGCCCATTTATAATCATTTGCAGTGTCCCACAGTCATGTGACCACAAGTTATTAGGCTGATTTTGTTTGCTGAAAGCCAATGACTGTTTCTGGCAAAAATGCCCATTGTGGACAATGGATTTGCTTAATGACTGCTGAAGTAAAGGTAACCAAACAGACATGGTCACATCTTGACCCACTTAATGACTGGCATGACTTACGACCATGATTCTGAGCTCAATTGTGGTCATAATTTGAGGACTACCTGTATTCAAATCTCCAGTCAGTGACAATGTTCATCACTCTCCAGTTGATTACTTATATTTTTGCCTCTCCTTATCTTAAAATAATACTATCAGGAGGGAAACAAATACAACTCACTAAGATTATTTGGGTTGTTTATGCACTTCACCTCTTCTCCCAAAGTTACTCACCCAGGCAATGGTTCCCTGCTCCAGTCAATGGTATAGGCAGTGCCATCCTGCAGCCTGGCCTGTAGGACCTCCTTAAGTAGCTTCTCTGTGCGGTCTTTGTCCTCCTCTGACTCACAAGCGGTGAAGCAACGCTGGACATATTCCTTCATGTCCTGTGGCCAATCTTCAGGCTTACCCGTTGAAGAACTATACGGGGAAAAAAAAAATTAAAATAGGAAGGCTCCCCTAATACATTTAGTTAACTGCAATGCACACTTCAGAAATGGTTAGATTATTTGAAAGGAAGCTCAACAGTTTGCAAAACTTCCATGACTGGAAGCTTAATTATCTCATTATGCAGCCTGTTCCATTCCACCTCACTTTTTAACACAGTATGCTCCACATTTAAACATTTGCAGGCTGTCTCACTGGCCCAATTGTTCCCGGGTCATATCGTCACCTCTCAATTCACAAGCAGAGTTGCTGAGATTCAACCACCAATCTGAATAAACCTCCTAGGGCCTTACAAGGCGATAGAGGTAGTCCTTGACCTATGACCACAATTGAGCCCAAAATTTCTGTTGCTAAGACAGTTGTTAAAGGAGTTTTGCTCAATTTTATGACCTGTCTTGCCACAGTTGTTAAGTGAATCCCTGCAGTTGTTAAGTTAGTAACACAGTTGTTAAGTGAATCTGGATTCCCCATGGATTTTGCTCGTCAGAAGGTTGCAAAAGATGATCACATGACCCTGGGATTCTGCAACCGTCATAAATGTAAACCGGTTGCTGAATTTTGATCATATGGCTGTGGGGATGCTGCAATGGTCAGAAATGTGAAAACCGGTCATAAGTCACTTTTTTCAGTGCTGCTGTTTGAACGGTCACTACACGAATGGTTGTAAGCCAAGGACTATCTGTATTCATTAACCAATGAACACCATAGCCAGGCACCCAAATGTGTGGGCCTAAAAGACCTAGCAGCACTAAGATCTGATTTACCTGCTTCTGTCCTCCTGACATTATTGTTTCCCATCTAGTGCATCATAACCTATCTAAGGAGAAAGAGACATCCTCCAATAGGCTCCTGCCACATTATCACAGCGTTCCCCTGGACGTGAGGGATGCTCTTTTACGATCTGCAAACATCCTCACAGAAACACACATGACTTTATTCCATACTTGTACTCCCTCACTTAATTAGTTGCTTAGTGACCGTTCAAAATTCCAACAGATGCCCCGAAGGAACAACCTGAGTCTGGAATTCCGAGAGCAGCATCCCACTGTGGCCACATCACCATATTTTCAGTGTTTGGCAACCGGCTTACTTTTCTGGCTGGTTGCAGGGTTCAAAGTCACATGACCACGATTTACCATGTCATTTGCTGGTTTTTCCAGCAAAAACCATCCACAGGAATGAATTGACTTTGCTTTATGATCACTACGTTCACTTTACAACCATTGCATAAAAGATAGTAAAACTGTTGTCAGTCATGTGGATGTTTCCAACTTACAACCATCATGACTTATGATGGACTCCACTATGGTCATAAGTAGAGATTTCCCTGATGGATCACCTTGTCAGTCCTGCCCCAGCTTGGTCTTCCAGGGAAGAAAGACTCTGGACTCGATTTGTAGTGAAAATTCTTTTACTAAGAAGCCAAGTGGTTACAGTAAAGCAAAGCCAGAACTGAGGTTTTGAGTGCAAACGTTTCCCAGTTCACTTTCCCATTTGCATTCCTCCGTTATCTCCCAATTGACCAGGTACATTCAAAGAAGTTGTTTTGGTAACTGTACCTGCAAAGGCAGGTTAAATCTCAAGCCATTACCTTCCATTTTCCAGCTTGTGGCCTTGGGGTGACGAGTTGATGACTCGGAACAGCATGGTGTTTCACTTTCCACCTTCTCCCCCCCACCCCCCATTGTTCACGGCAGGCTGACATCTAGCTAAGCAAAGCTGGAGTGAAGGATGGCAGTTCTGACACACCTGGTGATATCAGCTGTGACCCTTACACTCCACAGAACACTGGAAAAAGGCACTGCTTCTTAAGCTCCCTAAACAAGAACACATAACTTCCATAGCATATTCATCACGTTGGAAGCACCACCACTTCATCTAAAGTACGTTTTTGTTCCTCACCTAAAATATGCCACAAAATCAGCCAGCCAGCCAGCAACACAAGGAGGGGTTACTGGAACAGAAGCCAGCATACTATGACAAACCAAAGAAAAAGCAGAGTTGTTTCGTGGCTTCCCCCAAACTCTCATTTGAATTTCTTTCACTTTACTAAGCATGGTAAATTCTCTATTCTAAGAAACGAAATGGAAGCAAGTTTTTAGGAGGTTCGCGCGCTTTGTTCACACACACCAAATTATCATCAGGTTGTGTCCTCTATCCTGATTTTATCATTGCTTAAATCCCCATGAGGTAAACGGGGCCGAGAGTTACCTTGGTGATTTGGGCTGCATATAAATAGACAAATGAGGAGAGACGAAACTTGCAAACCTGTGATTGTGACGTTTCTCTAAATTCTGCTGGGAGCCAAAGTTTGGATGCTGTTGCTGCTGTTGCTGCTCCAAAGAGCTGAAGTTCTGATTTGTTACTACAAAGGGACGCTTTGGAAGGTTGAATTTTAGACCACCAGACCCAGGTGCTTCTGTTTATAAAAAAAGAGGATTCATAGGTGTGTATGTGCATGCATATTTAAAAAGAAAATACTTTGCAAATTTAGTAGCCCCTCCCTCTCTCTCTGTAAATCTACATATAGATCTTCCCCTCAAGAGAAGCAGACGTGCCAAGGATTATTTTAATGGATTTTGATACTCCCAAAATTTGAGACCGCATATGTGAGGAAACGGCCTTATGCATTCACAAATGCCCTTATGGCAGTACCAAGAGCATTTTATGCATTTTCATAAACATTATGGGATGATATATATATAAGCTACAGTTTCCATTTAAGCTATACATAGCTCTTGCTACAACTCTTGAGACAAAGGCAAAAATTTAGTTTGATTCCAACATAATGGACTGAATCCACAGAGCTCCTGACGTGAATGAAAGGTTTTCCACTTGCCCACAGGGACCCATAAATACCAAACTCCTATTCCATTATATCCTCCTCTATCAATTTATTCACCAGCTTCCTTCCATTCCCATTCTTAATGCTCAACTAGCAACAATAACAACAAAAATCATGATTCTAGAATCTGGCCATTTTGCTGCTTGAATTTGACAACACATTCTTGGAGATACGCTAAGAAGCTCGAGGCTACCTGTGGTTTGCAGGCTATCCACTATATCCTCAGGGGACTAAAATGTCAGCAGCAGGGAAGCTCCAAGCGTGATGGTGTTTCCCAAAGCCCAAATAAGATTTCCAAGTTCAGTAAAGTGGAAGCTTTTGCACCACTGTCCAACAGAGATGGGGGGGGGGGGGGGAGAGACTGTATGCACAGTGCCAACAATTCCTCTTTTAATCCGTAACAGAAACTTGGAAGTTAATCAAAGGTGGTTTAATATGCCTTCCTGAATGGTCAGTAGCCTTTAAAAGTTGGGCATTATTAATTTTACATTAGAGAACATTCTCGATTTGCCAGCTGAGCTAAATTGGTTACAAATGTCTTGGCAGCTCAGGTTCAATCCAACAAATGAATGAAAACCATTTTTGAGTGTGACACAGGAAGCTACGCATTTCAGAGACGTTTGCTTTTCTCTTTCCATCTCCCTACGCTAATAAACCTCAAAGCAGAAGTTACCTCATTAAAGCAAGTAGTTTTAAATTGTGCCAGAAAAGATGGCCTAGCTCAGTGGTGGCGAACCTATGGCACGCGTGCCAGAGGCGGCACTCGGAGCCCTCTCTGTGGGCACACGCACCGTCGTCCCAGCCCCGCCTCCTCCCATGGCCCCCTCCTCGCCAGCAGCCCTCCGGAGGAGAGTCGCCCCCGGGCACGGCCCACGCAATGCTGCGCAGCCAAGGACATGGTAGCCGGGCAGCGGGGACAAGACTCCGCCCTTGCGCCCCATTGCGCGCAGATGATGCTGCAGGGCACGGGCGGAGGGTGTGGCCACCATGGCGCTGCTGGGCTGCCTGGGTGATCTGTGGCGGGCCATGGTGGTGGTAGGTGGTCCAGCGGGCACAGTGGAGCGGGTGGTGGTTTTTGGGCACTCGGTCACTAAAAGGTTCGCCATCACTGGCCTAGCTGATAATGCATCAGTAGCCGGAAATAAAACTTCCTCCAGATACTGCCAACTCCCCTTCCCAGTTAACAAAGAGTCCCTGAAGGTGGCTTTGCCTTCCCTTCCCGAAGGCCTGCACAAGCCCCTCCACCTCTACTCCCAGAAGCTCACGTTTCATGCGGTTCCACAGCTGCTGTCCTTTCTTGGGCTTGGCTGCTTCCTGGTAAGAGTGCTGCTGCTGGTTATAGGAGGCACTTGACTGGTTTGGCTGAGAGTGCAACCCTCCAGGAGGGCCGCCCTGCTGCTGCTGCCCCCCAGGGCCCATGGGTAGGTTGCTATGCTGAGAAGGGTGGTTGGGATGCTGCATAGGGGACTGTGGCGGGTTAGGGATTTGCATTTGCTGAGGCTGGCTTGAGTACGACATCCCTCCGTCTTCCATGCCTGGGACGGGAGGCTAGAGAAAGGAGAGTTGTGCCGTTAATATCTCTCTGCCAGCCCCATTTGTAAAAACAGTTCAAAGCAGAGAGCTCTCTCTTTATCTCATGTAAGCCGACGTAAAGATGGACAACTTGTATTTTTTTTCTGTACTGTCATAACCGCTCACACCAAGGAGGCATTACAACCAGACAACCTGCTCATCAACTGCACGCACTGAGGGGGCATTGCAGCCAGAAACCTTTAGGAAATTATCAGAAAAAAATCAAACCATCTTACTACTCAGCCATCTCTTCTTCATACATTGTGAAGATAGCCCTGGGAATTTCTGAAATGAATTTTGAATTTTTTGTATGTGACTGGATTTGTGTATTTATATTTCCCCCGCTGCTGTATTTAAAATATATATATAAAAAAAACAATATTTAAATAAAGTGAAACGTATTACCTGGCTCATACTCCCTTGGTGCTGTCCAGGAACTGGTGGCTGTTGGGGTGTTGAGGAGTAAGAGCCTGGGACACCATATTGCCCAGGAGAACCATACCCAGAGTAGACATTTTGCTGGGAAGGCAAATCATGGATCAGTGAAGAGATACTTTACACCCGGGGTGTCAAACTGGCGGCCTGCAGGCCGGATGCGTCACGCGTAGGCCATGCCCACCCAGGGCTCCACAAAGCCCCCCCAAAAAACCCCATCGCGATGTCACAATACATCACGTGATGCAATCGAGTTTGACACCTGTGCTTTACACAATAGGTAATATATAATTTTTGTATAAAAACAGAAGCTAATTGGGTTTCCACTCAAGGTCTTCTCTTGCCTGGATTCCATTTAGTGGATTTCTTAACATTTTGAAATCCTGGTCTCTCTTTTTACAAACTTTATGAAACTCTGCATTTATCTCATATATATATATATATATATATATATATAGCCTACCCCTGGGCTAGGGAAATGGCTTCACCACAGGACTCTACATACATATACACATATATATATAATAGGTATGTAGAGTCCTGTGGTGAAGCCATTTCCCTAGCCCAGGGGTAGGCAACCTTGGCTCTTTTATGACTCGTGGACTTCAACTCCCAGAATTCCTGAGCCAGCCACGAGTCATAAAAGAGCCAAGGTTGCCTGCCCTAGCCCTTGTGAGCAGCTTTTTTTCACAAGTTAATAAGCTCTGCTCTGGGACTTAATTAGTTCTTAAAAACCTCTGGCCCTCCTGCAAGGCTGCCTGAAATTGGCCTGAATCAGTCACACACACCAGGCTTTTGCCCCCTAAGAGTCTTGCTAGGAAAACAGCAGGAACTAGCACATTCCTTCCAATGTGTATTCCCCACTGTGTGCCAACATTCCAAAAAGTGGGGGAGAAAGGAAAAGGTTCATTCCATAAACCCAGCCGATGTCCTTGCCATTTGGGCTCACCCAGCAGGAGGAGCCCCCTGGCACTGTGAATATATGCAAGGTCAATTTCTGAATAAACATTTGCTAACAGGTTTGTTATCGGCCTGGTGTCTTCCTTGATGTTCTCATTCTTTGGTATCCACCCTGCAAATCCTAAACTAAGTTTTGGCACACAGATTAGCAGCAACAAGGACCTGTTTGCTTTCATCACACAGTGTGGCCACTTGGGATCCTTCTGTTAAAAACTGTGTGGGGTTGGGGCATAGATAAAGCTCAACCAATATGGAAAATTCTGCCTTGCCTTATTTATTCGGAAGTATTGTACTCTGCTTTAAAAGACCGGATCCCTCTTCGCCCTAGTTTTAAGACATTCTAAAAGGACCTTATGAGATTAGCCAAATGCTATCACTTACCATAGGATAATAGTAATTATAGGGGTAGAGATAGCTGTATTGCTGATACCACTGGTAGTACTGCTGTTGCTGCTGCAGGGATTCTCCTTGCTGTGCTGTGTACTGTGAAAAGTAGAAATGTGTCATGCACTGATCAAAATGGTTACACCCACTACTACAAAATGAAAGTACTTGTCTAACAAGTCCCAATCTTTTCCTCTAATTAATTTCAGGAAGGCAGATTAGCGCGTGGCAGTCCAGTGCTTAAGAATTCTCAAAATGCAGACTCTAAAGCCATTTCAGAACACAGAGAGTCTCTTCCTTTTACATACTCCCCAATTTAAAAAAAACAGTGTGTTCCAGTCCCAAAGGTGCTTTTTCACTAGGCAACTGGACTTTGGTTTTGCTCTGAAAATGTTTCCCTTCTCATCCAAGAAGCTTCTTCAGCTCTGACTGGATGGTGAGGAATGGAAGGATTTATACTCCTCGCAGACAGCTGTCATTTGCATTCTTTTAGGAGAACAAACCATGAGGACAAGCAGTTCATCTGCATTTAAAAGACACTCTTTCGAAGACAGCAAAGTCCACATTTTGGACAGAGAGACCGCTGGTTTGAAGGAGGGGTCAAAGAGGCCATCTATGTCAAAATTGAACAGCCGTCTCTCAACAGAGGGATAGGATATTATCTATCTCCAGTCTACAATACAGTCCTTTCAACAGTTCCAAGAAGGCTCCATACCCATTTGCACTACTCAGGCGACCCTGACGACACAGATAAACCTCCAGGTGGCCTCAATGACTCTCCAAAAAAAGGCAAATGACCAGCTGTCTGCAAGCAGTATAAATCCTTACATTCCCCACCATCCAGTCAGAGCTGAAGCAGCTTTTTTTTTGTAATATATTTTATTGATTTTTTTAAAAACATAAATCACAATAATTGGTGAACAGTGTGTT
Source organism: Azemiops feae (assembly GCA_023970755.1). Lineage (NCBI taxonomy): Eukaryota > Metazoa > Chordata > Lepidosauria > Squamata > Viperidae > Azemiops > Azemiops feae. The sequence continues at coordinate 291,391 of JALGBA010004202.1, read as the reverse complement.
GTCTGGGTTACATTTGTAAAACAATCATTAATAATTGATTTCTATAATCCATAATCCACATAATGGTTTTAGTTGATTTCCTCTTTTCCCAAAATATCCTCTTTTGCAAACATTGAGTTAATACAATTCTTATTTTGATAGATAACAATTAAATATATAATTTTCCCCAATATTCCTAAAAATAATAATCACATCAATATAATATTCCTTTTCTATCCAATCATTCTGGTTGCCTTATCATGGATCCTGTTACAGTCCTTATTTTAATTTGTTTCTCCCACCAAATTCTAGGTATTCTTTACTGGTTAAGATTTTCTCAAAAATTAATTACATTTAAAATTTTAACTCTATTTTTCCATATGAACCATCTCACACTTTTACATTTCTTAAGGAATAGATAAAACAATGAAAAAAAAAGGAGAGCAAGAGTAAAGAAACGTAAAAAATAACATACTACTTGAAATATATATCCCTCCTAAGCTAATATATATTTATTTCCTAAATTTCTTGGATGAGAAGTGAAAGGTCTTCAAAGGAAAAACAAGAAAGTTCAGTTGCCTTGTGAAAAAGCATCTTGGGACAACCATGATCTGGATGACTTGAGAATCTCCATAGACATTTAGTATGTTCCAGTGTCTCCAAGAGATACATCAATAGAATATTGACATTAACTTCATTCATTTCCAGCTTCCCCACTTAAGACTCATGTGACCTTGTAGAAAACTCTCCTCAGAATACTGACTTTGAACAGGGTTTGATTTCTTATTGATTCTAAAATCCCAAGTTAGCAGCAAACAAAATGAAGTAAATTTTAGCCTCAGTCTTAAATGACCAAGGCTGATAACAAACAATTGTTATGTTTTCAACTTATAAATTTAAGGCACAAACAGCAATGCGAGGACATCTAAAGCATCGCTGGCTCCTTCTTACCTGTGCGTTAGCTTGACCATTGGTGGCACCTTTACTGTTGCCAGAAGCAGCTGCAGCATTGGCCTTGCTAATATTAGCCAGCGCTTGCCGGGCCTTCTCCCATTCGGGGTTCTCATGCATTGGGCCTTCCATCCCGTTTTCTCTGGTGCTTGCAGTACCCAGGTTGTACTGTGAAACCCTATAAAGTAGAAGAGACAGCAGATGAAGAAGAGAAAGTTGCAGGGATTTTTATTCCCATGTATCATTGCTACAGCCTTGAAATCACAGAGCACCTTCAACTTTTAGATGTGCTTTACAGAACTTGCTGCCCAAGAGTGCTAGCAAGAACATCTGGTAGGTTTAATTTGAACTCCGGTTCAGTCTAATTGGGCACTATTATTCAGTTCCTGAGTCACCACAGAAAATCCATCCACATACCAGTATACATACCAGCTATTATGACTTTAGAACTTGCTAAAGAATAGTCTCAAAGCAGGGAGAAAAGAGAGTGATGCAGAAAGAGGTTCTGTTTCATTAGCTTCACATGGTTACAAGAATAAAAATTACCAGAGATTTTATGTGTCTCTGCTCATGGACCTTAGCCAATATACAAGGCCAATTTCAATTATACTTGTCAATCCAGAATCTATGTTTTACTTCGTTTTTTACGTCAGTTACAAATTCCGCCTTGAAAGAAGATTAACAAGCTGATACATCTTTGTAGGCTATTATCTGCTGATCTATTTGCATCCGAAACATTTAATATTTTATGATCTCTTTATTTTGTTCTCCATATAGTATACTTCAAAGTGATTGTGAAACCAGCAGGTTTCTCAATTCAAAAGACAGAATAACAACCAGTTATATGAAAGAATACTATCAAGTGCTTGCTTCGTAGAAGTTGGAATCGCTGGTAACCCCAAGATAGACAATATTACCCTCACTGTTGCTTCTCACTAAAAAAAGAGTATCTAGGCATACAGTAGCTTGGTTCCATGGGCATGGACAATAAAACAATCAACAGATTCCTGACAAGTCAATTACCAATTACAGTCACAATGAAAGTTGTCGTAAGTAAGCCTACACATTAAAGTTATTCCTTGACTTACAACTATTGGTTTAGTGACTGTTCAAAGTTACGGCACTGAAAAGAAGTGACTTATGACTGTTTTTCCACACTTACGACCACTGCAGCATCCCCGTGATCATGTGACCAAAATTTGGGCCCTTAGCAACTGGCACGTATTTATGAAGGATGCAGTGTCCCGAGGTCATGTGATCACCTTTTGTGTCCTTCTGGCAAGCAAAATCAACGGGGAAATCAGATTCACTAAATATCCATATTACTACCTCAACAACTGCAGTGACTCATTTAACAACTGTTGCAAGAAAAGTCGTAAAAATGGGGTAATGTTCACTTAATAACTGTCTTGCTTAGCAATAGAAATTTTAGGCTCAATTGTGTCTGTAAGTCAAGGACTACCTGTATAAACTGTTTTTGCCCCCAAACTGTCATCACTTTTTTCAGAGTAGGGGGTAGGCAACATCTGGCTCCAGGATGTTAGACTGAAACTCCCCGTATCATTCACCTTGCTGACTAGCAGATGATGAAACTTGAGTAACACTGGAGGGCCAGATCCTGCCCACTTGTGATTTAAAACTTTGTGAAAAATGACATTACTGTACATTCTTGTTTACTGGCTTTTTATAATACATATTTCTCAGATACGTCAGGATAATTAAAAATTTTAATGAGACAGTAATTTTAGACTGTTGCTAGAACACAACCAGTTGCATATTCCACCAATCTAGAATTCTGGGATCTTTACCTCATCTTAAATGAGCAACATGCCTTTCCTGCCAGCAAGAATAGAAGTGCCTTCTGTGCTGTTTAGTATTATGTACTGAGAAATTTGGCTTCTCCTACTAGCAAAATTTGTTTAGTCACTCCAACTGGCAAGCATAAGCAGTTTTGCTCAACTAATAACTAGACATACTTTTTTCTTAGTTTCACAATTCTTCCCCCTTCAAAAGGTATGTTGTGGTAAGTCCGTAAGGTGCCATAAGATACTGGATTTTTTTAAGAATTAGAATTTTTATTCGTGTATGCGAGCAATGCCACAAAAAATTAGTTTCCCATTTAATATTAAGACTCTGAGAACGTTTTTCCAATTTTTACCTTTCTTTTTTTTATAAGTTTGAAAGCCTGCCCTCTTATTATGTTCTGGTGATAGGAGTAACTTTAAGAGACTGCTTATGCCTAGCTGCCTTACAACCAAATTCTCAGGACAGCTTACAATAAAAATAAGAACAAATTAAAGCTGCCTATATATGACAAAATAGTCAAAAATAAAATTGTCAATATTCGTGCAAATTTTACTAAGACAAAATGGGAACAAAATTTAACATTATTTGCCCAGGAATACATTTTTATCAAGTAATGAATGAGCCAAAACCAATACTCACCCACATCTGATGGCTAAAATAGTTATATTTAATTGGAAAGTGTTACTTAACCTATCCTTCTACCATGATATCTTGATGGTCAACTATGTAAGACCTATGAGCCTGTGACATCATCAGCATTATGATGTCATAAGCAGAATGTCTATTTCAACTTGAATTAAGTCTAAGAAAGTGTTTTGGCTTTTTTTTTTTTTGTTACAAAATATTGCTTTTTAAATAGTACACCTCACTCTTCTTTCCTGTTAAAATTCAAACTCCCCCTGGTCTAACTGATGACAACTATTTAGCTAGTACTGTCTGTAACAAATAGAACTTTTCTGTACAATAGATCAAATGGATTATCCAAATAGCTTGGACAAATACAATAATACAAATACTGTTTCAATTACTTGTCAAAAAAACTCAGAATCAGAGAATATTTCTCACAAAATCGCATTCTTTGAAGATATAAACATCTTTAGCTAAGACTACATTCACTCAGAAAGCTGTTGTAATTACAAATCTTTACTGATACAAGATTTTTCTACTTTATATAGTCTCTTATTTTCAATATCTAATTTATAAAGTCCTAAAATATTTTATCTAACCTTAATTATTTTAATTATTTAAAATACACATTGACCATCACAAATTCAAGGAAGTGTATTAGTTTTAAAGTCTTTTATAGCAGAAACCAAAGCCAAATCTTCAGGGAATATGTTTACATTATTCAATAGAAATTCTTTATCCTTTCACATGCAAAAGGCAGTTAACTCTAATGGAGATGATGTTATAACCTAGAAAAGTTGGATCAGTCCCACAGGTTAGCAATAACTAAAATATAAGGTTAGATAAAATAAGAATAAAAAAGCAAATCCAAATTGATTACAGAAATGAGTAGATCTGAAAAATTTGAAAAAAAATCACACTATTTTAAAAAAATATAAATTCTGAAAGTTAACTCATTTAAAAAAAAAAACCTAAATTGAAACACAAAAAAACCAAACATTAATCATTCCTGATTAGCATAACAAAGTTTGCATATGAAGCACTCTAAAGATACTGCAATAATTATTCCTTTTACCTCAAATCTCCCTCCCTTGGGAATTTCATAGGAATTCCTATCAAAAAGGTCAGCATGTTTCACAATTCAGTAGCCATGCCCTCCCATAAGTACAAAGGAATTGGAGTTGCTTTTCTTCCCTCTTCCTCAGTTTTAAGTTTGACTGTGATATTATAAGTTGTAGGTTAGACTTCTCACCTTAGGGATAACAGAAGAAAAACCCAACACCTCTAGTATCTTTCAATTCACAAGTGAATAATGTGTATTTCAAAAGATGTTCCTGTACCGGCAACCATTACAGCAGATGGGAATTGGTCCATCAACAAGTTAATTTGCTTTTAAAAACAAACACCTACTTAAAAAATAGTTAGCACATCACTTGGCATAAACGAGGCCAAGTAATAAGGCTTTGCTACCATAGTAGACACATATTTCAAATCCGCTCAATCCTACCCAAACCTTAAATTCTCCTCCTCCTCCCCCCCCCCACCCCAGGAGCTGAAATTAAAATAAAGGGTTGCAATCACCATTCTGAAGAATGCTGGTCTCCTATATTGGCAGCCATAATCTAATTCGTAGAACAGGCAAACAGGTAGGTATCGAATGGCTGCAAATCCACAGCCTTGGAAACGGGTCTTTCCTTCGTTCTTCTTCCACAAGTAGAGGCCAAACAAAGGACATTAACCAGGGAACAGGCACATCTCAAAATCGTGGCTACACCTCTTTAGCACGCTTCCTGATGCCCCTTTTCATCCTAGGGCAAGCAAGGGCTCAAGAGCCTCGGGAACTTTTAAGGTTTCACAACTAGTAGTAGACCCCTCCAAGCTTATTCCAACCAAACGAGATGCTGTGTAGTCCTATCAGCCCACGTTTTTTTTTTCCTCTGGGGCTTTATATTCTTTGCGCCCCCGTTTGTAAATTACATCGCATGTGAGGCCCTTCTGTAGTGTAACACACTCTCTCTTTCTGAAGCATTAAAGGCTAAGATTCCCCCACCCTCGGGCCCAAAAACTTCACCCACAATTCCTTGGCAGCAGACCCCGGCCCACCCTTCCCTGCTATCCCCTCAGGCACCCCGAAAAAAAGACTCCCACCAAAAGTTTACTCGCTCGCTCGCTGCCTGCCTACCACAGGCACCCCTGCACGAGCTGGCCTCGGCCTTCCCCCCGCGCGGCCCTTACTCCGGGCGGTCTCGCTGCCCTCGCCCACCCACTCCTGACCGCTTCCTCCTCCTGCCCTCAGCCTAACGGAAGGAGCGGCGAGCCACCCGCTCAAGCCCCGACCGCCTCGTCGCCCGTGGCAAAAGAAAGCCACTTCTTGGCGCCAGAGTCCGAAGCAGGCCGCAGGTTTCGTCGGCTCGAGTGCGGAGAAGAAGAAGAGCCCTAGCGCTTCCCAAAATGGCGCCCGCTGACTCTTCCCTTCCTCTCTCAGTCTCGGCTGCCAGATTCCTTCCTTCCGGTTGCCCCCAGGAAGCGATGCGCGCGAGGGCGGCGAAAGAGAGAACGTCGACCTGCCTTGGTGACGTCACGCCGCGCAGGCGACGTTCGGCGGCGCTTCCTCACGTGGTTTGTTCTGGACTCTGGAGGGTGGGATATTAGCTTTCCGCTTCAGAAGCGTGGAACTACAACTCCCATGACCCCGCTAGTATCATTTAACTTCAATCTGATGGGATCCACACCGGATGTTACCCCAGGACGTGGGAGACGCAGGTTGTAACTTCCATTCATCTCAGTGTCTTTGGCTCGTTGTTGTTTTTTTATCCTAACCTACCTTACGCAGTTGTTTTGAGGATACAGACGGGAGAAAGGAGACTCAAGGTCCCCTGCCTTGAATATCCAGAAGAAAGACAAAATACACATGAAATAAAGAAGGAAACTCCCCCATTCCTTCTCTTTTACCAGCCAAATAACTTGAGTAACTGGGCAAAAGAAAATTCGGATAGTTGGGCTTGTTTTTCCATTAATACGACGGTAATTTTTTTCGTTTCTGCAGTCTTGTCAGGCAAGGATGAAAGGTTGCACTATTGCAAAGAGTACTCTGTCCTTTCTGAAAGCAATTATCCTCCCCTCCTTTTTTTTCCTTTTTACAATTTTCCCACCCCAAAAAAGAACAATTGCCTTTGTAGCATGAGCAACTTTTCCTGGCTCTTAGTCAAATCAACTGTCTTCTGTGTGCACTGACTTCTGTACCATCTAACTGGCCCCTGGATCCATCTGCAGCACTTCATGCTCCATCGCTAGGGTGACATGATAGCAGCATTCCAGGATTTGAGGGGCTGCCACAAAGAAGAGGGGGTCAACTTATTCTCCAAAGCACCAGAGGGCAGGACAAGAAACAATGCATGGAAACAAATCGAGAGAAGCAACCTGGAATTAAGGAGAAATTTCTTAACAGGGAGGACAATCAACCAGTGGAATGCCTTGCTTTCAGAAGTTGTGGGTGCTTCATCACTGGAGGTTTTTAAGACGAGATTGGACGTATTTTGTCTATTTTCTTCCTCTAGCAAGTTGTCTATATCAAGTTCAAAGAAAGACACTGATGAAGTGGATAGGCTTCCTGATGAAGTGCCTGTGGAGATTCTTAAATCATCCAGGTCATAGTTGTCTGGAAAGTGCTATTTTTCTTCAAAAGGCAACTGGACCGTTTTTTTCTTTGAGGAGGAAGAAGAAAATGTTTCATTTCTCATCCAAGAAGCTTCATCAGTTCTGATGGTGGTGGGGGGGGGATAGGATAGGTGCTGACAATTAAGCCTGGACAGTGGGGGGGAATGGAAGGATAGATTTTGATAGAATGGCGGGGGGGAGGGAATGGAAGATTTTTTTTTTTGCAGTCATCTGGTCGTTAGCACTCTCTCTGAGAGTTGTTGAGGCCACTGAGGGTTTATCTATGCCCTCAGGGTCACCTGAATCAGGGTACAATTGGTTGTGGAATCTTCTTGGAACTGCTGCAAGGGCAGCGTAATAACCTGGAGATAAGTGGTGTCTTATTCCTCTTCCTCTGTAGAAGGAGTGGTGTTCAAGTCTAACATATATGGATTCTTTTACCCCTCTTTCAAACTAATGGGCTTCTCTGTCCAAAATGTGGACTTTGCTGTCTTCAAAAGAGTGACCTTTGTCTTTCAAAAGCAGATGGACTGCTGAATCTTGTCCTGATCTCCCATGTTGTGCCATGCGCTTGTGAAGTGATGAAGTTTTACTTCATCCCCTATCACAGTGATGGCAAACCTTTTAGAGACCGAGTGCCCAAACTGCAACCCAAAACCCACTTATGTATCGTCAGGTGCCGGGTGGGGGTGACCCATTGGGTGGGCGTGGCTGCTGTGGTAACGGCAGACTGGATGGGACTAAAAAGTTCAATCAATCAATTCCAACTTTGCGAGATCTTTTTTTTCCCCGCAAGATGTTAAAATTGATTGATTGAACCTTTTTTTTTTTGCACACGGCGGCGGAGGCCTAAAGCGAAAAGGTTTTATAAAACCCAGCTGAAGGCCTAGGACTGGGGCGACAGTGCGCGTGCCCACAGAGAGGGCTCTGTGTGCCACCTGTGGCACCCGTGCCATAGGTTCGCCACCACTGCCCTATCACATTGGTCTCTCATCATAGTTAGGATTAGCATTGGATTTTGGTATCCTTGCATATTTGTCCATACATTCTGATAGGGCTGATGTCGGGCACAGCAAAAGAACAGCATAGAATAATCGACAGTCAAAGTTCAGTTCTTTATTTGCCTTCAACCAATAGACAAAATCTTGCCAGACTAAACCTTTAATACTGGTCACCCAACGGGTATTACCCTGGGAGATTCTAAGGAGTTCCTATCCTTATTCTCTTCCTCTGTTTCCCATCCAACTCCCAGTTGTGTTGTGTCTTGTCTCCTGACCCTCTGATCATTGGGGGTGGGGTGGGGGGGTCATTCAGATTTTTGTGAATGGAAAATTCACAAAAGAAGATTCTGGAAGCAGCTGCTGTTGTTTGCCTACTTTCTCTGTGTTTAAAAGTGAAGTAATCTTAATAAAAGGAAAAGTGCGCCAGTCAAGGAACATTGCACCCTTGACGCACAGTTAGGTTTTGGATCTTGAAAGCAGGGGTGGGGCTAGCCATCAGGCATTGCTTGGGGAGTGTAAGATCAGATATTTTTAAATGGCGCAGGCATTAGCAAAGGGAAATGAGTTGCGAGGGATGGTACTGTGGGAAGTCAGCCCCTCAAAAAAGGAAATATTAAAAGGGCAGAAAAATATATTTCCTCAAAAGGATTTTTAAAAGCAGAAGCCAACCCTGCCCCAAAATCTCTGTCCCAAGCAGGAGCCAGCCCTATACAAATGCAGATGTAACCATCAAAAAGCTGGAGCCAGAAACTCGAAGAAGACAAAGACCTAAAATCTGCATACCCCACCTGTGACAGGACATAATAGGACTAACCCATCACCATCAAGAATACCAGAGAGGCACAACTAAACTCAGGTCAGAATACGTGACACAGGAAATAGCCTCAAAGTTCATGCCACAGGAACAGGAAACTATTCCAAACAAAAGGCTAGAGAGGGTATAAAAACCTACTCCACATGTGCTCAGTCCTTCTCCCTTGATTTCTCTCCTCCTTCCTGCCAGAACCATCTTTCAGTCTGGCTCTTCAATAAACTGCAACCTTCTTCCCAAAGCAGTCGCCATGTTGTTTATTTATGCCCGGCTTGGATGAACCAGGATGAAGACAATTTCTTCCCACAGTACCTACGGAAGAGGTGGTGGAACACAAGGAGGGGCAGGAGCACTCAAAATGCGGTCACGTGACTGTGATAGGACGGGCTGGATGTCAGAACTTTGAAATCGGATCATAAGTAGTTTGGGGGGGGGGAGGGATCTGTGATAAGTTTCAACAGTTGCTAAACGATCGATCGTAAATCGAGGACTAGGCAAAGTGGCTGCAGTTCAGTGCTTCCTATGCCAGACAAAAGGGAAAGTCGGTAGAGGGGGTAACAGTGAATTATCTTGAGGAGGGGGGAGCACTAATGAGAGTGACAGAGAGCAGCATTAACAGGTTGCTTCCTAGTTTTCTCAACCCCTGTGGTAGTCATTATGTGAATGAGGAAGCCCTCTGTGAGAGCCCCTTTCTTTATTCTGAACATGCAAATGGAGTCCCAGTTGGGTGGGACACACTGTTCAACAGCAATATAAGAATAGGTGACTTAACCCAGGGTCCTCAGTCCCTTGGGCTGCAGCCCATTTCCGGACCTTGAGCCGTTTAAAACCGGCCCACGGAAGTAGTGGGCAAGCGTGCGGGCATGCATCCCCACTTGTGCGAGCAGCAGGCACGCAGAATCATCCTCTTAACTCCCCCAGCCAGTCTGCAAAGCCGGAAAGTTTGGGGAACTCTGACTTAACCCACTGCTCAGCACTGGCAGGAAGCATTGTCATGTAATCAGATAAACTTGGGAGTGTGCTATGACTGAAGAGGAGCCAGTGGGGGCTTGGCCAGAAGCTCTTCCGAGCTGGAAGGAGCTTCCTTTATGCTTCTTATGTTGGATAACATAATTCTAAATGAAATCAGAAGAAGAAAGAAACTCATTTGTGACTGGATAAATCAACATTGCCCAGACATTTTAAAGCTAAGTGGAAATGGAACTTGAGAGGACTATGCACGTGGACAGAAGGACCAAATACAGAATCCACTTTTCCAAATTCAGGGGCTGAGATGACACAAGGCTTCACACATTCTGTCCTCGATTTACAATCATTTGTTTAGTGGCAGTTTTCAGTTACAACGGCACTGAAAAAAGTGACTTATGACAGTTCGTCATATTTAGTGACCATTACAGTACCCCCATGGTCATGTGATCAATTCAGATGCTCAGCAACTGGTTCATATTTATGACTGTTGCAGTGTCTTAGCGTCATGTGATCTCCATTAGTAACCTTCTGACAAGCAAAGTCAATGGGGAACCCAGATTCACTTAACAACCAGGTTGCCAATTTAACAACTGCAGTGATTCACTTAACAACTGTGGGAAGAAAGATCATAAAATGGGGCAAAACTCACATAACAGCTCTCTTTCATATCAGTGGAAGTTTTGGGCTCAATTGTGGTTGTAATTCGAGGACTACCTGTATCACAGCAAGTGCAAGGGTTAGAAAAAACACATCTTCATATTATATTTAGCCCATACCAGTCACTGGAAGAGGACAGAAAGAGTAGCTGGCACAAGATGCTCAACAACTTGTAGATATGGTATACCAATGCTATGAAGAGCTTAATCAAGAGAGGAAATAGTATCTTTACTGTGACTTGGGAGTGCACACAATTAAATTTCAACAATCTGAACTATGTGTGTTTTCACTGTACAATACACTGTGTTTTGATGCATCCTATCAGTGACCTTGAGTAGTGAACGCAGACAGAAGTGGAAATAAGAGGCTACTCAGAAGAGTTTGTGTGCTCAGAACTCTACCTTTACAGAATTAGGAAACAACGGCATATACCTTCTCTGAAACTCCATACAAATTGAGAATGTTCAGTGTTGATGGAATGTTGGTACAAAACTGTATTATATTGCAGTTCTCAATGATTAATGATCTAGTTTTTGACATTACTTGAATTACCCAATTTCGCTATTATTTGATTGATAGATGCCATCAACTCAGTGTCAGCTCTTTCTGACTGGAGATTTTTTTCCAGAACAGTTGTCCGCAATGCGTTCTTTCAAGTCTTCCCATGGTAAACCCATTGCTACTATAACTGAGTCCATCCGTCTTGCTGCTGGTCATCCTTTTCTCTTTCTTTCCATCTTTCCCAGCGTATCACTTGACATTGTCTATCCAGGCAGGGTCGTTTTTAATGAAATATATGAGTGATGTACCATTACCTTCTGCACGTTATGAAGTGATACCTTTGCCTATTTCATTAAGTTAATGCATCTGCCCTCAGCATCTTTCTACGTTGCTGCTGCCCAATAGACAGCAGGTGGCCTCCTTGTTTTAGTTGGGCAGCTAGGATGGACCTTCAAGCCCTGGGCGACCTTGTTGCAGATACAGGTAATCTTTGACTTAACAACCATTCGTTTAGCCACCATTAGAAGTTAGACACTGAGAAAAGTGACTTACAGCTGGTCCTCACACTTACCACCTTCGCAGCATCCCCGTGGTCACATGATCCAAATTCGGGCTTTTGGCAACTGGCACATATTTACAATGGTTGCAGCATTCTGGGGTCTTCTGATTGCCATTTGCAAAGTCAATGCTGAAAGCCACATTCGCTTAACAACTGCAGTGATTCGCTTAACAACTGCAGTGATTTGCTTAACAACCATGGCTAAAGTTATAAAATTGGGTGCAACTGCTTCACAGTGCTTTACGGCCCTCTCTGAGCGGTTTACAGAGTCAGCCTGTTTTCCCCCAACAATCTGGGTCCTTATTTTATCGACCTCGGAAGAATGGAAGGCTGAGTCAACCCTAAGCTGGTGAGGATCGAACCCCTGGCAGTGGGCAGAATTAGCCTGCAATACTGCATTCTAACCACTGTGCCACCACGGCTCTTATATATAGGAGTGTGTGTTTGTCTCTGTGTACTGGTAAATATGTACGTATGCTCTAGGCCAGGGGTAGGCAACCTTGGCTCTTTTATGACTCGTGGACTTCAACTCCCAGAATTCCTGAGCCAGCCATGCTGAGGAGAAAGGGAAAGGTTTCCAAGCTGAGCCATGCTGGCTCAGGAATTCTGGGAGTTGAAGTCCACGAGTCATAAAAGAGCCAAGGTTGCCTACCCCTGCTCTAGGCATATACTCCCTGTTCTTTGCTCATTCCTCCAAGTAAAATGCCCCCCCCCAAAAAAGGGGAATCGTAGCAATATATAAACATACCCCATAACTGCATATTCTCTCACATAGTTGTGTGTGTGCAAAAGCAGAAATGGACACCATGTAAAATAAAGTTTCCCTTTTATTTTAAACTGGGCAAGTTCCAAATGCTTGTTAGTGTTGGGGGGTTCTAATTAGGAGCGAGGAGGCTGATAGGGAAGCAAGGGTAGCTCTGGGCCCCTAATGGATTCCCCTATTCTCTCAAGTCTCTTGGTGGGACCCAGTGGTGTCCTCCACTTTTCCGGCACACCCACCGCCAGAGCAGGGAGCATCCATCTCTAGCTGGACGGCTCTTGCTGTTTTGTCTCCATTGTCCATATACTCTTTCAGTCTACCTATCATGTCTGCTCTCGTGCGGTGTTTTTTTTTTTTTTAAAAAAATATCCATTCATTGGTGTTTGCGCACACTTTTTTGTATATAAACTTCCATTTCTATTTTGAAATTAGTTCAGCTTCCAGTTATCTTCTGTCATTCACCCTTTCACGTGGCTTGCGCTTGTTCTGTCTCTCAACCATGTCTCTCTTTATTTACATTCCTTAATGTATTCACACTGCTCACCCCTGCCATTGAATGTCTCCCCCCCCTTTTCCTTTCCTTTCTTAGAGAAGGCAGGCTAATGAAGAGATTCAAGTGAAGGAGCAGGGGGGCACCTGGTGAAAAAGGCTCACTTAAGTTGTATTCTAGCAAATGATCGGGTTGGGGAGTCTCTCTGTGTTAGTTGGGGGTGGTGGTGTGCATCTGGGTTGGGGTCTTCTGGGCTGCATCTAGGACTGTAATCCGGTCTGGCAGGGGAGGACCACTTCTTCGCTAGCACCAACATAAGACGCTCGCATGCTGGGAGAATACTATGGAATGATAAAGAGAGAGGAGCGAGGAATTAATAACCAAGCAATATTAGAACAGCAGGTGTTCTCATTCTACCTTTTCAACCTGTCACTTTCCAGATGAGTTGGGGGCTGGGGGCTGCAATTTTTAAATCTCCAACCAACATACCGGCTGAGAATTCTAGTAGTTCTATTTGTAGGGGGTGGTTGTTCGGTTAAATCAGAGGTCCCCAACCCCCAGGCTGTGACCCACTACCGGGCCGTGGCCTGTTTGAAACCAGGCCGTGGGAGAAATGGGCCAGCACGCACGAGCGGAGGACACTTGTCCTCGCACGTGAAGTTCCACTCGCACGAGTAGAGGGCGAATGGAGCTTTGCATGTGAGTGCCCTCCGCTTCGCACGCGAGAGCAAGCACCCTCTGCTCGCGCACACGAAGCTCACACAAATGGAGCTGTGCGCTGGCCACTCACATCCCCCCCCCACCTCAGGCCACCAAGATGGAAAGGTTGGGGACCACTGGGTTAAATAATTAGGTAGCTCGGGAACTGTGTGTAGCTTCAGACCTTTTTGATGGCCTTGAGTTACCCCCAAAATGATAAAGAGTTAAATAGATGTATGTTGTCTCTTACAAACCATGCAAGAAATCGTGAAAACTCTTCCCTTCTGCCTCTGGTGTGAGCAGCATCTGCAAACCCCCTCAGAACCACCACTGCCACCACCTTCCCCCCACGTTAAAGAACTGATTCAACCCATTTTGACCAAAGGAATGAAAAAAGTTATTTTGCTACCTAAGTCCGTTGTTAAGTTTAGGTGATTGTCTATGGAGATTCTCAGTCATCCAGTTCATAGTAGTCCCAAAGGTGCTTTACCAAAAGGCAACTGGACTTTCGTGGGGTTTTTTTTGTCTTTGAAAACGTTTCACTTCTCATGCAAGAACTACTTCAGTTTCTGAAAGTTCTTCAGTTCTGAAGCAGCTTCTTGGATGAGACGTGAAACGTCTTCAAAGAAAAACAACAACACAACTTTGGGACAGTTTAGGTGATTATTATTATTTTGACAATCCGACACATCAGACGTATATGCACCCAGGTTTTCAATCCCCCACAACTCAGCTGGGATCACAAAACCAAAGCCACTTGTTGTATCTCTGCTCTGTCACAGCCTACAGCCGGTGTGCTGCCTTTGATCACCACATATGCAAGAGTCCATACTTCTGACTTACCGAAGGGGGTGGGGAATGACGGTCAATGAGGGGGATGCTCTCAAATTGAGGACTGCCACTGTACGAAGCGCTTTGACTCCTGCAAGGGACATCAAGAAAGTTGCTGATAACAAATCCCTCCCTCCCCAAGCCCAGCTGTCCAAGCTCTGGAAGGTCAGTCCATTACTTCAGAAATACTAGAAAACTCTACTTCGTTGGACATGGGCAACTTTCTGGAGGACCTCTACAGAAATGTCTATGTCAGGGGTCCCCAACTCCTGGTCCATGGCTCGGTGCCAGGCTGCAGCCCATTCAGAACCGGTCTGGGTGAGCACGTGTGTGAAGATGCGTTTGTGAAAGCGGTGCGTGCGCAACGGGAAACCATCCCCTGTCCACCCCCCACCGCCTCTGCCAATCTGGAAAGGTTGGGGACCGCTGGTCTATGTGGCCATTGAAATGAAGGCTCTTGGTTTATTTAGATCTCCTGACAATAAACCATAGCCTGCATTATACAGTAGATCCTAGGTTCATCATGACCTTTTTGGTCCTCTTTATTTGGAGGAGTAGATATATGTCCCATCTCACTATAGTCTTGATATAGTGCAGGGGTAGGCAACCTTGGCTCTTTTATGACTCGTGGACTTCAACTCCCAGAATTCCTGAGCCAGCCATGCTGAGGGGACAGGGAGAGGTTTCCAAGCTGAGCCATACTGGCTCAGGAATTCTGGGAGTTGAAGTCCACGAGTCATAAAAGAGCCAAGGTTGCCTATCCCTGTGCTAGGTGAACAGGAGCTAGGTCAGGGGTAGGCAACATGGCCTTTTATGACCGTGGACTTCAACTCCAGAATTCCTGAGCAGCCATGCTGAGGGGAAAGGGAGAGGGTTTCCAAGCTGAGCCATACTGGCTCAGGAATTCTGGGAGTTGAAGTCCACGAGTCATAAAAGAGCCAAGGTTGCCTATCCCTGTGCTAGGTGAACAGGAGCTAGGTCAGGGGTAGGCAACCTTGGCTCTTTTATGACTCGTGGACTTCAACCCCCAGAATTCCTGAGCCAGTCATGCTGAGGGGAAAGGGAGAGGTTTCCAAGCTGAGCCATACTGGCTCAGGAATTCTGGGAGTTGAAGTCCACGAGTCATAAAAGAGCCAAGGTTGCCTACCCCTGATAGTATGACATGAGAACTCCAAATGGAGAGCATTTTTGTATAATCCCTTTTTTTTTTTTTAAAGGGAAGGAGAAGATCAAAGGTCACAAGATTTGCATATTTATCTCTTTTGGAGAGTATATTTATGCAAGATGGGGCATATATATAAGTTGCAGCCCAATAAGTTAATTATATATATATATATATATATATAGTGGAGAAATAGGTATTGCCCCATCTTGCATAAATATACTCTCCAAAAGAGATAAATATGCAAATCTTGTGACCTTTGATCTTCTCCTTCCCTTATATATATATATATATATATATAAGTTGCAGCCCAATAAGTTAATTAGGTAGACGTAATTTCTCTGAATATGCATTTGATCCGAATTGCACTCCAGAGGATGGGGGCATGAAAAACAGTGAAAAGGTTCAGGACTGAGGAGAGAAGAATAAAACAGTAGCAATCAGTTTCGCTTAGTGTGGAAATCAGTGTAGAGAACCGGGAGTAAGGAAAGGATCAGTCACTGGGAACACATGAGAGATGGTGAAGGGGCTTAGAGTAGTTTTTCCAGGAGAGCATTTTGATAAATGGGTTGTCTTGGGGAAGGGAAGGCTTGGGCCAGGAATGGAAAGGGGTACAAGTGGCTGGTTCACCATTACGGAAGCAAGGTGGAAGACATAAAAAAATATATATAGACAAATGAAGAAAACAAAGGAATTAATGATTCCATCTCTGTGGGTAACTGCTTTAGTGGGATCACTCCTGGTGGTAGTAAAAGAAATCTAAAATGGTATTTAATGAATAGGAGCAAAGTGGAACAGACTGCATCCTCTGTTGGAGGTGTTTATATACTTTCTTTTGAGAGCGGGCAACAGAATTTCATTTTTAATGTGTGCCATATCTTATCTGGTCTTATATCGTATCTCTTCTCTTATCATCTTATCTTTAAACAGATGCTGGAGGGTCCAATAGATTCCTGCACTGCTCAGTGAGTCAGACTACATGACCTCAAGTCTCCTTAAAATCCTTATACTCTATGCAAGTAAGAGTAAGAAGAATTAAGTATGCTGTTTAGAGGTTTCTGAAGGAAGCAGTGGATGGATAGTATAATGCTGTATATAAAATAAACATTCCTTCTCCTACTCCAGTGATCTAGATGTCAACGCTGCTAACATCGGATGTTTTTGCATTGACAACAGATGGAAATGTAGCCATCTTTTTCCTTTTGCTTTTAGAGTTAGATGATGCTGGGAGGGGGGAGGTGAACGAGAGTCCAGCTAGACATAACAACACTAAACCTAGGGTGAGAAACAAGGTTATTGTAACCAGAGGAATTAAGGAATTGGCGGGCTGGAGAACTGGAGAGGAAGCCCGTGCTTCAAGCTAATTGGGGAATGAGATTTATGACTGTTAATTGGAGGAGGGAATTGTGCTTTGATATTAGGAGAGAAGCAACCTGAAACTGAGGAGAAACTTCCTGACAGTTAGAACAATTAACCAGTGGAACAACCTGCCTCCAGAGGCGGTGAATGCTCCAACACTGGAAGTTTTTAAGAAGAGACTGGACAGCCATTTGTCCGAAATGGTATAGGGTTTCCTGCCTGAGCAGGGGGTTGGACTCGATGACCTCCAAGGTCCCTTCCAACTTTATTATATTATATTATTATTATTATTATTATTATTATTATTATTATTATTATTATTATTATTATTATTATTATTATTATTATTATTATTATTATTATTATTATTATTATTATTATGTGCTCAGGGGAGGGGAATTCAGTTTTTGGCTTCGATTATGCAGTGCCGATGTTATGCTACTCAAAATAAAGATTCTTAAGGTAAACAATGCCTCAAAGTTCTTTTGAAGAATTTCATCTGTCGGAACCATGACACTAGACTGTGGAAAATACAGGTATATCCTCGACTTACAATAGTTCGTTTAGTGACTGTTCAAAGTTACTTACAGCTATTGCAGCCTCCCCGTGGTCACATAATCAAAATTCAGATGCTTGGCAACTGATTCATATTTATGACGGTTGCAGCGTCCCGGGGTCATGTGATCACCTTTTGCAACCTTCTGACAAGCAAAATCAACGGGGAAGCCAGATTCGCTTAACAACCGGGTTAGTAACTTAACAACTGTAAGTGATTCACTTAACAACAGTGGCAAGAAAAGTTGTAAAATGGGGCAAAATTCACTTAACAACTGTCTCGCTTAGCAAAAAAAATTTGGACTCAATTATGGTCGTAAATCGAGGACTACCTGTAAGCTTTCCCTAGGCAACCAAAATCACCTATTATTCTCCATTCTTTAATCTTCAAAATTGCTAAACAATGTTGGCCATCGCATCTGCCCTTCTCCTTGATTAGGGAACCCAACTAAGATGGTCTTTTTCCCCCCTGAAATTTCAGACAGCTAAAGCAGCACTGTCTATGGAGATTCTCAGCCATCCAGGTCACGGTTGTCCCAAAGGTGCTTTTCCAGGAAGCAACTGGACTTTCTTGTTTTTTTCTTTGAAGACATTTCGCTTCTCATCCAAGAAGCTTCTTCAGCTCTGACCGGATGGTGGGGGAATGGAAGGATTTATACTCCTTGTAGACAGCTGGTCACTTGCATTCGTTTGGAGAGTCGTTGAGATGCGGGAGTATGAACAAATTTCCAGAAAACATTGCAGACTACGGGAACCATTTGCGCTTCAATTTGAGATGCAGACAAGACAGACTCATCCTCAACAGCTTGCGCCTGTCTTCAACAATAAAGGAACACAAGGCAGAAAACATCCTGCAGCCAAGAAGGCTCCACACCCATTGGCTCTATTCAGGTAACCCTGAGGACACAGGTAAACCTCCAAATGGCCTCAACGACTCTCTAAACCAGGGGTAGGCAACCTTGGCTCTTTTATGACTCGTGGACTTCAACTCCCAGAATTCCTGAGCCAGCCATGCTATGAAGACGAGTTGAAGTCCACGAGTCATAAAAGAGCCAAGGTTGCCTACCCCTGCTCTAAATGAATGCAGATGACCAGCTGTCTGCAAGGAATATAAATCCTTTCATTCCCCACCATCCAGTCAGAGCTGAAGAAGCTTCTTCGATGAGAAGCGAAACGTCTTCCAAGAAAAAACAAGAACGTCCAGTTGCCTCCTGAAAAAGCAGCTTTGGGATAAAGCAGCACTGGGGAAGGAGAATGAATGGGATGAGGAAAATGCCAGGGAAGGAGGCACGGAGGAGGTAGGAGGGAGAGGAAAGGAACTTGAAGAGGTAGAGGGAACAGTCAGTTTGTGATTTGGGGGGAGCCTGTCCTCCCTTCCCCCTCCCCCTCACGCACTCGGGTCTGGGCCACTGGGGGCCATTCCAAGCCCCTCCCGCCTTGCAGGGGGTATTAAGCCCAAGCGCGTGGGGAGGGGGTTGGGAGGTGGGGGTTGGGGGTTACTCACATGTACTGTGAGACGGGGGCGTTGGAAATGGGGGGGGCTGAAAGGCGCAGGCTGCCCCGGCTGCCCCAGCTTGAACAGTGGCCAAAGGAGCTGGGCAGGCTGGGCCCAGCCCCCCCTGCGCGGACTGTTGGCGGTCTACGTGCCTGGGGCGTGAAAGGGTCGTCATCCTCCATGTCGTCATAGTCCGAGTCCCTACACAGGAATTCAGGAAAAAAAGAGGGGGGAAAAAGGAGTAAAGGAGTGAGCAACAAGGAAAGAGCTGCCTAGCCTAATGACTATGAAGACGACTATGGTCATCCGGCATCTATCCAGGAAACAAGAGTTTGTGCCAAATCCAGCATGGCTGCCTCAGGAATTCTGGGAGTTGAAGTCCACAAGTCATGAAAGGGCCATGGTTCCCAACCCCCGCTTTAGTGTGTAAATTCAGAACAGGAAGACATGACAACCTGGTCCAAGCTCCTGATCTAGTTCACAAATTCTACATTCGCCTTGTCAAATCAGACACACTCTGGTTTCGTCTGGACTTCCGAATCCCAGAATTCTCAACACACCTTTTGTTTAGGGATGAGAAGTGGGCTAATCTATGTTAACGGACATTAAAAGTCTTACTCTGAATTGGATCATTGTGCTTTGTATTGTCTACACCAGAGACCTGCAACATTTTTGGCCTGTGAGTGGCCTACTGAAGATGCATGCCAAAAAAAGTAGGCAGGGTTTGGAGAAAAACCAAGATTTTATTAACTTACCATTTAAAATTAAATAACTATTCACATTTAAGTTCTTTAACTTTGATTAAATACAACTAGCATGATTTAACCACCTACAGGTAGTCCACAACTTACAACAGTTCGTTTAGTGACCATTCAAAGTTACAACGGCACTGAAAAAAAGTGATTTATGACCATTTTTCACACATACAACTGTTGCAGCACCACCCCCGTGGTCACGTGATCAGAATTCAGATGCTGGGCAACTGGTTCATATTTATGACAGTTGCTGTGTCCCAGGGTCATGTGATCATCTTTTACAACCTTCTGATAAGCAAAGTCAATGGGGAAGCCAGATTCACTTCACAACCGTGTGACGAATTTAACAACTGCAATGATTCGCTTAAAAACAAGATAGGTCGTAAAATGGGGCAAAATTCACTGAACAAATGTCTCACTTAGCCACATAAACTTTGGGCTCAATTGTGATCGTAAGTCGAGGACTACCTGTGTTTCATATTTCCTTCCTCTGGTTATATTAAAAGCTACAATTTGGCGACTAATTTTGGAGAAGCCCTTAAGCTACTTTCAAGGCTTGGGCATCTAGATATACAGATCTTGAGGGCTGTGGTTATTCACATCTGCAGCAACTACCTTTCAGTGTATTTGAGCAGGATATATTTCTTTTTGCCTAATCTGGAAGTGGTGAAGATTCTGCCTGCATACAGCTGAGGCTCACATACACGGGATCTTAGCACTCACCTGTTCTGGAACCTCTTCCAAGCCCGAGGCAGACTACAGACCGCTGTGGTGAAGGAAAGGGCAGAGAGGAAGGAGAAGAGGAGAAGGAAAAGCAATCCCTCCATGCCATCATAGCACAGCCCTTTCAGGCCATCCACATAGTCCTAGGAGACACAGAAAGTGACACAGAGGTACAGTAGCTTCCAGATGGAAGTTTGAAAGCCTATTGGCAACGATTCCTGGTTTCTGGATATCAGGGTATCCAGATGGGACAGTATCATTTTTAATCCACTAACTCACACTTTCGCTCTCTTTTACTGCCTTTTAATGGGAATTATATTCGGTCCGTCTGAAATACCAAGATGAGAAGGATAGATCTGTAAAGTTATGAGTATGCCATAGCTCTTTCATCCCCTAGATTTATAGCAATAGCACTTAGACTTATATACTCCTTCACTGTGCTTTACAGCCCTCTCTAAGCGGTTTACAGAGTCAGCCTGTTGCCCCCAACAATCTGGGGGCTCATTTTACCCGACTTCAGAAAGATGGAAGGCTGAGTCAACCTTGAGTTGGTAAGAATTGAACTGCCGAACTGCTGGCAGACGGCAATCAGCAGAATTAGCTTGCAGCAGTGGTGGGATTCAAATATGTGAACAACTGGTTCTCTGTGTGGATGCTGCTTCCAGAAGTCCATTCTGGGCCTGGGCAACAAAAAATTAACTACCAGTTCTACCGAAGTGGTGCGAACTGGCTGAATCCCACCACTGGCCTGCAGTATTGCCATTCTACCCACTGGTCCCCCACCACAGCTCCTCATGGAAGAGGCTTTGATATCTGGACTGTTGCTTATGATCCCTCCATTGTTCACTCTCGCTGGTTGTGAGCATATGTACAGATGCTTCAAATCTTTGTATGCAAACTGATTATAAAATTACAGGATGCTGTAAGTCCACCATGCTGAGATTCTGCCATGTTGAGATTGCTCCATTTTGCTTTGAATGGAAAACTGCTCACATGAAAAGGAACATACCCCTATGGTGTATAGAAGGAGTCACCTCTCTGCATGTGGGCAAAGAGTTTGGAATCTCCAAATGTTTTCATTACAGATTCGACAATTCATCACTATTGGCCTGCAATATTGAGCTTAGGACAGGGGTAGGCAACCTTGGCTCTTTTATGACTCGTGGACTTCAACTCCCAGAATTCCTGAGCCAGCATGGCTCAGCTTGGAAACCTCTCCCTTTCCCCTCAGCATGGCTGGCTCAGGAATTCTGGGAGTTGAAGTCCACAAGTCATAAAAGAGCCAAGGTTGCCTACCCCTGGCTTAGGATAATGGTGAGGGATCCTGGAAGATGCAGTAAGCAATATCTGCGGGACCACTATTTTCTACCCTTGCTCATGACTGGGCATGCTGGTGGTGACGGAAATAGAAATCCAAAATATTTGGAGAGCCCCAAACTATCGATTCGCGTTGTAGAGGATGATACCGTTAGTATGCATGCATGCCTATCGTATCCTAAGGAAATAGGGGCAAAAGTCAGGATCTTAAAATGTATCCGGAAATATTAAGAAATGTTAGGCAGAATGGCTGGAGTAATTAAATGACAGATAAGAGTAACGGGGGTACCTTATGAAGTCCCCTGCAATTGAGGAGAGCTACGAGATGATGGAAATTACTTTCTGTGACGTTCAAAGTACTCTGGATGGATACGATGCTCTTCTGCAATGTACAAATGGTGTGAATGAGAACACAGTTGCCCTAAACTGCAGCCTTCCCTTTCCCTCTGACTAACACCCCCCCCCATAACTTTGCCCGGTTCAAGAGAATCACGCAATCTCCCAGCACCCCCTTTTGTCTTAAGAATGCCCACTGACCTCGGCTGCTGGGAAGTGGGGAATGGCTTCTCTCTCCAATCCATATAGCTGAGAATGTATGTTGGATAGGGCCCTCTGACACACAGTGAGTCTCTAGAGAGTTGGCAGGAAAGAAATGAGAAGGAAAACACAAAGTGCAGGTAGCCCTTGACTGACGATCACAGTTGCAATCGGAAAGTTCATTTTTAAGGGGTGCAGTCATTAGCTAGGCATCGGGTAAGACAGGTACCCGATTTTACATTATTATTTTTTTGGCCACGGCTGTTAAGCAAATCACCCCAGTCATTAAACAAGACATCACATGATTGTGATTTGTGATTCTGACTTTGCTTGTCAGAAGCTGGCTGTGAAGCTCTCAAATGGCCCTCACGTAGCCCTGGGATGCTGCAGCTGTCGTAAGTGTGAGCCGGGTGCCAAGCACCTAGATCACAATCACACGACCGCAGAGATGCTGTGAGTAAGTAATAAGAGCCGGGACTGGTCGTAAGTCATTCTTTTCAGCAATGTTATAACTTTGAATGGCCACAAAACAAACTGTCGTAAGTCAAGGACTACCTGCATTTAAGGTTAGCAAACTTACAAATACCCTGTCATGGTTCTGATAGATGAAACCAATTAAAGCAGAACTCCGAGGCTTGAGTTTTCCTTTTAGGACATGTTTATTGGCTAAAAAGTATCGGCATGGTCAAAAGTGAAACCAAGACTAAAGTTCCCTCCAAAAAGTTACAGTATTGCAGAGTTAAACTTCCCACCCCAGAAACTATGCAATCAACTATGTTTCCCAATAGAATAGTTTGGCGGGCATTCTAACATTAGGCTCAACCCCCAGTCTAACGAACAAAAATGACCTTGGTTCCCATGGGACAGAGAATTGTTTAGATTAGCATAAAACTCCCCATTCCTCCCCCCATTCTCATGGCAACCAAAAACGAGCAAGATGGCTTCATCCAGGTTCATTGCAGAGTTGACACACCCAATAGAAGGAATCTCAAAATTGGGACACCCCCTCTCCCCAGTAAAACTAAACTCTATCCTGTTTTGCATTGAACCAGGGGATTTCAATCACAAGAACATATGCAAATCAGCAAATGAAAATAACAAAGCAAAAGCTTAATTATTTTTTCACCTGCCATTCAGTTAGAGGAGAGCTAAACTAGCAATTGGTTAATCAAAACAGTCTACAGATATAACTGTTTATTTTACAATTTTACAACTTGCCAAGATTAAACCCTGCTTGAGGTGCATAACATGGGTAAAGGATTTGTATACTGAGAGTAACCAGATTTCATCTGTAGCATACATTTTTAGAAACATCCAAACATTATGAAATATGGTTGAAAATATATGGGCAATGCTGGCTTGGGAATTCTGGGAGTTGAAGTCCACATATCTTAAAAGGTTGAAAGATTGAGAAATACTCTCTCTGAGGAACAGCAGTGCTTGGATTTAGTTTTGGATTTAATCTGAGAATTCAATATACCATCCTCAAAACTTCTACCACATCCACACATGTTATTTTAATGGAAAAGAGGGAATACTTACCTGCTGAAAAGGGTTGAAAATATCTTGGCTGCAGGTTAAATAGTATTGTAGGATTTCTACAGGGTTGGAGGAAAAGAAAAAAAGGGCATCAAGCCACTGGATCCATCGATTCTAGACATTAGGTCTTTAAAACCCCTTTTTAGATCTCCTGAGTTTGTTTATCCAACCTCTGTAGATGTTCAGATGAGGTGGAGAAAGAAACATGTCCATACATGCACACACATACAAACACACACACAAGCAGCAAGAAGAGGAAGAAAAGAGATCAATCATCAAAATAAAGTGTATTAAATAGCTACACCCTGGGAACTGTTGGAAGAAATTGAAATCACCACCTTTGCCCTTGGCCATGTGTGGGTTGAGCATTCTGGAAATGGCAACCCTGATGCATGTTCATGGATTTCCAGCCCTGCCCCCTAAAAGAGACTCTAGCTTAAGGGTGTCCAACCTTGGGCAAATTTAAGACTTGTGGATCTCAAGCCCCAGAATTCCCCAGCCAACATGACTTGGTGGGGAATTCTGGGAGTTGAAGTCCACAACTCTTAAAATTGCCAGGGTTGGACACCTCTCGCTCTAGCTGTTTGATACCTTCATGACAGACCAACATTTCAACAGGCAAAACAAATCAGATTGCTCTAGGACAGAGGTCCCCAACCTTTTGGGCACCAGGGACCGGTTTCGTGGAGAGAGGTATTTCCGCGGACCGGAGGGTGCGTGGTTTTGTGTGCTGCCTGCATCCCGCGGATGGGGCTTTGCTTGTTTGTGCGGACCGGTTGCTGGCATGCCACAGACCGGTACTGGGCCAAGGACCGGGGGTTGGGGACCCCTGCTCTAGGACAATGATTCCCAACCTTTTCTATACCCCGCACCCCTAGAACACTTCTGATATATTCTCGCGCCCCTTACAAAAATTCGAAATAACGGCAACAAATTATACATATATACTATAATTTTGAAAACCCAAGTTTTCGCACCCCCTGGAATATCGTCTCGTACCCCTGGTTGGGAACCCCTGCTCTAGGACATTAGATGTGCATCATTTCAATGTGATGGTTTATTTGTAGCAGCCAAGGTGGTGAGGCTCATTCATTCATATCTTTTATTATTTTTTATAAACAACTCAAGGCAGTTGTGGAAAATGAAAATATTGGCTATTGTTCTTTTATGCAAGGTTTAGGCCCAGGAGAACTAAATCAGTGCAGTTTCGCAGCCTGGGAGCTATGTTATTCCCTGGGTGCAAACCCAGCATCTTTATTCCGTAAGATGCAGCAGATCTCATCCTACCTGGGCTAAGTCCAGTCCTGGCTTGGGTTGTGTTCATCACGTAACCATCTGGCTCGAAGCAGAAATCACTCAGTCCCTGGAGGGGGCAAAAACAAAAGTTTCTTTTACTTGCAGTGCATTCAGTTGCTGTCAATATCTATGAAGAAATGTGGACTATAAAAGGTGGCAGCTGGAGAACAACAGTTGGTCAGTTTGATCAACATCAGACACTACTAAGGAAAATTGTGGAAGACTTAGACCAGTGATGGCGAACCTTTTAGAGACCGAGTGCCCAAACTGCAACCCAAAACCCACTTATTTATCGCAAAGTGCCAGGGCTGCATCAGCATTGTGGTGCCCTCGGGGGGGGGGCACTGGGTGGGCGTGGCTGCAGTGGTCATGGCAGACTGGGTGAGCGTGGCCGGGGCCAGTCCCTCGCCATCTCCGGGGCATCCCCGGGGGGCCAACGCTGCTTGCTTGCTCACTTCCTGGCCTGTTGCTTCCAAACGCCACGTGCTCACTACTCTGGCGAACTCTGCTGGGGCAACGGCGCGCGTGCCCACAGAGAGGGCTCTGAGTGCCGCCTCTGGCACGCGTGCCATATGTTCGCCACCACTGGCTTAGACTTTTATGGCATGGGCGAACTGGAAGATTCAAAGGGGGATGGCTAAAAGCTATGGGAGGGACAGGAATAAAAATAGAGGTAGTCCTCAACTTACGACCACAACTGAGCCCCAAATTTCCATTGCTAAGCGAGACAGGCGTTAAGTGAGTTTTGCCCCATTTTACAACCTTTCTTGCCACAGTTGTTAAGTGAATCACTGCAGTTGTTAGTAATAGCAATAGTAGTGGCATTTAGACTTATATACTGCTTCATAGGGCTTTATAGCCCTCTCTAAGCAGTTTTACAGAGTCAGCATCTTGCCCCCA
The DNA here is from genome assembly GCA_023970755.1 of Azemiops feae. Taxonomy (NCBI): domain Eukaryota; kingdom Metazoa; phylum Chordata; class Lepidosauria; order Squamata; family Viperidae; genus Azemiops; species Azemiops feae. Next base: position 265,455 of record JALGBA010004202.1, on the reverse strand, counting down.
ACAATCTGGGTCCTCATTTTACTGACCTCGGAAGGATGGAAGGCGGAGTAAACCTTCAGCCAGTCAAGATCAAACTCCTGGCAGTCAGCAGAATTAGCCTGCAGTACTGCATTCTAACCACTGCACCATCACAGCTGAGTAACATGGTTGTTAAGTGAATCTGGCTTCCCCATTGACTTGGCTTGTCAGAAGATTGCAAAAGATGATCACATCACCCCGGGACACTGCAATTGTCATAAACACATGCCAAGTGTACAAATTTTGATTCTGTGACCGTGGGGTTGCTGCAACGGTCATAAATGTGAAAAACGGTCATAAATCACTTTTTTTCAGTGCTGTTGTAACGTCGAATGGTCACTAAACGGATGGTTGTAAGTCAAGGACTGCCTGTATAGCAGGAGTGGACCTCCTGGGGCCTTCTACACCTTTTGAGCCTTAACTCCCATTAGACCAGACCAACAAGGCTACTGGCAAAGGATTCGGAGAGTTATCTATAATATCAATAGAAATAAATCCTGCTACATCCTCAGAGGAAAACATGCTGATAAAATCTCTGTCAAGAATGCAGATGGAGTACATCAAAACGAAACAAAAAAGCTTGCTTTTTGATTTGCTGGAACATGGAAAAGAATCCTACAGCCTGGGTGGTGTGGAGAAGAGGCTTGGCAGCCATCAAAAAAGGGACATTTATGGTCAGTGGCCTTCGGACCACACACATTGCTATAACTAAGTTGGAAAAAAAGAGTGCTGGAGCCAAAGGGGTGGAGGTTGGGGTTGGTCATAACAAGATTACAAATGGCGAGGCGGAATGAATTGTAAAATTGAGGGAAGGCCATGGAGTCTGGAAGAACCATCCCCCTTGTTGGGAGAAGTAGCAAAGGATAATATTAGCTGCATTTGCAAACATATGACTTACTATTTGCCATATTTAAGCTTCCAGGGGTGTTGTGCAAAGCAGATTAATGGGTCAGTGTCTTATGCAAACTCAGAAAATTGAGCTAATGGGGTAAACTGTGGTTAGGGCAGTCATCTGGAAATGTGTTGGCAAACACAACATTAGAGAATAAGATAAAGTGAAAAAATTTGTTTAATATTTTAGGCTGTTCTGACAACCTGATGGTAAAAAAGACAGATATGTAGGTCCACTAAAAAAAGAAACAGTTGATGAGTTGGAGGAATGGGGACGAGGCTGATATAATAGACAAGGACTTTTAACTGGAATGTGTGAACGGAAGACCTGATTGAGTTGAGGATTCCTGAATTTTTGCTTCCTTACGAAGAAATGGGGAACCATGATAGTAAGTACAACTGTGAAGGAAAGGTTTATATGCATCTTTTCTATGCTTTCCCTGCCTTCCAAAAGTCCTCCACTCAATTTGCTGCTGTCAACATTGAATCACTATGATGCCTGCTAGCTTCTATCACTAATCAACTTGCCACAGAAAAGGGGGGAGGGGTAGAAAGAGCAGGGAGAAAACAGGATTCATGGACCGTGAGAGCCTGCAAGAATGCCAAGGTCACTAACGCAGGTGCTTGACGGAGAAGTGGACTGTTCCCATAACAAACCGAAGTTCTATGATTGGACAATGTGAACACCCGGTGGTGAGGCAAGGGAAGCTGTTGTTTAAGTAGGCAATTTTTTGTGTGAGAAAACCAGAGTTGGTTTTGCTTCTTCAGTTCCGAGATGGGTACTCAATAAAGTTTCTTTTTGATGAAATTCAAAAGCCTTGAAGATTCCCTTTTTCGGGTTCTCTAGTCAGACAGTTGACAGCTGCTTTGATTAAAAGAAAGATAAATGAAATAAAAAGCATAGCAAATCATTCAGATTGAGTTGTAGTAGAGTTATCTGCTCCCAGGTAACCAATAAAGAACTGCTACCGATAGAAGAGAATACTTAATAGTTCAGGGTTGAACTGTGGGGTCCTTGATGCTTTCTGAGCTTGGTTGTTTTCTTGCAAATGTTTCATTACCCAACTAGTGCCCTGATGATACTACCTAGTTGGGTAATGAAATGTCTGCAAGAAAACAACCAAGCTCAGAGAGCATCAAGGACCCCCTCAGAACTGCTACTCATCCCTCTGCTTGTCCTTCCTTTAACTGGGAGAGAAGGGAATCAGGATTACCCTTTAACTAGCTGAGCCGTATGAGTCTCTTAACAAAAATGTTTCAGTTGGCTTGCTTTCCTCTTCTCCTTTCCTGCCCTCTGTTTTTCGACTGTAAGGTTGTTGGTTGTCTTTGGTCAAAGAGTAGGGTCAAAACGGTTGGAATGACAAAAATCAAGAAAAGCCACAATTGCGCTTTCCTTTAAGGACAGGATGGCTAACCAACAACGTGCAGGAAGCCCGCAATTTTCACTTTTGCGTCTGCAGACCCAGTTCCCAGAATCCACAAAGATGAGGCAGTCAAAATTCATCCATAAATCACCAGATGTTGACAGAATAATTTCCTGCCAACATCTGGTGGGGAGACAAGGAAATGAAGTCTGTGAAGATTTTGGATCGGCTTGGGGTAATCTAGAATTGGAACTCTTGTTCCTGTTTTACTTCTGAGGGGGGGGGAAATAACTTTGTCCATTTGAAGGACATCATAATGTTATAACTCAGTGATAGCGAACCTTTTAGAGACCGAGTGCCCAAACTGCAACCCAAAACCCACTTATGCATCGTCGAGTGCCGGGTGGGTGTGGCCCATTGGCTGGGTGTAGCCAATTGGGTGGGCATAGCCAATTGGGTGGGCGTGGCTGCGGTGGTAACGGCAGACAGGGTGGGACTAAAAAGTTCAATCAATCAATTCCAACTTTGCAAGATCTTTTTTTTCCCCGCAAGAAGTTGAAATTGACTGATTGAACCTTTTTTTTTTTTTTGCACACGGCGGCGGAGGCCTAAAGCGAAAAGGTTTTATAAAACCCAGCTGAAGGCCTAGGACTGGGGCGATGGTGCGCGTGCCCACAGAAAGGGCTCTGAGTGCCGCCTCTGGCACCCGTGCCATAGGTTCGCCACCACTGTTATAACTCCTATGGTTCAGTCAGCCAAAATATTTATTTATAAAAAGTGCCTCCTCTCAATGCAAATATTTGGCTTAAAAATCACCATGCTTCAACTTAGGCCGTTGGAAAATGCTTTGAGAAATGCAGTGAAGTTATGGGATGTTCATGCACAGGGCTGGTGGGCACCAGGTTGGAGAAGACAAATGAGAACAGGAGTGCTTCCACGTCTCTAGGGGAGCTACTTCATCTTAATGGGAGGTAGCCCTAAGATATGAGAGAGAGAAAGAGAGAAAGGTCTAAGACAGATTCTGGATTTGGAATAGCATGGGCGGGAGAGGGGGGCTCGGCTGGCCTAATGGAGCAGAAGTGCAGTTTGGCAGGGGTACAACTCAGAGGGGGGCTTGCATACCGTTGAGAGAAGCACTTAAGCCACTTATTCTCAGAAGAACAGAATTAAGAGGGGTGAGTGAGACAGATGGAAAATGCAGAGCTTTTTCTTATTTTCTCCAGGGACTTCTGAATAATGCCTACTAATTAAAACATCCGCAAGGAGAGAGTGTGGGCATGGGTGTGCCCATATGTGTGTTGTTGTATGTGTAAAAATATACATGAAGAGAGTGAGATGGTGAGAACATCCCCTTCATCACCACCCCCACCACCATTTCTCCCCCACCCACTTCCAAATGGCACCCATCTCCTGGCTGAAAGTGCCAGCAATTAAATTATTGCGCTTCAGAGAACAGAAGACAGTTTATCAGGCAAGACCACCAGCCAGTTTGCTTGGCTGCTGTCCCTCTGATTTCAGAAAGTTGCCTGGTGGGCAAAAACTATGCCAGTTCCTCTACATGCAGTGGCAGGAAATACAACTGCATTTTTATTTTTCTTACAGTAGTGCCTTTACATTAGGGGTGCAAAGTGTCCAGCTTGGGAATTTCATGGGGCTTACAGGAATTCAGCTTCTGAATCCAGAATAACAGAGTTGGAAGGGATCTTGGAGGTCTTCTAGTCCAACCCCCTGCTCAGGCAGGAAACCCTATACCATTTCAGACAAATGGTTGTCCAATCTCTTTTTAAAAACTTCCAATATTGGAGCATTCACAACTTCTGGAGGCAGGTTGTTCCACTGGTTAATTGTTCTAACTGTCAGGAAATTTCTCCTTAATCCTAGGTTGCTTCTCTCCTTCGTTAGTTTCCATCCGTTGCTTCTTGTCCTGCCTCCAGAACCTCTCCAGGATGGATGGGCCTTTCCTTTCCTTCCCTTCCCTTCCCTTCCCTTTTCTTTCCCTTTCATTTTTGCAGGCTTTCAGCCCCCCCATATCACTCTTTGAAATCCCCAATTCTCCTCCTAAATGAGATTCTGATCCTGCTAACTTTGGGATGGTGCCTTAAACATTCTGTGCAAAGACTGAAGAGGTCTTTGAGCTGACCCAAGTTATGCACACCTGGACTTAGGAATCTTATGGAGGAGCTCTATTAGATGATAATTAGATCCCCAGTTGTTACAAAATCCAGTAGTAGCTTTGCTTAATTTTTGGGTCCTTCTGAGTGGGGTGCTGGATTTCTACTGCTCCCCCCCCCATCCTACTCTGGTAGCATTATTGGTAACAATCTGTGCTTATAAATAAATAAAATGTGACACCGTGCAATTGTACAATTGCCCCAGGGCTTGTTCAAGGTTTGCTGAAGTTCGCTAGCGATCCTATCCTTGCGTATCCAGAAAATGTGAGGCACAGTTTCTGCAGGAGAATATAATTTTTCTGTATTTGCCTAATACCTAAATATACTGTAAGGCAGGGGTCACCAACCCCTGGTACACGGCTCAGTGCCGGGCTACAGGCTGTTCAGAATTGGACTGTGGAAGAGGTGGGCAAGTGTGTGCATGCGCACGAAACTGCATTTGTGAAAGAGGCGCATACACACGCGCAGCCATCCCCTCTCCCCCCCCCCCCCCGCTGCCACCGCCAGTCTATCGAACCAGAAAGGTTGGGGACCGCTGCTGTAAGGGACAGCCCCAATGTTATTATCTGCCTTTGCTAAATTACTGCCCCTATTAGTGTGTTTGTCATGGGGAAGCATACTTTATTTTAAAAAGGGAAAATAAAATATCATCCCAAAGGTGCTTTTTCAAAAGGCGACTGGACTTTTTTTCCTCTCTTGAAGACGTTTCGCTTCTCATCCAAGAGGCTTCTTCAGTTCTGACTGAAGCTTCTTGGATGAGAAGCGACATGTCTTCAGGGAAAAAATAAAGTCCAGTCGCCTTTTGAAAAAGTATCTTTGGGACAAACGTGACCTGGATGACTGAGAATCTCCACAGAAAGTAAAATGTCCATTCTAAAGACTTGGTGTTCACCAGTTCCAGTACGGAGAAGAGAAACATTTTGTTTCTGTTGATGGATGGAAATGCTTTCATACAGATGACAGCATGCTTTATTCTGTAACATACTTTATTCTGTAGAAGCTGCCTGCTCTTTTTCTATACTGTAGTTCAGGGGTGTCAAACTGCCGGCCCACGGGTCGGATGCGTCAAACGGAAGCCGCGCCCACCCCAGCTCCGGCAAGGGGAAAAAAGTCACGATACATCACGACACGTTACGTCATGTGACGCGGCGAGTTTGACACCCCTGCTGTAGTTCCTGAGAATATTCTGAACCATGATACTGTTCTGCCTTAATACACCTCGACGAACAAATACAGGTAGACCTCGACTGAACTATTTGTTTAGTGACCGTTTAGTGTTACAACGGCATTGAGACCGTCTAGTGTTACAACGGCATTGCCGTCTAATGTTACAACGGCATTTGAGAACAAATACAGGTAGACCTCGACTGAACTATTTGTTTAGTGACCGTCTAGTGCATGGGTAGGCAACCTTGGCTCTTTTATGACTCGTGGACTTCAACTCCCAGAATTCCTGAGCCAGCCATGCTGAGGGGAAAGGGAGAGGTTTCCAAGCTGAGCCATGCTGGCTCAGGAATTCTGGGAGTTGAAGTCCACGAGTCATAAAAGAGCCAAGGTTGCCTACCCCTGGTCTAGTGTTACAACGGCTGTAAAAAATGATTTACACCCAGTCCTCACACTTATGACTGTTGCAGGATTCCCCCAGTCACATGATCAAAATTTGGGTGCTTGGCAACAGACATGTATTTACGATGGCTGCAACATCCCGAGATCATGTGATCACTGTATGCGACCCTCCCAGCTCGATTTTGACAAGCAAAGTCAACGGGGGAAGACAGGTTCACTTAACAGCTGCACGATTCACTTAATTGCAGGGATTCGCTTAACGACTGGAGGCAAAAAAGGCCATAAAATTGGGTGCAACTCACTTAATAACTGTCTTGCTTGGCAGTGGAAATTCTGGTCCTGATTCTGGTCCTACGTCGAGGACTAGCTGTTCAGGTAATCCTCGACTTATAACTGCAATGAAGTTATCTGGATATCAAATATCTAAATTATAATAATAATAATAATAAAGTTGGAAGGGACCTTGGAGGTCATCAAGTCCAAACCCCTGCTCAGGCAGGTAACCCTATACATTTCGGACAAATGGCTGTCCAGTTTCTTCTTAAAAACTTCCAGTGTTGGAGCATTCACCGCTTCTGGAGGCAGGTTGTTCCACTGGTTAATTGTTCTAACTGTCAGGAAGTTTCTCCTTAGTTCTAGGTTGCTTCTCTCCTTGATTAGTTTCCATCCGTTGCTTCTTGTCCTGCCTTCAGGCGCTTTGGAAAATAGCTTCACTCCCTCTTCTCTGTGGCAGCCCCTGAGATATTGGAACACTGCTATCATGTCCCCCCTTGTCCTTCTCTTCATTAAACTAGACATACCCAATTCCATCAACCTTTCCTTATATGTTTTAACCTCCAGTCCCCTAATCATCTTTGTTGCTCTTCTCTGTACTCTTTCTAGAGTCTCAACATCTTTTTTACATCATGGTGACCAAAACTGGATGCAGTATTCCAAGTGTGGCCTTTTGCACTAATAAACCTTAGCAATCAGGTATGTCAGGTACCAACATGACCGGACCTGATTTTATGACAATTTTTACAACAGTCATTAAGAATCGCATGGTGGTAAGTCTGAATCCACTCTCTCTGATGGTATTTTTTTTTAATTATCACAAATTGTGGTCATATGACCACAGGTCACTGCAACTCGTTGTAAATGTGAACCCAGTTACAAGTGCCTGAAATGCAGTCGTGACCCCGGGAAAGTGTGTTTGTGTGAGTCTGTGATATTTTACAGTGATTGGAAGTGCTTTATGGACTGTAAAACGGCCTTTGAGGTTGTTGTAACTCTGGGCAGTCGATAAACAGTCATAAGTCGAGGATTATCTGTACTATAGATTGTAAATGGTCACCAGATCGCCTCTTGCAGAATTTGGGAATGTAGTGTAAAACAGTAGAATAGCCTCATACCCCTCAACCTGGCACTGTTTCCAGTTGTGTGGGAGTTCAGTTTCCATAATTCCTAGCTAGTGAGCCACACAGAATAGACGGAAGATCTGTTGATGGTAGATCTCTCAGCAGTGGTACTCAAAGCAAATGTCCAAGCAAAAAAATATCTGCTGTGAACTCCACTTGGCACCAGGAAGGGCATCCAGCCAGTAAATGCACAGCTCCATCCAGTCACCCTGACACTACCCCGAATTAAGGGATTAGAGAGTCGTAAAAAGGGAGTTTGATATTATCATGGGGATGTTACAAATATGCCACTATTTTCATTTATGAAACCTGGAATATATCAGCTCATAAAGAGTTGGCCATGTCAGAAGTAAATTCCCCTTGGTTTGGTTTGTTGTAGGTTGCTACACAGTTTGCTAATATTGCTAGGTTAACCCTAATTGCCTCCCCTCTCTGCTGGCATTCTCCCAAAATGCTGCTTGTTGACATTTTAACCTTGACCTACATCACTCTCGAACCCTACCTATCCACAGCCCCATATCACTCACCACAGCTGCTGCTGTCTCCAGCCCCATGGAGCTCCAGCTCAGGATAAGGACCAGGAAACTCATGACAGTCATCCTGTTAGCACAAAAACAAAAATGCCATTCAGATGAGCATGGAGATCAAGATGGGTTGGTTGTGTTCTTTCTGGTAGTGTTCCATTTCTCCAAAAGCGTCATGCAGAGCAAAAGTGGTTTATTTTCTGTCCTGCTAACCCATGGCAACAAAGACACCCTTCTAATCATTTTTTTAAAAGCTGTCTTAATAACACAGTCTTCATCTCATCCCCAGTCTATTCCAATGGCTGCCTAAATTTATCCTTTGCTGTTTCAATGTAAAGTAGTGTTTTTCATCTTTTCCCAATACAAGTCTTGCTATGGGAACAATCTAAGGTGCCCCATTCACGAACATAATGATGATGATAGAATAGAATAACAGAGTTGGAAGGGACCTTGTAGGTCATCTAGTCCAACCCCCCCGCCCAAGCAGGAGATCCTACAGCATTTCTGACAGATGGCAGTCCAGTCTCTTCTTGAAAGCTTCCAGTGATGAAGCTCCCACAACATCTGAAGGCAAACTCTTCCATTGGTTGATTGTTCTCGCTGTCAGAAAATTTCTCCTTATTTCTAGGTTGAATCTCTCCTTGATCAGTTTCCATCCGTTTTTCTTTGTCTGGCCTTCAGGTGCTTTGGAAAATAGGTTGATCCCCTCCTCTCTGTGACAGCCCCTCAAACATAGGAACACTGCTATTATGTCTCCTCTGCTCCTTCTCTTCACTAAACTAGCCATGCCCAGTTCCTGTAACCGTTCTTCATATGTTTTAGCCTCCAGTCCCCTAATCATCTTTGCTGCTCTTCTCTGCATCTTTTCTAGAGTCTCAACATCTTTTTTTATAGTGTGGAGACCAAAACTGGTTGCAGTATTCTAGGTGTGGTCTCACTAAAGCTTTATAGAGTGGTATTAGTGCCTCATGTGATCTTGATTGAATCCCTCTGTTAATGCAATTTAGGATTGCGTTGGCTTTTTGGGCTGCTGCCACACACCGTTGGCTCATATTTAATTGATTGTCCACTAAGACTCCAAGATCCCTCTCACGGTTACTGCTATTAAACCTGGTTTCACCCAATCTATATGTGTACTTTTGATTTTTCTTGCCTAAGTGTAAGACTTTACTTTTCTCTACATTGAATTTCATTTTGTTAGATAGGGCCCAGTGTTCAAGTCTGTCAAGATCCATCTGATGATGATGATGATGATGATGAAGAAGATGGTAATGCAGTCAGGAGCTGCATCTATTTAATCTCCTATTCACTGAATGCAGCTGCTGAAGCCCATTTTGGATTGGACTTCAGAAGAGATTGAATATCTGGTTTACGCAGATCGGTCTGACTCACTCTTTCCAAAGCACCACACAGGCATCACGTGGACTCACTATATATAAAGTTAGTCCTTAACTTACTTACTTCCTTATTTATATTTCATATTTCTAAACCACCCATCTCCCTCAAAGAGAGGCTCTGGGGGTTGTATACATTATCATATAAAATACAATAGATTTTAAAACATGTGTGCTATATTATATTATGTTCATATTGTTGCTTGTTTTGTTCTTTAATGTATTCTAAATGGTTTTGAGTTACAAATAATTCAAAGATATAGTTATTTATTTAATCAAAGTGAGAGCTGTTTATGGATATTTTGCATCGAATAAATGCATTGAGATGCCCTACTGGCACTTTGCAATGGGTATAGTTCGAGCAGAATCACGAAAGTTTTTGTGGCTTTTCCCACACTGAAATACTTTCTGTGTATACCAGTGTTTCTCAACCTTGGAAAATTTAAAAAGTGTGGACTTCAATTCCCAGGAATTCTGGGAGTTGGAAGTCTACACCTCTTAAAGTTGCCAAGGTTGACAAACACTGGTGTAAACCATTTAATAATGCCTGAAATGTCCCTTAAAAGGATTAATTTAAATTACAATTAAAACCTGACATGTTTTAAATGAATGTTATTACAGTCCACAACAACACTGTGCATCTCTCTTTTTTTCCTCCATTTTCTTTTACAATGAAGCAATAAATAAGTCATAATACGCTAAGTATGAAGCTAATAACAGTCCCAGCCACTAGCCTGAATTTTCCATTTGAAACAGTTGAGGGTCTATATAAGCCAAACTAGCTTATGATGTAACTGAGCCCAGAATTACAATTGTAAATCATTCGTCATTAAATAGGTCACCATGTGACCATGCCCAATTTTACAACCTTTTTTGCAGCAGTCGTTAAGTGAATCCATTGTCCCTGATGGGCATTTTATGTCAGAAACCAGAAGTAAATGCTTACTGGGGGGGGGGGGAGTCATATATTGCAATCATGTAACCATGAGGCTCTAACTGTGGACTATGAATTCCTGCATCTTACCCTCCTCCCAGGCTATTTGGAATGTGGTCTGCTGGTCATTAAAAGACCCATAGACCCATGGCTCAGAAATAGTCATAGGGATAAGTTACTTGTATGAAGCTCTTCCATACCAGTGACTTGTCAGATGGACAACTTCAAAGATGGTTAAGTTCTCCATCTCAGGTATTTAGCCACCATCACACGTCTCCCCATCACACTTTAAAGAGAGTGATTGCTGGTGGTTTTTCCCACTTGTTGATGACACAGGATGGGGGTGAGGGGCAACAATGAAGCTAAAGGGATCTACACATTGCTGTCCTTAAATTGTCCTGGAATAAAGCTTTAAGGATAAGACCACTTCCAGGCCATATGCAGATTAGCATTCCTTCCACTGAATGGTGGAGGATAGAAGGATTTATATTCCTTGCAGTCATCTGGTCATTAGCACTCTTTCTGAGAGTTTGTTGAGGCCACTTGAAAGTTTATCTGTGCTCTCAAGCTCACCTGAATAGTGCAAATGGGTGTGGAGCCTTCTTGAAACTGTTGAAAGATTCCACACCCATTTGAACAATTCAGGTGACTCTGAGGGCACAGATAAACCTTCAAGTGCCCTCAAGGACTCTCAGAAAGAGTCTAATGACCAGATGACTGCAAGGAATTTCCATCCTCCACTATTCAGTCAGAACTGAAGAAGCTTCTTGGATGAGAAATGAAATGTCTTCAAGGAAAAGCAAAGTCCAGTTGCCTCTTGAAAAAAAACACCTTTGGGACAACTGTGACCTGGATGACTGAGAATCTCCAGACACATTTTTTCCACTGGTGATATTTTGGGATGGGAGGAAAACAAATTCTAAGGAATCCACCAACCCTACATCACAGTGGCTATATAAGCAGGTACAATAGGCTGTGAGATCACCAAGTTTTATACTGTAATGGTTTCTGCTGACTCATAAATAAAACTTTAACTCAGCAGTGGAGAATGGCCCTCTAGCTAAAACCATTTCCTCACCAGTGATTTATAACATCCTTCTACTGTCATTGTGCTGAGATAACAGTAATGAGGGCAGGCTTTATAACCGGCTGGGTTATATACTACAAGATGCTGCAAATCACCAGGAAGGAATGGCTGTAGTATACTTTAAAAAAAAAAAACACGGCCTTGATACAAAATGCAATGAGGGAAAAAATAAGGAAGAGAGAACAGGAGATAATGACTTTATATCTGTAGGATATCAGATTGAGGAAGCCAGTTATAAACCGAAGCTGGAAATTACATACTCCTGAACCAAGTTTTTTTGGTCTCAGTAATACGGCATAGTAACCCTTGATTAACTAAACTGAATTAACTTAATAACACTGAAACCTAAACTGCTCAGAAAGGTTTGCATAATATATACCGAGCAACACATCTGGTGCAAATCCAGTGAATATGAGGTACTTTGACGTCTGGGTGGTAACAAAATCTGAAAAACCATTGGAATTTGATGGCAGATAAATTTAACAGATTATTATGGTGGATTGTGCAGTCAGCCAGATGTCCAGACTGGATTTATCAGTTTTAGCTACCTTCCCAAGGACCTGGGATAATTAGAGCTTGTTGTTTGATGGTGTTAAAGGCATTGATGCAGGCTGTGAGTTGTTCCAAGTAAAGTTGCCTTTTGCAATTGACTGACGGTGCTTTTGTCAATGCCCATTGTGTTCAAATGATAATCCAGATGTTTGGGTTTGCACTGAAGGCACCTATCATTATTGGTAAACAACTTTTCTTCCAGTACTCCTGCAGATGCTGGCCCTGGTTGTTCAGCCAGGAATTGCTAAGTTCTGTAGCCCATTTGTTACCAGATGTCCAGGAACTCCAATAACTAGCGCAGCCCTCCTATTATTATTAAATCTGCTATCTTGTGAGAGGATCCCTCTGCCTTCATTTATGCCTTGTGGTACAGCTGTGAATAAATTGAATATTGCAAAGTTATCTCTCCCCCGTTTGTAGAAAATTAAATTTATCAGTGTGACTCTTTGGAACTGATTATTCATCACTTCTGGATATCTTTATAAGACATCATTACCTGTGGCTATATCTGATAGCAAGCATTTCCTCTATCCACCATCAATCCCAAGCTATTGGTTATCTTTAAGAGAATTTGATTTATTCTTTTGGAACCATAATTGGGATGGATGACAGAAGATCAACCTAAATCTCTCTTGAACTAGGACAGCTCTCTCGTACGTTTTGCTCTTGCTTAGTGCCCCCTGATTTCTGTGCCCAAATATGCCCACCAGGTGGTGCACTCACACGATTACCAGCCACTTGATCTGCTTTGCCAGTCCTAGCAAGGTGAGGAGACAGATGATAAGGTCCAAGAGCAGCAACAGGATGTAGGCCAACCACCTGAGGGAGTTAGAGAGCGGCAGAGTAAATAAAAATGAAGAAGTGTTCTGATCGTCAGGACATTTCTCCTTATTCCTAGGCTGGATCTCTCCTTGATTACTTTCAATCCATTGCTTCTTGTCCTGCCTTTAGGTGCTTTGGAGAATAGGTTGACCCCCCCCCCTCTTCTTTGTGGCAGTCTCTGAGATGTTGGAAGATTGCTATAAGAGTCCATCTTCCGTCTATTTTGCCCTACTGTGGCATCTTTCGTGCCCAAACAGTTGCTGCCTCATTTTTAACCAGCATGCCATGTGCTTCAACCCTCATTTCTTCTAGTCATCTCCAGTTGGGTCAATTCAATTTTCCTCTGTGCTGTTCTATTTTCCTAACTCCAGATTGAGATCAGATCATTATTATCTGCAGGAAAAAAAAACCAAGATGGAATCCCTCCTGTTTATGGACCAAAACTGACTGGACCAATGTTGAATTTTTCTACAGTCATGGAGATGAGGCAGAATTCTCCCCTGGACCTGAAAGAATCAGGGTGCTTTATGGACACAAAGATAAGCAGCATTCAGCCCTGATTTCCTCCACCCAGTCTCTGCTTTCAACCACCCACTGAAGCAGCTCCCCGTCCTAGCCAGATAGTGAGGCTAGTCCTAGTTTCTGCAATGATTCTTTCCTTAAGCTGGTTCCTATATTGTTATCAGATTTATTTTCATTAAATCATAGCCTCTCCACAGTCTTGAATCTTACCGGTAGTCTTCCAAATAGCCAACTTGTTCTGCTAGGATGCTGGCCCCTCCACGGGCCTCTTTCCAGAAGGGGATGCCATCCATGGTCTGTGCTACCGCCTCGGCCTGGCGGCGTGTGTTCCGAACCACAGCCACCAGTTCTGTCCTCTGGGACAGCGTCTCCTCAAGCTGTGTCAGTTCCCCCCGTATTGTGGCTGAAAGGAGCGCCACAGTTTCAGAGACCTATATGGGTGTAAGAAGAGGAACATGCTGAGGTACATCAAGAGGAAGAGGGTCATGTATATTATATGGTGTTGTGAGACATTCAAGGTCTTGGCAGCGAAGTGTAGATGTTCATCTACATGAAAAAGTACACAAACAAGTTCATGACAGAGTGTATCATTTGCCAAATGTTCCTGTTTCACCAGATAGCTCACAGCCAAGCTTCTTCTCAAGAATATACTATTTTCCCCCAGCCATCCAACTTAAAAGCAGGGCAATCACCAAGAGCTTCCCATGAGCCACCATGATGAACTGATGCCCCTTAGAACAGAGGGACACATTGTGGCTGAACCACTTGAATGTGGGATTTGGGATGCCAAAATCTCTCTGGAGAAAGGAGAGATTGCAGGATTACCCCTATGTATTCCAGACAGTCGTTTTTTGTGTATGAGCTGTTAGCTTGCAATTGGGTAGAAGTCACTGATTCCAGTGTGCTTATAGCTGCTTAATGTCATGTATACCAGAGGTCTCCAACCTTTTGGGCACCAGGGATTGGTTCCGTGGGGAGAGAGGTTTTTCCGTGGACTGGAGGGTGCGTGGTTTTGTGTGCTTCCTGCATCTCGTGGATGGAGCTTTGCTTGTTTGTGTGGCCCGGTTGCTGGCATGCAGTGGCCCGGTACTGGCCCACAGACTGGGGGTTGGGAACCCCTAATCTATACAGATTCTAAGTTTGAACGAGACTCATCTTTTAATCGTTTTGGATTTAATCTTTTTACTGTTTTTTTTAAAGATTGAGAACCTTCAGACTGGCCAGTTTTATTGAAATCACCAGGTGAGTTTTCTCAAAGGATTACCTTTGAGAAACAAAATTTAAATACAAGTTTAAAGATTTGTAACAAAAATATATATATATATTTTTGGAATATACAAACACACCAGAATGATGTAGCATTGGCTTTAAATTTTTTTAAAGAGATTAAGGACTCAAATGAACTTGATCTAAGGCTTTGAAATTAATTGAAAGGATCCTTTCTCGTGGGAAAATTTCTGTTTGTACTTCAAAATAACTGATAAGACAAAGTTTGGACACTAGAGGGCACCAGATGGCTACTTTAAAAGAGTTTTTTTTTTAATGAATGGGTACAATTATTTACCTTTACAGACGAATCAGAAGTTGTTGCTGAAGAAAAAACAAACCCCTTGAATAAAATTGAAATTGATTTGCAGGTGGCTTCAGAAATGACAACTAACAAGGAAGAGATGGAAATAGTGGATTTACAAATGAAATTAGATGATAATTTAATGATTTAAAAAGACACGCAAATAATAAATCAGAAGAGTGATGTGGATTTTATTTTTACATTGGGTTTACAAATGGGATTTGCTGAAACTGACACACTTGAACTACCAAAGAGGTTTGACAAAAACACCAAGACTTTTGAGAGAATAAACAAAAGGAGTATGAGAAAACATATATATTAAAACTTTCTCTGAGGAATATAAAGATCATTGGAAGAAAGAATATAGAATTTGTTTATTTGATCAAGGTTAAAATAATGGGTTGCTATTTCTGGTTAAAATTTATTTTACCCGAACTTCGAACTTTCCTTCCAAGGAGTAAGTATCCTTCTGAATCTTTCCACCTTCAAAGATCAAGTAGATGGAACATCCATGATAGTGCCCTTGCTACTCTGAGAATTCCCCTCTCTATCTTTCTTCGGATTCTTGCTCTTCTGACTAACTTGAGGACTGTTTTGTTTTGTGGAGTAGAGTAGAGGATTGAGATGTTATGTCTGCATTCTCTAGGCTATTCAGTATTTCATTTTATCGGCTGCTCTTGCTTTATGAATGTTTTTATCAGATTTGATTGTTGTATGCTTTTTGTTCTTAAGTACTTTGGGAGGCAGCAGAAAGGTTATAAATATTTTAAAATAAATAACCAAGGAAATTGCAAATAGATTTCCAACAGAATATCATTATTTACCTTCCCTGCAGTAGATGGCTGCAAGAGAATGTAACATACCAGTCACACTCTGTGTTCATACAGGGAACCATGAATCCAACTGGCTTAGTAGCCTTTGATGGGGAGTAAGTGTGCCACACAATATGCCCCAGAATCCTTTGCAACATGCAAAGTACTGCAGTGGGGTTTCCTCAGCAAATGAGTAAATATGAAAAAGACATTTGCTTTCGGTGGAAAGCGTACGAAGCCCTAATCAAATACAAGCTTAAATTGTCTATCCAGTAATCTGTGCATCGCTGATGAGTCACAGGTTATGCAACTGCTTTTGGATTTTGAGTCCGTAGAAAAGAATATTTGCAGCTCAGAATTGAACTGTGGGGTCTTTGGTGTTAGAACACTCCCACCAACACTGAGAGGAGAAGCCACCGGTTTATAAAATGAGACCCAGCCCCACTCCCTACTAGTACTGCTGATGTTGCCTAGTTTGGTAATGAAACATCTACAAGAAAACAACCAAGCTCAGAGAGCACAAAGAACCTTATTTGACAAATGAAGGTGTATATATGTGTCCCAGGATAATGTTTCAGGATCCAATCTGGGTCGGCCACCGGGACCAGAGGCTTAGTCTTCCAAGCTTTTGGACTCATGCTGGAGCCCATCTTCATGGAACTTCTCTCTAGCGGAGTGTTCTAGAGAGAGGTTCCCCTGAGGATGGGCTCCAGCAGGAGTCCAAAAGCTTGGAAGACTAAACCTTTGGTCCAGTAATCAACCCAGATTGGATCCTGCAATCTTATTTGAAACCATACCAGTCCCATGATACAGGCACGTTAGGCTTCTGAGGACATCTGCAAGACTTCACTTATCAGTAGGACATGTCTTCAGTAGGATGTACAGGTAGAACATGTCTTCGGTCCTCTGTCCATACAAGAGGACTATGCCGTACGGTATACCTTATATTACACTGTTTTTGTGGGGTCGTTGGTGCTTTCTGAGCTTGGTTGTTTTCTTGCAGATATTTCAATGCCAAACTAGGTAATGTGATCAGTGCTAGAAAGGAGAGGGGTTTGCTCTCTTTTTACTGGTGGTTCCTTGATTAGGCTGTGATTTGCAGTTAGCTTGTTTTCGGAGTTGGTAGTTCCTTGATTGGAGTATTGTTTATATCTTGATTATTGGTCTATTGCTAATCTTGATGTTAACCTCTGCTCATCTAGTATTGAGCCATTAATACATAAAAAGAGAGCAGTTCCCCACTCCCTTTTAGCACTGATGATGTTACCTGGTTTGGTAATGAATTATCTGCAAGAAAACAACCAAGCTCAAAGAAGACCCCCCACAGTTCAATCTTGAGCTACAAATATTGTCTTCTATCAGTATACTGCTTTTGCTCTAATCACCCGCACACCAATACTTGTAAAATAATAAATAACCTTTTGGTAGCCATAAGACATCACGGTTAGCTGCCCTTGCAACATACATTAAGAGCCTATCAGATTCACACTCATTATGTATCCCTGGAAGAAAACTGAGACAGGAATCACTAATCTCATCCAGGGTTGTTGACAACTAATTTCAACCTTTGATTCATTTCTAGGATGTGAATAGAAATGTCTTTCCAAGTTTCATCTGGGGACAAGGGGTTACATAAATATTCAGAGGTGTTTCCTTGATCTCTTGCCCCACTCCCCATTTGTTCACTTACCAGACTGTCAATGGAGCTTAGCGTGTGGTTAGCATTGAGCAACGAATATGTGACCTGGTATACTCCATCATTGGTCTCGCTGTTTCCATAGAAACCGATGCCGATCCCAGCGCTGTGACGGGTTGGGATAAGCGGAGAAAAAGAAAGAGTACTATATGAACATAAGGAATTAGAAAGCTTGTAGCCCTGTTCCTTAACGATGGGTGTGTGCTTTTCTAAAAATGTTCACAATCCTGTTGTTGTTTTTTCCTCCCTGGCATCACTGTCTCTTTATGCTATGAGATATAATGCCTAGATAAAGTAGACAATATACATGCTGTACTACTTCAAGCACTACCATGGGACATACAGGTAGTCCTCAACTCATGACTACAACTGAGCCCAAAATTTAAGCTGTTAAGTGAGAAATTTGTTAAGTGAGTTTTGCCCCATTTTACAACTTTTCTTGCCACATTTGTTAAGTGAATCACTGCAGTGGTTAATTTAGTAACACGGTTAAGTGAATCTGGTTTCCCCACTGACTTTGCTTGTCACAAAAGGGGATTCTGGGACACTGCAACTCTCATAAATGTGAGTCAGTTGTCAAGAATCCGAATGTAAATCATGCGACCAAGGGGATGCTACAACGGTCGTAAGTGTGAAAAATGGTCATAAGTCACTTTTTTCAGGGCCATTGTAATTTCAAACGGTCACTAAACGAACCGCTGTAAGTTGAGGATTACCTGTATCTGACGGACTCTTCCTCCCTTCTAAAATATTCTTCCTTTGAAATAAACTACATGGACAGGGACACTTTGGGGCAAGATGAGGTAATAGCCTCAGGGAAGCTGTTCAGAAGCTGCTTAAAGGTGATAGAGCAATGTTTTTCAAACTTGGCAACTTTAAGATGGGTAGACTTCAACGTCCAGAATACCCCAGCCAGCTGTGCTATCAGCTTATGCTGGCTGGGGAATTCTGGGAGTTGAAGTCCACCCATTTTAAAGTTGCTGAGGTTGAGAAACACTGTGATATAGGGAAGTGATCTATCAGATGTGATAGAGATTGCCGTCACAACATTATTGAGAAAGAATTCCATTACAAATTCAGCTGTATATTAAATAACAAGAGGTACCATCTTATTCTGCATTTCAGGAAGCAAAATGTCTTGGGAGACTTGATAGTTATGCCAGGAGAAGAGTATTCTAGCCCGCCTTCTTACTACCTGATGGGGTTTATTTGTTTCCACAGCATGGAATAATCCCTAGTTCCTCATATGACTCTAAATTGGTACATCAGAAGCCTAAGTTGATTAGGTGCATGCCTTCATGTTAATATGAACATTGGCAATTCTGTTTGGCCTCTAAAATCTTAAAATAAGCTGACCTGATTCACTGGTCTCTTATTAAATACACAGACTGGATATAATTATCCACTCTAGTCCACACTTCTCAAATCTCGCAATTGCAATTCTACACTACTCCTCCCCCACAACATTCTATGATACAAAGTACTTATACAAGCCTATTGCACGACAAAACATCTATAAATGTGTACATTTCACAAAAATGTGTGTAGGTCTGTACAGTATATGTATGTATGCATGCATGCACAGACACAAAATCAAATGGGCCCTTACACAATCTGATGGTGCTTCACAAAATGGCAAGAACAACCTTCCTCAGGAGCTTATTTGGATTTAAATATAAATTATATTTATTGGTTCTTAATTGATTGGGTTGTGTGAGTATTTTATAGAAGTGTTATTGTGTTCATTGTAAACCACCTACAATCAAGATAACCTTTCTTAGAATCCGATTGATGGAATGGCACACAGCCAATCATCAGATGGTCAAAGTTAAAACTAAAGTTAAATATGAGGACTTAAAAAGCCAGTCTTGGTCTATTGATTAATAATATAACAAATATCCTTCTCTTATATCCCATGTGAAATCTTCAGCTCCTTTCCTTTTTAAGGATACCCCAGTCTTGTTTTCTTCTTCCTATCTTACGGGCTACCAAACCGCGATTAAAAAATAAGTGCCTGCGATGGTGCTATGGATTTCTCACATAAAATATGCCCCTTGCAATAACAGTATCTCCAGCAGGCAAAAAGGGCAGCACTTGGGCAGCATAAATCACTTTCTGGTTGCTTTCCAGCTGCACGTTTAGCTTCTGAGAGGAAACACAGCATCATTCCTTCATCTCAGGTGGAGAAGAAGGAAAAAAAAAACTCTTTTATTTTCTGCCCAATCGTGTGCTAATTATATATTTATTATTCTGAAGGTATTTTATTTACATATTTGCAAACAGCACCTGTTTCTTTCCACTCTGGTCATTAATAAGGAGAAAAGAGGTTAGATATCCTTAGCAGAGTTTCTCTTAGCTTGAGTCACATCTCGGTTTTGCATTCAGCCCTCTGTCCAGGAATATTCCTGGCTAAATTGGAGGTTCATTGCAGTAAAACTGGGCTACAAATAAAGGTACCTGTAATATGTTTCTTGATAATCAAAAATGTACTGTAGAAGTTTATGGTTATGGTTTCTCCTTTTTCTGTGCAAGGGTAAAACTAGAGTTTCTTTCTTCGGAAAGTGGGACGTTTGAGGAGGGCCTTCAATATCCATGAAGACCTCTGTTCCAGACCCCAAAGAGATCTGTAATACTGCAGCCAAAAAGTAATTATTTCTTTTTTGGGGCAGGGAGGTAGGGACAGAAACAGAGGAAGGATACAATGGATCCCTTCACTCTTCTTCTTTCCCAATTTTGACAGCTTGGCCAAGTGTGAAAACCACCCAGGACAATAAAAACTCATCTACATTACGAGCATCTCTCTTCCCCTAGACCAGGGGTAGGCAACCTTGGCTCTTTTATGACTCGTGGACTTCAACTCCCAGAATTCCTGAGCCAGCCATGCTGAGGAGAAAGGGAGAGGTTTCCAAGTTAGCCATGCTGGCTCAGGAATTCTGGGAGTTGAAGTCCACGAGTCATAAAAGAGCCAAGGTTGCCTACCCCTGCCCTAGACTCTGTCCACCTCTTACATCCCCCACAATGGAAAGAGAGATGCTTGAGGAGTTTGATCACTGACCCAAGCCGATCTTATGCACACACTCGGAGCCAAACAGGCAGTCACGCTCCCCAGTCTCTGAATTTTGCAATCGATTCTCCGTTCAAAGGAATATCAACGTTTACTTTAAATGTATATTTTATGATATGCTCTGCTTAGAAATAAGTAACTTCAGAGAAAATATATTTAACAGACACATTTAAATGGGTCTTCAAATGTGAATTTCATGGAAGCTTTTAATAGACTTATAAAAAGCCGTACAGAAATGGGAATAATGAACATGCATGAGAATGAGATCATCTGAAATTCATCCTTCCCTTTTTTTTTCTTTTTTTTTTGAAGTCTCTCTCTTCTTGTTTTGCAGTAATCTCTAGCTAAGTCCAATAAAGCTTTGGCTCTACTTATATTACACGTACATGTTTTTTTTTTATGCCTTTAAACAGCTTCCACCTGGGAATAATAGCCTAGTTAAGATGACCTGATTCTCCGTGAATAGCATCAAAGAGAAATGGTGTAGAAGATGACCTTGAAAATAGCCTCTCTTATTGATCCTAATAGGATCCCACACTCCTGTTCAGTGATTATACACTAAATGTATAATTTTTTTGTCTGTTGACTCTCCACCCACTTTGCTGGTCCCACCACTCTTGTCTGTGATGAGACCAGGCAAAAATGGCAAATTAAGTCTGGTGGACTTTCATGGATAGGGTTTCGAGGCACATGGGAAACCGCCATTCATGCTGTTTCCAAACTACAGCATCACCATGCCTTGAAAAAATAAAAACTGGACAAGAATAAGCAGGGTTCTCCTTCTTGAAACTGTGGAAGGGAGTAAGGATGACTTACAAAGAAGGATCACATCAGATGAAATTGTACAGATGGAGAGAGAGGACAGGAAAGGAAATTAGGGAAGACCACAGATACGCACGAAGCAAACAGGAGCTGCCCCCACGACTACAGTCAGGCAAAACTGTCTAAGCTCCTTATGGCAGCTGGCAGGGATTGGGAACGGATTTGGAGAGAAAGAGAGGAGAGACAGAGAGAGAGAGAGCAGAACAATGTACATGAAAGATTCGGCATCTTCTCATCCATTCTTTTCTATCATTTTGGATTGGTCCTGACAACCTGTGCTTGCTCACCCACTCCCCAGCTTGTTTCTTAACTGTAATTAGGAAGCATGCAGTTGGGTAATTATAGCCTTTCACAAAATGACACAAAACACGCAGGAAACAGCTGCAACTGAAAGTATAGCGATTAGCCCGAGAGGGACCAAAATACCAACCATCTTTTCTTCAGTCTATCTGGGCTGCTTCTTCTTCTCCATCCCCGCATCCATCCACCTAAGGCTGACCTATTCGGGTTGCGTTCGTATCTCGTGCTGTATTCCAGCCATTTCTATAAGGCATGCCTGTGTTTTACATGGATTTTTCCACTTCTGGAAAAGTTCCATTGTAAACGCTCTCTTTCCATCCATTTGCCCAATAAAAGTAACTTATCCATTAGTACAATGTGGACTTAGTTGCAAGCTAGCCTTTGTTCACTGTGAACAAAAAGAAACACAACCTATAATCAAATCCAGAAATGTCACTTCTTGATTCTTCCAGCTTTTGGCCAAAGGATGATTTCCTGTGATTTAGAAAGAGCAGCCAAAAGAACCATCAGAATATTAAAGAACGGGAAGAGATGCACAACATACACACATACACTGTCCTCCCCCCATTAAGCTAATGTTGGGAATTGGTGTGGGAAAACCACTCCTTTCTTTCTCGACTTAGGAGAGATTGCACTGACAAATGTTGAATAACTTCCTAACCAGCCATCCATTCCTAGTCAGCTCAATTTGCTGCATTTGGAGCAGGACCAAGATTAGCAACTGGTGACTGAGCCACTTATGCCATTTTTCCAAAGGCACCTGAGGAAGCCTGTCTGAAAAAAGGACTTCCTCATTTAGCCTACTCATGGGAGTATCCTGGGAGTTAGCTTTCTTTTCATGGATCCACCTGCTCAGGCTTCACCCATCATCCTCGTCATTTACTACATATCAATCCCAACTATTCACCCTTTCTCTCTCCCTCCCTCCCTCCTTCCATTCACGTATTTACCCTGCTCCCTCCCAGGTCTTTGCCCCCCCCCCCATTCCTGCCTCTGAATCTTTCAGTCACACCAGGCCCTCTTTTTCCCTTTCTCCCTAAATCTTGTTTCTATGACAACCACCTCCCTCATCCTCCTCCTTTCACAGTGAGGCAGGGCGGGAGAGAAACGGTGTCATTCTCATGATAATCAAGCTTTTTTCTTTAGACTGGAGGCAGTTCCCAGACTAAGGGTGGGGGGGAGATAAAAAGCTTTGGGGGTGAGGGGGAGGAGAGACCCCTGGCTTCCATCCTATGCTCTTTTCTCTTCGCAAAGAAATTGGGAATCTTGGTTCCCATCCCACGCTCCCACCAACCCCCTTGATTTTATTCTAACGTGGCCCAACGATCCATTTGGAAAAATCACACAAAGCATCTGGATTTCAATCAATCAATCAGAATAGAGCTGGAAGGGACCTTGGAGGTCTTCTAGTCCAGCCCCCTGCTCAGGCAGGAGACCCTATACCAAATCCCCATATGAGTGGGGGAAACTGCAACCTCTGTCCCTTCCCATCTCAGTTTCTCACACAGCAGCATCAAACTCCATCTCACCTCAGGAAGTTCAAATGAATCGATAGTAGAAGATGGAAGAGATCACAGGGGATAGACGAGGGGATAGATGGGGAACTCATCAAATTTGCAGATGACACCAAGCTGGCAGGAATAGCCAACATTCCAGAAGAGAGGCTTAAGATACAGGAGGATCTGGACAGAGTTGAACACTGGGCGCTATCTAACAAAATGAAATTCAATGGTGAAAAAAGTAAGGTTCTACATTTAGGCAAGAAAAACCAAATGTACAGGTATAGTATAGGGGGTACCTTGCTCAATAGTAGTAACTGTGAGAGGGATCTCGGAGTCGTAGTGGACAATCACTTAAATATGAGCCAGCAGTGTGCTGCAGCTGCCAAAAAAGCCAACACAGTGCTGGGCTGCATTAACAGAGGGATAGAATCAAGATCACGTGAAGTATTAATACCACTTTACAATGCCTTGGTAAGGCCACACTTGGAATACTGCATCCAGTTTTGGTCACCACGGTGTAAAAAAGATGTTGAGACTCTAGAAAGAGTGCAGAGAAGGGCAACAAAGATGATTAGGGGACTGGAGGCTAAAACATATAAGGAACGGTTGCTGGAATTGGGTATGTCTAGTTTAATGAAAAGAAGGACTAGGGGTGACATGATAGCAGTATTCCAATATCTCAGGGGTTGCCACAAAGAAGAGGGAGTTAAGCTATTCTCCAAGGCGCCTGAGGGCAGGACAAGAAGCAATGGATGGAAACTAGTCAAGGAGAGAAGCAACCTGGAACTGAGGAGAAACTTCCTGACAGTTAGAACAATTAACCAGTGGAACAACCTGCCTCCAGAAGCGGTGAATGCTCCAACACTGGAAGTTTTTAAGAAGAGAGTGGACAGCCGTTTGTCCGAAATGATGTAGGGTTTCCTGCCTGAGCAGGGGGTTGGATTCGATGACCTCCAAGGTCCCTTCCAACTTTATTATTATTATTATTATTATTATTATTATTATTATTATTATTATTATTATTATTATTATTATTATTATTATTATTATTATTATTATTATTATTATTATTATTATTATTATTACAGAGTGTTTTCCCTCACCCTTAGTAGGGTTCTCTCCTCCAGGTTGCCTCTTTTGCAAAAGGCACAATCACAAAAAACCCTGACTTTGTTCTACATCTCTAATGATCCCACCCCTGGAGGGTAAGGTAGATAACCCTTGATGGAGATATGCAGCAGTTCTTCTTCTTCTTCTGCCATATCCATTATCGGACATTGGCGATCATGTTGGCGATCCTGTTTTTATCAGCAGCCGCACGAAAAAGTGCTGCTGAGTTTTGTCCAAAGCAGTCCCTTAGATTTTGAAGCCATGATGTTCTTCTTCTGCCTGGACTTCGTTTGCCTTCAATCTTTCCCTGGAGGATTAAATGGAGTATGCCGTATTTTTCTGGGTGTCGCATCACATCTCCGAAATATTCTAACTTTCGTTTTTTAATTGTTTTGATGATTTCCCTTGGCTTTCCCAGGCAACTTATCACCTCCTCATTTCTGATCTTGTCAACCCAGCTTATACGTAACAGCCGCCTGTAAATCCACATTTCAAATGCTTCTAGTCTTCTAGCAGTTGTTACTTGGGGAAAAGAGGTTAAAGCATTTTTAAGTCCAGGACAGCCAGATAACATTCAGAAGTGGCTTAAACAGATGCTTCCCTAATTCACTGAAGTATAAGGAGGAAAAGGTACAGCCCAATCAGACTTACAGAATTCCGTTGTAATAAGCCAATTTTAATAAAGATAGCTTTAGCTTTCTTATGGGTTGATATCTTGATCTGGTCCATCTAGTGGGGCTGACACTACCAGAGGAGGGGAAGCAGCTTCACTCTGTTCCGGGATGAACAGATCCTAAACTACCATCAGTATGAATGCAAAAGATCTTGGCTGCAAGTTCATTATTCTTAGGAGTGTATAACCATTTTTTCACAACTGTTACATTTCTCTCCTTCTGTCCCCAATATCCTAGCCACAACTTGTCCCAGCATTGTCAGGAAAGGAGAACTTTCCTTCATCGAACAAGGCTTTCCAGACTTGTGATTAAGATGGCATGGAGCAACATTTTAGAGTATTCCTTTGAGATATTTTGGGGGCAGCTTCCACATGCACATTCAAATCTTGTCTGATACTGCATATCTTTAGGCACTAGAGCCGTGATGTAACCAGATTCCTCTCTGTCTGAACCATGGAGCAGAACACAATATGAAAGTTTCTTAGGTAGCACATGAGTATCGGAACCTAGTTGTGATGGCCTAGCTTCACTCTTGGTTATGATCTGGCTAGATATATTTCAGATTGCAAAACAACTGTGTCTTCAGATGATCCTGTATACTTTGGGCGATAGGATGTAGATGCAGGAGATAACAAGGCGGAGTGTGAGGAAGTGGTCAAACACGTCATCAGTCTCAAGTCCCTTTGTGCCCTCAAGAGATCTAAGTCCAGCTCACCTTGAATTCCCCTGACTCTTATCTCTTAACTTGCTTTAACAGTTAGTAGCACAGATTCTTGTAAAGAGCTTTAGCATATAATAAACATATATATATATACACATTCATCTGAACTGCCCGGAGTCCTGATTTCCTGCGCTTGGAGGTATTCTCTATTAGCATGTGCCCTGATTTCTTACATAAAGTCTAGACTATTTATAGGATCTGAATCTTTCTTCGGTACACCTTCACACTCTTTAAAGCATTAAGAGATACTGTGATAGTTTTATATATGTTCTTTTCTTTAGCAGCTATACAGCATTGCCTCCTTCGATTTTCCCCAGTTCCCTAAATCCTTTGAGATAGATTGGGCTGAGACAGAGTATAACTGGCCCAAAGTCACTCTGTAAGTTTCCATGGTTGAGGATGGACTTGGGTATGGGGCTCTCCAGACCTAATCCATGTTTAGCTAGGGCCAGCAAAATCCATATTCAAAGTTCTACTGAGCCTTAAGCTAGCCCAGGGGTAGGCAACCTTGGCTCTTTTATGACTCCTGGACTTCAACTCCCAATTCTGGGAGTTGAAGTCCACGAGTCATAAAAGAGCCAAGGTTGCCTACCCCTGAGCTAGCCTATGGCGTAATCATGGTTGGTTAAATAAATTACAACACTCTAAACCACCAATAAATGATTTACAACCTACCTCCTATACTGCACTTTACATAGCATGGGTTATCTCACTGGGCGCTATCTAACAAAATGAAATTCAATGGTGAAAAAAGTAAGGTTCTACATTTAGGCAAGAAAAACCAAATGTATAGGGGGTACCTTGCTCAATAGTAGTAACTGTGAGAGGGATCTCGGAGTCCTAGTGGACAATCATTTAAATATGAGCCAGCAGTGTGCTGCAGCTGCCAAAAAAACCAACACAGTGCTAGGCTGCATTAACAGAGGGATAGAATCAAGATCACGCGAAGTATTAATACCACTCTACAATGCCTTGGTAAGGCCACACTTGGAATATTGCATCCAGTTTTGGTCACCACGATGTAAAAAAGATGTTGAGAGTCTAGAACAGAGAAGAGCAACAAAGATGATTAGGGGACTGGAGGTTAAAACATATAAGGAAAGGTTGCTGGAATTGGGTATGTCTAGTTTAATGAAGCGAAGGATGAGGGGGGACATGATAGCAGTGTTCCAATATCTCAGGGGCTGCCACAGAGAAGAGGGAGTCAAGCTATTTTCCAAAGCGCCTGGAGGCAGGACAAGAGGCAACGGATGGAAACTAATCAAAGAGAGAAGCAACCTAGAACTAAGGAGAAACTTCCTGACAGTTAAAACAATTAACTAGTGGAACAACCTGCCTCCAGAAGCGGTGAATGCTCCAACACTGGAAGTTTTTAAGAAGAAACTGGACAGCCATTTGTCCGAAATGGTATAGGGCTACCTGCCTGAGCAGGGGGTTGGACTTGATGACCTCCAAGGTCCCTTCCAACTTTATTATTATTATTATTATAGAATCTGGTCAGTAGAAAATTCCATTTGGAATAATGGATCACACTCGTTCTTTTCATATGTACATGATGATCCTCAACCAGATGTTCTTATATCATGTACAACTTCCATGTATCTGGAGTGGATTTACTGGTTTCTCATCCATAGATGCATTCCTCAAAAAACAACTCTTGGCTCCCAATCCTAATCCACAAAACGTCTCTACCAGTTCAGAAAACCAAGGAAATCTGGTCCTTTAGTTTGAACCAGTGCTGTTCAGACTAATGAACGAATAATCGTTCATGGCTCCAGGACGATTTCTGCACTGCAATGGGTGGCATCTGGCTGATGAACTATCTCTGACCATCTGGCTATTTCTCCCTGGGCTAAATGAATAAAGGTCTTTATGCTAAATATATTTCCTAGCCACCTGGCTTTTTGGTACAATGCACTCCAAAGAGCAAGAGAATTGCATCGCTCATCCATCCACACAGAGTAAGACTTCTATGAACAGGGGTCTTAGTATATAAGCGTCTGGACTATCTATTGCAAAAATTCACATTTTAGGATATAGTTACGCTTCAACCTTAAAGGTGGGACTTCAGGGTGGAATGTACTGCATATCTTTCTAATGTTTAGCCCACTCCTCCACATAAAAAAAAAACCTTGCCTGATTTTTCAGGGGTTGGTTTTCCAAAGGGGGTAGGGTTGGTACTTTAACATTTGCCAATTCACTCCCCCAATGGGCCAGACATTTTGGTTCCTCCCACTGGAGAAGGATTTGGAAAGGCCCATGAATACGTACGTTTTCCTGTTTGTTCTGGAACTAAGATGAGAGCTTAGTACTAGAGGGAGAAAGAGGGGAAAAAATGTCCCCGCTCATTTTCAAGTAGGTAATCGGTCATTTCATGGGCAGCTGGAGAGATAAACTGAGGTGGTGAGGAAATGATGAATGATGTGTTGTGACATTGTGTTTCTTTCATACTTGCATGGAACATCACAACACAAGTATAAATGGGCAGAATTTTTTTGTCATTCTGGCATCATCATCACAGTTTGTAGTAGACATCAGTGGGTCAATGGTAACACAGATCTTACTTCAACCTTCATGTAGGTTTGAAAATAAGGTAGTCCTTGACTTACAACTGAGCCCAACATCTCTGTTGCAAAGCGAGCCAGTTGTTAAGTGGGTTTTGCCCCATGTTATGATCTTTCTTGCCATAGTTGTTAAATGAACCACTGTAGTTGTTAAGTTAGTAACACGGTTGTTAAGTGAATCTGGCTTCCCCATTGACTTTGCTTGTCAGAAGGTCGTGAAAGGTGATCACATGACTCCGGGACACTGCAACCATCATAAGTCAGTTGCCAAGCATCCGAATGTTGATCATGTGACCATGGGGATGCTGCAATGGTCGTAAGTATGAAAAATGGTCATTTTTTCCAGCACTGTTGTAACTTTAAATGGTCACTAAATGAACTGTTGTAAGTCGAGGACTACCTGTATCCTGCCTGAGATTTGAAGAGCTGCTAATAATTGGTGTCAAATGGACAAGGACCTGACCTGCTGCTTTAAGAATTAAAAACAAATATCACAGAAGCTGAATAGAATAGAATAGAATAGAATAGAATAGAATAGAATAGAATAGAATAGAATAGAATAGAATAGAATAGAATAGAATAGAATAGAATAGAATAGAATAGAATAGAGCTGGAAGGGATCTTGGAGGTCTTCTAGTTCAGCCCCATTCATGCAGGAGAACCTATACCATTTCAGACAAGTGACTGTCTAGTCTCTTCTTAAAAACTTCCAGTGACAGAGCACTCACAACTTCTGAAGGCAAGCTGTTCCACTGGTTAATTGTCCTCACTGTTAGGAAGTTTCTCCTTAATTCCAGGTTGCTTCTTTCTTTGATTAGCTTCCACCCATTGTTTCTTGTCTTGCCCTCTGGTGCCTTGGAGAATAACTTGACCCCCTCATCTTTGTGGCAGCCCCTCAAATACTGGAATACTGCCATCATGTCGCCCCTGTTTCTTCTTTTCTTTAGACTAGCCAAACCCAAGTCCTGCAGCCGTTCTTCTGAACTTTTGAAATGCACCTACTCCTGACCCAGCTGAAAATTTAAAAACGTTCCTCCTCAAATACTTGCCTTTGCCTTCATTACTTTTCTGCACCTAAGCTGAGTATGCATGGAAGGCCTGACATCTTCAGTGAATTATAACAGGATGGCCAATGGCAGAGAAACAAAAGCATTCTTGCTGTGTGAAGAGATGAAGAGGACAGGAAAATGCGGTAGCTGTTACCTGCAGGGAAAAATCCACTTACTGGGTTTTCCTTTTTTTACACCATAGATAAAAATCAGACGGAGGCTGGTAGCACCTTTTCAGACTATCACATTTTATTAAAAGACTCCCTTGTATCTGATGAATGAGCTACAGCTCACAAAATCTTAGATTAATAAAACGTGTTAGCTTGAAAAAAGTGCTGCCAGATTCCTACTGATTTTTGGCTACTGTAGACTAACGCTGCTCTCCCCCTACTGTGACCATTATTAAAAGTGCAGACAGCTAATTTTATTTTGCTCCAGGACAATTACATTAAAATTCTCAAGCGTCTTTCTATGAAGTTTTGGATAAAACGGATAAACATTTTTATTATAATCTGAGATTATAATATCTGTCAAAACCAGATCATGCCAAACAAATCTTACTTCATTCTTTGACAAAGTGACTAAAGTAGCGGATCAGTGAAATGCTGTAGACATAGTATACTTAGACTTCAATAGAGCATTTGATAAAGTAGACCACAACCTATTTCTTGGCAAACTAGAAAAATGTGAAATAGACAGCACCAACACCAGATGGGTTGGTAACTGGCTGACAAATTGTACTCAATCTGTAGTCCTCAATGGAACTATATCCACGTGGAGGGAAATAAGCAGTAGGGTACCCCAAGATTCCATTTAAGGCTCAGTACGCTTGGATATCTTCATAAATGATCTAGACGAGGGAATAGAAGGGGAACTCATCAAATTTGCAGAACACACAAAATTGGCAGGAATAACCAACACCCCAGAAGACAAGCTCAGGATCCAAAAAGATCTTGACAGACTTTAATACTGTGTTATATCTAACAAAATGAAATTCAATGTAGATAAAAGTAACGTTTTACTGTACGGGTACAGACTAGGTGAAACTTGGCTTAATGCCAGTAACAGTAAGAGGGACCTTGGAGTCCTAGTAGACTTAAATATGAGCCAACAGTGTGCGGCATCAGCCAAAAAAACCAACAATGCAATCCTAGGCTGCATTAATAAAGAGATAGAATCAAGATCATCTGAAGTTCTAGTACTACTTTACAAAGTCTTAGTAAGACCACACTTGGAATACTGCATCCAGTTCACAACAATATAAAAAAGATGTTGAAACTCTGGAAAGAGTGCAGAGAAGAGTAACAAGTATGATCAGAGGGCTGAAGGCTAAAACATACGAAGAACGATTGCAGGAATTGGGTATGTCTAGTCTAGTGAAAAGAAGGACTAGCCGAGATATGATAGCAGTGTTCCAATATTTGAATGGTTCCTACAAAGACAAGGGGGTCAAACTATTTTCCAAAGCACCAAAAAGCAAGACAATGGATGGAAACTAACCAAGGAGAGAAGCAACCTAGAACTAATTTTTATTATAATCTGAGATATCTCCCTAGAAAATACAAGGAAGGATAGTCTAATAATGAAGAGAATATAAAAATGTTGGAATCTTTAACATCACTCTAACAACAGAGACTATGAATTGTTGCTATACTAAACTGGATTTATTTTTGTTAAGCTTTGATGAAAAAATAATATTTGGCTGGGACCATACAGCATGCCAAACCACAAATCATGGCTTAGAAAGTGTGATCACTAGATTCACACAGTATGTCAACTCAAGCAAATATCCCTCGTTTAGCAATGATATATACTGTAAATCCATTTTCTGGCTGGATTCTTAACATCAGATCACCTAACATGTGGTTTCTTTGCTTTTGATTTAGTGTGTTATATCAATTTAGTGTGGTATATACAATAAATGTTATCCTCATAACAAAACGTCTGTTACAAGCTATTGCTGTGGGAACCATATTCTAGCATATAATGAAGCACTAATATAGTGACAATGGAGATTGCGATGGCTTTAACATCCCCTTCTCATATACAGTATAGGTTCCATTATCAAATGTTGCTTTGGTAAAAGGCCAGTTATAAATCAGTCACACTGCACTAGCAGGAAACAGATAATGCTACATTAAAAGAGAATTACCAAAGGAGTACTTATGTTCCTGGTATTTCTTTAGTAATTAAGGACTATTAATAATGATTCAAGATATCATGCTAAACAATTTATAAATCAAAGCTATTAAAATAGGATAATAACAATGATGTTAAGAAGTATAGAATTGTCCTAGTTAGAACTAGATAAAAATGTACGTGGTGATCACGTGACATTTACCCATGATTAAATGAGCCCCACTTTATTCAATGAGCACTATTTCCTCTTTGCAGGATATTCTAATCCTAAATTAACCAGATTCACACAACACAGGTAGTAATAGCAATCGCACTTAGACATATATACTGTTCCACAATGCTTTACAACCTTCTCTGAGGGGTTTACCATGTCAGCATATGGCCCCCAACAATCTGGGTCCTCATTTTACCAATCCTGGAAGAAGGGAAGGCTGAGTCAACCTTGAACTGTTCAGGATCGAACTCCTGGCAGTCGGCAGAGTCAGCCTGCAATACTGCATTCTAACCACTGCGCCACCAGGACTCATAGTCCTCGACGTATGACCACAGTTGTGACCAGACTTTCCATTGCTAAGCAAGGGAGTTGTTAAGTGAGTCACATCTGATTTTACAACCATTTTTGCCACGATTGTTAAGCAAATCACTGCAATTAAGTGACCCATGCGGTCAAGCGAATCCGGCTTCCCCCATTGGTTTTGCTTGTCGGAACCCCGCGGGGAGGGTCGCAAATGGCGATCACATGACCCAAAGATGTGGCAACCGTCATAAATACCTGCCAGTTGCCAGGCATCCAGATTTTGATTTTGTGGCCGTGAGGATGCTACGATGGTCGTAAGTGCGAGGTCCAGTCATAAATCGTTTTTTCCAGTGTCACTGTAACCTTGAATGATTGCTAAACAAATGGTTGTAAGTCGAGAACTACCTGTACACTAGGCTACAATAGGGCTGGTATAGTAAATGCGTTCAATAGAGTTTTGTAAAGCAAATAATGGACAGTTTCTATTGCAAGAGTCCAGCCATTCTTTAAGAATAATCAGAGAATATTGTAGTAGGGGTATGTTTCTTCTATTTCTTTTAGGATTACACATCCCCTTAAAGTATCTGGTAAGCAGGCCACTAAAATATGGGAGTGCAGTGATTTGCTTAACATAATAATGTTCTCTTAATAAAACAAAATATTGGTTGAGCTCGTTTAATATATATACTCATGGTTAACTTGTCTTATGTTTTATTAAACTAACCCAATTACCATTTCATATAACACAATGAACCTTAAAAATAAGGATTCTAGCTGGGGCCCTGCTGCATTGAACAACTAATTAGCCAATTACTCCTTTGCCTACTATGTTGTGCTATGCCTGCATGCTGGAAGAAAGATTATTATATTGTTTATACAGCTTATCACACTGCTAACTGCTGAGGGGTTTAGAAAAAAAAAACATTAACTTAAATCAAAATCTGAAATATTAAAAATGATCTAAAGCAACCATTTAAAACAATTGAAATTAGCCAATAAAAACCAACCATTTAAAAAACCTGCTTAAAAACAGGTGGTTTCAGGATATTTAATTAGGAACCCCATCTCTGCCAGGATAAGCATTTCAAACAACTAGGGCAGCTATAGAGAGGGCTGGACCCTATGTGGTTCATCAAGTAAGGATCTGGCAACCGTAGGCAAATCTCAGATTCTCTCAAGTCTTAAAACAGTTTGGAAATTCTGTAGGTCTTTGAAGATAATAAAGTAGCACTTTATGTTTCACTCAGAACAAATTGGCAACTTTGCAGTGTTTTTAGCACTGCTGTAACATAGTTTTTTAGAGCTCTTCCAGGACCAACTTAGTCACTTAGTTCTAATGGAAAATTGAATCACACCAAGAATATACCAGTGGAGGATTAACTTCACCTTGGTGCTTTAATAATATACAGGTGGTCCTCGACTTACAACAGTTCGTTTAGTGACTGTTCAAAGTTACAATGGCACTGAAAAAAGTGACTTATGACCGTTTTTCATGCTTATGAGCGATGCAACATCCCCATGGTCACGTGATCAAAATTCAAATGCTTGGAAACTGGCATGTACTTATTACAGTTGCAGTGTCTTGCGGGGTGATGTGATCAGCCTTTACGACCTTCTGACAACGGGGAAGCCAGATTCACTTAATAACCATGTGACTAATTTAACAGCTGCAGTGATTCACATAACAAGAAATGAAAGTTGTAAATTGGGGCAAAATTCACTTAACAAATATCTCATTCAACAACAGAAATTTTGGGCTTAGTTGCGGGCATAAGTTGAGGACTACCTGTATATGAACAAGGGTCATTTGGGATGCTATGTGTATTTGAATATTGTGCACTAGGTTATATTCACATGACTCTTAACTTAGTTAATTTACCTTACAATTTGACATCAGATGATCGAATTCTCTGATTATAACTGGTAGAAATATTTTGTTGGTAACCCAACTATTTTTGCTAATGTCTCGTGCTATTGTTTTTAACAAACCATACTGTTCCAAGTAATCTGCTTGCTTTCTTTTCCTTTTTTCTTCACTATTGGCACATGTGCAAATAAGTGAAAGAAAGGAAGGAAGAAATAGCAGGAGCAGTCTCAGGTTCCAGAAGATAGAAGTGGCCATTAACTTCAACTCAGCCATCCTTAATCAAGAGAGAGAGAGTCCAAGATCAGGTAGGTTACATCACACTATTTTGTGTGGTTAAGGTTACATCACACTATCATGTGGTTAAGATATTTCATGTTTACCACATTTGCTTTAGTCTCGGCTTAAATCAATGTACTGGCTGGGTTGCCGTGATACACTAATGACATTTTAACAAAACACAACAGTTGCGTTCATGAGGCATGCTATGCCCCAAAGAAACCACATAATGT
Organism: Azemiops feae; assembly: GCA_023970755.1. Classification (NCBI taxonomy): domain Eukaryota; kingdom Metazoa; phylum Chordata; class Lepidosauria; order Squamata; family Viperidae; genus Azemiops; species Azemiops feae. The sequence goes on along the minus strand of JALGBA010004202.1, from coordinate 231,297 downwards.
AACAGCATAATGTGATGACCTGGGTTCACACAACATGTTCAGACCACATATGCTTCCCTAAAACATGCTGAGCCATCAGTTGCTTCCCTAAAACGTGCTGAACCATCAGTTGTTCCGTCCCACTTTAGAATGGTCCAGGGCTCTCCAAACTTGGCAACTTTAAGATTTGTGGACTTCGACTCCAGAATTCCTCAGCCAGCCATGCGATTCTGGGAGTTGAAGTCCGCAAGTCTTAAAGCTGCTAAGTGTGGAGAACCCTGGCCTAGTGGCATTGGGATGCATGGATATCTTTAAATCAGGGCTTTTCAACCTGTGGTATGGGTACCACTTGTGGTACATTAATGAGTGGCAGGTGGTATGCAGCCCTGCCTAGCCAAGTGTAGTGGGGAAGGGAAAGAGCCAGCGCAGGCAAAGACTTACAGTGAGAGAGTCCTCTGGAGCTGCAGATTTTACTTATGAATGGAGCCATTTGGGGAGGCTGCCTTAGCCGGCAGCCAGTACTTACATTTTTTCTTCTTCTTTAAGTGCCAGCTGGGCTCCTTACTTTCCTTTCTAGCCAGTAGCTAATTCTTAAAGGGGAAGTGCCTTTTTAAGCTAGTTCACTCAGCAGCTTGTCTTTTCTGTCTCTGGAGGCCTTTCCTTGTTTGATCAATATATGGAAGAGGGAAAATATGGGGGGGTTCAAATTCTTCCTTCAGAAGGAGATGGGAATGAGAAAAAGGGAGGCAAGGGAGGGAGGGAAGGAAGTCCCGCCTTAGCAGTTGGCCACCAGCAGCTCTGCCATTGACTTTGCTTGTCAAAAGGTTGCAGAAGGGGATCACATGACCCTGGGACACTGTGACCATCATAAATATGAATCAGTTGCCAAGCATCCAAATATAAATCACATGACCCTGTTGCTGCAATGGTCATAAGTGTGAAAAATGGTCATAAGTCATTTCAGTGCAATTGCAACTTTGAACAGGTTTTTTTTTTGTCACCAAGTTTTTGACACCTTGCTAGGTGGTACTCGAATATTGCCATATCCTAAAAGTGGTACAATTGGTAAAAAGGTTGAAAAGTCCTGCTTTAAATCACAGAATTTAGTATGCCATGCAAATGCATCCAATATATTGCTCACAAGTCTAAGCAAACTATTTTCCCCCATTGCCTTATATTTCCCCGTGTCTACCTGTCAATGTCTCAGGATCCAGTCAGCTTATTCAGTCTCTCCTAACACTGGAATCTACAAAGATTGTAAGAGAAATGAACAGGTAGCCAGATGGAGCACTACTCTTTAACCTGGTAAACTCCGGACCCTGTGAATGCAACTTCCAGTGTCCCATCACATAAACCAGCTGCCTATGAAGATTGAATACAGGGAGTCCTCAACTTATGACCACAATTGAGCCCAAAATTTCCGTTGCTAAGCGAAACATTTGTTAAATGATTTTTACCCCATTTTATGACTTTCCTTGCCACAGTTGTTAACTGAATCGCTACAGTTGTTAAGTTAGTAATACGTTTATTAAGTGAATCTGGCTTCCCCATTGACTTTGCTTGTCAGAAGGTCGCAAAAAGTGATCGCATGACTCCGGGACACTGCAACCGTCATAAAGATGAGTCAGTTTCCAAGCATCCGAATTTTTATCAAGTGACCATGGGGATGCTGCAACAGTCATAAGTGTGAAAAACGGTCATAAGTCATTTTTTTTCAGTGCCGTTGTAACTTAGAACAGTCACTAAACAAACTGTTGTAAGTCGAATACTATCTGTATTGAACAATGAATAGTGTAGCTGAATACATTTGGGGGAATCAGTCTGGGAAAATACACTTTATGGCCTTCCATGTTCACTGGGTCTTCTGCTCCTGCTTAGATGCACCCAGTGTCTATGACATGGATAACCCATTTATTAAATTAGGATTGTACAGCTAAGCTACTGACTTGGCAGCAGCAAATTCCATTTATCTTAAAAAGCAAGAAGAAAAACAAGGATATGAATGGTTTTAGGATGAAATATTTAGCTGATATAGAAATGAAAAGCAGCTATGAAAAAGTCTTGGTTTGAATAGAGGAATGTGAAGGAGTCTCTTCATCTCTCTCTTCTTCAGTTTTCTAGCCCTGTTATTTCTTTTTTTTTTCCTACAGTAATAGGAAAAAAACAGCTGCTGGGATAGAAATTGTGTGTGGAAAAAGAACTAAAAAAAAGGAGAAATATTCAAAGATTAGGATTACTTAAAAAACCTCTGACTCCATAGTTTTTCAGTTTCAGGGCTATTCACATTTTTAAAAAACAAACACTTGAGATAAGAATTCCTCTCTTCTCCCATCAAATGTTTGGCTTGTGACTCTCTTGTCTTGTTTTTGAGTTAGTCCTTGATAATCAAATTTTTCCAGCATGCAATTTCTGAATGGCTAAGAAAGCATCCCTTTTAGGATCACCCACAACTCTAAGCTAAGACTTTTTTTATAACCGTGATTTGTTGCTCAAGTCACAATTGACAGAGTCACAGATAACGCCCCAGCGTTAAGTGTGGTTTTATAAACTGCAAGCAAAATAATACGTGGATCACAAACCATTCAAAACTCTGGAGAGAGACAGACAGACAGACAGGCCAGCAGGGAGGAAGGTATGAAGGCCGGCCGGCCGGCAGACAGATTTCTCTCTCTTTTTAATGTTGTGGTTTCTCCTGTCATGATGAAAAGAGTGGCCAAAATTATTCCCTTCGCCCATCTCTTACAGAACTTAGGGCCTGTCTTGTTACTAGGCTGCCAGAAATAAGTATCTTCGGCTTACCAGGCCTTGAACCGGGACCGCGGGCTTCCTTCCATTCATAAGAATGACTAGCAAACAGCCTTACTGGTAAGATGAAGGTAACAAAGTGCGATTAGCATAAACAGGGCAGACTGTATGTAAAAGGCCTGGTCCATAAGGCTAAAGCCGGCTTTTAGGACGCCCCTAGCAACCACTTTTGTTCCCCGCTCCATGGGCTGATCCTGCCTCCATTGTCAAGGCTCTTTACTGTGGGAAGGAGTTGGAAGGATTGTGTGATGGGCAGAATGTCTTTAAGCAGTCCGTCCCCATCCACCCTTAGCCTACCCCAACTGGGACCAAGGAAATAGACAGAGGCACCATTGTTCCGGCCATGAATGGACCCAGCCTCCTCATGAATGGCTGCCTTATTTTTATGGTTGCTGGGCTTGTTCCCAAAGCGGCTGGGAATGGACCCCAATACGACCCTTGTCAAATCAGGACAGGGATGGGGTGTTGAGGAGGGAAGGGGGGGGAAGGACAGAAGCTAGATTTTTTTTCTATTTAAAAAAATGGGGGTGGAGGTTAAAACCCCCCACAGTTTTCCCTGCAGAGATGGAGTGGAGGAGAATTGAAGGAGAAGATGGTAGATTTGGTGATGGAATTGGGGGTTAGTTCAGTCTCTCTCTCTCTCTCTCTCTCTCTCTTTCTCTCTCTGTGTCTTTCTTTCTCTCCGTCTCTCTCTCTGTCTCTCTCTGTCTCTCTCTCTCTCACACACACACACACACATTCTCTGACTTGTTGGGGGAGGTGGAGGGAGACTGCTTGTCAAGTGTTTCTGCTGGACCAATTTGGGCCAAACGTTTGAGGGAAGCATTGTGGTATCACACAATTGTGCTCAGCTTGTACCCTCCCAATTATGCAGGGTTCTGCCTCCCGCAGCTCGTTGGCTGTTACAGGATGTAATGTCCCACTCTTTTTTAAAGAGTCCCAGATCGGGGAAAACTCATATAATAGCCCAAGGGATGTTCTGAACAACAGTTGCTCCCTCCAAACCAAAGATGTTTTCCATCTCTGCCCCATTTAGTTTGGTTGTCTTGCACATTGCCAACTTTCCCAAAACATTGCAAAAGGAGGAAGACGTTGGCAATGAATGATCTGAAAAACGTAGGTTCAGGATGTTCGGTGGTTTCAGCTTTATGCATTATTGCCTTTTGCTTAATTGGCAAGGTCTAATTAGTTTGGGATCATTTTTTTCTTTATGTGGACACCCAGAGTCACAATGGTGCAATGGGCAGCCATATAAATGAAATGCATGCATATGTACATACATGTGCACAATTGATAGCTTGTCTGTATTACCAAATGCTGTGAGAATTCCAGAGATTTTAGGCACCTTTTGTTGATTTCTGTTATCTGTATAAAAACTGTCCACCTTTTTAAAAAATTCCCTTGTAGTACCCCCTCTCAACCTTTTGACTTTTACAATTATACTGGAAGTATAATTTGCAGGATTTCTAACATAGGGATTTCTAATAGATCTGTTGGGAAGGTTGACGTGTTGGGAAATGAAACAATTACAGTCAACAAGGATGTAATCTATTTAACCGAGACTCCCAGGTTCTTTGACGTGTGCAAACGTTCCTTTTTTGATAGTTTTGGGAAAAGAGTGGCTTCATAAAGTACAGGTTAGGAAGGAACTGCTAGGAGTGAGGATTCTGTAGCAGGATTCACACATTCCAATTTATTGAATAAACTACAATTGGCTTTCACATAATGCACTTAACCAGATACGGTTCAGTGCTGCAAGTGACTCAGTTAAAAAGTTCCTAAGAACAGACGTTGAGACTCTAGAAAGAGTACAGAGAAGAGCAACAAAGATGATTAGAGGACTGGAGGCTAAAGCATATAAGGAACGGTTGCTGGAATTGGGTATGTCTAGTTTAATGAAGAGAAGGACGAGGGGGGACATGATAGCAGTATTCCAATATCTCAAGGGCTGCCACAAAGAAGAGGGAGTCAAGCTATTCTCCAAAGCAACCGAAGGCAGGACAAGAAGCAACGGATGGAAACTAATCAAGGAGAGAAGCAACCTAGAACTAAGGAGAAACTTCCTGACAGTTAGAACAATTAACCAGTGGAACAACCTGCCTCCAGAAGCTGTGAATGCTGCAACACTGGAAGTTTTTAAGAAGAGACTGGACAGCCATTTGTCTGAAATGGTATAGGGTTTCCTGCCTGAGCAGGGGGTTGGACTAGATGACCTCCAAGGTCCCTTCCAACTTTATTATTATTATTATTATTATAACAGGTTTATATCTGGCAGAGGGAAGGCGAACGCTGTAGTATCCTCCACTGCCTGACATTCAAGCCTGAATTTTGCCTGTCATGTGCAGATTAACTCCAATTTATTTGGCTGTACCAGAGTCAGGCCCTACAGGCAAGTCCTTGATTTACAACCACAATTTGGACTTGCGGTTGTAAATCAAGGACAATTTGAATTTCCGTTATTAAGCAAGGCAGTTATTAAATGAGCCACATCTGATTTTATGACCTTTTTGTCGCAATTGATAAGCCAAACATTGCCGTTATTAAGTGACTCATGCAGTTGTTAAGGGAATCCGGCTTTCCCCATCGGCTTTGCTTGTTGGAAGCTGGCTGGGATGCTGCATTCGTCATAAATCCAGGCTGGTTGCCACACACTTGAATTTAGATCACATGACTGTGGGGATGCTGCAACAGTCATAAATGTGAGAACCGGTTGTAATTCACCTTTCTTCGGTGCCATTGCATTTTGAAACCGCCACTAAACAAATCTTTGTAAGTCAAGGGCTATCTGTATTACATATTCTTTCTAGCACTGCACTTCCTCGCCTCACATCTGTGTCCTCTATTGGAGAGATGATCAGGATATGCTTTAATATTGCTTATTTTGCTGACTTCAGCATCCTCTTGAAGCCTGAAGGAGTGGGGGAGTGGAAGAATCTTGACTTCTACTCCAAAAGCATATAAATATATTACAAGTTGGCTATGAAACAACACCATGCTACTTCCCTTCGGCCCGCTAATGTCTGTTCAGTGAATGTGTTTTGCGTCGTTACTATTTTGTGGTAAGTACAACATGATCCTTTTGGAGCTTAAACATTCTGTTAAGACATCCGTCAGCTTCTCAAAAAGCAAAGCTGTTACGACCACTTTACTAGCACACTCTGCTTGGGCAAACTCTGCAGAACAGGCTGCCGAGGGAATGAATGACAGAGTGATGGCACGGAGAAACCTTTAAGCAGTCTTCCTTCGTGTGAGAGCAAACAAAGTGTTAAAACAGGAATTGTAACAGATCCCCCCAACTCCCAAGGATGGGCCCTTCCTTTCAGCTTCATTCATCAGGATGCAGTTCAGTCATCCGTTTTCATCGTTGGCCATTTTGGGGGGGGAGGGCGTACACGTTTCATTCTTTAAAAGGGGATGCATTTACAGGTATCGTTATTCGTTCCAAGCATGCATTGATTTGCTTTAAAGCACGGTGGGTTTATCTCTGGCAAGCTACGATAGAGGGAGAATGACAGGGGCAGAAGGAGGTTGTGACACAAATCCTGTCTTTGGGAATTTCCATCCCAGTGTCTGGCAGAGATGTGTAAGTTAAGCAACATGATGCATGTTTAATCTCCTGTCTCTCCTGGTCCCACCTGAGGACATCCAGATCTACAGAGTTGCAAAGGTGTACAGGGATTGTAGGGGGGAAAAACTACAGCTCAGCCGGATAACTGAGATCAAGTGCAGCAAGAAAACAACAAGTGCTCTTCCTTTGCTGTTCTATAGTATACTATTCCAGGGATGCCATGTCTGTCCCTGAACTACTTGTTGCAGATCTAAAACCTCTACCAATATGGCAGTCTCCTCCTTTTTACCTTTCCAGCTCTGAAGAGCGGATTTTTGATGCAGAAACGATGGAATCCTGATGAGGATTTCAAACCTTTGCCTTACAGAACAGCACAGCACAGCACAGCACAGCTCTCTCTCTCTCTCTCTCTCTGTGTTTGTGTGTGTGTGTAGGAGAGGGGGAGACAGAGGGAGAAAAACTGAAGGGGGACAGTGGTGAAATTGGGGACTGGTTTGCAGAGAGTGCAAGACCTGGAATAACAAGTACACAAAGGGTCCTGGTGAGGATATGATGGAATAGAGAGAATGGGACACAATTTCTTATTCTGAATGGAACAAGAGGCTCATTGTGGCTTCATTTCAGGAAAAAAAAAAGGGGGGGTGGAGATGATGGGAGATGAATGAGAGATGGGGGAGAACCCCCAGAGGCTTGAAAGAAACAGAGAAACCAATAATATTCTAGACAGTAAATGTCTGGAGGGGGTGGATATTGAGGAACTGGGCTTTGTAGCTTTTCTCTCAGAGAGGATATTGTAGAATTCCCACGAAAGCCACTTTGACTGTGACTTAGCTGCCAGTTGATACATACACCTTGCATTTGATTGGTTTCTTCTAGCCTGCACTGCTAAATTAACTAGGAATTTAATCTTTCCCTATTGACTGAACAAAGGTGATTGAACCGTTCCTTTAGAAACTCCCTCCCCCCCCCAAAAAAAATATCTTGTTATGCATGACTGGCTTGTAAAGGATGCCAGAATCCAAGAAGCTGAGCTTGGCTGAGTGTGGTAGATTTATGCATGCATTTAGGAGCATTGTCTTGTGTGTGACCCTTATTTGTGAAACCATTACCTTGGCCAAGGATTAGTGTGTCCTTCCTTCGTCTAAAGTCAAGACTCCTTTTTCAGTTGAGCTCAGCTGCTGGTGACTTCACGGCTGTTCCCATCTAGCTGTCTTGGCAGCAGCACGGAAATGGTGTCGCTGCCTTTTTCCAACGAGCCTTTTCCATTTTTCCAGCCTAGACCAAAGCCCTGGGATTCTCTGGAGAATTCCCATTCAAATACTAACTCGATTTGAGCCCAGACAAAATGGACCAGGTGCTGCCAGCTGGCCAATCCCCAATCTATTACTCGCCAATGTTTTGGACCGTAGCTCCCGTTTTCTTTGATCGTTGCCCTTAGTGACTATCTGGGACTCAGAGATCTTAAAAAATAGGTAATTTTGGACAGAGAAACGGCATCTGTGATAGCTCTTGGAATACAGGTAGTTCTCGACTTACAACCATTTGTTTAGTGACTGTCTGAAATGACTTACAAGTGGTCTTCACACAACCGGTGCAGCATCCCCAAGGTCACATGATTGAAATTCAGGCACTTGGCAATCACCGTGTAATTACGATGGGTCTTGGTATCGTGTAATTGTCATTTGTGACTTTCCCATCTGGCTTCCGACCGGCAAAGTCAGGGGGGGGGGGAAGCTGGATTTGCTTAATGACCATGTGATTCACTTAACAACTACAGTGATTTGCTTAACAACTATTGCAAAAAAAAGGTCATAAAATCAAGCAACTGACTTGCTTAGCAATGGAAATTCTGGTCCCCAATTTCAGTTCTAAGTCAAGGACTACCTGCAACAGAATAACAGAGTTGGAAGGGACCTTGGAGGTCTTCTAGCTCAGCCCCCTGCTCAAGCAGGAAACCCTATACCATTTCAGACAAATAAATGGTTGTGCAATCTCTTCTTAAAAACCTCCAGTGATGGAATGCCCACATGCAATGCAACCCTCTGGAAACTCTTAGACGGAAGAACAAATATATGTATACTCCCAGGGGAAATTAATTTTATCAGATAATCAACTGTCACAATAGTTATGGAACTGAGCCTATAACTTTCCCTAGGCAGTTCCCCTCACTGACAACGGTTGGTGGGTTCAGATGAGCACTTCTGCGTCTTAGCGACTTGAAGATGGGTGGGCTTCACCTCCCAGAATTCCCCAGGCAGCATGGCTGGCTGGGGGGCTGTGGCAGTTGAAATCCAACACTGTTTTAAGAGCAACCTTGCCTAAATTCATGCCCTTTGGATGTGTTGGGAATATACCTCCCAACAAGTCCCTGGCCAATATGTCTTTGCTTGTGGCTATTTAAGAATTATGGGAAGTGCAATCCTGAAACCTCTGGAGGCCATTAGTTTGGAGAAGGTTGTTTGAGACCCAGGAAAGGGGGCATAAGACCTTTCCATCCAATAAAGGCAAGATGGCTGTCTGATAGGTGAAACTGGGCTCCCGTGCCCTAAGATTGAAAGTGAAAGCATGCTGGAGAGAGTAAGGATATGTAGCCACCAGGTGGAATCTTACCAACTTTTCAAGCCACTTGATGCAAAATCTAAGGACTGCAATATAGGTGATCCTCGCCTTAGGACAGGGGTGTCAAACTTGCCGCATCACGTGACGTGTCGCGACCTATCGTGACTTTTTTCCTCTTGCCGGAGCTGGGGTGGGTGCGGCTTCTGCATGACTCATCCGGCCCGTGGGTCGGCAGTTTGGCACCCCTGCCTTAGGACCACAACTGAGCCTAAAATTTCCATTGCTAAACAAGACAGTTGCTAAGTGAGTTTTGCCCCATTTAATGACCTTTCTTGCCATTGTTGTTAAGTGAATCACTGCAGTTGTTGAAGTTAGTAACCTGGTTGTTAAATGAATCTGGCTGATCCATTGACTTTGCTTGTCAGAATACCGCAAAACAGGATCACATGACCCCGGGACACTGCAACTGTCCTAAATACATGCCAGTTGCTAAGCCTCTGAATTTTGATCATGTGACCACAGAGATGCTGCAACGGTCATAAGTGTGTAAAACAGTCAGGTCACTTTTTTTCGCTGCCGTTGTGATTTCAAATGGTCACTAAATGAATGGTTGTAAACCGAGGACTACCTATGTATCTCTTTACATCTGTCAGAAATTATTTTAAGGCAGATTCAAGCTGGACATTACAAACTTATCTTGAGGATTAAACCAGTTGGGTTTTCCTGACGCCGAACCTGTTTAAAAAACCCCATTTCATAGAAAATGGCATTTGTAGCCTACAAAATGACAGCCCTGGTGGAACGGAGTCTTTCTTTACCAGCAGATGATAACCGCAGCCACACAGCTCCAGGTGACACAGCAGACCCGTTGTGTCTTGGTCTCCTCCTCATCTTCATTACTGCAGCAGCAAAAGCGGATCAGGTAGACGCAAATGAGAACTAGACTGATGGCAAAGCACAAACCCGAGACGCTGGCCAGAAACAGAAGTGCCTAAAGAATGAACAGAGATTTTAAAAAATAAAAATAAGTAGCCAGAAGTTTTCAGCCCATAGGTTAGGGTAAGAAAATACAGGTAGTCCTCGACTTATGACCACAATTGAGCCCAAACATTTCTGTCGCTAAGTTGAGACCTTTGTTCAGTGAATTTAACTGCCCTGTTTTACGACCTTTCTTGCCACAGTTGTTAACTGAATCACTGTGGTTGTTAAGTTTGTTCAGTGAATCTGAATTCCCCTTTGACTTTGCTTGCCAGGTCGCAAAAGGTGATCACGTGACCCCGGGACACTGCAAGCGCCATAAATAGGAGTCAGTTGACAAGTCTTTTAATTTTGATCGCGTGATCGTTGGGGATGCTGCAACAGTCGTAAGTGTGAAAAACGGTCATTTAAGTCACTTTTTTTCAGTGCCGTTGTAATTCGAACGGCCACTAAACGAACTGTTGTAAGTTGTACACTGTACATCCATGTTCTCCTTAGCAGCAAGAACTCTACGTGTCTCCTTTCTTTCTCTGTCAAGTTTCTAGTTTGTGATGAATAGGGAGATAGGTGTGATAGCATGTAGGTAGGATCCGTTTCTAAGACCGCTTTTTCATTATAGCTTTTTTGAGATTTCTCCTCATTGCCAAAAAATAATTGAATGACTTTAGAAGACACTGTCAAACACTAGGTGAGGAAACAGCAGTCAAGTGCTTGTAGGTCAAAGTGGCCCACTATTGCTGTTCAAAAGTCATTATGTAGCTTCTCTGTTTTTCCCTCCTTAATTTTTTTTGATATGGTTAAAAATAAAAGATGGGGTAAGCCAGGGTCCCCAACCTGTGGGCCGTGGCCCGGTACTGGTCCATGGCCTCTTGGCCACTGGGCTGCGGGAATGCCTGGTCAGTGCGTGCACACGTGCTGCCGTGTGAGTGCTGCCGTGTGAGTGCTGCCGCGTGAGTGCTAGTGGCCATGTTTGCACGTGCATGGGTGTGCTTGTGCTGCCGCCAGCATCACACAAGCACTAGCGCCCCTTTTGCGCATGCCTGCGGGCACTAGCGGCCTGCTTGCGTGCAGGCTTCAGTGCCGCCACCAGCGCCGCCATGGGTGCGCGTGGGCCGCTTGCGCATATGCACAGGCGCTGGTGCCACTGCTGCGCGTGCACCCATTTTGTGCATGCGCACGTACATTTCCCTGCTCCTCCTTTTCCCTCCAGGCCACCAACCCAGAAAGGTTGGGGAGCTCTGGGGTAAGCAGTGAGAAAACATGGCTAGCTTTGAAAGGGAGACCACATTCCTCCCCTCCCCCTCCAAAAAAACAACATTCTGGAAAGTTCGGCAAATGACTGTACCACTGGAAGCAAAAGGAGAAAGCTGTGGGCAGCTTTCAAAGCATTTGTCTGAGCCTGGACAAAATGCAGCCGCTTTAATGTTTCAAAAAAGAGAAGCTTTTGTGCTTTCTGAAGCGTCTCTTCCAAAAGGTTTACACACAGACCTATTGTACGATGAAAGTTTTATCTGGGAACACTGTTGCAAGCCTGGTGCCCTCCTAATGTGGTTTCCATCAACAGATCTCATTTGCACACATTCATTAGCCCTTCCTATCTCTTACTTCATTCCCTCCATGAAACTGTTTGGACCAGCATGTTCCTCTTTTTGATACAGAGGAGAGAAGTGTGTGTGTGTGTGTGTGTGTGTGTGTGTGTGTGTGTGTTGGGGGGGGGACCCAGAGGCTAATTCATATTCCGATATGCCTTTGCCATGCTTCTAGTATTTCTAAGTTACAATCCAGAGAAATGAAGGGGAAGCTCACTTTGCATTTACACAGGTAGTCCTCAACTTACAAAGCTTGTTTAGTGACCATTCCAAGTTACAACGGCAGTGGAAAAAGTGACTTATGACTGTTTCCCACACTTACCGCCGTTGCAGCATCCCCGTGGTCAAATGATCAAAATTTGGACGCTTGGCAACTGGCTCCTATTTAGGACGGTTGCAGTGTCCCGGGGGTCACGTGATCCTGTTTTGCGATATGCTGACAAGCAAAGTCAATGGGGAAGCCAGAATCACTTACCAACCTTGTGACTAACTTACTGCAGAGATTCGGTTAACAACTGTGGCAAGAAAGGTCGTAAAATCAGGCAAAACTCACTTAACAACTGTCTCGCTTAGCAACGGAAATTTGGGGCTCAATTGAGATTGTAAGTTGAAGACTACCTGTACTACAGTTAAGGATTTTACTGCTTATTTAAATCGGACTCTATAGTATACTTATTTTGCTCACATTGTCTAGTTTTGATTTCAAAATGAAAGATAACTTATAAAAATACATACTGAGGCCTGCCCCCCAATCTTTCAAAAAGCACAAAAGATTTCTTAGGAATAGTTGACAAATATGTTCAAAAACATGGCTTCCTGCAGATCTTCATTGTTTTATGAATTTTGGAGAAGTCAATGAGTATCCCAGTCATTATTGTTTAGCTTAAAAAACATTCAATCTACTGTGAACCATTTGTCACAAATAATAATATTCCTCCTTCAATCCTACCTCCCTGGAGTCCTTGGTGCTCTCTGAGTTTGGTGGTTTTGTTGCAGACATTTTATTACCAAACTAGGTTACATGATCAGTGCTAGTGATGTCAGCTCTAGCACTGATGATGTTACCTAGCTTGGTAGTGAAACATCTGCAAGGAAACCACTAAGCTCAGAGAGCACCAAGGACCCAGAGTTCAACCCTGAACTACGAATATTCTCTTCTATCAATCCAGCCTCCATTTTCTTTCCCTTTCCCTAAAAGTGACTGGTTCGTGCCATGATCCTCATGGATGTGATGTCCTTTGCCCCTCTTCCTGCCCTGGGAGATACCCGTGCCTTCTTTTATAGTTAAAAGCTTTTGGAATTTATTCCTGTGCGATCTTCTATCCGGTTACGACCGCTGGGAAGCCCCTGTAGCCTGTAGCCTGCCAGATGTTATGCTGAAGTCTTCTGGCCAGCAGCCCTACTGGTAGGATCAGGATAAGGAATACCAGAAACTGGAGTTCAGCAAAACTGAAGGGCCGGAGCCCCCCCCCCCCACATTATAAAAGGATACAATAGAATAATAGTACTAATAAGAACAACAGAATTCAGTGGAATCTAAAGCTTCAGTCCCATTTCCACTTAACTTGACAATGAGCCAAATAAAACAGAATTAGGATTCCTTTGGGGTAAACGCACACTGTGTCCTTGCTTTATAGTTGAACTCAGAATTTGAGCGTTTGGAAACACAAAGGCTTGAATATTTGAAAGTAGCACAAAATACAAACAGTCCTGCATTGTTTAGATGTTAACCCTGGCTGTACAGACTTACCCAGAGACCAAAAAAGACCACCCTCTGTTTATATCTTTAGGGGTTCTGGGCTGGTTTACAACTTCTGTACACGTGTCCTCCCATCCTTGACGTCTAGAGAAGGTGTTTAACAAACCTACGGACCACATACAGGTGGTCCTCGACTTACAACAGTTTGCTTAGTGACCAAAGTTACAATGGCACAGAAAACAGCGTCTTATGACCATTTTTCACACTTACATCCGTTGCACCATCCCCACGGTCACATGATCATAATTCAGACAGCTTGGCAACTGACTCATCTTTATGACGGTTGCCGTGTCCTGGAGGTCATGTGATCACCTTTTGTAATCTTTTGGCAAGCAAAGTCAAATTTGACAACTGCAGTCATTCACTTAACAACTAAGGCAAAAAAAAGGGGCAAAATTCACTTAACAAATATCTCACTTAGCAATAAATTTGGGGCTGAATTCTGGTCATAAGTCGAGGACTACCTGTAAATATTGTTTTGTTTTGTTTTGTTTCCATATTTTTCTTCCTGCTCCTTTCCCATCCAGGATTATTTGACAGTTTTCCCCCGCTGATGTCCGGACTCAGAATACAGCAGGTTCCAAGCGCCATCCTGATGACTGAGATGTCTGAGGCATAGATCTGGGCATGAGTAAGAGTATTTATTTGCTTCATGCGCCCTCTCTCTTTACCTCTCCCTCTGACAAACAGATTACAGGCAATCTGACAATTTGCCTGGGCTGAGACTCCACAATCTGTGCCTACAGCAGCTGGCGCAGGCAGGGAGAGTGGCTGGTGGTAAAATCTGTTCCTAGCTTTTCAAGCCTGAAAACATTTTCAATCACAAGAACTCATCTAATATCTATTCAAGGCTCACAGGCTCCTGCAGTCATCCATTTTCGCCCAGAACTGATCTATCCCTTCACAGAAAGGTATTTACCATCTTCCCTTCCTGCAGATGCTATTCATCCAGTGTGCGCTAGCCTTGGCCTACCTGCTAACTTCACAAACCAGATATGCCATCTCAAACACACGCTGTTCACTGACTGATCATTCCTCTTCTCACTCTGAAATCTTTAATTCCTTGCTAACATCTGACAGCCAAATTAGACCGAGTGCGTCAACGTTAGCTCTTACACAGGGCAAAGAGGTTTATATTCTATAGGACAAAAAATTACAATAAAAATAGCAAGAGGTTAGATTATTACTATGAGAACCCAGATCCAAAACAAATGCACTAATTCTTACCAGTGTGGCTCAATCGATTAGAATAGTGCTGGAAGGGACCTTGGAGGTCTTCCAGTCCAACCCCTTGCTCAAGCAGGAGACCCTGTATCATTTCAGACAAGTGGCTGTTCAGTCTCTTCTTTAAAATCTCCAATGATGAAGCACCCACAACTTCTGAAGGCAAAGCTGTTCCACTGGTTAATTGTTCTCACTATTAGGAAGTTTCTCCTTAATTCCAAGCTGCTTTTCCCCTTGGTTAGTTTCCATCCATTGTTTCTTGTCTTGCCTTCTGGTGCTTTGGGAAATAAGCTGAGCTTCTCTTCTCTGTGGCAGCCCCTTGTGGGTGTTATGATCCTGCTAGTAATGGTGTGGCTCCAGAATTAGTAGTGTTTAAAAGAACTGTTTTCCTAAGCGTGGTGCTTTACATACGTGTAGGCTTTCAGCTTCCCCACAAACACATATCTAGTGTATAAAGGGCATGGGATCCTATATATCTGGAGGGCAAGAGGATGGGGAAGGTCTGTCTTTGGGTGATATCTCTAATGTTGTGTCCGTGTAGGCGTTTCTTGTGTTCTTATGAAGTGGTCTTTTAGAGGTGGAGCAATGTAGACATGACTGATTAGGGAATTCTGGGAGTTGAGGCCCACATATTTTCCAGTGGCCAATGTTGAGAAATACTGGTCTACACTGCTCCACCTCTAAAAGACTACCTCATAAGAACACAAGAAAATCCTTGCTGGATCAAAACATATCTTTTCTTTTTTCTGACAGAAAAAAGGTTGACAAGCAGGACATGAGGCATTGGACTATCTTCTAGTGTTCTCCAGCAACTGGAATTCAGAAGCTGCTATTGCTACTGGATCTAATATGTAGCCATCATGCTTAATAGCTTCTGGCAGCATTATTCTCCATGAATTTGTTAACAAGTATCTGCCCATCACTTAAGATTTTCCTTGGAAGGCCTTCTCTTGAAACTTTAATAAAGAAGAGTCTTCTGATAAAGTGGAATGCCACACACACTTACATCATAATAAATTTGTTAGCTCTGAAGAAATCACCAGATATTTTATTGCTTATGCTGCAACATTTGGGAGATACAGTTATCTTTCTGGAACCTCTGTTAAAGCATGCTCACCTTTTAAAAATATTTTTTAAGTGCCATATGCTTTCAGTGCTTCCAAGTATTTGTTTATTCATTAGATTTTATTCCATTGAACGCAAGTAACCCTATAATACTAGGACAGTGGTGGCGAACCTATGGCACGCGTGCCAGAGGCGGCACTCAGAGCCCTCTCTGTGGGCACGTGTGCCGTGCCCCGGAGATGGCGAGGGACTGGCTCCTGCCACCCTGGCCCCGCCCACCCAGTCTGCCATGACCACCGCGGCCACGCCTACCCGGCACCCGGTGATAAATAAATGGGTTTTGGATTGCAATTTGGGCACTGGGTCTCTAAAAGGTTCGCCATCACTGTACTAGGATATGGTAGGACTGTGATATTTGGGTGGCAAACCTTGGATATCCTTTAGATGGCAGCAAAGAGATGCTAAACCAGTAATATTTGCTGCCAATTTATGGTCCTCTGGATATCTGCAGATACCACAGTTCTAAATAAGCTGAATAGGAAAACAAGTTTTTAGAGGGCAGCTAGGTTAAAATGGAGGTGAATGAGTGACTCTTGAGAAGAACAGATCAAGGTTCAGTTGGGTCAGGATTCACCTGTATGGGTTGTTTGTAATACCAAGGGGTCCTGAAAAATCATAAATATTGGGCAAAGACATCCTGTGAATGTGTAGGATGCTTTTACCTCAGCATGGAGCACTTAGAAACAGCTTCCTTCTATCTGGCGCTGGGAAGAAGGGCATCCAATGCAGTCTTGGAGATAAGCTTGAATTCAGGGCTAAGATGTTTAGAGTAGGTTGCTACCGAAAGGAATCTGTGGGTTCTCTCCCTGTCATTTGAGCCTCATCCATCTCTCCTGCACACACATATCATCAGCAAACTGGATCAGCTGCAGCTGTGAGGCTTGGCCTGACCTACATATCAGAACGAGCACGCTCAACTCCTTGCTAGCTGTAGTAAGGGAAATGACTCCCACAAATGTCCTCCTCCTCACTCACAGACTGTGATGGTGGTGTGCGATTCCAGAATTACTCACAACTTTCCCCTGGCAGCTGAGCAGGAGAAGTTTCCCATGTCCCTGGCTTCAACTCTCTGTGCCCTTTCTGGTATCACACACAATATTTACTTTTTCCTAGCCCTGAAAAATCACATTTCCTCTGCTGGTAGAGACTTCTTTTCTTATGAGAGATGAATTTCACATAGCCTGTGAAAACGTTTGGTAGGAAGATGAACCAACTGTGGGAATTATAAATGTCTATGGAGACTCTCAGTCATCCAGGTCATGGTTGTCCCAAAGGTGCTATTTCAAAAGGCAACTGGACTTTCTTTGTTTTTTCCTTGAACACATTTCACTTCTCATCCAAGAAGCTTCATCGGTTCTGGCCGAATGGTGGTGTTGGTGGGGCTGGAAGGATTAGTTCGGTCAGGATGGGGGGTAGAATGGAAGGATTGTACTTCTTTGCAGTTATCTGGTTGTTAGCACTCTCTCTGAGAGCTGTTGAGACCACTTGGGGGTTTATCTGTGCCCACAGGGTCACCTGAATCAGAGTGCAAATGGATGTAGAATCTTCTTGGAACTGCTAAAAGGACTGTTGTAGACAGGAGATAGGTGGTGTCTTATCTCCCCCACCCTCTGTGAGAGGGGTTGTTCAATTTTAACCTAAATCTGGGGTGCCCAGCTCCCAAGCTGTGGCCCACTACTGGGCTGTGAGCTGTTAGGAACTGGGCCACAGAAGCGGCAGGTGAGCATACACACATGCAATCCCCACTTGCACAAGCAGTGGGGGAGTGCATGCATGCATGTGGAACGCTTGCCAGGAGCTCGCGTGGAACCATCCCCTCTCCCCCTCCTCGCCGGTCCGCAAAGCTGGAAAGGTTAGGGAACTCCGACCTAGATGGCCTCTTTTACCCCTCTTTCAAACCAATGGTCCTCTCTATCCAGAATGTGGACTTTCAATAATACACTTTGAATAGAATTAGACATTGCTTCATCAAAGAATGAGAAGAAAGCACTGGGGTACCTCTCGTTTTGATTCTTTTAGACATAAAGGCACGATCTGTATTTTGGGGGAAGGGAAAGCACAGGTAGGAAACTGAAAATGCCTCATTCAAATTGGAAAGGAAAACCAAAACTGCCCCGTGCCTTAAAACATAGAGGTATCTTAACGCAGGGGTCCCCAACCCCCGGTGCATGGACCGGTACCGGACATGCCAGCAACCGGGACGCACAAAGAAGCAAAGCCCCATCTGCGGGATGCAGGCAGCACACAAAACCGCGCACCCTTCTGTCCATGGAAAAACCTCTCTCCACGGAACCGGTCCCTGGTGTCCAAAAGGTTGGGGACCTCTGTCTTAAGGTACCGTGCATGGCAAAGAAAGGTTTTACTTATCACAGGAAGCTACAATATAATTTGTTCCTTTCCTATGTTGTGATTTGTGGTTTACTATTTTGTTCAAATGCAGTTACTCCAGTTAGAATCCTTAATTTATGACTTAGTGTGCTACGGGAACTCAGCCAACTCTGGTCTAATTATACTCGGTTTACTGTGTGAAACCAGCCATACAGTTGGTTTGGTTTTTACTTGGCTCACTATATACAAATTTGTAAAGTGGGTTGGGGGAAGCGATATTGATATCAGAACAACGAAGGACTATGTTAAGTTGCTTCAGGGATGGGGTGGGGTCAAGATTAAGGCACCATCCTGGTAGAAAAAAGAAAAGAGTTGCTAAGGAGTGTTTGTGGCAGGGAAGGCAAGGCAAAAGCCCTGAGCCAAAGAAAAATAAACCAAATTATGCTCACCATATTATTTCCACCGTCTGCCATTCCCATCCTAGCTAACTGTATGATTCCTCTGATATAAAGCTAGTTGATTTCATTTGATTGTCTTAAAAAGCATAGCCAAAAGTCATATCTTCCAATCCTAATTTCTCTGACTGTTGGAACCTGCTTTTGTTGTCAATGCGGTGACAATGATGCACTCTCCATTTTACACAGGTGTTGTGTAAAGATAATGGAGCAAGTTACTTTCAAGGAGAAAAGATTCTTTGGAACATGCAGAGATGTTCTATATGATTCCTCTATATCAGGGGTGTCAAACTGCCGGCTTGCGGGCCAGACACGTCACGAGGAAACCGCGCCCACCCCATTGCCGGCAATGGGGAAAAAGTTCCGATACGTCGTGCAACGTCATGTGATGTCATGAGTTTGACATGTCTGCTCTATATGATGGTGCCTATATGTTTTCCTAGGGTCATCCCACCACCCTTCGCAGCTTTGGCCCAATCCATGTTTGGTTTGGTTCAAGGATTGCTGAAATGTGCTAAGTGAGCTTTCCCATGTACTTTGAACCACTCCTATCTCTTCAAGTCCAAACTGATGTCCACTTGTTTCTCCAGGCTTCCAGAGTGAAAGCAGAAGAGATTGGACAACCCTTTGTCTGAAATGGTGGAGGGGTTCCTGCTTGAGCAGGGGGTTGGACTAGAAGACCTCCAAAGTCCCTTCCAAGTCTGTTATTCAGATGCTTCAAGCATCCATTTCGCCCTTCAAAGGATCTTTATTCCCTTCCAAAATGAGCAGTGACCCCCCACCACCACTTTTGAAGTAAGTGTGGCTCTTAACATGTCTCCCAGTGTCAAGAAGGTAGTCCTTGGTTCAAAGGATGCGAGAATCGGTATCCTTTTTTGGTGACAGTTCCATGCTACAGAACTATAGCAAGGAGACATCTTGTCAGCATTGGGAATCTCAAGTCTATGTATTAAACTGCAAAACTTTATGAGAACAGAAGAGTCTGTTCTAAGCAGAAAGATTTTTACAGGCAATTTCTGCTAATGCTCTTTTAAATTAAAACTTCTCTCTTGAGCATCTACCGCATACGCCATGCAGTTATCTCAGGATTTGTACTGAATAAAGTATCCACAGCTGTGAAGAACATGTAAAGCTGAATCACATATGGGCAAACTTGGTTCTCTTGCAATCAGTATGCCCTGCCTAATGAATAATCATAGTTCTTGATCATGTATATTTAATATTGGCCTGTGTTTTTTTTAAACTACACCGTTTTTGCTTACTAGTCCCTTGAGGGAAGCAGAAATTGGAGACATTCCTTCCTCCCACCATCTTCTGGATGATTCTTTGAACAGATTTACGACCGATCCTAATCTGTTTGTTTTACAATACAATTCCTTGATCGGATTCTCCTTTATGGCAACAGCACCTACCTTCTTTTAGCAGCAGCTGCTAAATCAATGTTTCTCAACCTTGGCAACTTTAAGATGTGTGGACTTCAACTCCCAGAATTCCCCAGTCAGCATAGCCGATAGCAAAGCTGGCTGGGGAATTCTGGGGGTTGAAGTCCACACATCTTAAAATTGCCAAGGTTGAGAAACACTGGACTAAATAAAATGGATAAGACGGTACATGAATCAATTATCATCCTGGCAGAATAGACCATCTGGATTTCTCTGCCCTGGATCAGATCAAGATCCATCTCAAAGAGCATTCTTTCTAACAAGCCTAACAAACAGCAAATAATATAGAATCCAAAAACTTGGCTACTGGACTGCAATCTCCTTACAATTAACCCTGAAATGTGGATTTTTAGAATCAGCATATTTAGGATAGCCGGCATTAAAATTATCGCTTTTACAGTAGGAAGAGGTAGATTAGAGGTTGGCAAGGGAATATGAATATGCTCACCTGGGGCCTGTATTCTAGATTTGGAAGGATGTCATAGTTTCCTCCTATATCTATAACATCCCATGAACCTGGATAGCTTCCTTGCCAGTGTAACAACAATCCCAAGCAGTACTATGATGGGGTTTTTTGAAGCCGCTATTTCAATGCTGCAACAGTTTCAATAGGAAATTCTAAATCAGGGCTGTCAAACCCGCAACGTCACGTGATGTGTCGCGACGTATCCCGACTTTTTTGCCGTTACCGGCAATGGGGTGGCGCGGTTTCGCTATGATGCATCCGCCCCGCGGGCCAGCAGTTTGACACCCCTGTTCTATATAAACATTTTAAATGTCGTATAAAAACCAAGGCTCTCTAGGATGTAGGCCTGGTTGACAACATCACACTACAGATAGTTCTCAATTTACAACTGAAACAGGGCCTGCCCACTAAAGTCATACATGTAACTGATCTGATCTCATGCCCTTTTTTGTGGTGGTTGTTAAGCAAACGCTGTGGTTGTAAAGTGATGGCTGCGGTCATTAAGTGTACATTACAGGTGTTAAGCAAACCAATGCTTTGCTGTGGACCAGTTTTGCCACAAAACCAGAAGTAATTACTGAGTTTTGACAAAATCAGTCAATCAGAATAGAGCTGGAAGGGAACTTGGAGGTCTTGTAGTCCAACTCCCTGCTTAAGCAGGAGATCCTATACCCTTTCAGATAGGTGGCTGTCCAGTCTCTTCTTAAAAACCTCCAGTGATGGAGCACCCACAACTTCCGAAGGCAAGCTGTTCCACTGGTTAATTGTCCTCACTGGTAGGAAGTTTCTCTTTAATTCCATGTTGCTTCTCTCCTTGATTAGTTTCCATCCATTGTTTCTTGTCTTGTCTTCTAGTGCTTTGGAGAATAGGTTGACCCCCTCTTCTTTGTGGCAGCCCCTCAAATACTGGAATACTGCTATCAGGTCACTCCTAGTCCTTCTTTTCTCTAGACTGGCCATACCCAAATCCTGCAACCGTTCTTCATATATTTTTGTCTCCAGACCCTTAATCATCTTAGTTGCTCTTCTTTGCACTTTTTCCAAAGTCTCAACATCTTTTTTTGTAATGTGGTGACCAAAACTGGATGCAGTATTCCAGGTGTGGCCTTACTAAGGATTTATAAAGCGGTACTAATACTTCACGTGGTTTTGTAAAACTGTTGTAAAACCTAGTCATGTCACTACGGGACACTGCAAATGACCATCAATCCTGGCTGATTGCCAAGTGCTTGACATGAAGTCATGTGACTGGAGGAGGCAGCCATCAGAATTTCGGAACTGGATCATAAGTGTGCCAAAGGAGGTCCATCATGCGCAGCTAATGGTCACTAAGCAGGTAATCATAAACTGAGGACTACCCAAGTACCATGACGTAGGCCTTGTCTGTTTCTAGCATTCTAACTGACTCCAACCAGTGTGATTTCTGAACTGTGATCTGCAGCTTAGCATTCTGATCAATTGTGGTTTAAGTAAACCATGGATTAGTGCAATAGATGAATACAGGCAAAGAGACACTCAACTGCATTATGGGAAATATAAATATAAATAAATAAAAAAGGTCTCACTGAGGCAACCTTTTAAATTGTCCACCATGCCATTGAATGAGACTGTGTTGCAGACAACCTGGGCACTGTACAAATTTAATTGGCTAGACAAGAACTGCGTCAAAGAGGGGGGGGGGTAGAGGGAGCAGATGGATCTCCCTGCTGCCCACCGAGTAGTAGCCAGGACTCCGGCAGCCCCCTGCCGCAGGGCTTAGTAGCGGGAGATTGAAAGATAATCTGACCATTGCTTACTGGAGCCACAATGAGGTATTAATTAAAGTTCTAAGAAGTCTGCGCAAATGAACCGTACCGTAGCCAGAAGGTGTAAAGAGAGCTGTGAAGAGGTGCCAGGTAAAAAGCTGTAGCTAGGATATTTTAAAGAGCTGTAAAAAAAAAAAAAAAAAAAGGCTTGTGGCACAGAAGAAGAAAAGGAGTTTTGTTTAGATGCCTCCGTTCTGTGTCTCCAAAAAGAAGGTTAGAAAAAGACATCCCACGTTTTACGTGATTGGAAATCTCAATTTTTTTAAGCTGAATTACCCAACACGAAGTTGAAAATGTTTACATAGCCTGCACGTTTCATATCTACTTCAAATACAGGTAGTCCTCGGCTTACAACTATTCGTTTAGCGAATGTTCGAAGTTACACCAACCCTGAAAAAAGTGACCTATGAGCAATCCTCACATTTACAACTCTCAGCAGCCCTACCTTTGGGTGCTTGGCAACAAGTATGTAATTATGGCGGCTGCAACATCTCAGGGTCATGCGATCACCATTTATGACCTTCCCAGCCGGCTTCCAACAATCAAAGTCAATGAAGGAAGCCGGATTTGCTGCATGACTGCATGATTCACTTAACAAATGCAGCGGTTCGCTTAGCAGCTATGGCAAAGTTCATAAAATTTCATGTGACTCACTTAACGACCGTAAAAAAAATCTGGGGTGACTTAACAACTGCCTTACTTAGCTAGGGAAATTCTGGTCCCAACTGGTGTTGTAAGTCAAGGACTATCTGTGTGCAATGTTGTGATATCCACGGTGTTTTTTAAGCAATGAGAAAGTGAGAAAAAAAACCCCGAAATCAAACAGGATTCTCTATGGAGATTCTCAGTCACGATTGTCCCAAAGGTGCTTTTTCAGGAGGCAATTGGACTTTCTTGTTTTTCTTTGAAGACATTTTGCTTCTCATCAGTAGCCCTCTCTCCACAGAGGGGGAGGGATACAACATCATCTATCTCCAGTCTACCACACAGTCTTTTCAGTAGTTCCAAGAAGGCTCTATACCATGGGTCGGCCATCCGAAACTTCGGATGAGCCGCACGGACCCATTTAGCTGAAAAAAAAAAAACGCTGGGAGCCGCGCGTTCGCGCATGCGCGCGGCCCCGTTCGCGCATGCGCGCGCACCCGCGCACCCGCGCATGCGCACCCGCGCACCCGCGCATGCGCGCGCGCCGTTCGCGCATGCCGTTCGCGCATGCGCGCGCGTCGTTCGCGCATGCGCGCGCGTCGTTCGCGCATGCGCACCTGCGCACCTGCGCACGCGCACCCCCGCACCCGCCCGCGCATGCGCGCGCGCGCCCGCCAAAATGGCGGAGGAGGCTCCGGAGCCGCAGGTAAGGCATCAAAGAGCCGCATGCGGCTCCGGAGCCGCGGGTTGCCGACCCGTGCTCTATACCAAGGGTCTTCAAACTTGGCCCTTTTATGACTTGTGGACTTCAACTCCCAGAATTCCTCAGCCACTGTGCCTGGCTGAGGAATTCTGGGAGTTGAAGTCCACAAGTCATAAAAGGGCCAAGTTTGAAGACCCCTGCTCTACACCCATTTGCACCACTCAGGTGACCTTGAGGACATAGGTGACCTCATCAGGTGACCTTGACCTCATCAGGTGACCTCATCAGGTGACCTCATCAACTCTCTAAAAGAATGCAAATGACCAGCTGTCCGCAAGGAGTATAAATCCTTCCATTCCCCACCATCCAGTCAGAGCTGAAGAAGCTTCTTGGATGAGAAGCGAAACGTCTTCAAAGAAAAACAAGGAAGTCCAGTTGCCTCCTGAAAAAGCACCTTTGGGACAAACAGGATTCTGGTAATTGGGCTTGGATGCTATGATGGAACTCAATACTATCTGTCTGGAAGGCTGAAATTCAGGTTATGATTCTAAAATGTAAGGTAATAAGAAGTAGAATTGAGAAAACAGCTCTTCCCTTATATTGTAACTACACAAATACAGTTGGTTTTTTTCAATTCAATGTCCTCCAGTTTATGTTAGATTATAATTACAGGTAGTCCTTGACTTACCACCACAATTGAGCCCAAACTTTCTGTTGCTAAGTGAGACATTTGTTAAGTGAGTTTTGTCCCATTTTACCACCTTTCTTGCCGCAATTGTTAAGTGAATTATCGCAGTTGTTAAGCTAGTAACACAGTTGTTAAAAGAATCTGGCCTCCCCATTGACTTTGCTTGTCAGAAGGTCGCAAAAGGTGATCACGTGACCCCGGGACACTGCAACCGTCATAAATGTGAGTCAGTTGCCAACCGTCTGAATTTTGATCATGTGACCACGGGGATGCTGCAAAGGTGAAAAACGGTCATCAGTTATTTTTTCAGTGCCGTTGTAACTTCGAACAGTCACTAAATGAACTGTTGTAAGTTAAGGGCTATCTGTACTGCAACGCCTACTCATCATAGCTATTTTGAAAACCCTAATTTAGGGATTTTTGTTTTAAATACAAGGAAAACTCTCTTAAATGTGAACTTTGACTCCTTTGCAGTCTGATCAGTCCAAACCCAGAACGTTTTGGAGATAATAATAATAATAATAAAGTTGGAAGGGACCTTGGAGGTCATCGAGTCCAACCCCCTGCTCAGGCAGGAAACCCTATACCATTTCGGACAAATGGCTGTCCAGTCTCTTCTTAAAAACTTCCAGTGTTGGAGCATTCACCGCTTCTGGAGGCAGGTTGTTCCACTGGTTAATTGTTCTAACTGTCAGGAAGTTTCTCCTCAGTTCCAGGTTGCTTCTTTCCTTGACTAGTTTCCATCCATTACTTCTTGTCCTGCCCTCAGGCGCCTTGGATGCATCCTTGCCAAGTACTCTTCGTGATGGGTCAGTCATGTCTGGTCCATATCTGCAGCTGGGACAGGAAAATGGCTTCCACCAACTGACTCTATCGGTGAAATTAATGTTCCTTTTCTTAAAAGAGCATTATTAGAGAAAGTATGCCAATGAATTGTCAGATTAGTAAGTGCTCGACTTATGACTGCAACTGAGCCCAAAATTTCCATTGCTAAACAAGGCAGTGCTTAAGTGAGTTTTGCCCTATGATACAAGGTTTTTTTGGCCCAGGTGTTAAGCAAATCACTCCAGTTGTTAAGTGAATCATGCAGTTGTTAAGCAAATCTGGCTTCCCCCATTGACTTTGCTTGTCAAAACCAGCTGGGAAGGTTATAAAGGGTGATCACATGACCCCTGACAATGCAACCGTCATAAATACATGCCAGTTGCCAAGCACCTGAATTTTGATCACATGATCCTAGGGATGCCGCACACCTAGGGATGCCGTAATGTGAAAAACGATCATAAGTCACTTTTTTCAGGGCTGTTGTAACTTTGAACGGTCACTAAATTAACGGTTGCAAGTCGAGGACTAGCTGTGTATTTCATTTTTTTTCATCTCTTCATTGGATTTGCCTTATGTACAGGTTAGTCCTCAAGTTACAACTGTAATGGAGCATGCCCATCACAGTCATAACTGGTGATGGTCGTAAAGCGGGTCAGTCACATGACCAATCTGATTTTTATGACCTTTTTTGTGGTGGTGTTAAATAAAGGCCATGGTGATTAAGCATATCAATGGTTCGCTATGACCGGGGTTTTGCCCAAAAAAGAAGTAAATGTTGGTTTTTTCATAAAATGGGGTCGTGTGACTGCGAGGACGCTGCGAACGGCAGCAAATGTGGCCATGTTGCCAAGCACCTAAAATGTGGTCATGTGACTGGGGGGGGGCGACTGTCAGAATGTCGAATCCAAGTCATGAATACCCCCAGGAAGGTCCATTGTAACTTTGGACAGTCGCTAATTGACTCGTCATAAGTCAAGGACTACCTGCCCTTGATTTGAATCATGACTCAAATCGCAAGCTCTGCATCTTTGGGGCAGGCCTGCAACATGTGAAATACATGTGGACAAGGCAAGGGGCTTGTGTTGTGACTATAACATTGTGACTCTGCTAACATCACTCTATCCCCCCAAAGCAACCCTGGATGGTTTAATCAATATGATAAATAAATAAATAAGGGAAACTTTCACACAGACTGAAAACCAGCACAAAAGGAAAATAACAGAGATGAAAAGTTGTCTCTCTGCTGTCCATCAATTTTTTGCAAAATAACAACAAAACAAGAATACACACATGCAAGATGTTGTTTTCTAAAAAGGTGCATGCCAAGACAGGGCCTATAGCCCACCTGATTGTGCTATGCAAATAAGAATTGGCCTGCTTGAAAGGAAACGTGTCAGCCTTTTTTCTTCCTTCTAGGTAATGAATGTGTGTATGAAATCATAATAATATAGAAAGGGTACAGCTTGTACCACAGCATAGTTTTCATCATTCTGAACACCTGTTTCTTAATCTTGGCATCTTAAAGAGGTGTGGACCTCAATTCCTCGAATTCCTCTGGCTGGGGAATTCTGGGAATTGAAGTCCACACCATCTTCCAGCTTCCAAGGTTCAGAAATATTGCTCTGTGTTCACACTGTAATGCAGTGTGCAGCCAAAAAAAAGCTAAAACAAATCTTGGTTGTATGAACAGAGGCATAGAATCAAAATCACGTGAAGTGTTAGTACCACTTTATAAAGCCTTAGTAAGACCACACCTGGAATACTGCATCCAGTTTTGGTCACCACGTTACAGAAAAGATATTGAGACTTTGGAAAAAGTGCAGAGAAGAACAGCTAAGATGATTAAAGGCTTGGAAACTAAAACAGGAACTGGGTATGGCTAGTCTAGAGAAAAGAAGGACTTGGGTGACATGGTACAGTAGCAGTATTCCAGTATTTGAGGGGCTGCCACAAAGAAGAGGGGGGTCAACTTATTTTCCAAAGCACCAGAAGGCAGGACAAGAAACAATGGTTGGAAACTGATCAAAGAGAGAAGCAACCTGGAGTGAAGGAGAAACTTCCTGACAGTGAGAACAATTAACCAGTGGAACAAGCTTGTTTTCAGAGGTTGTGGGTGCTTTATCACTGGAGGTCTTGAAGAAGAGATTGGACAGCCACTTGTCTGAAATGGTATAGGTTCTCCTGCTTGGACTAGAAGACCTCCAAGATCCCTTCCAGCTCTATTCTGATTGATTGATTGAACCCTCTTGGCCACTCCCCAGACAACACTGATTTAACGAGCCAAAATCCACTCTTGAAGTTTTTTAGACAATTTCCTTTTCTTTCAGGATTACCCAACACTTGTAGCATTCTCAGTTCTGTGTGATAAATGGAAAGAACTATTTCATTCAGTATTTTCCTTAGCTTCTGCTGCCTAGAAAAGCTTTATAAAGTACATGTACATTCAGAAATACACTGTATGGAAAAGCAGATTAGTTGTAGCATCTCACTTCCTTGCTAAATACCTGTGTCTGTCAAGGCTTTCAAAAATTCAAAGACTCAATGACAGTCTGACGTATTTGCCCTCTCTACTTAACGAGGCATTAGCTAAGCTGATGTATTTCCACATGCCTTTGCAGATACCTGTTAACCTCAATTAATTTTAACTCTGGTTGGTTTTTTAGCTCAGCATCTTGTGCAAACACAGTCCATTTGGTTAGATTATAGGTTAGTGGATTGTGCAAAGCCAGCAAATGAATTAATTCAGCAACCAGGTTAAACAGATTGCAGGCTCCAGCTATCACACCTGAACAAAGCCTTGAGGAATTCCAGCACCAACGAGTTTAACAGTTTATATCCCCAGCTCTATAATACTCCATGCTTCTTCTCGAATGCAACTCTTTTAAAGACTGGGATGGTGAAGGAGAAGCTAATTCCCACGGGAAGTACAGTGGTACCTTGGTACTCAACTGCTTTGCAACTCATCGAATTTGGTATTCCACGTATTTGCCATGAAAATTTTGTCCCCAGTACAGGTAGTCCTCGACTTACAACCACAATAGAACCCCAAATTTTTGTTGTTAAGTGAGACATTTGTTGAGTTTTGCCCCGTTTTGCGACATTTCTTGTGACAGTTGTTTTTAAGTGAATCACTGCAATTTTAAGTTAGTAACCCAGTTGTTAAGTGAATTTGGCTTTCCCATTGACTTTACTTGTCAGAAGATCACAAAAGGGGATCGTATGACCCCAGAACAAGGCAACCGTCATAAATATGTACCAGTTGCCAAACATCCGAATCGTGATCGCATGACCACAAGGATGCTGCAAAGGTCGTAACTGTGAGAAATGGTCATAAGTCACTGTTTTCAGTGCCATTATAGCTTTGAGTGGTCACTAAATGAACTGTTGTAAGTCGAGGACTACCTGTACTCATCGTTTGTTTGGTACTCAACGCACAAGTGAGAACTTGTCGGTGTTGGCTGCCTTGTGATCCACTAGATCAGGGGACCCAAACCTGTGGGTCGCGGTCCGGTACCGGTTCGTGGCCTATTGGCCACCAAGCTGTGGGAATGGCTGGCGAGTGCGCGCACATGAGCATGCACCCTCCCCACTCATGCTAGTGCCGCCACATGGGTGCTAGAGGCCCCATTTGCGCATGTGTGGGGATGCTAGCACCTCCACCAGCATCACACGGGCACTAGCGCCCCATTTCCGCATGCATGCGGTCGCTACTGTCCCGTTTGCACCTGCACGTGGGTGCTAGCAGCCCGTTTATGCATGGGCTACAGCGCCACCAGCGCCACCAGCGCCACCGTCGGTGCACGTGGCCCACTTGCACATGTGCGCAGGCGCTAGTGCCACCGCTGTGCGTGCACCCATTTTGCGCATGCATGCATGCATGCGTACGTACATTTCCCTGCTCCTCCCTTTCCCTCCGGGCCGCCAACCCGGAAAGGTTGGGGAGCTCTGCATTACATTATTCTTTTGATTTTTGATACTCATTTCACCTGCTGGAACCAATTAACAATGAGTACCAAGGTACCACTGTAATTATGTTGCTTGTTGGATGTTTTATCGTGTTGCCTCCCCCAATAACAAGGATTTCAAATTCAAACTAGTTGGGAAAATACTGAAGTCTAAGTACTCTGCCATGCATTAGGTTGACAAAGCTGGAGCAGATCATAACAGGGCCAGTTTTTAATCATGGATTCAGAACAGTGATGGCTGTTGTTTTAAGAAATAGAGAAGGAATAGGAGGTATTATCAGCTTCAAATAGGCCATTGTTTCTCAATCTTGCAGACTTAAGATGCTGGCTGGGGAAATCTGGGAGTTGAAGTCCACATACCTTAAAGGGCTCAAGGTTGAGAAACACTGACCTAGGCCTAATAATTCACGGTGATTTATTCAACTGTTGTCCATTTTGTTAGTTAAAAACATCTATGAAAAGTTGTCAGTGAACAAATGAAGCTGACTAAAAGGACCACAGTATACTGTATGAGTATACTCAGCCCACCCGTTCATAAATGTTGTGAAGACCCTTAGAAAAGCTAACCATTTTCATAAAGGCTTTTTGTTACACTCCTCTATCCAATTTATAGAGACCTAATATTATGGCTGTGGACAGTCTACCCCTCCAAGAAAGAGAAAGTGATCTGGCATCATTCAGCTCACGTGCTGAATAGTTCCATAGAAAACAACTCAACAAAATTTTCAATCAGTGGATTGTGTTGTTTACACTGGCCTCAGTATACTTTATGCCTCCATTTCCCTTTGGTCAATTTCAGCAAATAGGCCTCCACCACTTGGTTTATCACTGCCCATGTTTTTCTCCTGAATTCAAGAAGTCTACTCACCTGCCTTTTTATTCTCATCATTTCCTAATAAGACACTTGCAGAGATGATTGAAGGGGAAATACCGTTTACAGGGGGGAAAAAGTGGGACAAGCTAATTTTACTTTTAATTAATTATAAGGCTGGAACGGGGACCACAGATCACATCACAATGGCACACTTCGGAAGCCTAGAGCTCCATGTCATTTGTATTAAAAAGGACGTCCAATAGCGGATTGTGAAAACAACGCAGATTGGGGAAGCAGTTACTGTCATTCCAGCAGTTACAACTATACTAAAGAGCCCAAATTAAGAGTATTTGTTGTTGTTGTTTTTCATTTGGGATATCTAAAGTTAAAGCATGTTTAACACAGATGTCATTTTAATTTCAGGTCATGCTTCTGTGAGGTTTATTGCTCAAACTGATGTTCATTCTTTGAATTATCTATGAAGGTATTTTTGCTGAATTATATGTATTTTATGAAGCAGAAATGTTAATTCATGAGCATCACAGAAAAAGTAGCATGAATTGGCCACAGCTACATTTTCAAATGAGAAATCTAAAGAATTTTTATTATTTTATATATATCTGTATAAACCTTTGTCCTCTGCTAAACACAAACTTAAATACTGTAAGTGTAAGCAATACCAGAACTGTCCACAGGAAAATATATAAAAAATCAAGATGGCAGCAACCATACAGTGAAAAGTCTTCTCCATTTTTATATACTTTGTCAAACATTAAAAAGGGACAAGGTTTGGTTGACAGGACTGTGGCCACCATCTTTTTAACCCCTTCTATGCAGATATCCCTCAGCTTTATATTTAAAAAAAAAATCTTTTTAGAACATCACATTGTAGATGACAATGATTTTCAAACTGGGAGAGAAATGTCGTAAATATTATACCATCTACTTGGGATATAAATGGGAAGGTATAAATGGATTCCATTCATCACTCAACATTTTAAAAAAAAAATTCTTCTGAATTCTATAATTCAAATTGTTCATCAATGGCTGTTTTTAGCTTGTCTGTTTTGTTTTGCTTATGCTTCGAATTGTTTTAATTTAGTATTTCATTTTGGAAGCCACTCAAAGTCTGCCGGAATGGGCCGTTATAATAAATTTAAGGCAATAAGAACAGAAGATGAGATTCCTGTTTACAGAAGGCGGGTATCATCTTCATCACAGGACAAGCTTATTCGTCTTACTTTATTAAATTGTCACTTTGATTAAATCTATGAAATTGGAAGACTCCTGGTAGAGATAGTTTTAAAAACTGATTGGCATAAAAAAGTATATTGGGGTTCTATCTCCCATAGAAGGTCCACAAGCAAGATTTTACAAATAAAATCCTCTCTTTTAGTCTTTGATAAGGCTGGGCAAAATCTCTACTATCTGTTCTCATTATAGACCTCATTGCTTGATAAAAACAGATGCTAAGATGCTAACAACTAAGTTTGTTTGTTTGTTTGTTTATAAAATGTATTGATCCCTCATCTTACCAAAAGGTAACTCTGGCACAACTTACAGACATAAAAAAAATACATCTACATTAAAACATGAATAAATTAAAACCGAACATTAAAACCTAAAGATACGTGGGGAGGGCGGGGGCAGAATGGGGGGAAGTGGGATCTGTTGAATGGGAGGGAGATGGGATCTACCTCCACTGTGTTGTTCCCCCATTGATGCCCTAGGGCATGGGTCGGCCATCCGAAACGTCGGATGAGCCGCACGGACCCATTTAGCTTAAAAAAAAAAACGCTGGGAGCCGCGCGTTCGCGCATGCGCGCGCACCCGCGCACCCACGCGGCCCCGTTCGCGCACCCGCGCATGCGCCCCGCGCACCCGCGCATGCGCACCCGCGCGCCGTTCGCGCATGCGCACCTGCGTGTGCGCACCCCCGCACCCGCCCGCGCATGCGCGCATGCGCTCGCCAAAATGGCGGAGGAGGCTCCGGAGCCGCAGGTAAGGCCTCAAAGAGCCGCATGCGGCTCCGGAGCCGCGGGTTGCCGACCCGTGCCCTAGGGCCTAGGCCAACTGGCAGAGGCAGGTCTTTAGGCCCTTACGAAAGGATAGGAGGGTTGGGGCCAACCTCACATTAGGGGGCAAGATGTTCCAGAGGGCAGGAGCAACAGCAGAGAAGGCCCTCCTCCTGGACCCCGCCAGCTGGAATATTCAGGCTGACAGAACCGGCGGGAGTGGTTCAATCCCAGTGGGGTGAGACGGTCTCTCAAGTAACCTGGGCCCATGCCACGAAGGGCTTTAAAAGTGAAAAGTTGGCCCCATAGATTACAGACTGTTTTTCCAACTATAGCTCAAGCTGGATTTACCCTAGGGCGGACAGGTTTCTTATAACACTAGATTTTAAACTGATGTTCTGGCTTTAACTCAAAATAAATGAAACCCAGCAGATCTTATTTCTTCAAAACTAAAGGTTCTGCAAAAGTTTTATACAGATAGTCCTCGACTTACAACAGTTCATTTAGTGACCGTTCAAAGTTGCAATGTCATTGAAAAAATAGCAATAGCCATAGCACTTAAGACTTATATATACCGCTTCATAGTGCTTTACAGCCCTCTCTAAGCGGTTTACAGAGTCAGCATATTGCCCCCAACAATTTGGGTCCTCATTTTACCGACCTCGGAAGGATGGAAGGCTGAAAGTGATTTATGACCATTTTTCACACTTATGACCGTTGCAGCATCCCCATGGTCACGTGACCAAGATTCAACTGCTTGGCAACTGGTTCTTATTTATAACGGTTGCAGTCCTGTGATCCCCTTTTGCGATCATCTGACAAGCAAAGTCAATGGAGAAACCAGATTCACTTAACAACCCCGTTATTAATTTAATAACTGCAGTGATTCACTTGACAAATTGGAAAGAAAAGTTGTAAAATGGGGCAAAGTTCACTTAACAAATTTCTCACTTAGCAACATAAATTTGGGCTCAGTTGTGGTCGTAAGTTGAGGACTACCTGCATTGTAAATTGACAAGATTTATTCAGCTCTTAAATTAGGGATAATTATTAATAGTGTGCCTTCTCCTTGGTTAAACATATGTTGAAATACACGTCAGGGATGTCTTCTTTAATTTAGCTTTAGGACCCTTTTTGCAATTTAGGTAGAAATTGTAAAAATATAAATTAGATTGCCTGGGGGAGAAACATAGCCTTTTATATTACGTTGATAATGTGCTTTGTCAGAAGACCAGAAATGTCTGTTCCTAATCTTACTGCATTCGCACATGAGTTTGGAATAATCTCTGATTACTTTTTGAACTGGTGTAAATCCCACTTGATGGCACTGGTCACCCTCTGACCCCTTTGCTTATCTTGGCAACAGAAGATTTCTCAGCTAGTAAACTTGAATTTACTCCTTGCTTGATGTCAGTACAGATCTAGACAGATGGTTGAAAACTCTCATGTGTATTTGAAGTAAGATAAATGTCATTACAATGAATACCACTCAAGGCTTAGTTTCTATATATTTCCCATGTATTTCCATTACATAATTTCAAATAAATAAATAAAACACAATGGATACTCTTCTTGGCAAGGATGTCCTATAATATTTTCACTGAGTATTTTATAGCTACTATTAAGAAAGGTGGTTTGAATGTCTCCTGCACCCTCCCCTCCCCTGTTCATCACTAAGCATTTATCTTAGCATCAGTTATTGACTAGCATTAAAAGTATAAACATTTTCTCTCTCCTTTGGGCTGAACTTGGGGATTACTGTTATGGTTCATCGCACAGTCAGCCAGATGTTCTGACTGGGTTTGGCATTTTTCTCCACCTATCGAGTCCTTCCCAAGGACCTGGGATAGGGAGATGTTGATTTTTAATGGTGTTATAATTATCTTCGCAGAATGTAAGCTGTTCTGAATAAAGCTGCCTTTTGCAATTGACCAATGGTGAGTTTGTCAATGCCAGTGATGTTTAAGTGGTGTTCCTGTTATTATTATTATTATTGGACCCCATTGAGACTGAGATCCTGACAAGTACTGGCATCCCTGTTTGTGTAGTTTCATATGTATGGTACACTTCAAGCTGCAAGTCATATATGGGAAATATTGGGTTGCAAACATGTTTATCCATGAGAAGTTTATGTTTTTGAAAAAATCTAAGCTATATAAACGACTAGCATTTAATATGTCTTTTGGGTAAACTGGTCCTCTTATAACGTCATCCCGGATCCACTCAGCTCTGACAAAACTTTTAAAAGGTTTTGCAGAACTAAATAAAATAAAATAATTGTCTCTGAGGACTTCTTAGCAATATGTGCAGCTTAGATATTTGTTACCTCTTCTGATATGTCAGTCTTCCCAGGTAGACCAGACAGGAAAAAAACCCAAATAAACTAAAGCTACTTTACTGTAAAGCTACATTAACAGAATCTAGCAAGTCTGAAAGTAAAATTCTCCTGCAGTCACCTTTACAGCCCAAGAAACTAGGCAGGGTCCCTTCTGAGCCTTTTGTCCCACCCACTATGCAGCTATGGGGTATGCTGCCTCTTATCTGACTGCTCCCCTAGGCAGCATCTCTTCACCCCATCTCACAAGATCATCCCCTTATATCATTAAAAATTCCATCAAGTTAGACATCTAGGAACAATTATCTGTGGGCCCTAAGTCAATAATCCTTTTCTTTGAAGGATGTTGATGGAACTGATTTTACTTATTTCAATTTACTGCAGTTGGGACCAGCAACTCAGCTGCTATATGAAGCCGTCGCTAACTGAATAATCACGTAACCGTGACTGTGCTTATGATTTTACATAGAATACATACTAACTGGTTGGAATGGCAAACACATAACTGAGAGAAAGACTATGCAAATGTCGTCAATGCAGGTATTGGTCACAAAGTTACTTTTTCGGCACGGTGGTAACTCTGAATGGTCACTGAGACAGTTGCTAAGTGAGGATTATGTGTATATGATTGCCTATCTCAAATCCATGACTCTGAATGTCTAACAACAGTTTTTAAAACACCATATAACAGCATGTAAAAATCAGTACACCCCTCCAGCAGCAAATTATCACAACCGTTGCACAGGTTCTGCCAGACATCCAGAACCCCAAGCTTGGTGACCCAATCATGCCAACAGGATTGATGCTACTCTAATCTCCAGAGTGATGATGTTCCAAAGGGAAGACACCATGACAAAAAAGACTGTCTTCCTGGATCCTGCTGGATGACATTCTCTAATAGATGGGGTCCTGGACTATGACTGTTTCACTGGACCTGATGGCATGGGTAGGCTCATGCCATGAAAAGGTTAATGGGTAATTATCAGCATCTCGGATTGAACTTAGCAACATACTGGCAACCAATGAAGTTCACATAATTGCCTGCACCACTGCATTCTGCACCTGCTGCAGCTTCCAGATGTTCTTCAAGGGCAGCCCCCTGTAAAGCACATACCAGTAGTTAATTTTGTGACTTTTGAAATTGCTTATGTGCCATGAGGTCAGTATCAATAAGAGCCGTAGTGGCGTGGTGGTTAAAATGCAGTGTTGCAGGTTGACTCTGCCCACCGCCAGGAGTTCAGTCCTGACTGGCTCAAGGTTGACTCAGCCTTCCATCCTTCCGAGGTTGGCAAAATGAGGACCCAGATTGTTAGGGGAAATATGCTGACTCTGTAAACCGCTTAGAGAGTGCTGTAAAGCACTATGAAGCGGTACGTAAGTCTAAGTGCTGTTGCTATCAACTCTTCACAACCAAGTAGATAGATTTTCTCCAGGATGACCTTGAGCATTGGACCCTATCCATCCAGATGCAGTTCAGTGGTGAGAAAAGTAAGGTTCTGCACTTAGGCAGGAATGTGCAGGTACAAAATAAGCAGTACCTGGTCAACAGTAATGCATGTGAGAGGGATGTAGGTGTCCTGGTGGACCACCACTTAAGTATGAGCCAGAAGTATGCTGCAGTTGCCCAAAAAGCCAATGCAGTCCTAGGCTGCATCAACAGAGGGATATTATCATGATCGCCAGACGTGATAGGGATTCTCTATATTGTACTAATGAGGCCACACTTGGAATACTGCATCTAGTTCTGGTCACCAAGATACAGAGAAGATGCTGAGGCCCTAGAAAGAAGGCAGAGAAAAGCAACAAAGATGACAAGGAGCCTGCAGGCTAAATTGTAGGATGAATGGCTAAGGGAACTAGGTAGGTTTAGCCCAGGGGTAGGCAACCTTGGCTCTTTTATGACTCGTGGACTTCAACTCCCAGAATTCCTGAGCCAGCATGGCTCAGCTTGGAAACCTCTCCCTTTCCCCTCAGCATGGCTGGCTCAGGAATTCTGGGAGTTGAAGTCCACGAGTCATAAAAGAGCCAAGGTTGCCTACCCCCGGTTTAGCCTAATGGAGAGAAGACTTAGGACAGGGATCTTCAAACTTGGCCCTTTTATGACTTGTGGACTTCAACTCCCAGAATTCCTCAGCCAGGCACGCTGGCTGAGGAATTCTGGGAGTTGAGGTCCACAAGTCATACAAGGGCCAAGTTTGAAGACCTCTGACTTAGGGGGTGACACAATAGCCATCTTCCAATATTAAGGGCTGTCACAGGGAAGAGCAGGTTGATTTATTGCACCTGAGGGGAAGACAAGAAGCAGTTGGTGGAAGCTGGTCAGAGGGACATTCAACCTGGAACCAAGGAGGAATTTCATGACACTGAGAACAATTAATCAATGGAACAGTTTGCGTCCCAGAGTTGTGGGTGCTCCATCTCTGGAGGGTTTCAAGAAAAGATTAGACCACCATTTCTCCAAGATGGTATAAGGACTCCTACCTTGGGCGGTGGGGGGACGGGACGGGACTGGAAGACTTCCAAGGTCTTCCCTTCCAACCCTCATCTGATACTCTGACATATTGAGAATAAAGTAAGCAATGTGAAATCAGTTCACTACGACCTTAACAAGATGTTAAATACATTAACAACAAGAGAATTGTTTTGTAGATCATCGACATTTTATGGGTCAAAATTACCATGGTGTTAGAGATATAATTCAGCAGCTGGAACATGAACTCATATGATTTGGTCTTGTCCTATTACTGTTGCAATGTGAGTTGACACTGGTTTGGATCAATAGTGGTATATTAAGGAGGCATGTGATATTGGGTATATGACCAGGATTTGGTATCTACCAAGGTATCAAGAATTGTGGATTTTTTTCAGTCATGGGTTTAGATAAAAGAGTTATAACATTAGCGGGAGAAATCTACACCTGATTTAAAGAAATGGATGGATATATGTTGTTTGTCAACACTAAAAAAATTTTTTTTCTCTGACAGCCAAAAAAAACGTTCTAAAAGATATAGTAGAACTTTTGGAAAATGTTTTATGATCGACCTTCCTTCCCTCCCTCCCTCCCTCCCTTCCTTCTCCCATTTGTTCTATGATTCGTGCTGTTATATGCATTTGTATTTTTTAGCAGTTTGCACAACACAATTACTTTAAAAGTGAGCATTTTTTAATGGGCAAATATCCACCTATTCCCAGATATGTAGTTTCCCAAGTTCCATAGGTCATATTTGATTAAAAAAAAGCAAAAGATTGAGAAATGAAATGTTGGATTGTGACTAGCTAAATGGAAATACACAGGTGAGTGCTTGTAATTTTGTGCCCACCAGTTTGCTAAGCCATGTTTGCTTTAAACCACCACTTGTTGAAAAAGTTACAAGTGCCTGTGTCACTCTTATTGCTACTTCATAAATCATGGTTTACAAAGCAGAGTGGCTGAGTTTGCACAACATATCAAGGCAAAACTCATCAAGTGATGGCTTGTGAAAATTGGTGCAGATAGTATGGTTGCCATGTATTCTGTTATGCTAGATATGGCTGCTTTCAAGCAAACAGAGATGTTACTTGTGAATGCACCAAACACAGCACTGGTTGGCATCTATTTCCACAACCCGTGCAGCATTTTTTCTCAGTGACACAACTGTTGGAACATTGCCAGCTATATCCACATTCGCTTGGTTCCTCTGAACATATCTTTCCATGGGACCTTCTCTAGACCAGTCTGTCTATAGAACTCAACCTCTAAGTAACCCCGCAAGGCAATCTCCTCCAATGCTGCACCTTCCCGGTGTGTTAGATCTGTGATTTTCATGATTCCCACCAACATGGCCAAAGACATTCCATCACATCTGGAGGGCGCCAGGTTGAAAAAAAGGACACCACTAGGCTGGTTAAGGCCACTGAGTGTCACCAAACACAGGAGGAGGGCTATCCAAAATTCTGCACACTGTCAGATTCCCTTAAGAGAAGAATCTGAATTTTCTTGCCTGCTGTAACCTCAAGGGAGATCATGGATGCTCCTCCAATTCTCCTCGGCTGCTCCTTCCTGCTGCCTTTCACCCCCATCTTCAGTTCCCTTAATCTGATCCTTTCTGTTTCCCTTTCTTCTCCATCTCTCCCTACCCCAACTTCATTCCGATCTGCTCCTCCATCTTTCCCAGGGCTCGTCTCCCTCCGGATCTCTCCCATCCCTTCGCCCCTCCCTTCACCGCCTTCCCCCTCGGGTTTTCCAGTCCATCCTACCCCTTCCCAATCCTTCCCAGGAACCAGGCTGGCTCGCCCTTCCCTCCCTCCCTCCTCCTGCCTCCCTTCGAGTCTCACTTTTTTTCCTCTGCCCCGGGGCTTCCCTCCCTCCTTCCCTCTGCCCCGCACGCTTCGCCTCTGCCCCATCCTATTCCGAGAGTCCCATTTTTCCACCCCTCTTCTGCCCCTCTTGTCTTTCTTTGCCCCTGATCGCCCCCTTCCTCCCTCCCTCCATCCACCGAGATTGCTCGGCGCTGCGCTGCAGTTCGATTCGCGTTATTCAAGTCTCCCACTCCCGCCCCGCTTTTTTCTCTCTCTCGCTTTTCTCCCGGCTTCATCTATCCGCTGCCTTCCTCCGCCTCCCGCCTCTCTCCTCTCTTCTCCCCTCGCCTCTGTCCCCGGCTGCCTTGCCTGCCGGCTCCCCACTCTTGTCCTAGCGAGCCCCGGTCCCGTCTCTCTTCACTCCATGCCTTCGATGCCCACATTCCCACGGGCGGTGGTGGGGAGGGGGGAGGGGGGAGGGAGGAGGAAGACTCACCTGCTGGTAACCCAAATCCTCTGGAGCAAATTCGCTCCCCGCCGCCTCGAACTGGAAGTTGATGTGCGGCGCCTGGTGCAGAAGGAAAGTCCACCACGAAGCTCGGTACCCCTGGGGGGACCCCATCCTTCCCTCGCGGGGCGCCCAGATGCCCGGGGCTGCTCACCGTGCTGGACGTCGCCCTCCCATGCTGGCGAAGGGACGGGTTTGGGGAATGGAGTGAAGAGAGACTCTGCAAAACATCAGGGCTTATCCGCGCGGGATATTGGGGGGAGGGAGGGGGATTGTGGGGAAATCGGGGGGGGAGAGAGCTGGTTGGGAATGGGGAGAGGATGGAGAAAGGCGCAGAGCCATCTAGCGAACGCGTCTGTTAAGTCACCAAATTTTGGCTTGCCCTTCCAGAGACTGAGAGCGGGGCTCCCCCCGGTGGTCTTCACCTTCTACGCAATAAAGAGAAACCCCACTCAGCAGACCAACTGTTAGAGGTACAGACTTACAACAGTTCCTTTACTGACCTTTCAAAGTTACAACGGCACTGAAAAAAAGGGACTGGTGACCATTTTTCACACTTGTGCCCATTGGCAGCATCCCCACGGTCATCTGATCAAAATTCAGATGCTTGGCAACTGGTTCATCCTTATGACCGTGGCAGTGTCCCAAGGTCATAAGCCGGATTCACTTAACAACCGGGTCACTAACTTATCGACTGCGGCAATTCACTTAACAATCGTGGCAAGAAAGGTCGTAAAATGGGGCAAAGCTCACTCAACAAACGCCTCATTTAACCATAGAAATTTTGGGATCGATTGTGGTCATACGTCGAGGACTACCTGTACAGCAGAAGGCTTTGCCCTAGCTGAGGAGCAGCACCACCTAATGGTCAACCAGCATGGTCTTTACGGGAAGGGGCTGGGGACTAGGGTTAGCGTTCACATGTCTCAAGGGCATCCGGTTATGGAAAGCTGGGTTAGTAAAAGCCACAACAAAAACTTCTGATTGGCATTAACTGGATGTATAGTGAACCTCTGGCAAGATTGTATGTGTATCCCGCTCTGTAGGACAAACAGGCAGAAGATTAGCAGCGCGCATCCACAAATACCAACTAGCAGTCAGAAGACGTGATGAAAACTTCTTGACTGCTCAACACACGGACAGACGTCACTACAGTTTCAACTGGGAAACTGTGAGCATCTTAGACTAAGCTAAGTGCAGAAAGGAATTCCTGGAAGACCAGCACTCAGACAAATTAGCCATCAACAGACACATAGAGATCAACAACATGTACTATGTATTATTCAAAAGTGACAATTAAAAATCTAAAAAGGAAACAAAAAGACCAAAACAACTTTTCACCAGCAATCAACACCCAGAAAAGCAGGGATTAGCACCAGAATTAATACCAAATCAACAATCAGGCAGTAAACAAAACCCCAATTGAGGAACTACCAACTGAAACAAACAATCGAACAACAAACAGCAGGCCAATCAAGGAACTACCAAGAAGAAAACCACACTCCTACCAAGATTCAGTGGGCAAGCCACGCCACTCCCTTCTAGCACTGATGATGTTACCTAATTGGAGAATGAAACGTCTGCAAGAAAACAACCAAGCTCAAAGAGCACCAGGGACCCCACATGTATTTTCCCCAGTCAATTGGGTGAGGAATAAAAAAATATGAGACCTATATCCTGCCTCAGTCTACGGGAGACAAGATAGAAGCAGATAGAAAAATGGAAGCTTTCTTTACAAGGAGTGCAAATTTTGAGAAATTGCAAGCAATATCTACATAGAAATAGAATAGAGCTGGAAGGGACCTTGGAGGTCTTCTAGTCCAGCCCCCCGCTTAAGTAGGAGAACCTATACCATCTCAGACAGGTGATTGTCCACTCTCTTTTTAAAGATCTCCCGTGATGGGGCGCCCACGATTTCTGGGGGTAGGCTGTTCCACTGGTTGATTGTCCTCACTGTCAGGAAGTTTCTCCTTGGATCCAGGTTGCTTCTGTCCTTGATCAGTTTCCAACCGTTGTTTCTTGTCCTTCCCTCTGGTGCTCTGGTGAACAACCTGACCCCTTCTGCCATGTGGCAGCCCCTCAGATACTGGAACACTGCTATCATGTCTCCCCTATTTCTTCTTTTCTTTAGACTAGCCAAACCCAAGTCCCGCAGCCGTTCTTCGTATGTTTTAGCCTCCAGGCCTTTGATCATCCTAGTTGCTCTTCTCTGAATTTTTTCCAAACTCTCAACATCTTTTTTGTGATATGGTGACCAATTTTGTGAATTGGCTGCAGTATTCCAGGTGTGGTCTTACTAGGGTTTTGTAAAGCGGTATTAGTACTTTGCGTGATCTTGATTCTATGCCTCTGTTTATACAACCCAGGATTGTATTAGCTTTTTTCGTTGCTGCTGCACACTGCTGGCTCATAGTCAAGTGATCGTCCACTAGGACTCCAAGGTTACTTAAAAACAGTTACTGTTTTTAAGCTGGGTCTCGCCCAATCTGTATTCGTGCCTTTGGTTTTTCCTGCCTAAGTGTAGGACTTTGCTTTTCTCCACGTTGGAACTCATTTTGTTAGATAGGGCCCATTGTTCAAGTTTGTCAAGATCTTTTTGGATCCTGAGTTTGTCTTCTGGAGTGTTGGCTATTCCTGACAGTTTGGTGTCATCTGCAAATTTGATGAGTTCCCCTTCAATTCCCTCATCTAAGTCATTTATGAAGATGTTGAAGAGTACTGGGCCTAAGACGGAACCTTGTGGTACCCCACTGCTTACTTCTCTCCATGTGGATGTAGTGCTGTTGAGGACTACTCGTTGAGTGCGGTTTGTCAGACAGCTACAGATCCATCTGGTGGTGATGTTGTCTATTCCAGCTTTTCCTAGCTTGTCAATTAGTAGGTTGTGGTCTACTTTGTCAAATGCCTTACTGAAATCTAAGTATAATACGTCCACTGCGTTTCTCTGGTCTACTAGTTTAGTCACTTTATCGAAGAACAGAGATGGATCTGTATTGTGGAACTTCACTACTTAAAAAGTATGGATTTCACCTGACCCTTTCGAATACTGAATCCCTTATAGGTAGTCCTCAATTTACAACGATTCATTTAGTGAACTGTTCGAACTTACAACAGCACGGAAAATGGGATTTATGACGGGGTCCTTACCCTTAATGACCATTGCAGCATCTCCATAGTCAGCTGATCAACATTCTGACGCTTGGCAACCGGCACGTATTTATGACGGTTGTGGGATCCCGGAGTCACATGGTCACTACTTGTGACCTTCCCAGCCGGCTTCCAACAAGCAAAGTCAAGGGGGGAAGCCAGATTCATTTAACAGATGTTCATTTAACTGTTAAGTGATTCACTTAACAACCGTGACAAAAAAAGGTAACAAAATCAAGCATGCCTCACGTAATAACCTCTTTGCTTAGCAACAAAAATTCTGGTCCCAATTGTGGTTATACGTTGAGGGCTACCTACATTGGATGGCCTTTCTCCATCAGGGGGACAGAAGGCAATACTGCGCGGGTCAGGAGGAGGGCTGAGAAGATATCTGCAGACCCCTCACAATCGGGACCTAAAATGTTTCAACTCCTCCACTCGGGGCAGCGCTATAGGGCAGGGGTAGGCAACCTTGGCTCAGGATTTCTGGGAGTTGAAGTCCACAAGTCATAAAAGAGCCAAGGTTGCCTACCCCTGCTATAGGGCATTGCATGCCAAAACAACTAGACCCAGGGGTAGTTTTTTCCTCCACGCCATCACTATGCTGAACAACTCATTCTTACGGTGCTGTCTAATGTCTATGTATATTTTACTCATATAGTGTGGTTGTACAGGAGGTCCTCGACTTACGACCACCACTGAGCCCAACGTGTCTGTTTCTATGCGAGACATTTGCTAAGTGAGTTACCCCCCCCATTTTATGACCTGTCTTGCCACAGTTGTTAAGTGAATCACTGCAGTCGTTAAGTTAGTAACCCGGTTGTTAAGTGCATCTGGCTTCCCCATTGACTTTGCTGTTCAGAAGTTCGTAAAAGGTGATCACATGATCCCGGGACACTGTGACCGTCGTAAATTTGAACCAGTTGCCAAGCAGTCTGAATTTTTGATCGCGTGACCCTGGGGATGCTGCAACGGTCGTAAGTGTGAAAAATGGTTGTAAGCCCCTTTCTTCGGTGCCGTTGTAACTTTGAACCATCACTAAACGAACTGTTGTAAGTCAAGGACTACCTGTAGTATTATTATTTATCCTTCTTATTATCAACTTTATTCCCCCCCTTTTATTCATATAATGATGATGATGACTTCGTTGCTTTGCATGTACACTGAGTGCTTCTGTACAGGAAACAACTTCCTGGTGTGTTGAATCACACTTGGCCAAATAAAGTTCCATTCCATTCCACTCCATTCCATTCCACTCCACTCCATTCGACTCCATTCCTTTCCATTCCATCCCATTCCATTCAAATCAATTGCTCTGTTCCTAATGTTAAGGCTGCAATACGTGATCCTGTGAACCCCCATTACTCCCCCCCCCAAAAAAAATGCCTTTCTTTCAACCAAGGCTCCATCAT
Source organism: Azemiops feae (assembly GCA_023970755.1). Taxonomy (NCBI): domain Eukaryota; kingdom Metazoa; phylum Chordata; class Lepidosauria; order Squamata; family Viperidae; genus Azemiops; species Azemiops feae. The sequence continues at coordinate 187,880 of JALGBA010004202.1, read as the reverse complement.
GCTGAAGCTTCATTTCAGGGCCAGCGCAGAAGAAAAGAGGGGCAGCTTAACAAATTCCACTCGACTCCTGCCAAGCCTTTTCCATTCAACTCAGATCTTTTTTCCACTTCCCTGCATTAAAAACGTGATTTTTTTTAACAAAGTGCAGCGTTATCCTGCTGCCTTTCCTTTTTCTGATGGCGCGTTGAAAACACACGGCTTGAATCCCTCTTTTGGAAGTGAAAAAAAAGAAGAAGCTAAATATGCATTCAGGGTGTGACTCAGAAAGAAGCTCTTATTAAAACTCCTTCCATAGGTGTGCGTAACAAAGATAAGGCGTATTTACTCTCTCCCCCCCCCATTTCTTTCTCATCATTGGTGTTCAACCTCAGGCTGGTGTGTCTTGTGCAGCCGGTGACGAATGCCATCTTTATAAACTAAGTTGAGGATTTGGGGATTGGAAGGGAGGGAGGGAGGGAGCTAATAATAGATGTGTGGGGACCCAATATTGATCAGCTTCACAGCATGCAGAAAAGCAAGTTTTATCTTTTTTTCATTCTGGCTTCATTCTTCACCAGAATTGCACCCTTGGGCTGTAGGTATCCCTGCACTTTCCTAGTCAAACAAGAGTTCCAGGGAGGGGGGGGTGTCAACTTTTGATCTGTATGACAGCTGGGGAGGAAGCATGAAGGTTCCCTCTGTAGGTTGTGGGACTGGCAAAAAGAAATCTGACTTATTAAAATGTCACTGTGGTTCCAGTGGTGTATTTTAGCCACAGTAACCTCATTTCCCAGAGGGGATTCAGAACTTGTTTATCAAAGGAAAGCAGATGCCGGAGTTAGAAAGATCCTGGCATAATAAGACACTTAAAACAAAACAAAACAAAACAAAACAACTTTTTGTAACCTTTAAAATTAGAGCAAAAATACAGGTAAGCTTTGACTTACAACCATTCATTTAATAACCGTTCCAAGTTACAACGGCATTGAAAAAAGTGGCTTATGACCGTTTTTCACACTTAAACTGTTGCAGCCTCCCCACGGTCATGTGATTAAATTTTGATCGCTTGGTAACTTGCATACATTTACGAAGGTCGCAGTATCCCAGAGTGATGTGATTCCCTTTTACAACCTTCTGACAAGCAAAGTCAATGGAGAAGATGGGTTCACTTAACAACGGAGTTACTATCTTAACATCTGTGGCAAGAAAGGTTGTAAAATGGGACCAAATTTGCTTAACAACTGTCTTGCTTCGGGATGGAAGTCTTTGGGTTCAATTGTGGTCATAAATTGACTACAGGTAGTCTTCGGCTTACAACAGTTCGTTTAGTGACTGTTCAAAGTATAACGGTACTGAAAAAAGTGACTTATGACTGTTTTTATGACACTTTCTACCACTCTAGCAGCCTCATGGTCACATGATCAAAGTTCAGACACTTGGCAAATGATTCATATTTATGATGGTTGCAGAGTCCAGGGGTCACGTGGATCACTTTGCGACCTTCTGACAAGCAAAGTCAATGGGGAAGTCAGTTGTGATATGATCTGAAGATGGAGTTAGATCACATTTTGGTTGCTTTAGGGCTATTGCTCCCACCTAATGGACCTGGAAGGGAACTAGATGAGCTTGAGAACATTCCTGATGGTGGATAGTTTGACCAAGATCTTAGTCAAAGATTGGGATGCAATTTGTAATAAAATGGTGATGGTAAGTACAGCAAAACCTCTTATTTCTCCATTCTTTCCATCTCTGCAGATAGCTGTTAAACTGACCATGTGTCTCCTTGAACAGGATCCTAAACTCTATCAATCTGACATTCTTTTTAATGATTAAGATGTGCAGGGCAGCAGTGTGTGTTTGGGTCCATGTGGTGGTGAATGTTTGTGTGAAGGGATGGTGCCACCTGCCCTGGACAAAATGGTGATATAAACTCTCCTTAAAAAAGGCATTGATGGATCTGATGGTCCTGGACAATTTTTGTCCAGTCTCCAACCTTCTGTTTCTTAGGAAAATAGTTTGGAGGTAACATTGAGTCCATTTGTGAATGACCTCTGACAGAGCCCAAGTAGGAGTGCTATAACAATCCAGACTCTTCTTGGTCTCTTGGTAACTTTCAACACTATGGTACCCTTCTGGACTGGCTATAGGATTAAGAGTGGGAGGCACCATGTTGAATGGCTCTCCTTTCTCTTAGGTGGATTCTAATCAATTTTGGCAGGGAATGGGGAGAGATCAAGACTTTGACTCCTTATCTGAAGGGTATGCCCCAGGGCTCATAGTCTCCTGTTTAACACCCACTTAAATGGGGTGTGTGTGTCCAATATTAACAATGGATGGATGATGCTCAGTTGGACATCTCAACTCCATATCAACCAATCAAGGTTATCATGGTCATATCACAGTGTCTGGATGTTGTGGAGATCTGGATGGGGACGAACAGACTTATTCTCAACCCTGACAAGACAGAGGGGCCGTGGGTCCTCAGTTCTTCCACTATCAAGATTTGCCGCCTGTAGTTCTCAATAAGATTTTACTTTCCAAAACAAAACCATTGTGTAATTTGGAGATATTTCTGGACTCTCGGTTCCTGCTCGCAGAGAGTTTGTTTGTTTATATTTTGCATTTCTCAACTGCCATCTGTAGGAGATGAGCAGGCTGAGCCAGAGGGAGGGGTCAAACGTGTCATAAGTCATGAATCCCTGCGAGCCCACAAGAAGATCTAAGTCCAGCCCACTTTGAATGCTTTCTTAATTCCTACTTATTTCCCTTAACAGTCCAGGGTTGGGAGCCACACACACTGTGGCAAACATATTACTCTCTTGAAATCCCTTTCTCTCCAATTTCTCCATTCTGGGGTGGGAGGAGGGTAAGGCAAAAGAGAGAGGGTCTACAGAAATTGACTATCATGTGAAACAGCACTAACAGAGGACAAAACTCAGTTTGGTTCCATTTGATTTATGTTTACATTTAAGTTAAATAAAATTTACTTAATATGTTTCTTGTTATATGAATAATTACTGATTAATGTATGTTTTTGGGGTCTCTGGGGCCCCCAAGGCTTAGTATGATCTGCATGAACCAGGTCATTGCCTTTCTGACTGCAATATGGAAAACAGAAATTAGAGCAGGCATGTCAAACTCGCGATGTCACGTGACGTCGCGTGACGTATCACGACTTTTGCCCCATTGCTGGCAATGGGGTGGGCGCGGTTTCGGCGTGACGCATCCGGCCCACGGGCCGGCAGTTTGACATGCCTGAATTAGAGGAACTTTGAAACCGGGGTGAATGACTCACCTCCACAGATGTTTTGATGACTACCTCATCCATCTGAGAGCAGCTGGCTTGGACTTGCTTGCTGATCCCAGCTCAACGAATGTGCTATTTGAGGGGAAAAAATAACCTTTGAGCAGCTTCTCTTGCTTTCTTCATTAAGTGTGCAAGACAAATCACAAAAACAAGCATCCATTGTCTGCATTGGCCAATCATGAAGCTTTTATTCATTGCAATCTTTTGTCTCTTTCTTCAAATAAACCAAAGTGGCCTTCTGCAAAGCCCGGCTGCCAAACTCAGCAGTATACCTGGACAGATCTTCAAATAACCAAAGTTTTTTCATATATATTTCTGCCTTCTTTCCAATAGCACAGTTGATTCTGGCTTGAACCCAGGATTCCATATCTGGTCTTTCTAATTCAGCCTTTCTTAATCCAGTGCCTTTCAAATAGATTGGACTTTAGCTCTTGTATTACGGGTCAGCTGGGAATCCTTGAAGTTGCAGTCCCAGCACATCTGGAGGACGACAGATTGGAAGAAGTGCTGGCATAGCTGAAGGCATGAACGTGTTTTGGCTCATGTTAAGCATTTAAGCAGTTGTGAAAGTTTTAACAGCTACATTTTGAAAACAGATGATGTTTTGGCCAATAGTTTGGTATTAAAGATGAGTTTTCACTTATATGGGTTATTATAGAAGATCTGAAGGAAGATAGATGAAGGAATGGTTGAATGGACACATTTCTTATATAATTCTTTGCGTGTCCAACCACACTTGGCCAAATAAATAAAGTATAAATAAAGACAATTATTAGAGCTAGTGAAACTTCAAAGGGATGCTTGACTTCAGTGAAGTTTTGAATTGAGGCACCCCCTCAAAGCTGCTTCATGAACTCATGGAGAACCTCCTACTTCTAAGAATGTGAAGAGTTCAAGACTATTTCATTGTATAGGTAGTCCTCAACTTATAGTGACCATTTGAAGTTACAAGGGCACTGAAAAAATGGCACTGATTTATGACCATTTTTCACGCTTATGACCGTTGCAGCATTCCTCATGGTCACATTTGGACGCTTGACAACTGACTCACATTTATGACGGCTGTAGTGTCCCGGAGTCATGTGAGCCTCTTTTGCGACCTCCTGACAAGCAAAGTCAATGGGGAAAGCAGATTCACTTAATAATTGTGTTACTAATTTAAGAACTGCAGTGATTCACTTAACAACTGTGGCGAGCAAAGTCGTAAAATGGGGCAAAACTCACTTAACAAATTTCTCACTTAAAAACATGTTTGGAGTTGTGGTCGTAAGTTGAAGACTACTTATATTCTATCTAGAATACAAAAATCTCCCCAGACTGCTTGCCATCTCTTGGGAACAAACAAACAGATAAGGTTCCACAGAATTTGGCCTCTTGTGGATGCTCAGCGCCTCAGGCCTAATTTTTCACTTGATCCCCCATCTTGCCTGACAATTCCCACCGAGGAGTGAAGCAAAGCAAACACGTTATTTTACCTCATTCTGTATTGACAACTCTACAGAATGTGCTATATATGAGCCAGCAGTGTGCTGCAGCTGCCAAAAAGGCCAACACAGTGCTAGGCTGCATTAACAGAGGGATAGAATCAAGATCACGTGAAGTATTAATACCACTTTACAATGCCTTGGTAAGGCCACACTTGGAATACTGCATCCAGTTTTGGTCACCACGATGTAAAAAAGACGTTGAGACTCTAGAAAGAGTACAGAGAAGAGCAACAAAGATGATTAGGGGACTGGAGGCTAAAGCATATAAGGAACGGCTGCTGGAATTGGGTATGTCTAGTTTAACGAACAGAAGGATGAGGGCGGACATGATAGTAGTGTTCCAATATCTCAGGGGCTGCCACAAAGAAGAGGGAGTCAAGCTATTTTCCAAAGCGCCTGAAAGCAGGACAAGAAACAATGAATGGAAACTAATCAAGGAGAGAAACAACCTAGAACTAAGGAGAAACTTTCTGACAGTTAGAACAATTAACCAGTGGAACAACCTGCCTCCAGAAGCGGTAAATGCTCCAACACTGGAAGTTTTCAAGAAGAGACTGGACAGCCATTTGTCCGAAATGGTATAGGGCTTCCTGCCTGAGTAGGGGGTTGGACTAGATGACCTCCAAGGTCCCTTCCAACTATTATTATTATTATTATTATTATTATTATTATTATTATTATTATTATTATTATTATTATTATTATTATTATTATTATTATTATTATTATTATTATTATTAGCCAAAAGGACCTATCTGTCAAGGCTTTGCCTTAAATTTTGGAACTTAACAGATTTCTGAAATGTTGGGGAAGCCTTCCCATAAACTACATAAACTGTTTGAAACTACAAGTGGTGACTGTGCATAGAAATGGAAGGAGAGAGAGCGTCGATGATGATAAATTATTTCCTCATAAGAATTATTTGTTCATCGCATTTTGGAACCGCCCATCTCCCTCAGAGAGTATTGTACACTCTGGGCGGTATACAATGAAATATTAAAAAAATAAAAACAGTATATGAAAGTTAAGATTAAAAAAGAGGCCAGGATGAGAAAGACCTTTTACTAAAAAGTGAAAGGTGAAAGGAAGGCTTCAGGACACTAATCAGGCCCCATGGCTGCGTGCTTCTCTACGCTCCCCAAGAAAGGCCTCAGAGCCACCTTTTTAGAACTTTCTGGAAGTCAGGAGAGTGGGGGCCCTGCCTCACTTCTGGGGGGGGGAATGTTCCATGGGGCAGAGGCAATGGCAGTGAAGGCTCTCTTCCTGGACCCCAAAAGTGGGAGTCTTTATCCGATGGGATTCACAACATATCTTCCCTGCCAGACCGGGTAAGATATGGGGATGAAAATAGCTCCATAGGTAGCCAGATTCTCCTGCCATGCAGGGCTTTAGAAGTAAAATTAAAATTAATGTAGAACTTCCATCCAATGGGAAAACTGGGCATCAAACACAGGTGATATATTTAGTGACTGATGTTACACAGCATTTATAAAAAAAGGATTTATGACCATTTTTCACATTTATGACCGTTGCAGCATCCCCATGGTCTCATGATCAAAACTGAGATGCTTGGCAAACTGACTCATATTTATGACAGTTGCCATGTCCCGGAGTCGTGTGATCTCCTTCTGCGACCTTCTGACAAGCAAAGCCAATGGGGAAGCCGGATTCACATAACAATCGGGTTTGTAACTTAACAACTGCATTGGTTCCCTTAACAACGGTGGCAAGTAAAGTCGTAAAATGGGGCAAAACTCACTTAACAAATGTCTCACTTAGCAACAGAAAGTTTGGGCTCAATTGTGGTCGTAAGTTGAGGACTGCCTAGACTAGTCACAGATCCAGAGAAGCTGATATGGACTGATGCCCTGAGATTATTGGAGTGAATAGGAATGAATAATGATGCATCTTCAAGAGGATGAGTTTATGCTTCTAAAGATTTTGTGAAAGAAATAAACGTAATGGGGAGATACCGACGTGTGGACAGGAATCTGTACAGAGCCTGAGTATAAAGGGATGCATTGAAGGAAGAGATGGATGAAACCCATCCATAGATGTAGAAACATGGTGGAAGAATAAGCAGATTAAAATCAAGTTCATGCTAAGGCAGGACATAAAACAAGACAGGACATAAAACAGGACATGAGTCTTAAATGCGTGTATTAGCTAGAAGAAGCAAAAAGGAAGTGAAAAATGTCAAACCACAAGTTCATCTGTCGGTCACATATGAGTGTCAAGCTTGAGGCTCTGTTGCAAGTAACCACATGTCTCGTTTCTATGTCTCGCTCTCGCTGGTAGCTAACCACAAACGAACTGCAGGAAAACTTAAGAAACTTAGATGCTTTGGCAACATACCTGTAACCTCGATCCATGAGAGAGGGGACAAGATATTTAGCTACTTTAGCATAGCAACAGGGGGCTGTCATTCAAGTAACCAATCAATGCTAACAAGTGACATTTCCGTGTTTTGCTGTCTCTGAAGAGTATATATGAACTTGTTTTATTGTAAGAAGCTGTTCAGATGTGCTTACAAATATATTGCTCTGAACCTTGCGCAATAAATCAACTTCTTTTGATTCCGTGGTCTGAGTCCTGTGGTTTTCTGCAACAATGCAACCAAGTCAAAACCATCTCAAAACCATTTGGATTTGGCAAGAGGGAGATGGTGCCCACAGACATTGGTTTTAATTATCTTGTATGGGTGTGATCTTCATCTTAGCTTTTCTTCAAATTATGCTTTGATTCAGGAAGCGACGATCAGGTTACAACTCCGGTCTTGAAGCCTAAGTCTCACCTCTTTATAACAGATCATAGACAAATATAGAAGTATTTTCACACTAGTCCAAGATGAGATCTGCAGAAAACAATATTTATTTCTCTTCTCCAGGGCAGGTTAAATATAAGCATTCCCTTAACAATGCTCCTAAACTAAAACACCTCCATTCAAAGCAAGAGTATAGCAAAAAAAAAAAAAAAAATTAAGTGTGTAATTTAATAATTTAAAAACAAAAGCCACCCCAAAATAGAAAAATACATTTTGCAAATGCAAAACTATCAAGCAAGAAATGCATCACTATACATCAAGATAGTCCAACATGATGAACCAACAGGTTATATAAATCTCTTTGCATTTTTTTCACACACAGAAAATGTTTACATGGAACCTATACATTTATCAGAATCAAAAAACCCAAACTTTTGGATTGCTCATATTCCTCATAATTGTTTTACTAAGATTATAGTACACTGGACAGTATAAAACATAACAATAATGTATTGCACTGTATTTTAACCACAAGGCAGAAAGATAACTGTAATGTATGTTCAACATACATTAGAACAATCAACCAAATATTTATTTATTATTGCATTTATAATCCATGTTTGTCTCCTACAGGGATGTTTAAATGCCATCTGCTTGAAGGCTGTGCCAAACTTTGAATGACTTATTGAGGTTCACACTCCAAAAATTAAGAGAACCAAGGATAGGTTTTAGGAAGGAGTTTCAGAAGTTTTAAGAATAAAATGAGTAATTTAATTTATCTTAATGATATTTGTTAGAACCACCTGCTATGTTAGGGTTCAGGAAGCTTGCAAAACCCAGAAACAATAATAGCAAACACGCCTACACAGGCAGCCCACACTAAAACAACCAAAGCAATACACTATACCAGGGGTGTCAAACTGCCGGCCTGCGGGCTGGATGCATCATAGTGAAACTGTGCCCACCTCATTGCCGGCAATGGCAAAAAAGTCACGATACGTCGCGACGCGTCACATGATGTTGCGAGTTTGACACCCCTGCACTATACAGACATGACTTGAGCATTTGGGAGGTTGAAGGCACTCCTTTTTCCTCTTAAAGCCTCCCAGCTATTCCCTAAGTGCAAAAGCAGGGCCAAGGCTTGGCCCTCATGTACTCTGAGAAGCTTTTGTATCCCTAATCAAGCAGGTAAATTTTCTGTGAAGTAATTTCTGCTAAAAGATGCCACTCTCGGGGAACTCCACTAATCTCTATCTGTCTGATCCCAGGAGATTATCTTAGCCACATGCTTGGTTCATGATGCTCCCTGTTGGGTTTCCGACCTCTTCGTTCTACCACCCTTCCACCTAATGTCCTGCCCTCCCACATTCCATCCATATTCTCTGTTTCTGGAGCTTACTCAGTTCTCCTCTTCAACTGAAGGCTCTGCTAAGAATAAGACTTCGACCGTTCCATAAAGATCATCCATGTCATCAGTTTCGGTGACAATGGATTCACCCTTGGGAGACCTGAAAGAGCAGGTTAGGGATGGATCATTATGGAGGAAATCCACCTATGTGGTCACTAAGAGTCAACAACAACATGGTGGCACATAATCAATCCCAAGGGAGAGGCCAAGGTCTTGCCATCAACCTCTGTCTCATAAATGAGCTCTTGGGAGAACCATTCTTGCAGAAATTCAAGGCATGGACAAAAGTGAGGGCCTTTAGCAGTCCAGATGTTTTCTCTAGAAGGAAGGAGGTTAGGAGGTCATGCTACAGTCAGCACTGAGCTATTTCTGGCCTGACTCTTCCATAAAACAGAAGAGAAACGAGGAAAGAAGCGAAATGGCTTGAGCAGCATCCTTCTGTTGTTGTGATCAGACAGAAGTTCAGCCAGCAGAACTCACTTGGAGCTCTCCAAGTGGGTGCCTCCTGTTGTCTTTTTCACCAGAAAGGCTGTTCCTTGCCTTTGCCTGCACTGTTTGATTATTTCCCTACCTGGGACCAGGAGTTCAGTGGCTTAGAGGTTGAGGGGCGTCTATGTTGCGGTTCACAGGGACAGGGAAACTTCCCTTTTCCCTCCTGACTTCAGTAGATCTGAACTGAGCTTGGAACATTCCAAGTGGTTCTTAAATGTCAATAAAGAGTGAAAGTTTTCTGCATCTTGTTGCTGCCATGTTAATGGTTCTCTGGACTTTAGTGGCCGGGACATGATGCTCCAAGTGTGAGGGACCTAAGAGGAGCTAAAGTAGCATAGCAGGGCAGCAAAAAGGAAGGAACGAGCAAGGGAAGAATCACTAACCCTAACCCCAACCCTAACCTGTCACTGTTGTGTGTACCATCTCCTTCTCCAATACCATTCCTGAGTCAGTGGTCACTTCAGGACCTACTGCATAGATTGGCAGCACAGAGATCTTGGTGGCCTGATGTCTTCCTTATTGATTAACTGCTGGCTGATCTCTTTTTCTTCCCCTCTTTCTCTTCCTAACGTTCATGAAAGAATGGAGAGAGAATAGACATACCATATTTGGCTGCAAACATCTGGGTGATTATTATTATTAAATGGCAGTGAAGGAATACAAAAAGCTCTGAGTGTGTTTGTGTCCTTGGAGAGGTTTGCCTTGGTATCCAAGGGATGCTGATGTATGCCCCACTGGAGCTGTTTAGATTGGCCTTCCTGCCATGACTGAATGATCTTCAGCACTTGTAATGGTGTGTGGGAGACTTGCTGGCTCAGGAATTCTGGGAGTTGAACACGAGTCATAAAAGAGCCAAGGTTGCCTACTCGTTCTAGGGTAATAGTTGGATGAGCAGCAATTTAGCCCTTAGGAAGAATATGGATGAGACAAATGTCTCTGAAGGGACCCTCCCTAGTTTCTTGAGTTGTAAAGGCAAGGGAGGGGGGAAATGTATTAATAAAGGAGAATATTTGTAATGCAGGGTTGAAATGAGGGGTCCTTGGTGCTCTCTGAGCTTGGTTGTTTTCTTGCAGATGTTTCATTATCCAAACTAGGTAACATCATCAGGACTAGTCTTGAGTGTACTGCTAGTCTCTGAGCTTGGTTGTGTTTTCTTGCAGATTTTTCGTTACCCAAACTAGGTAATATCATCAGTGCTACTAGCACTGATAATGTTGCCTAGTCTGAGTAATGAAACATCTGCAAGAAAATCACCAAGCTCAGAGGGCACCAAGGAACCCTCATTTCAACCCTGAGCTACAAATATTCTCCTTTATTGGTACCACATATGGGTATTTAACGCTTCAGAAAGCACGCAAATGGGAAATATTTGCCTGCAGGCATACTTCCACGAAGGAGCAACTTTTCTTCCCGCATGAGCGCCTGCGAAAGAACCTCTAAGACCACCCCCACCAACACTAACAGGGCAAATCACTAGAATATAAACTGAGAGCAAACCCCGCACCTTAATAATAATAATAATAAAGTTGGAAGGGACCTTGGAGGTCATCGAGTCCAACCCCCTGCTCAGGCAGGAAACCCTATACCATTTCGGACAAATGGCTGTCCAGTCTCTTCTTAAAAACTTCCAGTGTTGGAGCATTCACCGCTTCTGGAGGCAGGTTGTTCCACTGGTTAATTGTTCTGTCAGAAGTTTCTCCTCAGTTCCAGGTTGCTTCTCTCCTTGACTAGTTTCCATCCATTACTTCTTGTCCTGCCCTCAGGCGCCTTGGAGAATAGCTTGACTCCCTCTTCTTTGTGGCAACCCCTGAGATATTGGAATACTGCTATCATGTCACCCTAGTCCTTTTTTTCATTAAACTAGACATACCCAATTCCAGCAAACGTTCCTGATATGCTTTAGCCTCCAGTCCCCTAATCATCTTTGTTGCCCTTCTCTGCACTCTTTCTAGAGTCTCAACATCTTTTTTACATCGTGGTGACCAAAACTGGATGCAGTATTCCAAGTGTGGCCTTACCAAGGCATTGTAAAGTGGTATTAATACTTCATGTGATCTTGATTCTATCCCTCTGTTAATGCAGCCCAGCACTGTGTTGGCTTTTTTGGCAGCTGCAGCACACTGCAGTGCTAGCACCTTACTAGCACTGATGTTGTTACCTAGTTTGGGTAATGAAATGTCTGCAAGAAAATAACCAAGCTCAGAGAACACCGAAAAATGTACTTTTAGAACTGCAAGAGTCTGTTAATATAACTTTACCAAAAAGTAGAACTAGTATTTCTGAGTGTGCTTCTTGTCTGGACTTCCAGCAAGGCTGCCAGCACTTCAGATGAGCATAGAAGAGACAACCACAGCATGCTAATATATCTCTTTTGTCCTTAGGCTATTGCTTAACCAACAGCAGCTGAAGTTTGAATGTTGGAAAGAGAGGAAATATTATGCATCTAGCATGGAACTGAATCTTAGAAATAAGCAATTAAAATAGGTTAATATTAATAGCATTGTATTGTGCAGGAGTAGAAGACAAAGAATGAGAGTCGGAAATGACATGGTTACGTGGTTTTCATGTAACTCTTTTGCTTTCCTGCACTTTTATCCACTGTCTGTCAGTTATTATTCTTAGAAGCTGCCCGGTGTTATGTGGTGGCAGAAGTGAGAGACTTTGTTCCCTCATAGGTGCGTTTTTAAGATGCTCTTTTAACTGAGATTTTGTGCAGCTGGGTTTCAATCTATTAAGTCAGGCTGAATCATTAGCATATGAGACAGTGAAGCCTGCAAAGGAATAGCCTTGAAGGACTTCTGTCAGATCCACCATCGTGTCCTGCCATTCTGTTGGAAGGGGAAGGAGGTTGGCATTTTTGGGGTGCTCTCTCTTTTGCTGTACGCTGGGGAATTAGGGAGGGGGATTGACTTTGGAGACGGGGTCAGACTCCCTCCCAGCCGGTTCCAGCCTGGTTCCAAGGCTGTTGTGCCCTGGGAGTGACCTATTATCCACCTAGCACCTCAGTGTTCTCAAAACATCTTCTCGGCATCCCATTGGCTGCTGGTGGACTGGTTAATGGGGTTGAAATTTGGGGAACATGAAAGAATTGCTTTGTGCTTTACGCGGAACCTTCAGATTCCATCTGACCTTTCTGCAACTACTTTCACTCAGTAAAAGTTATTTTGATTCAATTCAGTGGATTCAAGAGTCTTGCTTACCTGAGGGACTAGCTGGGGGCAGATCCTTACAACTTCAAGCCTTAGCAAAATTGAGACCATGTTTTTCAATTGCATCTGTAAAGGTTTCTATGAGGCTTGTGCTCAGCTTTGAATCAGCCTTATTCATTCATCTGGCCACATTGCAAAGAGGTGGAGCTGTAGTGATCCTAACACTTTGTTACTTAACCAAGTGACTCCACACCGTGACAACTTCTTTGTCAGTTTGGGGGGAAAGGAACCGTGATTGAATCAAGCTAATGTTCCTTTTCCTCAAAAATCAGGTGAACGAGAAAATGCCAGCTGGAAACCATTTCCTCTATAGGCATAAATAGTTGTATTGCTATCATTTGTAGCAGGCAAAAAAAAAATGCATAGCATCTTTTCCCCCCCAGAAACTCCAGACTGTGGTTGATGTACCTGTTCAAAGGGAAGTCTTAAAAATGCAAAACCTTTTTCACATCAGACAGAGCGAAGAGGTCACAATCAGGCTGAAGTCATTGCAATACCAATTCCAAGTAGCAAAAAGGTCACAAATTTAATAATTCGTTGCTAGACTTTCACAGGCCCTATTTTTATTATCTGCTCCAGATCATATGACCTGAAACCTATCACAAGGATATTTTTATTCTCACCTGATTTTTAGGTTTTAATCCATTCAAATAGCTGGATGGTTCCAAACATGGCTGTCTTCTACGATATCACAACATCCCGAGTTTCCTAGAATTCACTCGGCCTTAATGAAATCTTTTCTGAGCAGGATATCAAATAAGAACATCATTTCTTTATTGGTATTACTTTGTACGTACCCTTCCCCAACATGGTATCTTCTAGAGATGTTGGACTGCAACCTTCATCCCTACTAACCAAGGATTCTTTGCTTGTCGGAGATGGTGGGGATTCTAAGATTATAAGAGATGATGCCACCTAAAGGGAGCTGGTGTGATGGACTACAATGAAGCAATATTTTCCCAAGCAGGAGGATGCACATTCCAGAAAAAGGGGCAAGATAAGAGGCAGCATAGCCTGGAGAAGACAGGAGAAGGAGACAGAGGAAGAGAATAAGCCACTCCCTATATCTCCAGGATGTGTCCATTAAGGTGAAAGTAGCAAGGGTTTAGACTGGCAAGATTCTGTCTATTGTGCATAAGCAAATAAAGAAGTGAATTGATTTGTCCCACATCATTATTGGGCTTAGCCTGACAAAGATGTCCTCAGACCAACAGATTGGAGGAGGAAGCTGCAAAATAAACTATTTCCATGTAAATTCATGAGGAGCACCCTACTGCTCCCTGTTGCCCAAGAGAAAGGGTCACGCGCCAGGGAAATCAGTGTAGAAGATGATCAGGCTGAGCCCGAGGGAGGGGTCAAACACATCATCAGTCATGAGTCCCTGCGTGCCCACAAGAGATCTAAGTCCAGCTTACCAGGAATACCTTTCTTATGTCTCATTCATTTCCCTTGACCATTACTAGCTCAGATTCTTGTAGAGAACTTAAGCTTGCAATAAATCTTTATACTCATTTGAACTGCCCAATTCTTCTGATTTTCCTGGCACTTGACAATCAGGAGATCCAGGCAGTTCAAATGGGTATAAAGGTATATTGCAAACTTAAGCTCTCTGCAAGAATCTGAACTACTAATGGTCAAAGTAATATGGTGGTGATAAGGAATTCATGGTGGGCTGAACTTCGATCTCTTGTGGGTGTGAAGGGACTCATGACCGATGATGCATTTGAACTCTCTCTCAAGCTCAACCTGGTCATCTCCTACAGAAGGCAGATATCATATAGCATATAGATCAGCATCAGAACCTCACATACCAGAATCAAAAGTGTCTAATTCATTTGCTCCTCCCCGTTCCCATGGCAAGAACAGGGCATTCTTTTTCACAGAAGGCAAGATTTTCATCTATCAAGTGGTAGAAAAATGGACCATTTTTAGAAAAAGCTGCAGCTGAGATCTTTACTTAGAGGAAAAGTTGAGTGTAAATTCCTCCTTGGTCAAACCTACTCGGTCAACGTGACAATAGGATTTTTTAAATTTTAGGTTAAATTTAGGCTAAATGGCAGATCAATGTTATCTGAAAGGTTAAACAATAAGTTGGACAATAATAATAATAATAATAATAATAATAATAATAATAATAATAATAATAATAATAATAATAATAATAATAATAATAATAATAATAATAATAATAATAATAATAATAATAATAATAATAAAAGTTGGAAGGGACCTTGGAGGTCATTTAGTCCAACCCCCTGCTCAGGCAGGAAACCCTTTACCATTTCAGAAAAATGGCTGTCCAGTCTCTTCTTAAAAACTGCCAGTGTTGGAACATTCACTGCTTCTGGAGGCAGGTTGTTCCACTGGTTAATTGTTCTCACTGTCAGGAAGTTTCTCCTTAGTTCTAGGTTGCTTCTCTCCTTGATTAGTTTCCATCCGTTGCTTCTTGTCCTGCCTGTCAGGTGCTTGACTCCCTCTTCTTTGAGAGAATAGCTTGACTCCCTCTTCTTTGTGGCAGCCCCTGAGATACTGGAACACTGCTATCATGTCCCCCATCATCCTTCTGTTCATTAAACTAGACATGCCCAATTCCAGCAACCGTTCTTTATGTTTTAGCCTCCAGCCCCCTAATCATCTTTGTTGCTCTTCTCTGTACTCTTTCTAGAGTCTCAACATCTTTTTTACATCGTGGTGACCAAAACTGGATGCAGTATTCCAAGTGTGGCCTTACCAAGGCATTGTAAAGTGGTATTAATACTTCACGTGATCTTGATTCTATCCCTCTGTTAATGCAGCCTAGCACTGTGTTGGCTTTTTGAATGAGAGCATGTGATCACCATTTGCTACCTTCCCAGCTGGTTTCCGACAAGCAAAGTTAATACAGATAATCCTAGACTAGGGATAGGCAACCTTGGCTCTTTTATGACTCGTGGACTTCAACTCCCAGAATTCCTGAGCCAGCATGGCTCAGCTTGGAAACCTCTCCCTTTCCCCTCAGCATGGCTGGCTCAGGAATTCTGGGAGTTGAAGTCCACGAGTCATAAAAGAGCCAAGGTTGCCTACCCGTCCTAGACTTACAACGGTTCATTTAGTGACCGTTCAAAGTAACAACGGCCCTGAAAAAAGTGACTTATGACCATTTTTCATAGTTATGACCTTTGTAGCATCCCCATGATCATGTGATCAAATGCTTGACCATTGGTTCATATTTATGACCTTTGCTGGGTCCCGAAGTCATGTGATCACCTTTTACGACTTTCTGGCAAGCACAGTCAATGGGGAAGCCAGATTCAGTTAACAACCTGGTTACTAACTTATCCACTGCAGTGATTCACTTAGCAACTGAGGCATGAAAGGTCAGAAAATGGGGCAAAACTCACTTAACAAATGTCTCACTTAACAACAGAAATATTGGGCTCAACTGTGGTCGAAAAATCGAGGACTACCTGCAGTGAAGCCACAATCGCTTAATGACTGCATGATTCACTTAATAACTGCAGTGATTTGCTTAACAACCGGGGCAAAAAAAGGTCGTACAATCAGGCACGACTCACTTAACAACTGCCTTGTTTAACAATGGAAATTCTATCGTCCTTCGCAACAGACATTCAGCCTATTGTGATCCTAGACTATATCAGGACAGCAACACATTCAAGGGTTGGGACTGAATGATGTACCCTAAGCAGTAACTCCCCAAAGGATGCCTTGGATTTACACTCTTTTTATTGCATTGTAAACTACTAACTAAGCCAATCCAGCAGGTGGCCCCATCCAACTGATTTCAAGTCATTTTGAAAAATTAAATAGGATCAGGTTTAAGTAGTAGCGGTACTTGGATAGGAAAGTAGTTCTTCTTTGTCTCTCCTGTTTTTGACACAAATATCTATATTTTCCTGTCTTTTGGAAACATCAGGCTCCAAGTTTGCACACAAATGTTTGTACTTATTGCCCAAGAATCAGACAGAGGGTTCTATTCTTCTAATTAGGTATTCAGCCAAAGTTATGAAGACAGATACTCAAGGTTTAGTAACAAAACATACATCAACATAAAAGGTAAGGACAGGATTCATTTTCCGCCTAATTCTTTTACCAAGGAAACTTCCTTAGTTTTGCTTTTTGTAAACTTGAAATAATGTAATGTACTTTAGAGGCGTTGCAGCCTTGTGAGTTGTGTACTCACTGAAACCTCGGCTATTACTGAGTTCATATACCGTCCTAATTAGAGTCTTTCTTATGTACTGTTTTAAATAATATTGAACAACCAGTAAACTTGAAGTTAAATTAGCAGACATCGTAGTATCATAAAGGGCAAAGCCAAGTTTGCCATCTCTGGGTCAGATTGGAAGGTACAATAACTCCAGTTATTGCTATCAGCTAAGAAGAAGACCCATTGTGTGTCGAGGATTGCCTGTAATTCAAATATTGAGTAAGAGTGTGTAGGAAGGAACCATTGTTACAGATCAGGAGTAGATTTCAATGTCAACAAATTCCTTCAGCTTTGGATGATGATGGATGGCGAGAGTGATGATGTGAAGAGCAGGGGCCTCAATGCTAAAGGCTCCACCATTGTCCTAAGTACCGTAGTTTTAAGAGCATCCTGACGATCTCATTTCTGGAGCCCCCAGTATGATCTGGTCCTTACATTGGGCATCTATAATTTACACATCTGGGGGGGAAATAAAAATAAAGCATTCTTGCTTGTATTCAACTCAGGAGTCCCCCAAGGTCTTATAGAAGGAATTATGAAAAGTTGCATTTTTAGCCACTGATGCATATAAGCAAGTTTCAGAGGTTTGCCAAGGATCGGTTGCCTGTTGGGTATTCCGTGGCTGGTGATTCAAAATAGCATAGGAGACTTCATCAGGATGTTCTCCAGCATCAGAGGACTAGAAAGAAGAAGAAAGACTTAGAAGCAGTGGTGGGATTCAGCCAGTTCGCACCATTTCGGCAGAACCGGTAGCTAATTTTTTGTTGCCCAGGCCTAGAACGGACTTCCAGAAGAGGCATCCACATAGAGAACCGGTTGTTCACATATTTGAATCCCACCACTGCTTAGAAGGCACACTTTCCTTCTCTGTTGCAATGCAAGCACATGAGGTGTTGAAATGGTGTGTGAGCATGAGCTTGGTACACATGGGGAAGAGATGCTGCCTAGGGAACGAGCCGATAAAAGGAGGGGAAGCCTGCAGCTGAACAATGGGCAGAGGAAGAAGCTTAGAAAGGATCCATCATAACTTATCAGGTGGTAAAAAGAGACAGTGGGTGAGATTTGCAAGGCTGGTACTAGCCTCCCAAGTACTAACATCTGAAAGTACAATTCTCCTGCCATCTCTGGGGCAGATCCTTCCTATGATTCTTTCATACATTCATAGATTTCACAGATTCATTCTGTGGGGGAAAAAATTCTTTAACTTCTTTAAGCCAGCCTATGTCCATATCCTAGTTTGTTTTTTCTTAATTCTCTTTCACTCTGCAATAAGAGAAAGCAAAGAGATAATATACAAGCTTTTCTCTTGGATTATAAAAAAATTCTTCCTGGGCCAATTTTCAAAGTTTTCTAATTTTATCACTAGCCAGCTTCAAGCTTCTCTTTAAACCACAAGGTCTAAAAATGTGCTTTGTTTCTCTCTCTGATATTATTGCCCATTATCTTATATGGAGAAGCTTTTTTATGCTGCTCTGTGGAAATGGAGGCAATGCACTCATCATGTGAGGCTTATAGGCCATGGCTAGTATACTACAGTATTTAAAATACTATTCATCCACTTCTCTGTAGCCATGTTTATGACAAGATCATCTCCACTTACTTTTTCTCCTTTTTTTGTACCATACTGCAGCCAGTAACGCCAAGACAAGCAGGAAACGGCTCACAGCCATGCATGCCCATACGTATGAGTTAATAACACCTGTAAGGCCAAAACGGTTGCATTATATTTTTCATTTTTCATCTCAAAACGCCCTGCTACCTCTGAGTTTCTGTATCAGAGCCAAAAAAAACAAAAAACAATAGCTACTATAGATTAACACGACTCTTCTACAATGTTTATCAGATGCAGTAACTGGATTTTGTAAAATTGAATCACTCTTCTCATTAGCTGTCCTGTATCTTACAGCTCTGCAAACCAAGTCACCATGTCCCAGTCTGATTTTATAGGGGGATAGAAATATGGTGTGTCCTGGTTAGTGGATAAATTAGGGTGGGAAACTTGATGCTTTTTAGATATTGCTGAAATAAACTTTTGAGCATTCTTTCTCACTGATGCACCAATCTGTGGCTTCTGCGTTGTGACTCAGCAACATCTGCCCCTTACAAGGATGATGGCCATCTACTGAGATTTTGATAGAGAAACCATCTTGGGCAGTTAAGTAGGAGGGATTTTCAAATGGAGGGGGCGATGAGAAAATCCTTTATTATAAGCATTTTAAATAAAGTAACTGTTAGTAAGAACTTCCTAACCATAGGAGCACTTCAGCAGGGAAAACAATGAGGCGGTGGGACCTCCTTCATTGGATGTAAGCTAGACAGCCATCACCCTAGGATAATTTAATTTCAATTCCTGTCAGGGGTGTCGACAAAGAGAACATGGTGGTTGCGCCACTTCCATTGGAGTCCAGCCCCTTTGTGTATGGGTATCAGTATTGTGAATACATACAAAAGAGTAGGGCTTTGATTGCATTGTTGCATCACCATCTTTCCTGTTTTTTTCCCCATAACAAGTTTTATTAGTTTTTGTTTGTTTTACAGCCAAGTGCTTATAACACATCGTGGAGATAGGGCACTCCTTAGAACACAACAAAAAATACAGTCATACATATACAATTTAAACTACTACTTTAAAAGTTCCCTCTTATGGTATACAATTCGAGCATTCCTAAAATATAAATTGTTTCTCACCTCTATCTATTATTCCAATTTCAATTTATGCTTCTCAATCAAATTATATCTCTTATTCTATTTCACATACATATTATGTAAATAAACATGAATTTATATATTTTAAAACTATTGCATTAGACATAGTAATATAATAACATTATAATAATAATAATAGGACAATAATTATTTCTATCATAAACAAGTAATATAACTATTATATCTTAATATTTCTCAACTATATTCTATTTCATATATTCTATCCAATATTATCATAGATCAGTCCACGTCCCTAAAAGATTCCTCAATTGTTTCAATTTAATCCATTTAATACCTCACTAATTACCATTCAATTCTTATAAATAAAAATATCAATAATATTTAATTTTCCAATTTTTCTTATTGCCATTCCAAATCATAATCAAATCCATAATTTAAATCTAGTGTTGACTCATACCAAAGTAACCTTAAAAATCTCAAAAATATTAGTTCAATCAACATCCAGAAGCCCTTTTTACCCATCAAATAGAATTTTAACTCTTATTTTTAAATCTAATTCTAGCTTTCTTTTTGTGCCAGGTAGGTTTCCACAACAGGGCCTCTAAATCCTCCCATCTTAGTAACTGGCTAAAGGCCTTTTCCCACCATTGAGTCCAATCATATTCTTTTTCTCTTTTATCCAGTGTTGTCTGTACTGTCATGTTGTCAACGTTTTTAGTGCCTCGTATTTGGAAGTCCAATCCTGTTGCTTTTAAAGTTGTAAATGTTTTAGTTGAGTTCTGCCTTTGATCATCAAAGATATCCATCATGTAGGATGTGTCCTCTTCCTCTTCAATAAATTCAGTAGATTCAATAGATTGTAAATGTATTCCATCCATCTCATTAAGTTGTAGATCTGATTGTGTATCATAGTCAATCAAAGGTTGAGCTTCAATTTTTAATTCTAAGTCCTCCTTGAAACTAAGCGATCTAATATGTTCTTTAAGTTCCAGTCTCGTTTCCAAGATTTTTTCTAATATAAGTCCATAATTAATCTGTGAGTAGGATTCCATCTTCTTCTTTTTTTTTATAAAGAAATTCAGCTTAAAGAATAGATTGCAGCGTTATAAAATATAAAATGCAGATAGAGATATATTTCCAAAGAAAGATAGAGAGAAAAAAAAACCAATAGTCAAGTCCAGCACAGAGATAAAAAATAGCAGTCAGTTGTTATGTTGTAATCCAGTCTGGGCATCACGCCAAAATCAGGGAGTGGGAGTTCAAATGAAGAAAGTTAGATTGTATCAGTCATAGTTTCTGGGCTTCATGCCAAGTCCCAGGATGCAGTGTATCCAAAAGAATCTACATAAGTCCGCCCAGAGAGCAAAAGGTTTTTTAAGCAGTACTGTTCAGGAGGGGGGGAGAAAAAAAAGAACATTCCACCCCCTCCCTAAGGATTTTCACCTAAACTGAAGATAAACAAGCCAAAAGAGAAAGTCACAATAATCCGGATGCCCGAGTTCCAACTGCTTATGTAGACAAAATAAAATAATAATAAAAAAAATAATTATTTTTCCAAAGCCCGTTTCCCCCAGTAATCAAACGCTGCTTTCTCAAAATAGGGAAATAGTTCTTAAAGCTGTTAGCAGGGAAAAAGGTAAATTAACAAGAGGGAAGGAAAGGTCTCACCCGGATCTTCCACGGTGGTTCTTTTCGCTTAGATGTTGCTGTGACTTTCAGCTGGAGCAGCTGAGTGGTCGGCCATGTTCCAAAGGTGGTTTTCTCGGACCGCAGAGGGAGCTGCCACTCCCTCCGCGATCAACGAGTACCCTCCTCTACGGTGGTCGCCCCTCCAGGGCGACTTTCGACCCTATCCAGGGTCTACCGGCGGGGGGAAATCGGACGGCCAAGAGAATGAGTTCTCTGCACGTCCGCGGGCGCTTCGGCCGGAACCGGAAGTCCTCTCCATCTTTCCTGTTTTGATGAGACCCTGCAAATAACACTGATTTCAGCAATGAGCAAGTGATTGGTGTCAATGGTGCTGGTGGAATTTTTTGACTCTGGAATTCTGTGAATCCGAATTCAGTTCAGATCACAGTCATAAGAATTCTTTGCAAAGATCAAGAAAGCACCAATGCAGGGGACAATCCAAATTAGAAGATGGCAGGAGATGGATATGAAAAATTACCATTATGATACATGTAAGGTAATACATTTAAGGAAGAAAACCAAGGGCCAATACAGAGTAGAGTAAGCAGAAATACAATTCCTACCACCTTTAAATCTGCAAAAAGATCTCAATGTCATTATCTGTTTTCCACTTTCAACCTATTTTCTGTAAGATCTCAATACAATGGAAAAGGACCACAAATAACTGCCTTGGGGACAGCCAGGCTCTATGTCCTACAATTTTAGCAATGCAGCCAAACAAAGCAACATTCCTTAGCAACATGTTTGATTTCAAGAATATATTTGAACCTCCATGTAGGTCCAAGAAACACAATTAGAAAAGAATGAGTGACTGAAAATCAATATTTTATTTAGAGGTGTGCCCATATACCCACAGGAACAATCAAATGTAAACTATATGGGAGCTAAAAAGGTATTGAAGAGACATTGTCCCTTCTGACTAGATGTCTAGTCAGATATCTTCTGACTAGAGAAACCCTCATGGTGGCTGTTTTGAGAAGAAGCAAGTTCTTAAGGCAGCCATTTTGGTGATTGCCCAAAACAGATTTCTGCTTTTCCAGATATGCTCACTTAAACACCAAAGCTGACCACTCCTGCCCTCTTTGTGGCTGAACATCAGTCTCTATCTCTGCAAAATGTTCCATCAGGGATTTCTGAGTGGAAGGATTAGTAATCATTCAAAATATTGGGACATGTCTATCTCATTGACTGGAGGAAATTGGAAACTACGTTGGGTTTGGTCTATGCCTCCAAAATCCAACTCACATCAGACCTGAGTAATTTTATCTGTGTTTACCATAATCCTCACAACAGCCTTGAAGATGTTCATCAGATCCTCCCTTTCCGAAAGGCATGGTTCAACATCTGTGTTCTAGTCCCAAGAATAATTAACCAAGGTCAAAACTAACTGTGCTTAGTATATAGTCAAAGACAGTTGTTAGGTTTATAACTGGTTCAGCAGGTAATGTCAACAGAGTCTGCAGAAAGACAGTCCTCATTCTTATTTATGAAGGGCAAAATCAGACCATTTCTTAATTCCTGGGATTCTAGCAAAAACAAAGGTTCTCTTTGTATGTTTCAAAATATCTTCATTCACAGGCAAAAGAAGGAAGAATTCCCCCCACTCCCAAAAAAAAAATGGGGATGGAAGCCCAGCACCACTCTACAACAAACAAGAGCAGTGAGTGAACCTAATGCCACCAGCTTTTTTCCAACGAGAGAGGCTCTTTCTGCTCTGGGCACACTTCCATATCATGGGGGGTCCACCTAAAGCTGGTCACATGATTAAGTTCAGAGGACAGGCAGGACCCACGGCCCACAGCTGAAGTCTTTGCAGGGCCTGTCTTGACCAAGTCCTTTCTCCTCTCCTCTCCCTGCATATGTAAAATATGTGTACTGCCCCTTCCATGTTTTCCTGGGAGTATTTGCTGTCAAGGAATAACTTTAAAATATTGTCATTCAAATTTCCTCATTTTATGCTTAACCCGACAATCACTGCAAGGACTCACTATTGGAGCCATGTCCTACACTATGTACAATTGTTATAATCTGGTGATGGAACAAATGCAGAAGTGCAAATAAGCCTTTGGTCAGTATTGCAATACATGTCTCTTCACCCTTCTGCCTCTCTATCTCTTCTTGGTCTCTTGAATGTTAATTTTATTGCTATAATCTACTAAATCAAGAACCGTCTGTGCCTTCTTGCCTCTCCGTCAGCTTTCATGTCAATCTTTCTCTATCCCTCCTTCTCCCTGAAACATTCAAAGATCCCAAGACAGATACTGGCCTATCCAGGGTCACCTACTGGCCTAATGTTCTATGATGATCAATCTGTCTGATATCCACTACTAAGGGCTATGCCCCAGTTTGAGCTCTTCCAGAAATTCAGTCCATCTCAGATGGGGCAAATGGAGAAAATGAAATGTGCTACTTTGGTGACTTACCTCTCAAAGGCACTCCTGTGGGTCACTTGGCACTGACCAGACAAAGGGATTGCTTTCTTGGTGGTACTGGCAGGTATAACTTTGTGCCTCTTCCAACCTCGTCCGATGGAGAAAAAAATCTACTGCCTTTTCCCCTGACGCTGCAGCCTTGTATTCTATCTGCTTTTTTGATTTCAGAAGAGCAAAAGTCAGATCTTGTTCTATCCCTTCACACCGTATGGTGAAGTATGGACGCTCTTTTACATTTAAAATCTGGATGGAAGGCTTGGTCAGGCTGGGATCTAGAAGGGGGAAAGATTCAGTGGAATCTCAGAGATCCTTGTAGGCAAGTATCTCCTGTTTCATTCAACCACAAATAGCATCCCTCCCGTTTCAGGCTTTTGGAAATGGGAGGATTTTCTTCTCCGTTCTCAGATACATATTTTTTTCCCCCAAATATTGATAAGAAAGCCTATTTATATCTTCCCCACTGTTATTCTGTCCTAGCACCCAACTTTCCCTTATCTTACATTCTGTGTCTTCAAAATGATATACTAAACAATGTTAGCTGACAGAGAATGTAAAAGCCAAAAGATATCAAAATGAAGTTGTAGGTGCCGTGATGAACGTACGCAAATGGCTGCATTGTGTCATGAGGTCAACTACCTCTGATGCAATTAAGGTACCACATTTTCATTTTGACATCCTGATGTCATCTGTTGGCCGTCTTTGTCCAACCCAATGGGTGCCCTAGCACAGAAATGGATTTGGCATTTCAAGGACTGTGTGAAAGAACCTAATTCACATCCGGGCTCAAAAAAAGAACCTATTTAAATCTAGATCACATCACTATGGACACAAAGGGGCAATCTTTTGCAAAAAGCATGGATGCTTGACTTGAAGCTTGACTTTTCATTCAGGTATTATAAAGTCTAATCTCCCACCTCTCATAAAGGTTTTCTGAGTAGTATATAGAAGGGTGCTCCCTTCTTCCCATTCCCCCCCCCCATAACAATCCAAATATGTTGGTTGATAGAGAGCAATTTGCTCGAGATTACCCGGTGAGCTTCTCTGGCGGGGGAAGGAAATATTCGGCTGATGCAAAATTGTGGAACTTTTTGTAGTACCATCTGTGTGGAAAACAAACAATTTAGTTTACAGAGTACTGAGCAGACATCACCTGTTAGGTTGAGATAAATTTCATCACTGAAGGGTGAGCATATGTTTCCATCCTGGCAAAATCTACATCTGTAGATGCCCCCATGTGATTGGCTGAGACGGATCAAGGAAAATGCAACCTGATTGGATTCTGCCGCAGTAGCTTTTACAGTTTTCGCTTCATAACTCGAGCTTGTATATCTGCTAAGATAGAATACTCCACCAAAATCATTCTCGCTCCTGCAGAAGATAGTGACCTTTTCACCGAAAGCAACTGTCCCATTGAAGTTGGTAGAGACCAAAGGTTTGGGAAGAGTTTGACCTGGACAATAAAAAAAGCAAAAATCAGCAGAATAACATGTGAAAAGTGGAGCATCTGCTTATCTCACTCCTCAGAAATGAAACCACTGAAGGAAGAACCAGGAGTCTTTTCACGTTTAGAACCAGTACTTTCCTTTATGAAGAGTGGCTGATACTTTTTGGAAGAAACAGTCAGGAGCACTTAACCAGAGAATACACCTCCAATAATATTTATTTTGTTGCTACTTATTACCATTTTTATGCCTTCCGATTTTTTGATATTATTAATGATGTTGTTGTTGTTGTTAGTTGCGAAGTCGTGTCCGGCCCATCGCGACCCCATGGACAACGTTCCTCCAGGCCTTCCTGTCCTCTACCATCTTCTGGAGTCCATTTAAGCTCACGCCTACTGCTTCAGTGACTCCATCCAGCCACCTCATTCTCTGTCGTCCCCTTCTTCTATTGCCCTCAATCTTTCCCAGCATTAGGCTCTTCTCCAGTGAGACCTTCCTTCTCATTAGGTGGCCAAAGTACTTGAGTTTCAACTTCAGTATCTGGCCTTCTAAGGAGCAGTCAGGGTTGATCTCCTCTAGGACTGACCGGTTTGATCGCCTTGCAGTCCAGGGGACTCGCAGGAGTTTTCTCCAGCGCCATAGTTCAAAGGCCTCAATTCTTTTGCGCTCAACCTTTCTTATGGTCCAACTTTCACCGCCATACATTGCAACTGGGAAAACCATGGCCTTGACTATACGCACTTTTGTTGGCAGAGTGATGTCTCTGCTTTTTAGTATGCTGTCTAAATTTGCCATAGCTTTCCTCCCCAGGAGCAAGCGTCTTTTAATTTCTTGGCTGCAGTCCCCATCTGTGGTGATCTTGGAGCCCAGGAAGATAAAATCTGTCACTACCTCCATTTCTTCCCCATCTATTTGCCAGGAATTGAGAGGGCCGGATGCCATGATCTTGGTTTTCTTAATGTTGAGATTATTAATGATAGGATACTGCAATAGGGATCAGGAAATAGATTGATGTGTTTGAGCCCAAGAAGTAGTTTAGGGAAGATTTTATTCTATATCACCAAACCTTTAGTTTATTCAGTATTTTATATTTCATATTTTCTACTTCTACCTCATGTATTTATTATTTAATCCAGGACATCATACAAAGATTGCAACATTCTTTTTTTTCTTTTTTTAATATAACCTATGTCCAGCTTCTCTTATTGGTCAAAACCAGATGGTCTTTCTTTCTCATATGAACTGCTTTTTATGGTGAAACCTCAGTGTGCTTCATACTGCGTGCAACATTATCAATGCACAAAAGCAGTAGAGCCTGTTTGTCATTCCCCCCCCCCCCAACAACACTGAAGATGCAGGACAACTATGAGGATGAAGATCCACACTTTATCGAAACAACAGCATTGAGTTCTACCTTACAAAAAAAAAGGAACACAGTACAATAGAACGGCAAGTTTTTTATAAGGATTTTGAATTGTGGGGTGGGAAAGTTTAGGCCTCTGGTTCACTATCAAGATCTTGAGACCATATGGGGAAAACTGGATAGATTTTATTGCATAAGAGAGACTTAAGGGTATATTTATCTTATTGTAACATAATTTTCTACTTCTTTTAATTTTATCATCATTTGTAGTTCTTTATTTACCTTGTCAAATATAACTCACCTGGTCTTTGGTACATAACTTTCAGATTACTACTCCCTGTTTTATGAGACATTATTTCAAATATTCACTGCAAACCTGTTCAGATTGTCAGCCAACCACAGGTCATGATTTGCAAACTGCACAAAAAAATCTACACACAAAACACCAAAAGTGCAGCAAAGATACACACAAACACCACCGGAGCTTTTTTTTCAATAGGATTTCCCCAAATTATGCTGACATAGAAGCATTCTAATGCACACATATCCCTATAGCTCATCTTCATCACCTGATAATCTAATTAAGTAGGCTGAGATCCATGAATGAACACATGTTTAACCCAGTTAAAGTAGGTTGAGCTGACAAAACATATCACAAAAGATAAAAAAAAATGATTAAAAGTAATTGAGCTTCATGCATAGTACAGATGCAATCGCCAATTTTAATGGACCAGTTAAGCATTTTGTGTCAATTAAGCTAGTCTGTCATGGCCCACCCAGAGTCACTAAAAGGTGAAATGGACAGCACATAAATTTAATAAATAAATTTCCAAGAAAGACCAGGAAATGTGTTCTCCTGAGAGTCTGAAGAGCAAGAGATTCCTCCCATATTTCACTGCAGAAGAGACTTTTGAAATAAATATCTTGAATGACCCTTGTGGCCAACTCTTAGGATTAAAATATTCACCAGTGGAACTGCCTGCTTGTTGGAGTGCTTACACTGTGCCTCTGTCTAAGCTCAAATCCTCCAAGTGTAAACAATTATTTCAGACGGCCCACAAGCATCCAGAAAGCCACTCCCAGAAGCTCCCAGCATTTTGGGAAAGGGGTGCAAACCCCCCAACTTATTGACTCACCTCTAGAAGTCCAACACTGCCTGGCCAACCACCATCCTGGAAAGAAGATCAGGCCGTTAGAGACACAGAGCAACCAAAAAATAGGAAGCAGTGATGAGTTTCCCCCCCTCTAACAAACAGCATATATGATTCTCTTTCCCTTCCATTTTGTCAGATACCAACCAAAGAAGAGGATGTTAAAGGATAACTTCATCTTCAAAGTTCCCTCAGTTCTACAGCCAGGATAGTCTTCTCAGCTCTTCTCATTTGCAGAAAATGGTCCCCACTGAGGATTTGTACCTCCTAACTCACAACACAGACTGGACTATGTAAATGTAGTGTCCAACCATGACCTCTGTGAGATCTCACTTTGATGTCATTCACAGTCAACAGGCCTCGTCTTCAGAAAAACCACATCCCGTTTTTCTATTGCAAAAGAAGCATAAAATGCACTAAGAGGAAAGAATGTGCTGCAAACACCCACAGTTGGGAGATTCTCCAAATGAACCTGGATAAATTAATGATTCCACCCCCCCCTTTAGCAGCATCAAGAGCTTCAGTTTTTCATGAAAAGGATTATAGTTTCTGGGATGGAGAGCATCTGGCTTTGTCTCCTCCTTCTTCATCCTCTGTGAGACTGATTCCAAGGTGGGTGGGATGCTGGTAACTTAAGCACCCATCTCGGAAGCCGATGGCTTTTTCTGTAAAGAAAAGGAAAATTACACACTTTCATGAAAAACAGGAAAGATTGCACAAAGCACGTGGAAGCTTCCAAGCTTGCTCTTTTAGTAGAAAAGCAACATCATTAAGCCCCAAGCAACATACACAGGTGTGAAGAACAGATGGTATGGCATCTTTGAAGAATACAACTCCCAGCAGCTGTAGCATGAAGGATAAGTATGATACATCCAGGGAGTTAGAGTTCAGCAACATCCAAAAGGCCACCTAGTCTCCAGCCCTGTCATGATAGTTGGCACTCAGCTAACAGTTGCAATGTTTTTAGCCCAAAGTTAACTATCTTCTATAATATATCAGACTGGCTGAAGCATATGAGCACATGAGAAACTCCTCCCCAAATCTCATCAACATCTACCAGACTTATACATCCAAAAGGTTATAGTAGCTGCCAGTCTTGTGAATCAACAAAGCCAGGATTTGGGGGATAAAAGTGTTCCTGAAATCCACCCACTCTTTGAATCCAGGCTTGGCAGCTTCTGTCCTTCTGGCTAATGCCTGCTAGCCTAGCTGAGAAGGACCTGGGTAAGTGTGAATGAATAACAGAAGAACAGAATTGGAAGGGACCTTGGAGATCTTCCAGTCCAACCCCCTGCTCAAGCAGGAAACCCTATACCATTTCAGACGAATAATTGTCCAACCTCTTCTTTAAAACCTCAACTCCTCAAAACCTTCTCAAAAAAGGATCCTCAACTAGACTGGCATTTTGTGTGTGTGTGTGTGTGTGTGTGTGTGTGAGAGAGAGAGAGAGAGAGAGAGAGAGAGATGGGCAGTGAAGGGATTCAGCCAGTTCGCACCACTTCAGCAGAACTGGTAGCTAATTTTTTGTTGCCAAGGCCCAGAATGGACTTCCGGAAGTGCCATCCACAGAGAGAACCAGTTGTTCACATATTTGAATCCCACCACTGAGAACGGGTGAGTATATATGTTGTAGCCAACAAAGTTTTTCAGTTCTTTTAAATTCATTGGATCTCTGTGTATTCTAAAGAACCGATTGTGCCTCAATGTTCAGTTGAAAGTGATTTGAGTGTGGCTATTTTCCAGGACTCTGAATGTTTGAGTGAGTGACCATAAGCTGAATTTGGGAGCATGCATGTAACATTTTTAATGGTGTCAGAAGTGGGATCCATGGATTAGACCCTTTGAATTTATTATCTGAATGATCACTTTATGGAAATTTGGAGATGCCCAGTAAAGGGTGCTTTGTCACCACCTGCCTCCCAGGCAACAGCTTCACTGGAGAATCCCGAGGAAGGGGAAATGGGGGTTTGGTATGTTGTGAAGGGATGGAGACACTTGTTAAGAAGTTGGGATTCCTGTTTGTTGAGGAATTGCACAGCAGCTGTCCAAATGAAGTGGGAGACACTGACACAAACTTATAGTTTTATATAAATAAATATATTTAACATTTATATTTACAGCAGACCAGACCTGTGTCAGGAACAAAGGAACATCGTGAGCTAATTCAAAACAGCATACAGAGCACACAGAACAAAAAGGCGGGGGGAAAGGAAACTCCCCCTTTACACCCACAATAACCAATCATTGCACAGATTGAAGACGAATGACAACAAAAGCATGCTGTGCAAGAATTAAAAATTGAAGCTTTAAAGGACCTTTGCTAGGAATAAGCATCCAGCTTGCGGAGAATGTAGCAAAGCAAGGGGAGCCGTGCAGACAATTAAAGCAACAATCTTACCACAATGCCTGTTAACAAGCTCAGATTTTGATGAAACCCCAGAGGTTGTTTTTTTTTCCCATGGGAAGGACCCGTTTGAGGGATTAAGCAACAAGCTTCTGTGGGCTTCAATAACAGTAGTGGAAACCTGAGCAGAAACAAGGTGCAGAAATGCCCCAAACCAGCAATGAGAAGAATGGGAATAAATACTGCTTTATCAGGAGGAGAGCTGAAACAGATCATTACACATCTAGGGACCTTGACTCCTGATCCCCTGAAACGGGAGGCTACATTAACTCAGCCTCTACTACAATTTGTCTGACCAAGAGATTGAGCTGGTCATATTAACATACCCTGAAATCTGCACCAAATGGCACACCTACCAGAGAAATCCTAATTCCCGCAATCCTGGTGACTGCCTCAGTGTCTTACAGGGACCCCAAAACATGGTTCAGAATTTAATCACTGGCACCCAATTATGGCTTAAAGCCACTGAGGATCATCAGGGGAAAGAGGACTTTTTAGAATTCTGTCGTCACTATTCGTGGTACCAGCTCATAGCCCCCTAATTGTACAGATGAGAAGTAAATGATGGGTGACATTATGCAATGTCCTTGGAGTAATCAGTCTTTAAAAGGAGTGCTAGGTGGGCTGCAGCATCCTGAATGATTCTGGATTGGGCAAGTAGATGCAGCTGTTGAAAGAAAAATCTTCATCAGGGTCCAGTCCCAGCTGGGAATAATCAAAATGGAGACTGCTTTAGAAAGAAGGTTGTAGTTTATTGAAGAGAAGAGCCAGACAGAAAGATGACTCTGGGAAAGCTGACCACATGTAGTAGGGAGTGGTGGGTTTTTATACTTTCTTGAGCTTTTGTTTGGAGTTGTTCCTGTGGCATGAACTTTGACCTGAGTCTGAGTGTGCCTTTCTGGTATTCTGATTGTGGTGGGTTAATTCTATTATGTCCCAAAGGTCATATCCTGCTTCCCTGGGGCTGGGGCTGATGACTATGTCCAGTGTTGGATTTTTTTGGGTGTGAGGGATTGTTGATTCTAGGGATCTTTGTCTTTCTAATCCCATCAGCTCTAAACTTCCAGTGCCACTCTTTCTGAAAGGATTATGATATCTGCATTTCTACAGAGCTGGTTTCTGCGTGGGAGAGGGAGACTTGGGGCTATTAAGAAAAACTGGGCATGATTTTCTGCCTTTTTAAGATCCTTTGAGGAAATATAATATTCTGCCCTTTTTAATATTTCCTTTTTCAGGGGGTGAGCTGACTTCCCACACAGCTTACCCACTAGATTTAGCTATTTTGGAAAGCGATCTGCGAGAAGCAAAGAAAGCTGTTGTTAATGTTGGAGAGGAAAGTAAAACAAAGGATCTGGGGGAGGTGCAAGTAATGAAAAAAAAGAAGAGGGAAAGAAGAGGAGAAGACAATAGGAATAGGAATTTGTGGGGCAACCAGGGGCAGAGAGTTCAGAATGGAAAGGAGGGTGTACAAACGTGGCAAAAAATAAGAGATTTGGGAGAAAACATGGAGAGATGGGATGGTCTTCTACTAGGAGCTTGAAGGAGAGGGGTTGAGCAGTTAGAAAGAAATCAGCAAGGAAGGCCTGGATCAGAGGAGGAAAATGAAGGGAAGATGAAGGAGGAATTGCAGCCTTTCTTGCTGCTCAGGCAGGAACTGAAACAATTAACTAAGCTTTAAAGAAAGTTTCAGTCCTGGCTGTAAAAGGGAAAGAGGAAACTGAAATCTCAGATCCTGAGAAAACTGCAATATCAGATCCCTTAGTCCAGGGGTAGGCAACCTTGGCTCTTTTATGACTCGTAGACTTCAACTCCCAGAATTCCTGAGCCAGCTGGCTCAGGAATTCTGGGAGTTGAAGTCCACGAGTCATAAAAGAGCCAAGGTTGCCTACCCCTGCCTTTGTCAATTTCAAGGCTGCCTGGCTGCTGAGGTAGATAAACACATGGGTCTTGACAGACAGTACAGATAGCCCTCGACTTACAACCACAATTGAGCCCAAAATTTCTGTTGCTAAGTGAGAAAGTTGTTCAGTGAAGTTTGCCCCATTTTATGACTTTTCTAGCCACAGTTGTTAAGTGAATCACTACAGTCGTTAAGTTAGTAACACAATTGTTAAGTGAACCTGGCTGACCCACTGACTTTGCTTGTAGAAGGTCGCAAAAGGGGGATCACATGACCCTGGGACACTGAAACCGTTATAAATATGAATCAGTTGCCAAATGTCTGAATTTTGATCACATGACCACGGGGATGCTAAAACGGTCATAAGTGTGAAAAACAGTCATAAGTCACTTCTTTCAGTGCCATTATAACTTTGAATAGTGATAAAATGAACTGTTGTAAATCAAGGATTATTTGTAGGGGGGGGGACATTTTGGCAGACCCTACAGGCCTTTCTGTTTGAACTCACAATGACTCTAAGCAAGTTCTGTTAGATACTGGAACTGAAACTTCTTTTTTAAAACCCTTTCCTTTGGGTAAGCAGCTGCAATGATTCACTTAACAACTGTGACAAGAAAAGTCATAAAATGGGATAAAATTCACTTTAAAATGTCTCGCTTAACAGCAGACATTTTGGGCTCAATTTTGGTTGTAAGACAAGACCTGTATGTAGATGATTTATTGTTAGGAGCTCCCACTGTGGAAGAACGTGAACAAAACACTATCACTCTTTTGAACTTTCTGGGCGAGTGTGGCTATAATTTTAAAGATGGCTCAGTTGGTTCAAGCATTGATTCTATACTTGGAATTTAAGAGTTCTAAAGGACAGCTTCCACTCAGACCCAACGTATTGAAGTTGTCTTCAGAATTTCTCCTCCGAAAACCCAACATCAACATCAGTGGTGGGATTCAGCCAGTTCGCACCACTTCAGCAGAACCGGTAGCTAATGTTTTGTTGCCCAGGCCCAGAATGGACTTCCGGAAGCGGCATCCACACAGAGAACCGGCTGTTCACATATTTGAATCCCACCACTGATCAACATAGGGGATTTTGGGGGGTGGCAGGATTTTGTGATATTTGGATTCCAAATTTTGGAGTTTTTTTCAAAACCCATCTACGAAGCCATTGGGGGGAAGACAGGAAATCTTTTAAGTGGACCACCCAGTGTGATCAAGCTTTTTGTCAACTTAAACAAGCTCTAATGTCAGCTCCTACACTAACATTGCCTGACCTGGAAAGCCATTCTACCACTCTGTGGATGAAAAGCAGGGGATTACAAACGGAGTTTTTGACTTCGAAATTAGGAAGCTGGGAACGTCCTGTGGCATATTTTTCTAAGCAATTAAACCCAGTACTTTTAGCTTTGCCAGCTTGCTTGTATGCTGCAGCAGCAGCTGCCGTGTTGATTGATTGAAGAGGTACAGAAGTCAACTTTTGGAAAGGAAATGGAAGTGAGAGTGATTCATGCTGTGAAAGAAATTTTGTGAATCAAAGGAAGTCATTGGCTCACTGCCACTTGATTAACAAAGTACCAAGGTATTTTTTCCCCTACCTCTACGGGACATGAAACTTGTGCTTGTTAGTAAACTAAATCCTGCTTCTTTAATGCCAACAGAAAATTTGACTGAGGATCTTGCCTGTCTATCTAAATGTGGTCTACTCCAACCACCCAGACCTAAAAAAAAAAATCAACCTTTGCCAAATGCAGAATTGGAACTGTTTACTGATGGAGTACCTGTGGTACTTGGCTCAATAGTAGTAACTGTTGCTGTTATTTAAGGTTGAGAATCCCCTCCACCCTGTAAAAAACCAAAAGTCAGATTTTTTTTTTCTCCTGACTGATCCACATCAAACTGCAGATCAAGTTCAATAGGCTTATGTGATACAGTTCTCTGCTCTGACCTTCTTAAATATTTATAGGAAGCTACACCTGTCAGAGTGATCAGCCTCTGCACACCTCTGGATCCTGGGTGTATGTGAAATTGTAGACGGATGAGGTTCCTCTAGCTGACAACGTTTGTCTTAGCTTTTGGTGGATGGGGGGCAGATCAGGCAGGGAAATTGGCAAAGAAATGTAACTAAGTACATCACCTTTCAATAATTTTGTTTCAAAGTCCTTTTTTCTTTCTTTTAAAGACCCTGCAATCTTGTCACCGCTGCTAACATCGGATGTTCTTGCTTTGACAACAGATGGAAATGTAGCCATCTTTTCTCTTTCGCTTTTAGAGTTAGTTGATGCTGGGAGGGGGAATGTAGATGAGAGTCCAGTTAGTCATAACAATAATAACTCAGCCGTGGGAATCCAAGGTTATTGCGCCCAGAGCTGATAAAGATTTGGTGGGCTGGAGAGCTGGGGAGAAAGCCTGCGTTTCAAGCTAATTGGGGAATGTGATTTATGACTGTTAATTGGAGGAGGGAACTGTGCTTTGCTACTTTGTGCCCAGGGGAGGGGAATTCAGTTTTTGGCTTTAACTATGTAGTGCCGATACTTTGTTTCTCGAATAAAAGATTCTTTAAGCTAAACAATGCCTCGAAGTTCTTTTGAAGATTTTCATCTGTCGGAACCATGACAAATCCCTTGCATTGGGTGGAGTCAGGGTAACTGAACGGAGCTGGGCTTTTCTCTTTGCGGCCAGATCTACCTAGGATCACACTCACAGCCTCCTGATTGTGAGGCGACACAAGGCCACCACACCACTCATTGTTTCAAAGTCCTTTAAGTGTTCAAAATGTGCAAGTAGAAATTTTCTGATTGACACAAGGTGGCATCCACTTACCAGAAATCTAGTGATGATGCCCCTGCTTGTGATGGCTTTGTGTCCCAAACTAAAGGGAACTTTTCTCTATTACATTGTAAGACGTCTGTGAAAGCCAATAAAATTCTTCCTCTTTATTATAGTTTGTAAAGCATTATTCTTTATATATGGATGAAGCTATGTAAATAATCACATGTATGTGTGTACAGGTATATAATCATGCATTTTAAGTTTTTATTTGCTTGTTCTATGTTTTTCATTTTGGGTTATTTTATTTAGGACACTGAGAGGAAGGAAGGAAGGAAGGAAGGAAGGAAGGAAGGAAGGAAGGAAGGAAGGAAGGAAGGAAGGAAGGAAGGAGGGAAGGACGTTTTCAAGGATGCTGAATTGTATGGCTACAGGTAGTCCTCAATTTACAACCACAATTGAGCCCAAAATTTTTGTTGCTAAGCAAGACAGTTATTAAGTAGGTTTTGCCCCATTTTTATGATTTTTTCTTGCCATAGTTGTTAAGTGAATCACTGCAATTGTTAATTTTGTAACATGGTTGTTAAGTGAATCTGGCTTCTCCATTGACTTTGCTTGTCAGAAGGTTGCAAAAGGCGATCACATGACCCCGGGACACTGCAACCGTCATAGATATGAGTCAATTGCCAAGCGTCTGAATTTTGATCACATGACCGTGAGGATGTTGCAGTGGTCATAAGTGTGAAAACCTATCATAAATCACTTTTTTCAGTGCTGTTGTACCTAACAGTCACTAAATGAACTGTTGTAAATCGAGGATTACCTGTACTAGTATCCATGTCTGTGTCTGCAAGAATGACTTCTGAAAACACTCAACTCTGGATACATGCAGAAAAAAATGCACACTGTGAAGTGAATTGAAATAAGCAAAAGATACAGGTTAAATAAAAATCACATGAGTCAATACATTTCTTGCAAAGACACCCTCAACTCTCTAAATTAAGGATCACAGTGAGTCATAGAGATCTAGGCTCGATATCATTATCAAGTATCGGGATCAGAGAAAAATCTGTCAAGAAAAATCCGTGCAAGTCAGGGAAACTAACACATTCACAAATGAAAAAACAATAGGGAGACGCTACTGAGTTCCTTTCATCCTAGCTGAAGTTGGGGACAATAACACCACAGAGGAAATCACTTTGTGTAGTCAGAGCTAAGTGACCCAGTTGCTGTGATTGGGAGAGGTGAATTGATTCCCTTGGTCCAAATTCTTTCTCCCACTGTTCAAACATTGTTTCGTGTGAATGAGACCACAGCTGGAGGCACTGTGTTTGCTCAGCTACCCTGCAGCAGGTAAATTTCTATCCTGCAGGGATAAATTTCTGGAACTCATTCAGAATATTGGCTGATATATACCGCAGGGAAACTCTGGAATTGTTCACAGGTTGTGTTGGTGCAGGGTGGGAATTTTGTTAATTGCAATCCAGCATAACCTGTGAGTAACAGATTGTGGGAGGTTAACTCTAAATAGCTTAACAGTCTCTGCTACCTGGGTAACTTTCTGTATTAGGTAGTATGGATTTATACTTCAGGGTGGAGTGAATAATAAGTTTCTGGCAAGATGATTCCAAAAATATTTTCCTTTCATTAAAAGGTTTTTATGAACCAGCAATTTAAGAAATGATTTTAAAAACTCATTTTACAATGTTTTAAATAGTGAAACAGAACTGAAAACGTAAAAAGTAATTTAAAAAAGAGAAAAGGGAAGAAAATGCCACCAGATGAACTGGATCTAAACTCTTAGAAAGAAAGCTGTGTTGGTCCATTAAATGGAAACAATACTTTGACTGAAGACAATCAAATGCCAAAATAGAGCGTGCGAGTTTTGAATTTAAGCCTAGCCAGCTTTTAATAATACGCTGACTTTCAGTTCAGCAATACGTCATTCTTTCTTTCATCTTGGATTCCAGAAATTCTTACAGCAACAATTTTTTAAATTTTCATTCTGTTCTGTCTAATTGTGGTCCCCCTATCACAGGTATCTGTAGAGATTTCCCCCCCGTGTACTTTCCTGGTTGTCGAAAGAGTCACAGTATTGGCTATAACATGTGATCGAAGCCTTGCTCGTTTTTACGTTTGTTGTGAAGAGATTAAACATGCTGCATTCAGCACGGATTCTATATGGATCTTTCACTGAATCTTTCTTAATCCTAGATCCCAGCCTGATCAACCTCGCCCCCCCCCCCAATCAAGACTAAAAAGGAAGGACCAGATGCTCCAAAAGCAAGCATATGCTTACAGTGAAAGGGGATAAAATGTGGTCTGGTTTTTGCTCTTTCACCACCCGATGAGGTTGGAAGAGGCACAAAGTTATACTTGCCAGTACCACCACAAAAAGAATCTCTTTGTTTAATCACAGCCATGGGATCTGCTGAAGGAGAGTGCAGAGTGGGGCAGGATTGCACTTCTCAGATTTGAAAGACTGATGTGGGATAAACCAGATAGGAATCACCTCCAGATGAGCTAATTCTACTTTATTGTAAAACTACCTTTAAAGAAAGTAGGAAGTCTAAAGTCTACAATTCCCCCCCCCCCCTTTACAACTTGAGAAACTAGGGAGGGTCTCTTTTGAAACTCTTACTGTGCAGGCTATACCCTCTCTTATCTGACCCTTCCCTAGGCAGCATCTCCTTACTCTGTCTCCCAAGGTCCTCCCCACACACCACTATAGATCTCTAGCCTTCCAACTTATGGACTCAACGTTCTGCTGAAGCCTTTCCCCCATCCCTAAATCCTTCATGGCAGAAACTTCACAAGAATAATGCAGAGTTAAACTTTTGGTATTTGAAGCACTGAACTGGTTTGGATGGACCGAGAAGCAGAAACCATGGGAGTTTGTACATCTCGTTATTGAAAGCACTTAAATTAAACCAGGGAGTGTATTTTTGCCCATTCTGCTTATTTGGTCAACTCTTTAAGATTCAGGTTATAGATTCAGGTGGATTCTTTTGGGTCCTGTGCAAAGTTCAATTGGATGCCTGGTAAGCTACTAATAATAGGGGACCATCAGACGTTTGACGTAATTACTCAAGCAGCTCTCACTGACAACTGATCATTGTTGCCGCTCCTCTTTTGCCACATCTGTAATGTACTGAGTTTTTCTTTAAACAGCAGGTGCAAGGAGTTGCACCGAGACGCTAGCAGACCACGTGGCCTGCTAGCTAGACTTGCTGTCTGCAAACCCAGGCAGCATGCTTTAGCGCAGGAAAAGTTGTTGCATTCATTGGTTGACACCGCCCCAAGCTCTATGTATAAAAAGGGGCGGAGCCAGTTGTTCCCAGTTCTGTTTAACATTGAATGAAGAAATACCTGTTGAAAGTCCTGCCTCTTCAATGCCTACCAACGTCAGAAACAGAACAACATCAATGGGCTCTCGGTCAGCCATTTTTAGGTGATCTACAGATAGTCCTTAACTTACAACCACAATTGGAACCAGAATATCCATTGCTAAGCAAGGCGCTTGTTCAGTCATGCCTGATTTTTGCCACGGTTGTTAAGTAAACCACTGCAGTTGTTAAATTAATCACATGGTCATGAAGTAATCTGGCTTCCCCAGTGATGTTGCTTATCAAAAACTGCCTGGGAAAGTCACAATCACATGACCCCCCACAACCTTGCAACTGTCAAGCACCAAAATTTTGATCAGTGGTGGGATTCAGCCAGTTCGCGCCAGTTCGGCAGAACCGGTAGCTAATTTTTTGTTGCCCAGGCCCAGAATGGACTTCTGGAAGCGGCATCCACACAGACAACCGGTTGTTCACATATTTGAATCCCACCACTAGTGGGGATGCTGCAACATTCATAAAGGCACAGAACGAGGGTATGTCACTTTTTTCAGTGCCATTGTAACTTCTAGTGGTCACTTGTGATCATAAGTCAAGGACTACCTGTATAGAAAATTAATTAGTTAAGTTTAGGCTGTACTTATTTTTTTGTATATGTATTTTCATTTATCAACAAGAATAAAATACAAAAACAGAAAAACAGAAAAACAAACATCCAACACTAACAATGAAAAAAAGAAAAAAAATTCTTGTGTACAAAAAAAAAAAAAGGAAAAGAAAAAAAACCCAAAAGTCAAATAGATCTAATACTAAACATAAAGAATCCACTCAGGCTGGATGCTGAAAAATAAATAAAAAAAACCCTGTTGGTTATCTTCCCCTTACATAATGGGTCTACAAATCGTTATAAGCTTTCCCATCCTTATTTAACAAATATACTATATTTAATAAATCTTTGAATCCCTCTGTTAACCATCTGTTATTATATTTAACATGTAGAAAGTTCACAAACACTTTCTTCTCTCTTATAAAGCTGTCTAGTCCATTGTCTCTAATCAAGGCAGTTAATTTTACCACCTCTGTTAATTTGGTCAATTTTAAAATCCATTCTTCAACAATGAGTATCTTTTTTCCTTTCCAGTGCTTAGCAAATACAATCCTCACAGCAGTCACCACATAAAGAAATAGTGCCCCAATTGGTTTATCCATTGGTTTATCCATAATACCTAAAAGAAAAGCTTCAGGTTTCATTAATATTTGTATCTTAAATATGTTCTGCATTATCCTTACTATGTTTATCTAATATGATTTAAACATATTTACAAGACGACCACAAATGTTAAAATGTATGTGGACTTTGATTATATTTCTAACCCTTGTTGGAAATCCCTCTATACATTTTCATTAGACCGTCTCAGGTCAAATGCCAATGTTAACATTATTTTGTAAAAAGTTTCTTTCAAACTAAAATTTAAGGTAAATTTTAAACCATTGATCCATACACTCTCCCTTTTATCTAGCATTATGTTATACCCAAAATTTTTAGCCCATTTTACCATACAATCTTTGACATATTCGTCCTCCAGATTCATCTTAAGCAACATTTTATATACTTTACCAATCAGGTGATCATCTCCAGAACATAAGTTGATATCCAATTCAAATTTAGCTCCTGCGAAAGCAAAACGTTTTTTTTTTTATCAAGTTTAAAATCTTTCAAAAATTCTATAATAATTAAACCAATCACAAGCAAATCCTTCACTTACTAGTTGTTCTCTTGTTTTTATCTTAAATCCCTTTTTTCAAACATCAGTAAATCCCGATGTAGTGCTTGATGAGTGATAGCCAAAGTGGCATTTTGTCAGCCAAACTTCTTTTATATTTCCAGTTGGCTGCCTAATAATATGATTCTTAAAGCCAGGGTTAGCTTTCACTTTATCATACCATAACTAAGCATGCCACCCAAATCTCAAACCTTCAACTGGTCAAAGTTATCCAATCTTTTAACTATATCTAACAACAAGCATCATTTAATTCTTGGTTTTTTTTATTTTGCATTTAGGGTATTTTTTTTCCCCTTTTCATGACCCCGTAATCCCTTGAATTGGGATGGAGTCAGGGTGACTGAATGGAGCTAAGCTTTTACTGGCTGGATGCCCTTCCTGATGCCTACACAGAGTTCACAGCAGTTATTTTCTCTTTGCACTCAAGAGAGAGAAATAACTGCCGCTACATAGGATTGGACTCACAGCCTCCTGATCGTCAAGCGAGAGCTCCACCTCTAGGCCACCACGCTGCTTGTTTTATTTTGCAACGTGCTCTACATGGGGCTGCCCCTGAAGAGCATCCGGAAGCTCCAGTTGGTACAAAATGCAGCGGCCTGCATGGTTTTGTGCAGACCTCAGTGTGCACATGTGACACCTCTCCTGCAGGAGCTGCATTGATTGCCGATTTGCTTCCGGGTGCATTTCAAGGTGCTGGTTGTCACCTTTAAAGCCCTTCATGGCTTGGGACCAGGTTATCTGAGGGACCGTCTCTTGCCAGTCACATCTACCTGACCCACTAAAGCGGGCAGGCAAGGAATGTTGCGGGTCCTGTCCCCTAAGGAGATGCATCAGGCAGGACCCAAACGAAGGGCCTTCTCCGTGGTGGCTCCCTCTCTCTGGAACTTCATTCCCTCAGAGATTAGACTGGCCCCCTCTCTAACACTCTTCCAGAAGGCGCTGGTTCTGTCAGCGGGCATGGGGAACCCAGGGTGGGATAGAGCCCAGCAAATGGCTTCTTTAATGCGTGTTGTTGCCGGGGTGGGGGATGGGGGGTTATTATATCATTTTATTCTTCCTCTTGTTATTTTAGTTTTTTATAGGGTGTTTTTTTATTTATGTAAGCTGCCTTGAGTCGCCCTGTGCGAGCAGTCAGCAATACAAATCTAAATAAATAAATAAAATAAATACATTTAGGGTATACCTATTTAAAAACTGAGAAGAAAAAAAGACTGCAACTGCTAGCTGGGTGCCAACTGTTACGATAGAGGCTGGGGGCTATGTGGCCCTTTGGATGTTGCTGAACTATAGCTCCCAGGATGTGTCATTCTTGATCCTTCATGCTACAGCTACTGGGAGTGACACTCTTCAGAGATGCCACATCAGGTGTTCTTCACACCTGCATTTCTTACTTGGGTTAATGATGATTGGGGGGTTTTCTTTAGCAATAAAAATAGCAAGCTTAGAAGCTTCCACATGCATTGTGCAATGGTTTGTGCTTTTCAGTGTGTAATTTTCCTTCTCTTTACAGAACAGGACATCATCCCCCAAGGTGGGTGCTTGCTACCACCATCCCACCCACCTTGGAATAAGTCTCACAGAGGATGGAGAAGGAAGGAAAAAACACTAAGCCAGATGCTCTCCATTCCAGAAGTCACAATTCTTTTCATGCGAAAACTGACATGCTTGATGCTGCTAAAGAGGAAAAATATCATTAACTTATCAGGTGCCTTTTGAAAAATCCTCCCAACTGTGGGTGTTTGCAGTACATTCCTTCCCCTTGGTACATTTTAGGCTTCTTTTGCAATAGAAAAACGGGATGTGGTTTGCAAATGACAAGGCCTGTTGACTGTGAATGACATCAAAGTGAGATCTCACAGAGGTCACGATTGGATACTACCATCTAGACAGTCCAGTCAGTATTGTGTGTTAGGAGGTACAAATCCTCAGTGGGGACCATTTTCTGCAAATGAGAAGAGCTGAGAAGACTATCCTGGCTGTAGAACTGAGGGAACTTTGAAGATGAAGTTATCCTTTAACATCCTCTTCTTTGGTTGGTATCTGACAAAATGGAAGGGAAAGAGAATCATATATGCTGTTTGTTAGAGGGGGGGAAACTCATCACTGCTTCCTATTTTTTGGTTGCTCTGTGTCTCTAACGGCCTGATCTTCTTTCCAGGATGGTGGTTGGCCAGGCAGTGTTGGACTTCTAGAGGTGAGTCAATAAGTTGGGGGGTTTGCACCTCTTTCCCAAAATGCTGGGAGCTTCTGGGAGTGGCTTTCTGGATGCTTGTGGGCCGTCTGAAATAATTGTTTACACTTGGAGGATTTGAGCTTAGACAGAGGCACAGTGTAAGCACTCCAACAAGCAGTCAGTTCCACTGATGAATGTTTTAATCCTAAGAGTTG
The DNA here is from genome assembly GCA_023970755.1 of Azemiops feae. Taxonomy (NCBI): domain Eukaryota; kingdom Metazoa; phylum Chordata; class Lepidosauria; order Squamata; family Viperidae; genus Azemiops; species Azemiops feae. The sequence goes on along the minus strand of JALGBA010004202.1, from coordinate 145,700 downwards.
GCCACAAGGGTCTTCAAGAAATTTATTTCAAAAGTCTCTTCTGCAGTGAAATTTGGGAGGAATCCCTTGTTTTTCAGACTCTTGGGGGAACACTTTTCCCAGTCTTTCTTGGTAATTTATCTATTTATATGCTGCCCATTTCACTGTTGAGCAACTCTGGACGAGCTATGATTGAATGCTGAATTGGCACAAAATTCTTAATTGGTTCCATTAAAGTTGGCGATTGCATCTATACTATGCATGAAGTTCAGCTACTTTTATTTATTTATTATTATTTTTGGTCTTTTGTATTTGTAGTATGTTGTGTCAGGTCAAGCTACTTTAGATGGGTTAAATATGTGTTCATTGACCTCAGTCTACTTAATTAGATTATCAGATGCTCAAGTTGAGCTGTCGGGATATATATGCATTAGGGGGCATATATATTTGGAGAGAATCTATTCGAAAGAAGTTGTGGTGGTGTTTGTGTGTATCTTTGCTGCACTTTGGGTGTTTTGTGTATAGCTTTTTGTGTGCAGTTTTCAAACAATGGCCTGTGGTTGGCTGACAATCTCAATGATTTGCAGTGAATATTTGAAAGAATGTCTGATAAAACAGGAAGCGTTAATCTGAAAATTAATGCACCAAAGACCAGGCGGTGCTATATTTGACGAGGTAAATACAGTAGAGTGAAGAGCTGCAAGTGATCGTGAAAAATTATTGCAAGTAGAAAATTATGTGTATCTTCATAAAAAGTGTCATTGTGGCTGAAGTGGGAAGAGAGTTTATTTCCAGGACTTCTTTCCCTGAACATGGAAGATTATGGGACCAAGTTCAGTTCCCCCCTTTACATAATCCCCAAAACTATTCCTCAGATCTCCCCAAAACTATTCCTGCCTCTAAACAAATCCTACTCCAAACTAATCCTTTCCTTGCAGAAAAGAAAAAAAAAATTCCTCACCATTAACAAAGAAATAATGAAATTGACTTTGCATAAAGTTTGTGCTTTGCATAAAGTTCCTTCGCTCAATGAGTATGTATTTGTGTTCATAGGTTAGCACTCCAGATCAAGGGGAGTCTTGCCAATTTCAGATTCCACAGAGCACTTTAATTGTCTTCCAGAGTTAAGCATAGAGGGGAAATTCCAGTATAACTCTGTGAAATCCCAGCTGTGTGTGAAGAAATAACATTGCTTTTTAATTACTCGTATAATTTGCAATATCATTTATAACCTGGTTTGGATGTGATGAAAGCAAGGCAGGTTTGCAGGAACAGAAATATACAGAGTGGTATATTGAATTCTGTAAGTATAAAGCTGATTTAGTTGTATTTTCTTTCCTATTTCTTGATCTCTCACATCTAATATAATTGACGTATTGCTTCGTGTTCTTTTTTCTGGGTTTTGCGCAAAGTTCCTCATCCCTCTGGGAATATATCTCACCGTGTATATCACTGCTCAATTGGAGTTTTCGATTTTATGGTTTCTTTTAACTGTGTTCAGGGGATCCTAATTCTGTAGTTAAGCACAAAGGAAAAAATGTCTACAGTAACCTGTCTTGGGGTTGTTCACTTTCAGACAATTTGTTTTCTTCAAGGAGAGCAAATGACAGGTATGCAAAACATTTCCAAGCCAAATGCCTGATTTCAAGTTCAAAACAGCACGCTATAAAGGCAGATCAGTCTGTTTTGAACTAAGCAGACTTCAGATTTGAAATGTTTGACTCACCATTACTAGAAATGTCTCTATTATAAAGAAAGAGGAAATAAAAGAATTAGCACAGGAAAAAGCAAGCCCACAAAAAGAATTCAGGGCTGAAAAAGCAGTTCGTATGAGAAAGAAAGACCAGCTGGTTTTGACCAATAACAGAAGTTGGGCATAAGTTATATTAAAAAAAACACACACACACACAAAAACTGGGTGTTGCAATCTTTGGTAATAAATGGCAACAAAATAAATAGTGTTGCAGGAGTATTCTCTGGTTAAATGCTTGGTAATCATTTCTTCCCAAAAGTATCAGGCACTCTCCATAAAGGAAAGTCCTGCTTCCAAACATAGAAAGAGTTTGATTGTTCCTTTAGTGATTCCATTTCTGTGGAGAGGGATAAGCAGATGCTGCATCTTTCAGGTGTTTATTCTGCTGTTTTGTTTTTTTGTTTGTTTGTTTTTCTTATCCAGGTCAAACTCTTCCCAAGCCTTTGATATCTACCACCTTCGATGGGACAGTTGCTTTGGGTGAAGGCGTCACCGTCTTCTGCAGGACTAAGGATGATTTTCATGGAGATTTCTATCTCACCAGATATACAAGCTCACGTTATGAAGCGGAAACTGTAGCAGTTAAGAAGGCAGAATCCAATTGGATTGCATTTCCCTTGTCCCCTCTCACCCGGTCACATGGGGGCAAATACAGCTGCAGATCATGCCTGGATGGAAGGGGATGTTCAACCTTCAGCGATGAGATCTCTCTGAACCTAACAGGTGACGTCTGCTCTGTACCTTTTTGATTTTCACACAAACACAAAGAGTTTCACAATTTTGCATCTGCCAAATGTTTCCTTTCCCTGCCAGAGAAGCTCACTGGATAATTTTGGGCAAATTGCTCTCTATCTTTTTTTTTTTTTTTTCCCCTTCCTTTTGTATTTTATCCTTTTTATTCGTTTGTAATATAAAATACAAAAACACAAAAGCAAATTAATGGGAAAAACAGAGGAGGGAAAGGGGAAGAGAAAAGTGTAGCAAAGAAGAGAAAAAGAAAGAAAAGACATTGACTTCTGACTCCCTTTGGTGTCGTAGAATAAGAAGTAACATCAAACTCCAACCTTTTTATTTTTACATAATAGTATAAACTAGCCATTTCTATAACAACGAATCTATCTAATCAGTAAACCCCCAAATCAAAGTTTTTTGTTTTTTTTTCCACCTCAAGGACAAAGTCCAGAAGCGGTTTCCAAGTAGAAATCAAAGTAACTGTGTTTTTTTTCCTTTTATCAAAGCAGTCAATTTAGGCATCTCTGCTAACTTCATCAGCTTTTGCAACCATTCATCCATTGTGGGGATTGAAGTGTACTGCCATTTTTGTGTATAATGTAATCTTGCTGCTCTCAACATATATGATATCAAAGTTCCCCCCCACACCCAAAAAAAAACCCCTCCAAATCTTTTTCCATTAAACCCAAAAGAAAAGTTCCTGGTTTGCCCTCTATCAACCAACATATCTCACAGGATTGTTATTGAGAAGGGGAAGGAAGAGGGAGCACTCTGTATACCACTCAGATTACTGGTACAAGAGATGGGAAATTAGGGTTTGTAATGCCTGAATGGAAAGCCAAGTTGCTTCAACTAAAATATTCATGCGTTTTGCAAGAGATTTCCCTTCTGTGTCCACGGTGATGTGATCTAGATTAAAATTGGTCCATTAGCTTGACCTGATGTGAATTAAGTTCTTTTGCGGGTCTTTGAGATGCCAAATCTATATCTGTGCTTGGTCATCACTGGGCTGGACAAAGAGTGTCAACATGTACATGATGATCACGTGAAGTATTAATCAAGAATCAAGATCACGTGAAGTGTTAATACCACTTTACAATGCCTTGGTAAGGCCACACTTGGAATACTGCATCCAGTTTTGGTCACCACGATGTAAAAAAGACGTTGAGACTCTAGAAAGAGTGCAGAGAAGAGCAACAAAGATGATTAGGGGGCTGGAGGCTAAAACATATAAGGAACGGTTGCTGGAATTGGGCATGTCTAGTTTAATGAACAGAAGGATGACGGGGGACATGATAGCAGTGTTCCAGTATCTCAGGGGCTGCCACAAAGAAGAGGGAGTTAAGCTATTCTCTCAAAGAAGAGGGAGTCAAGCACCTGACAGGCAGGACAAGAAGCAACGGATGGAAACTAATCAAGGAGAGAAGCAACCTAGAACTAAGGAGAAACTTCCTGACAGTTAGAACAATTAACCAGTGGAACAACCTGCCTCCAGAAGCAGTGAATGTTCCAACACTGGAAGTTTTTAAGAAGAGACTGGACAGCCATTTGTCTGAAATGGTATAGGGTTTCCTGCCTGAGCAGGGGGTTGGACTAGATGACCTCCAAGGTCCCTTCCAACTTTATTATTATTATTATTATTATTATTATTATTATTATTATTATTATTATTATTATTATTATTATTATTATTATTATTATTATTATTATTATTATATCAGAATAGAAATCTGGTAACTAACCTCTTTGTATTAGATATTGTTGACCTCATGACACAATGCATCCATTTGTGTACTTACATCATGGCACCCACAACTTCATTTTGATATCTTTTTGCTTTATAGATGCTATTCTCTCTGTAAGTTAATGTTGTTTAGTATATCACTTTGAAGACACAGAATGTAAGATAAGGGAAATTTGGGTGCTTGGATAGAATAATGAAGTGGGAAATAAATAAATAAACTTATTTATAAATATTTGAAAAAAAATATGTATCTGAAAATGGAGAAGAGGATCCTTTTATTGCCAAAAGACTGAAAAGGGAGAGATATTTTCTGTGGCTGAACGAAGCAGGAGATACTTGCCTACAAGGATCTCTGAGATTCCACTGAATCTTTCCCCCTTCTAGATCCCAGCCTGACCAAGCCTTCCATCCAGATTTTAAATGTAAAAGAGCGTCCATACTTCACCATACGGTGTGAAGGAATAGAACAAGATCTGACTTTTGCTCTTCTGAAATCAAAAAAGCAGATAAAATACATGGCTGCAGCGTCAGGGGAAAAGGCAGTAGATTTTTTTCTCAACTGGATGAGGTTGGAAGAGGCACAAAGTTATACCTGCCAGTACCACCAAGAAAGCAATCCCTTTGTCTGGTCAGTGCCAAGTAACCCACTGGAGCTACCTTTGAGAGGTAAGTCACCAAAGTAGCACATTTCCTTTTCTCCATTTGCCCCATCGGAGATGGACTGAATTTCTGGAAGAGCTCAAACTGGGGCAGAGTCCTTAGTAGTGGATATCAGACAGATTGATCATCATAGAACATTAGGCCAGTAGGTGACCCTGGATAGGCCAGTATCTGTCTTGGGATCTTTGAATGTTTCAGGGAGAAGGAGGGATAGAGAAAGATTGACATGAAAGCTGACAGAGAGGCAAGAAGGCACAGACGGTTCTTGATTTAGTAGATTATAGCAATAAAATTAACGTTCAGGAGACCGAGAAGAGATAGAGAAGCAGAAGGGTGAAGAGACACATATTGCAATACTGACCAAAGGCTTATCTGCACTCCTGAGCGGTTTCATCACCAGATTGTACATATTTTAGGATATTGCTCCAATAGTGAATGCTAGCAGTGATCGGTTAAGCATAAAATGAGGAGATTTATAATATTTTAAAGTTATCCCTCAGCAACTGCTGAAATTGTTTTGCCAATGACCAGGAAGTCCTCCCAGGGAAACATGGAGGGGAAGGGGGAGGGGGTATTGGCAATGTGTGTATTCCTTTTTGCAGGGAGGGGGAGATGAGATGGGACGGGTAAAGACCTTCAGCTGTGGGCCCTGCCTGTCCTCTGAAGTTGATCATGTAACCAGCTTTAGGTAGACCCCTCACGACACAGAAGTGTGCCCAGAACAGAAAGACCCTAACTTGTTGGAAAATCTGCTGGTGGTGGGTTAGATTCATTCACTGTTGTTGTTCGATGGAAGGGGTTCATATGTTTGGTATAGAGTGGTGCTGGGCTTCCATCCCCATTGTTTTGGGGGGGGGGAATTCTCCTTTCTTTGCCAACGAATGAAGATGTGTTGCAAATGTGCAAAAAGAACCCTGGTATTTGCTAGGGAGATTTCACGAGAAATATTGTTGAAATCCAAAGAAACAAAGGAATTCCTTTCTTGAATCCTGATTGTTTTTAGATCCTGAGATGATGAATCCCACCATAGAGACGACACCTGGAGGGTCCAATGCTTCAGGTGAGAATCTCCCAACAGAGTCCCAGGGGCTAAGGAATGGCCTGCTTTTGCCCTTCATAAATACGAATGAGGACTGTCTTTATGCAAACTCTATTGACATAACCTGCTGAATCAATTATAAACTAAGCAGCTACAACATACTAAGCATAGTTAGTTTAAACTTTGGTTGATTATCCTTGAGGCTAAGGACATAGATCTTGAACCATGCCTTTGGGAAAAGGAGAGCCTGATGAACATCTTCAAGGCTGCTGTGAGGATTGTGGTAAACAGAGATAAAATTGCTCAGATCTGGTCTGAGTTGGATTTTGAGGTATAGACCAAACCTAACACAGTTTCCAATTTCTTGCCACCAATCAATGAAATATATGTATTATTATTATTTTTGAATGATGGTATAATCCCTCCACCCAGAAATCCCTGGTGGAACATTTTGCAGAGATAGAGACTGGTGCTCAGCCACCAAGAGGGCAGGATGGGGGTTAAGTGAGCATATCTAGAAAAGCAAGTATGTGCTGGGCAGTCTCCAAGATGGCTGCCCTGAGAGCTTGCTTCTTCTCAAAATAGCCACCCTGATGGTTTGACTAGTCAGAAGATGTCCACTTCCCAAGTAGCAAATTGTGGGCAGTGCTTCCTCAGTACCCTTTTAGCCCCCATGCAGTTTTCCTTTGATTTTTCCTGTGGGCCTATGGATATATCTGCAAACAAAATACTGATTTTCAATCATTCTTTCCAATTGTGTTTCTTAGACCTACATGCAGGTCTAAATATAGTCTAGGACAGTGGTGGCGAACCTATGGCACGGGTGCCAGAGGCGGCACTCAGAGCCCTCTCTGTGGGCACGCGCACCGTCGCCCCAGTCCTAGGCCTTCAGCTGGGTTTTATAAAACCTTTTCGCTTTAGGCCTCCGCCACCATGTGCAAAAAAAAAAAAAAAGGTTCAATCACTCAATTTCAACTTCTCGCGGGGAAAAAAAGAGATCTTGCAAAGTTGGAATTGATTGAACTTTTTAGTCCCACCCAATCTGCCATTACCACCGCAGCCATGCCCAGCCAATGGGCCACACCCAGCCAATGGGCCACACCCAGCCAATGGGCCACACCCACCCGGCACTCGATGATGCATAAGTGGGTTTTGGTATTGCAGTTTGGGCACTCAGTCTCTAAAAGGTTCGCCATCACTGATCTAGGAATCAAGCATGTTGCTAAGAAATGTTGCTTTGCAGCATTGCTAAAACTGTAGAACATAGAGCCTGACTGGCCCCAAGGCAGTTAATTGTGTTCACTTTCCAGCATATTGAGAACTTACAGAAAGTAGGATGGAAAATGGAAAACAGATAAAGACACCTGAGGTTATAGATCTTTTTGCAGATTTAATGGTGGATGGAATTCTATTTCTGTTTACTCTACTCTATATGTGGCCTTTGCTTTTTCTCCCTTAAATGGATTTCATGGATTCTCAACATTCCTAATGATAATTTTTCATATCCATTTCCTACCATTTTCTTATTTGGATTGTGCCCTGCACAATCTTGATCTTTGCAAAGAATTCTTATGAGTGGGATCTGAACTGAATTCTGATTCACAGAATCCGAGTTGAAAAATTCCACTGGTGCCTTTGATATCAATCATTTGCTCTGTACTGAAATCAGGGTTGTTTGCAAGGATTGGTCAAAACAGGAAAGATGGTGATGCAACAATGCAATCCAAGCCCTACTCCTTTGTATGTATTCACAATACTGACACACACACACACACACATGAAGAGACTGGGCTTCAGTTGCACTGGCGCAATCACCATCTTTTCTTTTCTGACACCCCTGGCAGGTCAAATTAAATTATCTCAGGAAGATGACTGTCTTAGCTTATACCCAATAAAGGAAGTCCCACCACCTCACTGTTTTCACTGCTAAAATGCTCTTATTGTTAGGAAGTTCTTACTAACCTTCAGTCAAACTCTGTCTTACTACAACTTAGCTCCATCATTCTATGTTTTGCATTTTGGAATGAAATGAACAAGTTTTGGCGTCTTTCTGTGTGATATCCCTTCATGTGATTTGAGAAGTTCTACTTCAAACTTCTCTTTTCATGGCTGAACAATCTGAAGCTCCTGTTTTCCCCTTCGTCACTGCATGTATTGCACTCCTTCATGCGCTCTGGTTTTCCATTTTCTACATCTGTAGGTAGTCCTCAACTTACAACCACAGTTGGGACTGGAATTTCTTTTGCTAAGTCATTGTGGTCGTAAGTCAAGTCAGACCTGATTTTACCACAATTTTTATGATAACCATTAAGTGACTCTCCATGATCGTTAATGCCGTGCTCATAAGTTCAAATCCATTCTTCTAAATTGGTGGGTTTTTTGCCAGAACTGACCCCCAAAAGGTTGCAAATCATGATCACATGAGTACAGGATACTGGAACCAGTCGTACATGCCAGCTGATTGCCAAGCATCCTCATTGGGATCACATGAGGGTGGTATGTCAATTATTAAGTGCAAGAAGTGGTTGAGAGTGCGAGGACTGGATTTTTTTTTTAAGCCTCATTACAACTCCGAATAGTTACTAAACAAATGATTGCAAGTTGAAGATTACCTGTACTTTATCTATTTATTTGATTTTAGCCTACCTATTGTATAGGATTTCTGGAGGGGAGATATATTTTCAGACTTTCAAGATTGGCGTTATCCCTGCGAGGTAGTCCAGAGAAGAAAAACAACCAGGAGTACTAGCTCTATCTTTATTAGAGCTTATTATTAGGTTACATTAACAGAATCTTCTTCTTCTTCTTGTGCCATATCCGTTATCGGACGTTGGCGATCATGTTTTTATCAGCAGCCGCACTGCTGAGTTTTGTCCAAACCAGTCCCTTAGATTTTGAAGCCATGATGTTCTTCTTCTGCCTGGACCTCATTTGCCTTCAATCTTTCCTTGGAGGATTAAATGGAGTATGCCGTATTTTTCTGGGTGTCGCATCACATGTCCGAAATATTCTAACTTTCGTTTTTTAATTCTTTTGATGATTTCCCTTGGCTTTCCCAGGCGGCTTAAAACCTCCTCATTTCTGATCTTGTCAACCCAGCTTATACGTAACAGCCGCCTGTAAATCCACATTTCAAATGCTTCTAGTCTCTTCAGGTGGCCTTCTGTCAGAGACCTGTCAGAATCTTGCAAGGCTGAAAACTATTTCTCCCCTCCTTTCCTTTTTCTCTCTGGCAAACTAGGGAGGGTCCCTTTTGAAGTGCTTCCCCCTGCTCCTTCCCCCTTCTGTGGGCTGAGACGTCTTTTAAATGCCGGCTGCGTCATCTGCAGCTCTTCCTCCTGTCTGTCAAGGTCACTCCCTTGCCCACTTGCTCTGTCTAAAAACAGCTGACCAACACTGGTGGGTGGACTCATTGCTTCACCAGCACTTCTCCACCCCACAAACCGTCTGTCACCCAAGGGCCATGGGAGGTTTTTTTTTTGGGAGGGGGGGGGTCATGTGTCTAGCATGTGAGACTGCGAGATCTGTGCAAATAAGGAGCTACAGGAGATAAGGAGTTAAGAAGTTTATATAATGCCTATTCGCATATTATGAGACACAGATCAAGCAAAATCCCAGTGCCTCTTCCCAAAAAGTTAAAATGGACATAGAGAGAAATCACCAGTGACTGGAAGAAAAAAAGGGGAGGTGTTCATAGCAGCCAAAAATGGCCCTTAGGAGCTCAGAAGGTCTCAGTCCTTGCTTCACCATCATCACCACAGTTGCTACAAAAGTGCCACGTACGGTACATGTAGCAAGGTGAAAATACTACTTCAGCATTGAGTTAGGTAGATTTAAAGCATCCTTAGCTATGGATGGGAGAGAGTAAAGCAATGTCATGAGTACCTGTCCTTCAGGAACAGTTAGCAAGGCAACTTCAAGTCTACCTTAGACAATTGTGTATAAGTCCATTAACTTGCCCTGTCTCAGTTACTTTATTTAAAAATGCTTATAATAAAGAATTTTCTCGTCTCCCCTCCATTTTTAAAGCCCTCCTACTTAACTGCCCGAGATGGTTTGTCTGTCAAAAGCTCAGTAGATTGCCATCATCCTTGTAAGGGGCAGATGTTGCTGAATCACAATGCAGAAGCCACAACTGGTGTGTCAGTGAGAAAGGATGCTCAAAAGTTTATTTCAGCAATATCTAGAAAAGAATCCTAATTTATCCATTAATGAGGACATATCATATTTAGTTTGCAGAGCTAAAAAGATACAGAACAGCTGATGAGAAGAATGATTTGTTTTAATTTTACAAAATTCCTTCACTGCATCTTATAAACATTGTAGAAGAGTCATGCTAATCTATAGTAACTATTGTTTTCTGGATTTGATAAAGACAGGTGGTGGGAAGAGAAGCATGGGCATGAAAACTGGGAAAAGGCAACATTCCTTCATTCAACATTGCCCAACATATTAGCTTCCAAATGTGTTAGCTGAAGACTGGGGGAATGGGGTGATATCTAGTACATCTATAGGGCTCCAGGAAAGGCAATTCTGCCTAAGCAAACAGGCTTGTCCCTGCAGGACTTCAGACAGTTGGATGAAAGTGGATGAAAGTCCTTTTTTTTTTTCTTCAGAAAGCTAAATAAAAAAAAAAGAAGATAAAAGAAAGAATATGTTTGTGTCCATGAATTAAGTAAGGAGTCTGATAGAGGACAAACAGTAAGAGCAAGGCTTTTCAGAAAGGCATCATTAGATATTTTTAGTATTTATGTGACGAAAGGGATATGGAAAGACCTACTCAACTGGTTTGACTCATGAGGTTGCTTAAAATCTAGGTCTACTGCATGATGTGAAATGATGACGCAGGGAATTTATGTTTGTGTCTGTGGTGTGTGTGAAAAAGAGAAGCGTGGGATGGATTGAGAACCAGGAGCCATGGACAAAAAGCGGTGTGGGAAAAGGGCTCCGTTGAGGAAAACAAACACACTGATTTAAGAATCATAGTAGCTTTCCTTCCCCACTGTCAGCAGAAGGTGTGGAAAGACCATAAGTCTAATTTAGGGCACATACTTTGTCTCCGAAGGGTTCCAGTTTCAACCTGTGTCATCTCCAGAAGGATGAGGAGGAACCTCTAGGAAACCCTACATGAGTGTTGAGATGGACGTCTAGAGGAGCAGCAGTATAATGCAAGTGTTTTGGCTTTACAGATATTCTTAGCCCATATTTATGGGCAGGTATTGGGGTGAGCGTTTTCCTGGTTGTTGTGTTGCTGCTGGCTGTTGTGTTGTACAGGAAAAGGAGAAAAAGTAAGTGATGATCTTGTAATAAACATGGTTACAGAGAAGTAGATGAACAATAACCAGCCATGGTATTTAAGGCTCACGGGATTACTGCATTGCCTTCATTTTCATCAAAAGCATAAAAAAGCTTCTCCCTAAAAGACGATAGCTCATAGCATCAGACAGGGAGGCAAAAGCACATTTTAGACCTTGTGGGGGTTTTTTTTAAAAAAAGCTTAAAGCTTGCTAGCAATAGGTAATAAAATCTGAAAACTTGATAATTGGACCAGAAAGATCTTTTTATAATACAAGGGAAACAGCTTGTATATCTCCTTGATATACTCCTTGAATTAAGAAAAAAAGTGGCTTAAAGAAATTGAAGAAATGTATTATAGCCATTACAATTCAACGTATGAACATGTTTTAAAAATGGCTTAGAATGGCTTACCCCAAACGTTTAAAAGCAAAGGAAGCCATCTGACAAAAGAGAAATGCAAAATTAAGAAACTTTTGCAATAAATCAGCAGTACAAGGTAAAACATTAACATTTTGAATAAGCAGAACAGACTTAATATCATGTCTAATGTTAATAAAGTGGTGCAAGCAAATTTAACCAGAAAGGAAATTGCAAATTTGAAGTGCAAAGGCCTAAGGTGGAAATGGGTAGAATTTGTTTTAACTGCAGGTTTCATATGAAAAGTCCTCCAGATATACCAGCTTTTCAAACTGGAATAATATGAAGATCTTAGCAGCTGTATTTTAATATGAAGATCTTAGCAGCTGGGGGAAGTTTTTAAGCAATGAATAATTTTTTAAAAAATTAATGTTGTATGCCATGCAACTCTCAGCAACTCTGAATGGCTCACAACAATCAACTAAATTATAATAAAATCAGTAAAAGATAAAAAAAATAAAAATAAAAGAGGGCAAGTGTGATGAATCATGAAATGGTAGAGTGGGGCCACCTTGGCACAAAACTTTTCTGATATAAATCAGCTCTGATAGAGACTTATTCATTTAGGCATTTTAAGAGTAGAATATTTTGGAAAGGATCAGCTGCTATTATTTTAATCAAATACAAATTAGGCAAAGAATCTCACGCCTGTCTTTGATCCTCAGATTCCAAAACCAATGAAGATAACCCAGCAATGAATCTGGTAAGATATTTCTTTTCATAACTGTGCCTTCCTTGTCTAAATTATTTCATCAGATACAGAAGTTAGTCCTTCCAAAGTTACCTCTGAATTGTCAGTTTTCATTTGATCTAAGGAGAACATTACTGCACAGAGAGTAAACCTATTACCATAACTGTAATTAAGTGATAACATTCAATAAGAGCGGCATGGTGGCCTAGAGGTAAAAACATTCACCTACCACCCAGAAGGCTGAGAGTTCAATCCTAGGCAGGGACAGATGTTTCTCTATCAGGATGCAAAGAGAAAATATCTGCTGTGAACTCTGCATAGGCATCAGGAAGGGCATCTGGCCAGTAAATGCTCGGCTCCATTCAGTCGCTCTGACTCCACCCCGATAAAAGGGATTACAGGGTTGTAAAAAGGAAAAAAAAAATGATAACATTCAACATTAACTATTAAAACCATTTACTTTTCCCCCTGCTTTAGGGAGTGTGGCTTGAAGAAAGACACACAAAAGCTTGAAGATTGTTGTGCATGTGTGACTTAGAAATTCAGAAACCGCTCCGCTTAATGAAACTGGTGGCATTAAATTCATAATTACATCATGAGAGTGAATGGGAAGACATTCTTGTGCCTATGAATTCTCTAACCCCAGAAATGACCTCCTCAATTAACAGAAGGAAGGCTACATCTGACCATTCTTGTTGGAGGCTGACTTAGTTCTCCTTATCTCATGCAAACTATATAACTGGGGGGAAATGGGGATCGTGTGTAAGTACAGTCCTGTGCCAATGAGCAACCAGAAAATTTGATTTGATTTCTCTGAGGCCAAAATGTTTTCATTCTATTCCATGCAAAAATGGAAGCTCTCTAGCTCTCTCTTCCAAGCTGGAAGTAGAAGCATTGTGTGGAAGCATGTGAAGGTCCTAAGAACAGGAATAGGGCGTGAGCATTGATTAATGAAGTGAGTTTCTAAAACCGTAACAGAAAGGAGATGTATTTACAAGAAATATACGATAGGGGCAGATAAACCTAGTACTTTCATCCAGTGGTGGGATTCAAATACGTGAACAACCGGTTCTCTGTGTGGATGCCGCTTCCGGAAGTCCATTCTGGGCCCGGGCAACAAAAGATTAGCTACCGGTTCTGCCGAAGTGGTGCGAACGGGTTGAATCCCACCACTGCTTTCATCCTGTTAGAAAGAGGATGAAAGAGCATGTGATCCTTTTGGGGATACCTGGGAACAAAAGTCAAAAGTGAGATCAAAAGGATTAGCAAACAAGTAGCCAAAACAGAGGATGAACAAAGAGAGGACAAAGATTTTTTTTATTTACAGCCCTCTGCCCCTAGCAGAGAGTAGGTTATGAGTGGCTGAAGAATCACTGCATGTCATGGGCAGTAGGGACAACCTTGAGGAACAAGAGGGCAGAGGAACAAGAGCCACAGCTAAGACAGTCGTTGGATAAATGAAATTTGAGTACAAGGCAGAAGAGTAATTTGAGAAAACGTCTCAGATTTGACCCTTCCTAGTTTTCACAAAGATAGTGGGGGGGGGGGAGATCTCAATGAGACTTACACAATTCCCTTATTGTAATTTTCTAATAAAAGTAGTAGTTGTATTCCTAACTTTGGTTCTCTAGTTTGGTCCACCTCAAAGGGCTGACATAAATCTTGCAAATCTGCAGAGCTGAATTCTTTTATTTTAATAAGTGATATGTGGGAATGACCTTGGAAGAAAAGGGGGAAGAGATCTTGCCCAGGGAATGATCAGGTAAAAGTGGGAGCTGCCTGCAGTTGAACAACGGGAGAAGAAGAAAAAACGTAGAAAGGATCTACCCTAACTCCTCAGGTGGTAGAAAGAGCTGGCAGGAAATTTGTACTTTCAGAGGGATGTTAGTACTTGGGAGGTTTACATCAACCTTGCAAATCTCAAAGTACAAATCACCCACTGTCTCTTTTTAACCACCTAATAAGTTAGGACGGATCCTTACTAAACTTCTTCCTCTGCCCATTGTTCAGCTGCAGGCTCCCCCTCCTTTTATCTGCTCTTTCCCCTTGTGTACCAAGCTCATGCCCACACACCATTATATCACCCCATGTGCTGGCATTGCAAGAGAGAAGGAAAGTGTGCCTCCTAAGTCTTTCTTCTTCTTTCTAGTCCTCTGCTGCTGAAGAACATTTGGATGAAGTCTCCTATGCTGTTTTGAATCACCAGCCACGGAATACCCAACAGGCAACCGATCCTTGGCAAACCTCTGAAACTTGCTTATATGCATCAGTGGCCAAACATACAAGTTTTCAGCCATCTATGTCATAGGACCTTGGGGGACTCCTGAGTCGAATACAAGCAAGAATGCTTTATTTTTATTTCTCCCCCAGATGTGTAAATTATAGATGCCCAATGTAAGGACCAGATCATACTGGGGGCTCCAGAAATGAGATCGTCAGGATGCTCTTAAAACTACGGTACTTAGGACAATGGTGGAGCCTTTAGCATTGAGGCCCCTGCTCTTCACATCATCACTCTCGCCCTCCATCATCATCCAAAGCTGAAGGAATTTGTTGACATTGAAATCTACTCCTGATCTGTAATGCCAGTTACCAAGCATCCAAATTTTGATCATGCAACCACAGGAAGGCTGCAACGGTCATAAGTGTGAGAAATGGTCAGAAGTCACTTTTTTTCCGTGCCCTTGTAACGTTGAACGGTCACTAAAAGAATGGTTGTAAGTCAAGGACTACCTGTATGTCTCTCCAACCTTCCAGTTGTCAGCAGAAGCAGAATAAACTAATTAAAAGTTATACAAACAATTTATACAAGATGCATGCTTGAGCTTCTTTTAGAAAGCAGTTCTGGGATTGCCATTTTTATGAAGATATTCTACCAGAATTGTCAGAAACCCCCCCCCCCACCTCTGATCTTAGTTTTAACTATTCAGGTTTCTGGTCCTGCATATGTGTGAATGGTGGCATAGGAGCTGAAAACATCTCACCCTCCCATTGCCTCAAATGCCTCCCTCTAAAGATCCTCGTTTTTGTCCTTTCAGCCCCAAATCATGCCTCTTACTCAAGGGGTGTGGCTTGAAATGTAGAGGATGGGGAAACAGCAACCCAAACTCTCACCTCCACCTGCACAGGCTCACTTAACTCTGACCTCACAAAGGGGCTTCCTTTGAGCTGATCGCAGTAACTGGAGGTCCCTGGGCCTTCCAGTCTGACCCCAAAGATGGAACACTTGGTTTTGCGCTTTATGGTACTATGAGATTTGCTAATTTAACTTCAACTTTACTAATAGTTCAATTCTACTTAAAACTCTAATTGGGACGGTATATGAACTCAGTAATAGCATGTTTGTATAAAAACCTCAATGAGTACATAACTTCTTTTGAAATCAGGACTGCAACTCCTCTAGATTTAAAAGCTCATTACGTTATTTCCTGATCAGATTGCAAAATGCAAAAATAAGGAAGTTTCTTTTGTACAAGAATTAGGCAGAAAATGAATCCTGTCCTGACCGCTTATGTTGATGTACATTTTGTTACTAAACTTTGAGTGTCTATCTTCAGAGCTTTGGCTGAATACGTAGTTAGAAGACTAGATCCCTAGATCCCTCCGTCTGGCGATAAAGAATTCAATCACTTTCTTCTTTGTATATATGACTTCTGATGGGAGAATCAAGATAGCAAAATAGCAGCTGTGACCATGAGGTGATCAAAGCCAGCCTCTTTTTTTTAAACTTTCATTGAGCATGAGTTGAATGTAGAAAAGGGTCAAGGCTTCAATCATATGGTCACAACCACCATCTTGCCTTAAGCCCCCCCCCCCCCACGCACACACACACATACCCTTGAGATTGGAATTGTTTCAAAATTCTTCAGTCAGGCAGTTGGACCTAATTAGCACCTTCCCCAAATCCATTTGCTGTCAACGACACAGGATTGACGGTGGTCAAGAACTGAAAGGCATTTGAATCTTATCCAGATTTCTTTCTTTGCAGAAGAGAAGGCAAAAAGTAAGGACTACGTGTGGTCTGCTAACCTAGATAGTTCTTGGTCTTCTCTCAAGGGGACATATTAACTGTTGACAAGCACACACAAAGCCTGCCGAGTTTGGCCGCACAAGTGTTTTGGTTTGTGAATATTGTAGGAATTGGCCTTAGGGTGAGAACAGCTACTTCCGTCTCGCATTTTCGAGAATGGAAATGATCAGCTCCCTTTGAAACTCAAACTCACTTTGGGAAAGGTCTAATTTGGTCTCAGTTTTGAAAAAAGCATGGAAAGACCCTTGTCCAGGGGTGGGCAACCTTGGCTCTTTTATGATTCGTGGACTTCAACTCCCAGAATTCCTGAGCCAGCATGGCTCAGCTTGGAAACTCTCCCTTTCCCCTCAGCATGGCTGGCTCAGGAATTCTGGGAGTTGAAGTCCACGAGTCATAAAAGAGCCAAGGTTGCCTACCCCTGCCCTTGTCCCTTACAATGGTATCAACCAGTCCACTGAGGTCTGAGCAATAACATAACTTCTCATAAAAGTACATCTTCAACATCTCTCCATCTTTCCTGCGTCTCCAGTTATCTTCATCATATTACTTCATGCACAGCCCTTCCAATAGGCAAGGCATCTATGGAAGGAGAGTGTTATTCTTTAATCATGATCTTTTTTTCCTATCAAAACTCTTTTGAAATTTTTTTCCATGTTTTTTACAGTTTTGTATATCTGTGCACACACACAGAGAGATAATCTCTCTTCAGTACAGTACCGTATGCAGTTACTTTTATAATTACTGTATAATTATTACCATGTACTGTATTATATTTAAAAACAATAGTGTGTTTGGAATGATTCTTAAGTGTTTCATGTGCACAGAAAGGTAAAATATATATACTATATGCTAAGACAGTTGACTAACTGATGCTAAATAACTGTTCCAACTTAACCTACAAATTTGACTTAAAGCCAAACTTAGGAATGGATCTTATTCGTAACCCAGGGATACAACTGTTATCTTTTTGCATCTGATTTTTTGGCTGTCACAATATGAAATGCAGCCTCATTCCTCTCAATAGGGAGTGTATGGAGGCTTTTCATTGAAGCAGAGATGTCTTTCCTTAGGACACAAATTTTTGTGGGTCAAACCAAAGAGCCAATCAGTCCAAAAGTGGCTGATCATGGTTTGAGCAAGATGGTTATTCCCAGTGCTTTTTTTGTAATAATAAAAAAAGGTGCTGGAACTCATACAACCCGCCTTGCCTACCCTACAAGGTTTACCTTTGTAGTTGGAAAAAAAAACCTTCAATTTTTAGTGTATCTAAAAGACTAGGATTTTGTTCAAGGTAAGTTAATACTACTAATGTTACCATGCACTGTGTGGCTTTAAATTACAAGAAGGCATTTTATTAATCTTTTGGGACATTTATCATTGGCATAACCATTTAGTTTAATGAGTGGAAATGTCAGCTTTCTGTGTGGAATGAAATTGGCCCAATAAAACAAAATTGGATTGCTTGTAAAAGATTGAATTATTTTTAAGAAGTTGTCAAACAAGGTGGAAAAATTTACATTCGGAGTTTAATATGGATATTGACTTGAAACAAATTAAAGTTGAAACTTTGTCAGTGAACAGATTACTTTTAATTTACCTTTAAGTTAAACCCAATTTAATAAATAGATCTGATTAAACCTCAAACTGTAGGTCTACCTTTACATCTGACCAATACATAATTAATATATATTATTAATAATAATAATACCTCCAAATCACAAGACATTGGCTTTATTCTTATTCTTCCCCTCTGCGGTTTGAATATAAAGTATAAAAGACTAAAAAGAGATTTTTGTAGACATCCCAGCCTTTGAACTACCCAAGGAAACGAAACAGCAAAGTTTTGCTGTCGGGCAAGTTTTCACGCCAGCCGCCTTTCTTTCCTCTCACTTCGCCTCTTTTTAACCTCACACCCCACCTTCTGTAAGGGAAGGCAAAAGGCTCACTCACCCTCTCGTGAAAGATGGCCTCCATGTTTATGTGTCTGTCACCATTGGCTACCACACCACATCGTCCAACCCAGCCAATCAAGCCACGCTCTGGCTGTGGTGCTCCGGCACCTCATGGCTCCTCCAAGAGGAGGCAGGCAGCGCCAGAGGGGATCCCGCTCGCACCGTACTGCCAGCGAGGCATTTTCAAAAACAAACGAGGATAGGAATGGCAACAATAGGAAAAGAATGCAACTTTGGAAAATCCATCAAAAAAAGGTGCCGGAACTCTGTTCTGGTGCGTTCTATGACAAAAAAAGCCCTGGTTATTCCCTCATCTAAAGATTAGATTATTTAAAAGCTCTAAACCAGAGACTGCTGTTTTGTTGTCTCCTTGCAAGGGGCAACTGTCTGGAGCACTTGTGGGTAATCTCAAATCCTTGTCCAGAGAGGAATTACAAAGACTACTCCAGGCTCTTCATTCTACTACATCTTTCAGCTCTGCTTTTAGTGGAATTCACAGAGAACCTTTACCCTAACATGCATGGTCAGGTGTGGGTTTCTCTTCTCTTTGTTGCTGCTTATTATAAACAACAGCAAAATGTTCTACCTCTCCTGATGTAGAACAGTTTTACACTAAGAGAACTGAAGTTAATATTAATACCCTATCCTATCATACCATTTTACTATAGCAAATTACTGAATAGAGTTGGACTTCCGGTTTGCCATCATGGCCACCGCGGCTGCTGGAAGGCAAGCTCCGTCTTCTGCATTCAATTTCGTTCCGCTGGGGGACCCTGGAAAGGGTCGAAAGTCACCCTGTAGGGGTGATGAGTAAGAAGGGGACCCCTGCTTGATTGCGGGAGGGCAGCAGCCCTTTCGCTCGATCCGGGGCAGCCCTCCAAACCGGCGGAGGAAAGACTGGCCATAGCAATATAGCTCGTCACTAAGCTGCAGACAGCCAAAGTCAAACTTACCATCAAGCACTTCTAAAGCAACGTGGATGAAACTGGGTGAGATTCGATCTTCTCTTTAAGATCCTAAGTATTTTCTTTTCCTGTAAAAGCTGCCCAAAGTATCTTTTCCCCTTGTGAGGAGAGAGGGAAGCGAATTTCTACCCCACCCTCTAAGAATAGCGGCGACTGACTACCCAGGGGAATTAAAGCACTAAAAGAACAATTTTAATCTAATTGGATTTATATGTTTCTGAAACTTGGGGAGCAAAAATTTTCTTATTTTTACTGGAGACTTTTGTTTTTATCTACAAAAAAGAAATAAAACTATAGTAAATTACTGTCATTTATTATACTATGTCAGACTAGACAAGACTATTCTTGAACCAATAATAGACTAGTAAAAATACCACTGCCCTCTCTCCCCCCCCCCCCCACGCAAGTATTCTGACTGAACATTCAGTGAGGTATAGGAGGTAGCTAGATGATCCATATGGTAGAGAAATACAGAGGAAGCCTTGAAGAAAATATCCACAGCTATTACAAAAATGGCAGCTTAGCTGCGGATGAGAGGAAGGGGTGAGGAAGAAACTCAAGATTCCTGGGTATAAAAGGGAGGAAAGAGAAACTCTGTCAGGGATTCAAGATTCTGTTATACCCCATATTAATACAATCACTAATAATCACTAATAATCAGAATAAAGCTGGAAGGGACCTTGGAGGTCTTTTAGTCCAGCCCCCTGCTCAAGCAGGAGTCCCTATATCATTTCAGACAAGTGGCTGTCCAGTCTCTTCTTAAAGACCTTGAGTGATGAAGCACCCACAACGTCTGAAGGCAAGCTGTTCCACTGGTTAAATAGTTAAATATAGTTTTGGTGATGCCTGTTTCTTGATCTGACCTACTTGAAGAGCTGACAATTGTGGTTCTATCTGAGTTCTGAGGCAGACACCACCAACCATCAGTCTGAGGAACCAACAGGCAGTCAGACTCCTGGAGTGCTTTAGGAAACAGTGATCTGCAAGAGGGTGAGATTTGGTTCAGATTGGGGAATGCCAGATGCTGGGAAGACACCCAGCCCAAAACCACACTAGTCAGCAGCTGCAAAAGGGCTGAGCTAAGTTGGTCAGCACTGAGAGAATAGGGAAGCAGCTACCCAGTCAAGCTTATTTGGCACCCTGGGGTTCTCTAAGAGCTTCTTTTGAGCCTTTGGCCACTCTTGGCCACAACTCCCATACTCCAGAGAAGGGTTCCTTTCACACATGCTCCTGGCCCTGCCTTCGAACCCCCAGCTTGACATTCTGGCTCATGGAATTCCATGTCTCTTCAACTCTATGTCTTTTCTCCTGTAGCAGGTCTGTACAGCTCATGTCATCAGCAAGTCATGAACTTTTGGAATTCAAGTCTCAAGGCTAATTACTGACCTGGTTCCTGGCTACTGTCAGGATGTGGACAATGCACCAATGAAGATGTTCAAACTTGTATTTGTCTTTCTGTTTGTGGTGGCTGACGGAAGACATGCTGAAGTGGGCCATACAGTAATTGATTCTCAACCCTTCACTGTCATGCCATCCTCATAGAAAGCAGCTTAATATTCATTGGACAAAGAAAGGCAGGGAATCCGCCAATGGTGGCCCTGGAACTATGCCCCATTAGATCTGGAAGGACAGTCCACTCCTCAGCCCCACTGCTGAGGTACAGTAAAGATACCAACTGAGGTATCGGCTGTGGAAGCTATAAGAGCTAAATACTTTTTCAGCCAACTCAGGAATGCGTGTGGACCCTGCCATAAGGAAGCACCCACAATGAGGCAGAGATTTGTACACAAAGAAACTGGAGGCTGATGTTTCCAAAAGGCGGGAAAAGATAGATATTTGTGCCAGACCATATTCTGCACAAAGAAGAACTACTTTCCTATCCAAATCCTACTTAAACCTGATCCCATTTAACTTCTGAAAATGTCTTGAAATCAGTTGGATGGGGCCACCTGCTGGAATAGTTTAGTGGTTTATAAAGTAATGAAAAGAGCGTAAATAGTTTGTGCCAAGGTATCCTTCGGAGAGCTACTGTTCGCATGTCCAGTTTAGGGTACTTGATTCAGTCCCAACCCTTGAACGTACTGCTGTCTTTCTTTGTAATGGATGGTCAGAATATTGTGGTCATAGACCATTGTCAGGTCCACATTATATTAATTCTGTGTAACGTGAACCTAGCTATCATGATAGCTATTCTTGCAAAAATATTGTTCCCGTATCTTCTTAGTGCTTCTTTTCTATGTGCAGACCACTTCATTTTAGTATTTATTTCTTCATTGATTTGATTTGATTTCTATAGCCACCTATCTCAACAAGTGACATCATAAGGCGTAAAAACAATTAGAACAATTAGAACAATACAAAATGCACTTTTGTATAGCACACTTATTTTTAACTATAGCTTTTATATCATTTGTTTTATTTATAAACCATCCAGACGCATGCAAGTGTGATAGGTGATATAGAAATTTGATAGATAAGATAAGATAAGAGATAAGATAAGGTAAGGTAAGGTAAGGTAAGGTAAGGTAAGATAAGATAAGATGATAAGATAAGATAAGATAAGATAAGATAAGATAAGATAAGATAAGATAGATAAGATGAGATGAGATGAGATGAGATGAGATGAGATGAGATGAGATGAGATGAGATGAGAAGATAAGATAAGATAAGATAAGATAAGATAAGATAAGATAAGATAAGATAAGATAAGATAAGATAAGATAAGATAAGATAAGATAACCTTTATTGTCATTTTTATACTGTGGGCACAACGGCACACATCAAAAATAAAATTTAGTTGCCCGCTCTCAAAGTGAAACACATACATGACACACACCTAGACATACTATGTACAACATATGTATAGACCCACATCCCTACATGTACATAGCAAATAAATATTAAATACTGTCCATCTTGAGTATATAATGCAAGGAGGAAGCTTGAGAGTTCTCAAGGTTAATGCTGTATGGAATGAAACTATGGCTGAATCTGGATGTTCTGCTACGGATACCACGAAGCCTCCTCCCAGAAGGTAACAAGGAAAACAGGTCGTGAAGAGGATGTGTAGTGTCCCAGATAATCTTACGGATCCTGCTCAAGCAGCACTTCTGTGCTATGTCCTGGATGGGAGGGAGGGAACTGCCAATGATCTTTTCGGCCATTCTCACCACTTTCTGTACCGCCTTCCTGTCTGAAGCAGTGATGCCTCCAAACCAGACTGTGATGCTGTATGACAGGATGCTCTCGATTGTCCCCCTGTAGAAAGTGGTCAGGACAGGGGAAGGAAGATGTGCTTTTCTCAGGCGACGCAGAAAATGCAGGTGCTGCTGCATTGATAGATAGATAGATAGATAGATAGATAGATAGATAGATAGATAGATAGATAGATAGATGGATGGATGGATGGATGGATGGATGGATGGATGGATGGATGGATGGATGGATGGATGGAAGGAAGGAAGGAAAGAAAGAAAGAAAGAAAGAAAGAAAGAAAGAAAGAAAGAAAGAAAGAAAGAAAGAAAGAAAGAAAGAAAGAAAGAAAGAAAAGAAAGAAAGAGAAAGAAAGAAAAGAAAGAAAGAAAGAAAGAAAGAAGAAAGAAAGAAAGAGAAAGAAAGGAAAGAAAGAAAGAAGAGAAAGAAAGAAAGAAAGAAAGAAAGAAAGAAAGAAAGAAAGAAAGAAAGAAAGAAAGAAAGAAAGAAAGAAAGAAAGAAAGAAAGAAAGAAAGAAAGAAAGAAAGAAAGAAAGAAAGAAAGAAAGAAAGAAAGAAAGGCAAATAGGCAGGCAGGCAGGAGAAAGATAGAGATAGATAGATAGATAGATAGATAGATAGATAGATAGATAGATAGATAGATAGATAGATAGATAGATAGATAGATAGATAGATAGATAGATAGATAGATAGATAGAGAGAGAGAGAGAGAGAGAGAGAGAGAAAGAGAGAGAGAGAGAGAGAAAGCACCCAGTAAAATTCTTAATATGGATGTTAATACAGGAAATAGGGCGCTTAACATACTCTGGGCCCCAAGCCTGGGCAAACAACCAAGGCTTTACAGTCTTATGGAAAGCAAACAGGGTTGGGGTCATCCGAATAGCAGAAGGGAAAATATTCTAGAGGGCAGGGATTATGGCAGAGAAGGCACTTCTCCTGGTTCCCACCAGTCGACATTCCTTGGATGACCTCCAGCTTGCCTCCTGGAGTTGAGGGTGCTCCATCGCTGGAGGTTTTCAAGAAAAGATTGGACATCCACTTGTACAGGATGGTCCTACCTTGGGCAAGGTGTTGGAGCAGAAGACCTTCAAGGTCCCTTCCAGCCCTATGATTCTAGGTCTATTTTATTCCATCTGCTGGCAATGGGAGGAAAACTTGATATTCCACTTCTGGACCTTAAGGGGTTTCCCCTCCCCCCAATTCAAAGGGAATGTCACAGAGCCTTAAAGCTCTGAGTCTGATGAGAAATGATGCTTCAGTTCCTCCATTTCAACACACCCGTAGATTGTTGTCACTTCCTCTATTTCCTTTCTTTCTTTTTCCTCTCGCAAGTGTGGAAGTTTAGAGAGTCGTCAGGCGGAATAAGGAGGCTGTTGTCTGAATGAAGCTGCTTTTGAGGGACTGGGTGTGTGCAGGACAAGATCTTTTCCATAGATTCTTGTGATATTTCAGCATCCACTGGAGAGGTTCCTTTGAGCAACAGGGCGGTCCAAGACAGAAGACCTAGGAAGCCGGAAGATCTGCTGCCTACAAAAATCCTAGCATGAGGCTGATTTTCAATCTGTTCCTGGGTTGGTATTGCCAGTAAATAGAAGATGGGAGCAGTAGGGATGGCATCATGGCGCCAAGATCAAAGATCCAGTGTCAATTTCTGCTGCTCAGATATTTTGACACTAATGGAATCATCTTTTTTTCAGGATGGTGGCTGACCGGGCATAGGTGGATGGCTGAAGGTGAGTCTCATTAGACACATAACTATTGGATGTATGCAAAATGAGAATTACATGTTGTGGTCTTCCCAAAGCAAATCCATTTCTCTGATCCCAGCAGGACAGCTAGATATTTTATAATTTATAGGAAGCCCAGTGTTTCTCACCTCTCGTTGCATTATATACAACTCCACCCCAAAAACACAGGATTTCCTCTCTTGGTCTTTGATCGTACAACAGCTTAAAAAATAAGTGAATAACAGTTTTCTGCAGAGGTCCAATATAGGACTCTCACTTTTTTGGCTTTTGCAGATAGGAAGGGAGAAGGATCTGCTCAGGACGAGAGTAATCCAAAGTGCTGAAGCCCCTTCCCTTCCATCATGCATATTCATATCAATTGGTGGGTTCACCTTTCCTGGGTCATGTTTTATGCAAGGAGGCATCTAATGACACTGCATGAATGCAGACAGATGATCAGAGCCAAGTTCCTTAAAGGGAGAACTCTGGGTATCCCTGTCACCTCAATTCCAGAGGAGTTGTGTGGATGGAGTTTCCAAAACTCATTACTCAATCTTGTCCTAAGATTTGTTACTTCTTTAGACTTACTTGTCCTAAGATTTGGTTGAGTGGAATTTTTCTCAGGAGGCAGATGTCTAAAATCAAAACAAGGAATTAGAGGAGAGAGGGCTGTGTTCATACTCTGTCCTGTGCCCCCAAAACCAAGGTGGAAGATGGTCTCCCTTCCAAAATATGGGGGGGAATCTCCCCAGTCCATTGGGATTTATTCTTCGAACCAGAGGGACCCCAATTTTTTTCCTACACAGCTACAGTATCTTGCATTAGTGCAGCCATTCTCTTTCTCTCTCCCTCCCTCTCTCCCTCCCTCTTTCTCTCTCTCCCTCCCTCCCTCTTTCTCATTCTCTCTCTCTGCCCCTCCTCTCTCCCTCTCCCTCCCTCTCTCCCTCCCTCTTTCTCTCTCCCTCTCTCTCTCCCTCTCTCTCTCCCTCCCTCTCTCTCTCTCTCTCTCTCTCTCTCTCTCTCTGGCAACTCATGTGGTGTGAATCACTGAGTAAGGGAAATGTTGCTGCTTTTTCATGTTTTGCACAATTTCATATATAGCCCTCACACACCAGATGAAATATTATTTGTTGGCTAAAAGTATAACCTACGGATTTCTTCCCGATTTCACAAACAACTGCTTTCAGGTTCTCCATGTTACAACCTCTCTCGTCTTCTCCTCTTATCCAGGACGATCTTATCCCAAACCTTCCATCTCGGTGAATCCCAGTAACGTAGTTGCTGTGGGGCAGAATACAAGCATCAGTTGCAAGAAGGAAGGGAACGTAAAAAGGACATTCATTTTCTGTCTAATCAAAGGAGATGCGGAAATAAATCGTGAAGTTACAGACCACAATGAGTTTGAATTTCATATTATCAATGCCCAAGAATCACACCGGGGGCAATACCGTTGTATATATCAATTAGATTCGGTGTGGTCATACTTCAGCCAGACAGTTTTTATCTATGTGCGAGGTAAGAGCACTTCCGTGCTGCTTTTGTCAATGAGACTAAACTAGTTACAGGTAGTCCTTGACTTAGAACAGTTCGTTTAGTGACTGCCTGAAGTTGCAACAGAACTGAAAAAGTCACATGACCATTTTTCACACTTATGACCGCTGCAGTATCCCCATGATCACGCGATCAAAATTTAGACGCTTGGCAACTGACTCCTATTTACGACGGTTGCAGCGTCCCAGGGTCATGTGATCCCCTTTTGCAACCTTCGGACAAGCAAAGTCAAGGGGAAGCCAGATTCACTTAACAGCCGTGTCACTAACTGAACAACTGCAGTGATTCGCTTAACAACTTGGAAAGAAAGATCTTAAAATGGGGCAAAACACACCTAACAAATGTCTCACTTAGCAACAGACATTTTGGGCTCAGTTGTGAGGGGACGTCAAGGACTTCCTTTATTTTTCCTAGACGTAGAAAGGGAAACCAAAGTCTGCATTCTCCAAAATGCAAGAGGGATGGAAAAATGCCATTTTCTCCCCAAGGCTGATTCCTGCCAAGGTCTCAAGAGATCATTTCAAACTGGAGCAGGCTGAGGGTCTGCTGTTTATCAGCTAATATCCTCCCCTGAGCTGTAATCCATTTATAAAAATAATAATAATAATAATAATAATAATAATAATAATAATAATAATAATAATAATAATAATAATAATAATAATAATAATAATAATAATAATAATAATAATAATAATAATAATAATAATAATAATAATAATAATAATAGTAAAGTTGGAAGGGACCTTGGAGGTCGTCTAGTCCAACCCCCTGCTCAGGCAGGAAACCCTATACCATTTCGGACAAATGGCTGTCCAGTCTCTTCTTGAAAACTTCCAGTGTTGGAGCATTCACCGCTTCTGGAGGCAGGTTGTTCCACTGGTTAATTGTTCTAACTGTCAGGAAATTTCTCCTTAATTCTAGGTTGCTTCTCTCTTTGATTAGTTTCCATCCGCTGCTTCTTGTCCCGCCTTCAGGTGCTTTGGAGAATAGCTTGACTCCCTCTTCTTTGTGGCAACCCCTGAGATATTGGAACACTGCTATTATGTCATCCCTAAGTCCTTCTCTTCATTAAATTAGACATATCCAATTCCAGCAACCGTTCCTCATATGTTTTAGCCTCCAGTCCCCTAATCATCTTTGTTGCTCTTCTCTGTACTCTTATTCCTCCTCATTTTTCCAACCATCTCAATACCTCCATGTGTGGGTGGGGAGGGAGACTCAGAAAATAATGCCTTCTAAATTTCAGGCTCAAGACAGGACAATGTATGAAAAACATGTTTTCCATACAATTAAAGGAAAATAGAATTATTAACAGAAAAAAATACTTATAGCTCAAAGGTTAAACTACGAGGTCCTTGGGGCTCTCTGAGCTTGGTGGGTCTCTTGCAGATGCTTCATTACCAAACTAAGTAACGTCATCAGTGCAAGCCCCACTACCTTTTGGCACCCAGGTTAGCCATCATGAGTATCAACTGATAAATTAAGACGCTTTCTCAAGATGGCTGCTGCTATATCGGCCCCTCCCCTGCCTCAGTCCCCAGAAAGTGAGAAAAGAAAACACAAATTTGCATGGATTTGTTCATCCCTGAAAGTTTAAGGGAACGAATTATAGTTTAGATCTCTCCGCCTGCCTTTAAGCCAGCAGGAAATTATACTGGGCATGAATTTGCTATCTATCCTATTGCTGGTGTCTAATCTACCCTACTGCTCTTTGCTCCCTGTCATTTGACGTCCTCCAAAGATAGCGGGTGACTACATTTTGTCAGCTGCCCAGAGACGCCTATGTGTAAGTTGGGTGGCTATATAAATTTGTTTAATAAATAAAATAAAAACAAGCAAAGCCAAACTGACTTTATGTCTTTACAGACTGTCCATGGCTGGGATCAGAATGAGGGGGGAACCATCAATTTACTATTGCAACAGGTGACTTGTAGCTTTCACCAGCTGGGGATGAGCTGAAGTCAGTATCCTGGAGACAAATAGGCAATGGCCATTGTTGAGGAAGGATTTTGCCATGGTTAGATGCGAGAGGGGCGGCATTATCTAAGATGAGATAAGCTTCAAGACACCAAGAACTAGGCTAGGAAGTAGTCGTGGTCCTGTTTTTGTCTCTTCTTCTGCCCAGAAAGGAGGAAATGGGCAAGTGATCACTGATCAAGCTTCGTTTCTTGATCCCCATCCATTCCATCACTGAGAGCAAAAAGTGAGTTTTAAAATTTTTTAAAAAATTGAGAAGGTGCTAATTTAACCCCTTGCCTGATCAAAGTCTTTTGAATGAATTGCAGTCTCCAGAGTAGGATCATTAAGGCAACTTGGCGGCTGTGACAATATTTCTACATTCATCTCATGCTCAACACAGGTAAAAAGGGGTCCTTGGTGCTCTCTTTGAGCTTGCTTGTTTTCTTGCAGACGTTTCATTACCCTAACTAGGTAACATCATCAGGGCTAGTAAGGAGTGCTGTTTGCTATCAGTTTATATTCTGGTGTCTTGCCTGTCTGTAAGGGTGAGGGCGGTCTTAGGGATTCTTTGGTTGGGCTGTTTACTAATGGCTCTTTGGAGTCTTTTTCTCTTTGGGGCTGGTTGATTGTTTCTTACATAGTCTATAGATATATAATCTGTCTATATGTTGTGAAATTAAAGAATTTTCATCATGCCTTTTGACTGCCAGTTGGTGTTCATGGATGCGTTCTGCCAGGCTTCTGCCTGTTTGTCCTCCATAGTGGTTGTTGCAGTTCTTACATTGTATGTTGTGGATGACTCCTGTTTTTTCCTTCTGGAGTTGCTGGATCTTTTGGTTTGCTTAGGGTTGACAAGATCAGAAAAGAGGAAGTGATAAGCCGCCTGGGAAAGCCAAGGGAAATCATCAAAACAATTAAAAAACAAAAGTTAGAATATTTCGGACATGTGTTGCGACACCCAGAAAAATACGGCATACTCCATTTAATCCTCCAGGGAAAGATTGAAGGCAAACGACGTCCAGGCAGAAGAAGAACATCATGGCTTCCAAATCTAAGGGACTGGTTTGGACAAAACTCAGCAGCACTTTTTCGCGCGGCTGCTGATAAAAACAGGATCGTCAACATGATCGCCAACATCCGATAACGGGTATGGCACAAGAAGAAGAAGAAGCATGTTTTGAAGGGTTTTAGTTGGCTTGTGTGCTGTGCTGATTCCACATGGTTGTAGTAGTCCATTTGCAGTTTCTGAGATATTCTTGATGTATGACGAAATTTCTTTAATTTCACAACATATAGACAGATTTAACCATAGTTTCAATTGGGAAAATGTGACAATCCTAGACCAGGCCAAGTCCAAAAATGCCAGGGAATATCTAGAAGCCCGGCACTCTGACAAATCAGCCATCAATAGACACATAGACACTGACAACATCTATAGACTATGCAAAAGAGACAATCACCCAGCCCAAAAGAGAAAAAAGACTCCGACACCTCTCCACCAGCAATCAGCACTCAGATCAGCATAGATTAACTCCAAGGTCACCTTCAGACTAACAATCAAGTAAGCAATACCCCAATCAAGAAACTGCCAAAGAGCCATTAGTAAACAGCCCAATCAAGGAATCCCTAAGGCCTCACCCGGACAGGCAAGACACCAGAATATAAACCGACAGCAAACAGCATTCCTTACTAACACTGATGATGTTACCTAGTTAGGGTAATGAAATGTCTACAGGAAAACAAGCAAACTCAGAGAGCACCAAGGACTCTTCATTTCAACCCTGAGCTACAACCTTTCATTGGTACAGGTAAAAAGGGGACAAATTTAGATCAGCTGATGGTCACAGTTGTTACGTTGATTCTTTGCCTCCCTTCCCAGGTGGGCTTTGACGGAACCATAGTTGTTTGTTTCCTCTTGAAATGCAAATATCTGCCACTTTAAAGACTCAGGCTGTTGCAAATATTGCAATATTAAAATCTCGTCTTTTTTCCCCTCTTATTCAGCACAATACTATCCCAGCCCCTCTATTTCAGTGATCCCCGGTGGCCTGGTTGACCTAGGAAAAAAAGTCACCATCCAGTGCAAATGGGAAGATCACCGAGTTGTACAATTTAACTTCTTCCAAAACGGGGCTTTAGAACAACTAGCAAGCCAACTTGCCCGGAACCACAGGAGTGAATTCCATATTTCCAGTGCCCAAGAATCAAACGGAGGGATCTATTTTTGTGACTATCGATTCTACTACCACACTGACAACAGATACTCAAAGTTCAGTAATAAAATATATATCAATATAACAGGTAAGAAGGGGATTCCTATTCTTCCTCATGGTTTCACAAAAGAGAGTTCAGTGTTTTGCACTTTCTGTACTTAGAATACAAATAATATTAGCACTTGAATTTTATTTTTCCTCCATCTCTTCATGCCCCTGCAATTCAGTTAATGTTTTATTATTCGCTTGAACATCTAAGAATATACAAATGTAATAATCATAGTGTGATCTTCCCCTGTGTTGTATGGCAACAGCTCATGCTGTAGAATGAAGGCCCTCGAGTACATTTGTGACTCCAGATGACTGCTTGGACTAGTTCCTGCAATGTTTCTGACAAGATTTTCAGAAGTGATTTACCATTGCCTTCTTCCTGGGGCTGAGAGTGAGTGATTGGCCCAAGATCCCCTGTTTTATGCCCAAGGAGAGACTAAGACTCACAGTCTCCCGGTGATTGGCCCAAGATCCCCTGTTGGTTTCATGGCTAAGGAGGGACTAGAACTCACAGTCTCCTGGTGATTGGCCCAAGATCCCCTGTTGGTTTCATGGCTAAGGAGGGACTAGAACTCACAGTCTCCTGGTGATTGGCCCAAGATACCCTGTTGGTTTCATGCCTAATGAGGGACTAGAACTCACAGTCTCCCTGTGATTGTCCCAAGATACCCTGTTGGTTTCATGGCTAAGGAGGGACTAGAACTCACAGTTTCCCGGTGATTGGCCCAAGATACCCTGCTGGTTTTAGGCCCAAGGAGGGACTAGAACTCCCAGTCTCCCAGTGATTGGCCCAAGATACCCTGCATGCATGAATGAATGAATGAATGAATGAATGAATGCTGAAAAGATGTGGATTGCACAATTGAGAGACCATTATGAAAGAAATAGGTGGTTTGGCCATATAGAGAGAATGAACATATGGCAAAACAAAGCTTAGAAAGAGTGAGTGGGTTGAGTGAAAGTCTGAGAAATTATGTCTAGCTGGAGTTGATGAGTTTGTTATGGAATGCTCAGGTTAAAGATAAAATTTCAGAGGAAATCCAAAATTATTTTCAGGTTAACAATGAACTTGAAGCCTTGTCCAAATGCAGGAAAGCTGTTCCTTTAGTGATCCTTATTTCTCTGTTTTTATTTTCCTATCCAGCAAATTCCTCCCCAGCTATACGAGTCTTACTAGAGATTTTGCATGAATCTAAAAGAGGGGGAAATTGTAGGTCCTTGCCATTTTTAAGGCTTGTCGTTTGGTGCTTCTAATGCTTTTGCTCTTTATCTGATATTTTCTTGCCTTCAGATCCCACGGTCCACCAGCCTTCCGTCTACCTGGAACCAAAGGGACAGCAAATGCTTGGTTCAAATGTCCAGATCTACTGCCAGGGTCCAGAAGACGACCTGAACTATTCCCTCTATAAGTCAACAGTCTTCGTAACATCCCAAAGGACAAAACCAAACAGTTCCTTGGCTGAGTTTTCCATCTCGGGAGTCAGATTGGAAGACATTGGGAGCTACAGTTGTTGCTATCAGCTTAAAAAAAATCTCTTTATGTATTCAAAGTTAAGTGATCCTCTGCAGCTGCAAGTAAGAGGTAAGGAATTTGCTCTCCCCCAATCCCTGCTACCTTCCAAACCCCAATTCCCTGAGTAAGAACCATGAGTAAAATTGGGGACCATTTATCCTGAACCATTTGAGGCAACCAGAGGATGAGATGCTGTAATGAGCAAAGTTAAAAAAAAAAAGAAAAAAGAAAAATCAGAATGAGAAAGAATTGCCGCCAATGTCATTTGCACTACACAAATAGGTGTGAAAAGCAGCCTGTGTAGAGTCAAAAGAAAAGGGCCTGGCGCTTGTCTGATGCAACACCAGTGTAATATGTGCATGTGTCCATCACTTCTACTACGGGAAGTGTGAAAACTAGTCTGGTAAGTGTCTATGGAGATTCTCAGTCATCCAGGTCACGGTTGTCCCAAAGATGCTTTTTCACGAGGCAACTGAACTTTCTTGTTTTTCTTGTTTCGCTTCTCATCCAAGAAGCTTCTTCAGCTCTGACTGGATGGTGGGAAATGGAAGATTTATATTCCTGCAGCCAGCTGTTCACTTGCATTCTTTTAGAGAGTCGTTAAAGCTACCTGGAGGCTTATCTGTGTCTTCAGGGTCACCTGAGTGGTGCAAATGGGTGTGGAGCCTTCTTGGAACTGCTGAAAGGACTGTGTTGTAGGCTGGAGATAGATGATGTCGGATCCCTCCCCCTCTGTGGAGAGAGGGCTGTTCAGTTTTGACATAGATGGCCTCTTTGACCCCTCTTTCAAACCAGCGGTCCTCTCTGTCCAAAATGTGGACTTTGCTGTCTTCGAAAGAGTGGCCTTTGCCTTTTAAATGGAGATGGACTGCTGAATCTTGTCCTGATGGGTTTGTTCTCCCGTGTTGTGCCATGCAACACAGATAAACCTCCAGGTGGCCTCAACGTCTCTCTAAAAGAATGCAAATGACCAGCTGTCATTTCAAGGAGTATAAATCCTTCCATTCCCCACCATCCAATCAGAGCTGAAGATGGATGAGAAGCGAAACGTCTAGAAAGAAAAACAAGAAAGTCCAGTTGCCTCGTGAAAAAGCATCTTTGGGACACTTGTCTGCTAAGCCACACAGGTGGAGAAAGAGACATAAATAGAGTCCTTGGTGCTTCCCCGAGCTCGGATTCTTTGCAAAAAATTTTTTAATATATTTTATTTTTTTTAACGTTGTTGTTGTTAGTTGCGAAGTCGTGTCCGACCCATCGCAACCCCATGGACAACGTTCCTCCAGGCCTTCCTGTCCTCTACCATCTTCTGGAGCCCATTTAAGCTCACGCCTACTGCTTCAGTGACTCCATCCAGCCACCTCATTCTCTGTCGTCCCCTTCTTCTATTGCCCTCAATCTTTCCCAGCATTAGGCTCTTCTCCAGTGAGTCCTTCCTTCTCATTAGGTGGCCAAAGTACTTGAGTTTCAACTTCAGGATCTGGCCTTCTAAAGAGCAGTCAGGGTTGATCTCCTCTAGGACTGACCGGTTTGATCGCCTTGCAGTCCAAGGGATTCACAGGAGTCTTCTCCAGCACCATAGTTCAAAGGCCTCAATTCTTTTGCGTTCAGCCTTTCTTATGGTCCAACTTTCACAGCCATACATTGCAACTGGGAAAACCATGGCCTTGACTATATGTACTTTTGTTGGCAGGGTGATGTCTCTGCTTTTTAGTATGCTGTCTAAATTTGCCATAGCTTTCCTCCCCAGGAGCAAGCGTCTTTTAATTTCTTGGCTGCATAGTCACCTTAATATTTGGTAAACAGTGTATTGTCTGGGTTTATATTTAAAAACAATAACAATTAATTTCTATAATTCCATAAAGAAACATACAAAGAAATGACTCTCCCCTTCATTACAACGTGTATAAACAATTTTAATAACTTATCACATTCTTTAACATCTTTAGTTCTGGATGGGGTTGACCCCATCTTCAGTTTGCCATTTCTTCCCCAGAAGTCCTTGGTTAAGGTTCAAAGGTCACTCCTGCAATGAAATTTGGGGAGACTCCTTTGCCCTTCAAGGTCTTAAGGGAACATCTTTCCCAGTCCTTCTTGGAAATGCTGCGATTGGATGGTTGAGTTTACGCAACAAGTTTTAACTCAATGAATGAAGCTTGATTACTTTTAATATTTGTATTCTTAGCACGTGGTGTCAGCTCAAGCCACTTTAATTGGGTCAAACATGCATTCATGGATCATGGTCTTAATTAGGTTATTAGATGCACAAAAATTCAGTTGGAGTGGCAGGGATATGTATGTGTCATCCTAACCCACATCCAGCCCTTTAGCTGTCTCTGTCCGGCCTGCATGAGGTCAATTGGAAATTAGAAATTAAATGTAAATAAGCATATGCCCTGCACACAATACAACCGCATGGCTTTTGTTGTGAAGGCAACTGCTTTTTTTAAAAAAATTATACATGTTCCTGACTACCCTGAATTAAGATATTTATTTATTTAAAATATATATTGCCGCCTACTCACCCATGGTGACTCAAGGCGGCTTACAGGAAATAAAAATACAATATAAAAGAAATAAAAATAAAAACAATAAAAGATAAAAATAATTAAATAATAACCCCCCAACCACACCCACCCCAGCGACAACACCCATTCATATCAGCCATTTAATGGGCTCCATCCCGCTCTGGGTTCCCCAGGCCCCCTGACAGAACCACATCTTCAGGGACTTCCGGAAGAGAGTTAGAGTGGGGGCCAGTCTAATTTCTGGAGGGATGATGTTGCAGAGGGAGGGAGCCACCACGGAGAAGGCCCTTCTTCTGGCTCCCAACAGATGTATTTCCTTAGGGGACAGGACCCACAGCATTCCTTGCCTCCCCACTCTAGTCGGTTAGGTAGATGTGACTGGCAAGAGACAGTCCCTCAGAAAACCTGGCCCCAAGCCATGAAGGGCTTTAAGGGTGACAACCAGCACCTTGAATTGCACCCGGAAGCAAATCGGCAATCAATGCAGCTCCCACAGGAGAGGTAATACATATGCACACCGAGGTCGACACAAAACCATGTGGGACGCTGCATTTTGCACCAACTGGAGCTTCCAGATGCTTTTCAAGGGCAGCCCCATGTAGAGCACGTTGCAATAGTCAAGACGGGAGGTGACTAGGGATTGAGTGACCGTGAGTAGGGATTGTTGGTCCAGGAAAGGTTGTAATATTACAGAGTCATAAAAAGTGAGTTTATATGTTCATGCGTGCATGCCTATACACCTTCACAGCCCTATTGGTTCAGCCCTCCACAACAGTCCCAGTTTCTCACATGGCCCTCTGGGAAAATTAATTGCCCACTCCTGCTCTAGCCTTAACCCTACTTTGATTGTCTGATATGAGGGTGCACTGAGCATCTATAGTTTCATTTTAACATCTTCTTGCTTTTACAGATGCCATTCTTCTCTATGAGCTAAATTGTTTAGCATATCACTTTGAAGACCCAGAATGTAATATAAGGCATATTTGGGCACCTGGCTAGAATAACAGAGTGGGGAAGAAATAAATAGGCTTTCTTATAAATATTTGGGGGGAAAATATGTATGTGAGAATGGAGAAGAGGATCCTTTCATTGCCAAAAGACTGAAAAAGGAGAGGTGTTATTTGTGGTTGAATGAAACTGGAGATACTGATCTACAAGGGTCTCTGAGGTTCCACTGAATCTTTCCTCCTCCTAGATCCCAGCCTGACCAAGCCTTCCATCCAGATTATAAATGCAGAACAAGATGCTCCAGAAGCAAACATCTCCATACGGTGTGAGGGGACAGAACCAGATCTGATTTTTGCTCTTCTGAAATCAGGGCAGCAGATAAATTACAAGGCTGCAGAGCTGGGGGAAAAGGCGGTGAATTTTTCCCTCCACTGGATGAGGTTGGAAGAGGCACAAAATTATACCTGCCAGTACCACCACAAAAGCAGCCCCTTGGTCTGGTCAGTGCCAAGTGACCCACTGGAGAGGCCTTGGAAAGGTAGGATGTCAACGTAGCATGTTTCATTTTCCCCATTTGCCCTGTCAGTGAATCAGAGACAGACTGGATTTCTGGAAGACCTTGAACTGATCTCTTAGCAATGGATAACGGACACACTGTCTACACAACATGGAGGTCACACACATCTGAATATGAGCAGGAGTAGGTGGGCCTGTGTCTACCTTGGGACTTTTGAAATGTTTTGAAATGGGTGCCATCCAGTAAAGGTAGAGAGAAAGAAATATTGACATATAGGCTGACAGCTAGACTTTCCACTTTTTTTTATTAGGCTAATGGAAATTAAATTAATAAACATAAGAGACTGAAAAAGAGCTAGAAACGCAGAAGAGAGAGTAGACAAAGACCAGAGGCTTATCTGCATTGCTGAGTTATTCCATCACCAGATTATAACAGATCATAAAAATTGTACATATTAATGAAATAGTGAGCCGCTTGCAACGATTGCTTGGGTTAACCTAAAATGAGAAGGTTTAGTTAATGATCATAATAATAATTATATGATGGTAGTGGTGGTGGTGGTGGTGGAGCAGGAGGAGGAGGAGGAGGAGGAGGAGGAGGAGGAGTTATCCCTTGACAGCACCTGCTCAAATTATTTTACCAATGACAAGAAAATGCTCTCAAGAAAATGTGGTAGAGGTGGAGGTGTTGTATTCCCTTTTGCAGGGAGGGTGAAGGAGAAGGGATTTGGTCACAGTAGGACCTGCAGTAGCTTCAGCTGCAGGCTCTACCTGACCCCTGAAGTTGATCACATGACCAGCTTCAGATGGACCTCCAGGCATGAAAGAGTGCCAAGAGCAGAAAAAGTCTTTCTAGTTGAAAAATGATGCAGAAAGAAACATAAATGGAGTCCTCGGAGTCCTTCTCTGAGGCTGGTTGTTTAGATGTCACATTACCCAACTTCTATAGGCAACATCATCAATGTGAGTGAGTGTAAGGATTGCTTCAGTAGCTTGCCCTGCCTATTTTGGTGGGTGTGTGGTTTTCTTCTTAATAGTTTTTTTATTAGGGTATTGTTTTCTGCTTTGCTTGATTGTTTGCCTGGGGTTAATCCCTGCTTATCTCAGTGTTGGTTGCTGGAGAGGATGTGTTCTGGAATAGGATAGGATAGGATAGGATAGAATAGAATAGAATAGAATAGAATAGAATAGAATAGAATAGAATAGAATAGAATAGAATAGAATAGAATAGAATAGAATAGAATTCATAATCCTTCTTATCTTGAATCAAACAACCAAGCTCAGAGAGCACCTAGGACTCCACAATTCAACCCTACACCAAGAATAACACAGCTGTGCAACTTGCATAAATTGTTAAAGTTGCATTGTCTTTAAAGTAGAATAAAATGGATTTCAAAACCAACAGGCAGTTCTAGTATTCTTCCCAGTAGATGATTGATGGTAATGAGCTGATGAGTGGAGGAGAAGTTCAAATGCTATTTTGTTGTAGTGGTTAAGATGGTGGATTAGAAACTAAACTGGTTATGAGTTCTAGTTCCTTAGCTACAGAAGCCAACTAGGTAACTTTGGGCCAGTGCATCTGTCTTAACCCAACCCACTTCTTAGGATCGTTCTTATGAGGAAATGGGAAGAGGGAGCAATGTGTACTCTGCCTTGAATTGTACAAAATAAAGGCAGGATATAAATAAAATAAATAAACTGGAAAAGGCCACCATTGTTTTCCTTGCTATTTGCCTGGAATCTTTAAGGGGCTGTTAAGAAGTTGAGATGATGAACAAATGGGTGGACTGGACTGGTAAAAAGATTACAATAGGTCAGTGATGGCGAACCTTTTAGAGACCGAGTGCCCAAACTGCAACCCAAAACCCACTTATGTATCATCGGGTGCCGGGTGGGTGTGGCCCTTTGGCCCTTTGGGTGGGTGTGGCCCATGGGTGGGTGTGGCCCATTGGGTGGGTGTGGCCCATTGGGTGGGTGGGGCAATGGTGCGCGTGCCCACAGAGAGGGCTCTGAGTGCCGCCTCTGGCACCCGTGCCATAGGTTCGCCACCACTGCAATAGGTAGTCATTCATTGACAACTGTGCATTTCTTAGATAGCATTATTAGCCTTCTAATCAAGATGTCTATGGCTTTACAGCTGCAACCTTAATAACTCTATGGACAAGCACTGCTGCATTCCTTTTCCTTCTGGCTGTCCTCCTACTGGTACTTATCCTCATTTTATACAGAAAAAGAAGAAAAGGTAAGCAACATGGGTTGGTAGAGGAGAATATTTGTAGCTCAGGTTTGAAATGAGTTTGGTTGTTTTCTGGCAGACGTTTCATTATCCAGACTAGGTAACATCATCAGTGCCAGCAAAAGGAACACCAAGGACTCCCTTGGATATGGATTGCTTTACAGCAGCTGAGATTAAGGCTATACTTCTCTGGTTGCTTAAGAATCTCATTTGATTAAAAACCTATTCATAGTACAGGTAGTCCTCAATTTATGACCACAACTGAGCCCCAAATTTCTATTGTTAAATGAAACATTTGTTAAGTGAATTTTGCCCCATTTTATGACCTTTCTTGCCACTGTTGTTAAGTGAATCGCTGCAGCTGTTAAGTTAGTCTCAGGGTTGTTAAGTGAATCTGGCTTCCCCATTGACTTTGCTTGTCTTAAGGCTGCAAAAGCTGTTCACATGATCCCAGGACACTGCAACCGTCATAAGTATGAACCAGTTGCCAAGCATCCTAATTTTGATCACGTGACCATGGGGATGCTACAGTGGCCATTAAGTGTGCACATTGGTCATAGTCACTTTTTTTTAGTGCCATTATAACTTTGAACCGTCACTAAATGAACTGCTGGAAGTTGAGGACTACCTATATTTTGATACTGAATTGCCTGTAATGTGAGTGCAGGAGGTATAAAAGGGTGGGAACAGAATGGTGTGGAAAATTCACTGCATTTCTGTGGAGTACAGAAACCAATGTAAAATGTACCTGCTTGATTGCAGAATTCTCCTAATACAGAATATATGCAGCCAAAACATAAGACCAGGAGCTTGGGTGTAGAAAACAAGCCAGCATTTCTCATTGAAAACAGGCCAGAGAAGGATTTTTCACAAGATCTCTTTAACTTACAGACGCTGTTACCAAAGAAAGCAATTTACCACCGAAGATGGTAAGAAACATTATCGGCACACTAGTCCTGTAATTGTCAACATGTCATCCATGAATCTATCAGTCGTAAATCAATATGGCAGGGCTAATTTTCATTTTTAAAATGAGGGTTCACAAAAGGCAAAGGAAAGTATCTTGGCCTTAAGAAAACCTTTGCATTTCATATTAGGCCAATACTTTTACTGGGTCTCCTAAATCAGCAGTCCCCAAGCTTTGCAGCTTGACGGCCCAGCTGGGGGCGGGGAGAAGGGAACCGGGCTGCATGAGCGGCGGGCTGGCATGCACGTTCATGTACATGCAGCTCGACTGCAAGTCGAGCTGCACACGTGTGTCGGCTCGCCACTCGTGCAAGTCAAGCTGCACCCGCATGTTTGTGCGCCAGCTCACGGCCCAGTTGTGGGCTATGGCCCAGGGGTTGGGGACTCCTGTCCTAACTGATCACAAGCAGTGTGCAAGTTTTCGAGGTAAGTTTGAATGTCAGCAAAGGAATGAGACATAGCTGTATACCGTCTCCTTATTTATTAAACCTATGTGCTGAATAAACATTGAAGGAGGTTGGATTGGAAGAAGATGCTTTTAAAACTAGAAGAAGAAACATCAATAACCTGTGCTATGCTGGCAACCTTATTTCTGGTAGCTGAGAATGCAAATGATCTGCAAGCTGTAATAATGAAAGGCAAGGAGTATAGTGGGAAAAAAATGACTTAAGATTTGCAAGAAATATATTGAAGTGGTGGATAGCTTCTGCCTTTTAGAATCAACTATTAGCAATAAAGGAACCAGCAGTCAAGAAATATGCCACAGACCAGCACTTGGCAGGGGAACAATGAAAGCCTTAGAAAAAAGTTATTCTGGTCCGTGATGTATCTAGTATTGTGCAGGCAATGTTTTTCCTTGATATTCTACGGAAGTAAATTTTGGACGTTGAAGAAATAGGAAGGGTATTGATGCTTCTTAACTTTGGTCAAAAGTTGGAGTTGAAGAAGTCTCTTGAAGATATCAAGGACAGCCCAAAAAACAAAACAAAACAAAAGGATCATAGAATAAATCAATCCAGAGCCTTAAATCACAAAATATTCATGTTCAAACTGTCATGTTTGGAACATATTATGCAAAAACCCAACCTTACTGAGAAGTCCTGGGAGAAGTGGAAGGAAAGAAAAAAGGATCTCTATCAGCACTTTGGACGGACTTAACTGCAACAGTGATGGTGCACCATGGGGGGATCTGAAGGGTCAAGTTGGGGACAGATCCTGGAAAAGGTCTATTAATGTGGTCACTAAGAGTTGATGGCATTTAATCAATCACAGGGCCCAAAATGGCTACTGAAAGACATACTTCATTTCCAAATCTGCTTCTCCAACACATCACCAAATAATGGTTTTCAATATCCAAGTCTCCTTAAGGTACATGAGTAATCTGCAAAAGTTCTAATGAGCTCAACCCTGGAAGGTTTTTTTTTTATGATGTTTCCAAACATTCGTTATTTGGGAGGGTGGGGTGTAAAATTCTGCCTAGTGACGAGAATGTGCAATTAAATTTGCTAACTCAGAGCAAAGCATGTGGCCACTTCTGCTTTCTACCCTGTCCTTTGTAAGAGGAAATCAAAATGAGTTCCTGTATAACTCCAGATTATATAATTAGGATGATGACTGGAAGAAACCATGTGATCAAGAGTCCTGCATATAGCATTTTGAGAAAATTAGCCATCAATAAGGCTCTTGAAGGAAATGTGTGTGTGTGTGTGTATAATTATACATAATTATACACACACACACACACACAAACATATACATACATACATGCATCTATACACCAGCATCCCAACAACCACACCAAACAGGCTCTCGATGAATATTGAATGAATGTTGTTGATTCATAATATTTTAAATTGTTGTCTACTTTGAATAGCCAAGCCAGCCTTAGGTTTCTATTGGAAGAACGTGAAGGCAAGTGACAAAACGTGTGACATGATATCATAACATAAAACCACCTCTTTTGGCATATGGGGAGACCAAAGAACATAAGGGTGTCTGGGCTGAGAGGGAGTGACTGGCCCAAGGTCACCCAGCTGGCTGGCTTTCATGGCCAGGTGGGACTTGAACTCAGAGTCTCTTGCTTTCTAGTCCAGTGCCTTAACCACTAGACCTAATTGGCTCTTGGTTAAGTATGGATACCCCAGCATTAGTTAGCTGTTCAGGAGAGGCCACACTTAAATGTTTTTTTAGAGCATACTTAAAGGCTTCTATTGAAACATTGGCAGAAACACTGCACTCTCCATTTCTTTCTTTTCTCCTCTGCAGTTCTTAAACTCTCCCATAGAGGAAATCCCTGATGATGTTTCTTATGCTGCAATAAACCACAATTCACTGAAAATCAGACCAACAACCCTTTATGATACAGCCCCAGAATCCTGTGTCTATGCAACAGTGTCCAAAGGAAGCATTAAGGAGACTCAATAATGAAGGCTATTCAGAAATGAAGATCATTCTGAGATGTTGGTATACCCATCTATACTACGGGTACCTGTGTTCAGACCATCTTGCGTATTCACATCCCCCTTCCTCTTTCACAGTTTTAATTGTTCCATCTCAGAGGTATGCTGGGCTCAGGCGAGCACATATCCTGCCCATAAGTGTCTTCACAAGCAGATTGTTATAATAACCAATACCGCAAACTGAATCCTGGCATCCCGTAACTCAAGTCCAATTTTTTTCCAAGACTGAGATGGGTCAACCGCAAAAAGAATCGGACAGGGAGATGTTAAGAGACTCGCTATGGAATTACGAGTATCAGAACTCTATAACTGTAATCACAGCTGGAAGTGAATATTTAAGGAAAAACTCCTCTGGAGTTCTGATTAGTAAAATAATATATTTTCAAAAAGGACAGTACAGAAATATTTTTGCTTTTAAATATGAACTCTGTCTAGAGGCAACTCTTATCAAAACCATTGGATCTTGCTTGCTTTTTCCTGACTTTTCAATGCAGCCATGAGGAATTTTATGTCTTGTGAAAGCAAGTTAACCTGCACCTACGGTAGACATTGTTTACAGCCCAACAACCAACCTCATTATGATGGTGAAAATCCCCTTTTGCAACTGATCCTCCGTTGCCAGACACAATGCTGGATCTTTTGCTTCTAGAACGGACATGGATAAGGCTGATTTGAATGTTCTTACTATAATTAAAAAGGTGAGAAGGGTGTAAAAAAATCCCATGAACCTTTTCATATTCAGGACAACATGTTCTGAAAATAATACCAACAACACCAAAACGCAGCCTTTGCAGTGGCTATATGACGTTTTGATCATATTATGATAAATTGTTCTGACTCTTGGGAGAACAATTGTGTCCTCGCCTGGGCAATTTGTGACAGGTTAACAAAAAGAGGGTGGACAGGTAAATAATTTGAGACTGCTGATAGGTTATTAAATAGCCTCTTTTCCTCCAAAAGTACAGCTACCTTTCTCATCTCAGGGGTTACATCCGGTAATCCGATCAAATCTGGTAATGTGAACATGCCCTTGAAAAATGAAGTTGACCCACCGTGGGATTGTAGCAGGACCATGGCAACTTGTAGAGTAATATTTTAGCAACGTGGAAGAGAGGAGGACAGGGCTCTCTTGATGACAAGATAAATTCAGGGTCACAGGGACAGAAGATACAAATGAGGTTTTTGAACTATACTGAGGGGGGGGGAAACAGGAGTAATTTGAGGTTCCTTCTGTTGGCTTTGTTGAAGTACTATATGTGTTCCTGAGAATGGGAATCCAATCTGAGCAAGGATTAGTGAAGCAGGTTTTGTGACTAACAAGCATATATCTACAGGAAATACGGGTAGGATAGGCAAAGCCTTTACCTAGCTAACTACATCCAACCAGATGAAAGTTAGAGCATGGGTTCTGTGGACGTGGGAAGAAGAGCAGAAGAAAGGGACCCAAGATTTGCAATTTCTTAGACAAAGAGCAGGTAGACAAAGAGTACAATTCAGAATAAATCCTGAATTCTCTAACACATTCATAAAAACACCTCCTCCTTGTGGTAAGTCAGTCAGTGCCTTTGGATTTACACCACCAAGACGTGGTTGATATAAGCTCCTCTGAAGAATCTCCATTGGCAGTTTGTCTTTCA
Source organism: Azemiops feae (assembly GCA_023970755.1). Taxonomy (NCBI): domain Eukaryota; kingdom Metazoa; phylum Chordata; class Lepidosauria; order Squamata; family Viperidae; genus Azemiops; species Azemiops feae. Next base: position 102,924 of record JALGBA010004202.1, on the reverse strand, counting down.
AGTTGCAAAAAGTATTTCATGAAACCCCACTTGAAGTCAACTTCGTAGTTCTTATCTGGCCTTTCAATCCAGATCTCAAAGGAGCAGTTGGAGAGCAAGTAAATTGCCTTACTGGGATCTTGTCAGCTGGAGCTGACACACAGGGAAGCCCAGTCAATGCCAACTTTTGAACTCTTAAATCCTACAAAACCTGCTTCCTGAACCTAGATTTGGAATTCTTCCTTTTTATTTCTAGTTTTCTTTTTCTAAAAAGAGGTTAAATCAAATTAAATGGGTACAAGGGTCTATTAATGTTGCGGTAGATTACTTAGTATGTAAAGCAATGTTTCTCAACCATGGTGACAATAAGATGTATGGACTTCATGTCCCAGAATCCCCCAGGCAGCATGGTTAGGGAATTCTGGGAGTTGAATTGCATGCATCTTAATGTGGCCAAGGTTGAGAAACAGTGCCCTAAAATAAAGGTTCTCTTCAGTTGAAGTCCACATCTGATGACCACCTATAATTTTCTTTCAAAGCATGGGTTTATTTTGTCATAGCTTTCTTCTGGGGAAGTGTCTTTCAACTGCTCTATCTAGCCTTCAGCCCTGGACCTCCTCCTGGCCTTTCATCCAGATACTGACTAGATTGGCTTTTGCTTAGTGTTTTGAGCTCTGACAAATTCACTAGCCTCAACTGTTGTGACATGTTTGACATGTAAACCAACCAGTGTAAATTACTGAAGCAACATAAATATCCTGTGACTAATCCACTAACATGGAGATTTGGGGACTTCTGGAACTTCTCCATTCTCAGAAATGGGGTAATGTCCACATTCATATTCGTTACTATACTTATACTGTTGGTGTTTTCTGTGATCTTGTTGTGTTTTATCTTTGGCGACCTTGAAGAGTTACTGAAATGTGGCTGACTATAATTTAATAAAGACACAACACGCTACAGAGTGAGTCCTTTATCGTGATCCTGAGGAGGCCGGTACCTTAATACAAAATGCAAATCTCATTTCTCTTGTCCAGGCCAGATTTCCAAGCCTCCCGTTCAGTGAGATCCCATCCCAGGGTCATCCTGAAAAATGCCCACATCATCTAAAACAGAGCTGGGGAATTATGGCCCCCTTATGACTTGTGGACTTCAACTCCCAGAATTCCTAAGTCAGCCGTGCTGGCTCAGGAATTCTGGGAGTTGAAGTCCACAGGCCGTAAAAGGGCCATAGTTGCCCACCCCTGATCTAAAATAAGAGACTTTACTTGCCTGCAGCATTCTCTGTGACAAGAAAGAATTCCAGTTATAGAAGCAGCAATATTCCCCATTAAAACTATTTTATTTGGGCTGGGAGTAGGACATTTCTCAACTTTCAGGTCCTTGCCTCCTAATCCATCTGTCTAAATGCAGTTTTGGCCAATATGTCCTTTCATCCATTATTTAGTTCCAAAACTGAAAAGTTTTAACCCAGCTATTCTATTTAATCCTATTTCATGGTCTCCAACCTCAATTTCTGTCTGTGGACATCATTCTACTTCCTGCCAACAACTCCCTACCTTACTTTAATGTTCCCCTGCTCCTAGCCTCAATCATGAGCTACAGTTGTGTTGTCAGAAAGACACAAAGAAGGGTGTTTATTAAACCACTTACAGTATATTACCCATATGCCAGGTGTCAGGTTATAATCAATCTGAGTGGTCTTGGATCCAAAAGGATATGAGATAAGGTCTACTCAATCAGATACATTTGTGACAGCACAGATTCTAAATTGTTCTTCAAAAAATCACTAGCACAGTCACTTAACAGTAAAAAGTAGGAACTGTTTGCCAACACCTTTAAACATTTCTTTTCCATAATTAGGAAACGAGAAGGATCGTTCTCTTTCTCTCCCAAAGGAAGTACCAACCAGTACTGAAATGAGATGTTTTCTGGGCAGTGATTCAAAGTCAAATGTACCAATAAGCTCTGTTTACTGCAAACATGAGAAAAAGAGAAAAGAAAAATATTGACAACTGCATAAAACCAAAATGCACATGTCACACATGTGGTGGGAATGTTCAAAAGCGAAAAAAAATTGGCACCAGATAAAAAATTGGCTGGAAGAAATACTGCTACAAAAAATTGATTTAAAACCAGAAATCTTCTTATTAGGGATTATTAATGATAAATTTAGCAAAGCATCTTTCTACTTACTATTGCATATTTTAACGGCAGCAAGATTGGCATATGCCCAAAAATGGAAAAGAAAGGAAGCCCCCACTGAAGAAGAAATAATAAATAAAATTTTGTCCTGCGCTGAAATGGACAGGTTAACTCTAGAGATCAAAAATAAAACTGAAACAGAGTATTATGAAATTTGGAAAAATGTGTACGATTGGTTAGAGATAAGGAGGATCGCTGAGATGATTATTGATTATTGATTGATTAGTAGATAACGCAAGGATTTCCTATTAGCATCTATATCAGGACACAACGGAAAGATATGTAAGTACAGAAGTTTTTTGCAGAAGTTATATGTACAGCTTGTTATACTCTGTCCTGTTATAGAAGGTATTTTAAGTTTCTGTTTTTCTTTCTGTAATAGCAGGGTTATACCCAGGGAGGTTGAATTATGTCCACTTTTGTTTTTAAATGTACATTTAATAAAATCATTTAAAAAAAAAAAAAACCAAAATGCAAATGGGCAAAGCGAAAGTCAGTGTTTATGCTTCTTTCTCCTGCTGATATAACAGAATATGCCAGTGTTTCTCAACCTTGTTAACTGGAAGATGTATGGATTTCAGCTCTCAAAATTCCCCAGTCAGCATTGGGAATCTCATAAGGTTGAGAAACACTGGAATATACCAAAGGCCTATCGCTTTAAGGCAGGAGGAAATGTTGACATCTCTCCCTTGTTATTGCATTCAAATTTCAGCCTGTTTACTTCTGACTTTGTCAGACTGAGTTGTCACCCTTCCATGTCTTCCTGAGCTTACGTTTTCAAGATGGAAACTATTATTTTGATATGCAAATCCATTTTGTTAGTTTATGCTTCAGTAAGTGGAAGAATTTAGCTCATACTGTCTGGGCTGGATTGGTCGGGTGTCCCTAATGTCTCTCTGCCGCTAAGCTTCACAATAAGCATTCACCAAAAGCATGAGATAAAAATCTAAGGCTGTACAAATAAAAATGCAAACAGAATGCAATGAAACAAAACATAAATACATGATAAAAGGATGCCGGCCAAAAGACTTGAGTACATTTCATAAGAAATTACATCAGAAGGAAGTTGCATTTTTAAAGCTTGCAACAAGGAACATTTATACAGTGCATCCACAGACAACTTCTTTAAAATAGCTGGTTCCTAAGCAAGATTAACATCAGTATTCACAGGTAAGATGCATAATACAGCCTCTTTATGTCATAAGATATTATGAACACATTTTTAAAATCTGCAGAAAAAAATGCTTGGCATTCATATTAATACAGACTGTAAAACAGACAGCATTTTAGCATTTTTACTTGAATCCTTATTCAGTTCAAAATATTAATCCTCCTATGAAACTTACATTGCTTGCACAGGCTAAAAGAAATAATTAAGATGCTAATTAATATCATACCATACGATAAGCATGTTCTTGTTACTTTTTATCTTCTGAACTAAACATAGTAATCTGTTTTCCCTCACAATATGCCAGTCTCCCATTTTATGATGGCCGATAGTCCTGAGCTTACCAGCTCTTAGAGACCACATAGATTCTCCTCCAGGTGGATCTGTCCTCAACCTGCTTCTTTAGGTCTTCCAATGGTGACGTCACCCCTGCAATGGAGACCATGCAGCTTACTGCTGGGTGTCCTCTTCTCGTTCCTTCCACCTTTCCTAGCATTAATGACATCTCCCAGGGAGACAGGTTTTTGCAAAAGGTGTCTGAAGTAAGACAATTTGAACCTGGCTTTATGGGGCTGCTAAGAATGGGCACTGGCTTAGTACAGTGGCACACGATCAATCAATGCTTGTGAGTTTGCCACCTTCCAGTTTTCTTGTTTTCCCTTCTTCCAGTCCCAGGACAGCATTAATGCAAGTCTTCCATCTCTGTGAAACCCAACAGTTCTCTTGCAGGACACATTTTCCATCAGTTGCGCAAGTGAACTATACAGGGGGAAAACGTTCCACCTGTAGAGAAGCCAGCTTCCAGGCACACGAGCGGATCCCAGAAGTACAGGTGGCTCCTCCACTTGCGACCACAATCGAGCCCAAAAGTTCTGTTACTAAGCGAGACGCTTCCACAAATTTTGCCCCACTTCACCACCTTTCTTGCCACACTTGTTAAGAGAACCACTGCAACTGTTAAGTCGTAACCCGGTTGCCAAGTGAATCTGACTTCCCCATTGACTGCTTGTCAGAAGGCCATCACAGATGCCGCAACCATCCTAAATGTGAGTCAGTTGCCAAGTGTCTGAACTTTATCATCTGACCCTGGGGATGCTGCGATGGTCGTAAGTGTGAAAAACGGTCACAGCTTGCTTTTTTCAGTGCCATTGTAACTTTGAAAGGTCACTAAGCAAACTGTTGTAAGTAAAGGACTGCTTGTACTAGGAAACCTTATTTTATTTCACTGATACTAATCTGAGATATGGGGAAATATACCGCTGCATAGAGTGCTTCTCCGTTTCAGCCGAGAACTCCATCTGTTCACTCTCCAGTGACAAAGATCACAAGAGGAGGACCAGGACGGCATGCTGTTCTCATAAAAGACACCAAAGCAGGAAAATTGCACTAAATAAAAGTGCATGTTAGAGGTAAAGTAATATTTTTCTATTTTTGTTTTATGTCTTTGTTTCATTGTAGGCGCAAGTGACACGAGGTACATTAAAAATTCTGAGTTGAGCTCAACCCCAAGAATGTGGTTTGGTGTCATTTTCATTGGCTTTTTTCTGCTGTAAAGCGACTAAAATGAATCCAATCAGTAGCCTTTAAATGGTGATTAAAAAACCCCCCAGCTTAGACGAGCAGCCTATACGGCAGTGGCCAAAATTGTGGAAACCTTTTGGGAAAAGTGTACAGTAGAAATGCCACCTTTGGTTAAGTTCCTACCAATTTTTCTTCTAATTTCTTTATAACTGTAGCCTTGCTCACTTAATAATACTATTTTACATCGCTTTCTGGGCAACCAGTCAACTCTTTGCACCATTACTTTAATTTTATTACGTTTTACAAGCTCACTAAATGAGAGAACACAAAAAAAACCCCAACCAACTTGATAGCGATCACATAACACACTGACAAATGTCCTCCTCTCAGCTTCAATACATGACATCAATAACTGAATCCTACTGTGATCTGATTGGCTCATTGCCAAAACAAGATGACACCTGATTGGCTCTCTAAACACTTGCGCTCATTGGCTACAATCAGATGAAGGAAAGCTACCTGATATCAACCTAAGCAAGTTGTGCTTCCTTTTTCTGGTTGTTTGGCTATAACTTTTCATAGAATACAGTACAGATAATTGAACAAACTATGTTGCATTACATTCTTGATTAAATTATCTTTCCATTGATATATAATTTTATGGTACTACTCCCCAAAAAACAAAAATGGTGTTATTAGCCATCCAACCTCAAAAATACACTTTTCCCAAAAGGTTTCCGCAATTTTGGCCACTACTGTAGTTGAGCAGGATGTTGTAGTCAAAAGATGCAGCAAAAACGTATTTCAAGCCTGCCCTGTACATTTTGTGGTTTTACAGTGCCACCTAGTGGCCATATTAGTTCATGGGAGCAACAGCCCCCAACCTTTTGAGCACCAGGGACCCGTTCAGCGGAGAGAGGTTTTTCCATGGACCCGAGGGGGGGAGGTTCACGTGCTGCCTGCATCCCGCAGATGGGGCTTCACTTGTTTGCACGGCCCAGTTTCTGGCATGCCACAGACCAGTGCCGGTCCAAGGACCGGGGGGGGGGGGGCGGTTGGGGGACCCCTGCATGGGAGCATTTCACCATAACTGTGATGATTCCCTGAGAGTCTTCTAATCTAGTGAGGGCAGCCAGGTGTTGTCATCTGCTGAGGCCACCTGATTTAAGTTACAGGTAGCTTTTTCCAGCATTTCATGGAGATGGACAAAAGAATCCGCCAACAAGACTTGAAATAAGCATTCACCGCTTCTGGAGGCAGGTTGTTCCACTGGTTAATTGTTCTAACTGTCAGGAAGTTTCTCCTCAGTTCCAGGTTGCTTCTCTCCTTGGTTAGTTTCCATCTGTTGCTTCTTGTTCTGCCCTCAGGCGCCTTGGAGAATAGCTTGACTCCCTCTTCTTTGTGGCAACCCCTGAGATATTGGAACACTGCTATCATGTCCCCCCTCGTCCTTCTCTTCATTAAACTAGACATACCCAATTCCAGCAGCCGTTCTTATATGCTTTAGCCTCCAGTTCCCTAATCATCTTTGTGCCCTTCTCTGCACTCTTTCTAGAGTCTCAACATCTTTTTCACATCGTGGTGACCAAAACTGGATGCAGTATTCCAAGTGTGGCCTTACCAAGGCATTGTAAAGTGGTATTAATACTTCACGTGATCTTGATTCTATCCCTCTGTTAATGCAGCCCAGCACTGTGTTGGCCTTTTGGGCAGCTGCAGCACACTGCTGGCTCATATTTAAGTGATTGTCCACTAGGACTCCGAGATCCCTCTCATAGTTACTACTATCGAGCAAGGTACCCCCTATACTATACCTGTACATTTGGTTTTTGTTGCCTAAATGTAGAACCTTACTTTTTTAATTTAAATTTAAATAGTTTAGTTTAAGTAGACTCTGATGTGAAAGGGCCATTTCAAAAAAAATCTGCTATAGTCACAACAGTGCAGAAGCATCCTTGGGTCAGTCAAGCAATGGTGCTGCTCTTTGACAAGCCATCCTCTTTACTCTGGGGGGGGGGAGGGAAGAGATAATAGACCTCCAGGCCCGTTACAGCAGTCAGCAGTCTATTCCCTCAAAAGAAAGGTTGACTCAAGAAGGTTACATTGTGGATTGAAAAATCAAGACCTTGTGGACATACTCCAGTTTCTCCATCTTTGGTCTCCTGTGGTCCTCTGAAGCAAGAATTAAGAAAGATCTTCAGGGGTAAGTTTGGCCTCCTGATCTTTCAGAGGACCACAATGACAAGACTATGGTGGTATCACAGAAATGGACAGGACTGATGTCCCAAAGGTGCTTTTTTCTAAAAGACAACTGGATTTCCTGGGTTTTTTTCTTTGAAAGTGTTTCACCTTATTCAAAAAGCCTGGATGTTTTCCACCCCATTTGTTTGTCTTTATGTTTATGTGGTATGGTGGCAGAAGGCATTTGGAAGAAAAATTACTTTCATTCTCACTCTTAAATCCTCGGCAGGGGGGGGAGATGTAGCTCAGCCCTTCAATGACAGAATAGTACATTTCAGCAGATGTGAGAGATTGCAGGGAAGTGAGGGAGAGGAAGAGAAAAAACACAGATGTAAGTCATTTTACAGCATCAGGCAGAAGTGAGCCTGTTGGCAGCAATCCAGCCCAAAATAGGGAAATCTCTGGGGGAAAACATTTAAAATATCCCAAAAACTCCACTTTAAATAACTATTAACAAGGGTGAGAATATCCTCTTGTAATTATTTAACCCCATCCCCTTCCAAAACATCCCCCAAACTAGCATTAAAGACACCTTACTGAAATCTGTATAATTCTCACTTCCTTCATTTTGCCCAATGTGGGGGCTTAGTGTCAATCTTAGAACTTTTAATAAGAATTTCCCAGCCACATTTATAGTAAGTTAATTAAGAGACGTTTGAGTGATTTGAAATGCTTCTTCCCAGATTTCCCTTCACCCGAGTTGAGTTGCAGTTGATGAAATAAGTTAAGCCTTCCCATACAACTTCTGGAGGCTGTGCGAGAGAGCACACCCCATTCTCATGAGCCTCCACATTCTCTTAAAATCACGTGAGAACAGGGTGTGCTTTCGAGAATAGTTGTAGGGCGTCGGTGAACCCTGGCGTGTCACTCAAAATGTTGTGGTGCATCACCTTTTTGACACACGTCACAGGTTCACTTTCACTGTTTTGTAAACATCTGCATGAAAGTAGCAACCCAGGTCATCACGCCTTTCTGGCCATGACGACTCCTGTGGAAGGCAGATCAGTGTAATGTTCACATTTTTTTTAACCACCTGGGAGCTATTCTTTGCAGAAAACCGGGTGGGCCATCCCCAGTTCCAAGACGTTGCATTACCCTGTCCTTAAGCAGTGGGAACTGTACTGTATTTTTGGGAAAGTTGACTTTTTTTTGCAGTCCCAACCTATTGTTCTCTCCCCCATGAGATCCAATGTTTATGCTAAAGTAGCACCCAATGAAATCACCCAGGCTGAGCTCTCACATTTTTTACATTGTGCTTCGTCTTGCTGGGCTGCTAGTAGCTTCCAAAACTAGAAAATAGGCAGCAAAGGTGCCTGGAATTTTGCTAAGCAGTCTGCTCTTCTACATACAGTAAAACTAGCTTATAAAGAGTTGTATCCTTGAATCATGGCCTAGGGCAGGGATAGGCAACCTTGGCTCTTTTATGACTCGTGGACTTCAACTCCCAGAATTCCTGAGCCAGCCATGCTGAGGGGAAAGGGAGAGGTTTCCAAGCTGAGCCATGCTGGCTCAGGAATTCTGGGAGTTGAAGTCCATGAGTCATAAAAGAGCCAAGGTTGCCTATCCCTGTGCTAGGTGAACAGGAGCTGGGAATCAGGGGTAGGCAACCTTGGCTCTTTTATGACTCGTGGACTTCAACTCCTAGAATTCCTGAGCCAGCCATGCTGAGGGGAAAGGGAGAGGTTTCCAAGCTGAGCCATGCTGGCTCAGGAATTCTGGGAGTTGAAGTCTACGAGTCATAAAAGAGCCAAGGTTGCCTACCCCTGGGCTAGGGCTTTATTTCCCATACTGGTCAGGAAAACATCCGACAAAATGTTACAACCAAAGACCAGTTTTGTTCAGCCTGTGATATTAATAGAGGGTTTTGAACAGTAACAATTCCAAGGTAATAACCAACACCCTCTAGGTCACAGGTCAGCAACCCGCGGCTCCGGAGCCGCATGTGGCTGTTTGAGCCTTCTCCTGCGGCTCCCAGCCTCCTCCGCTATTTGCAGAGAGAGAGAGAGAGAGGCACTTACGCTTCCCTTCTCTCTCTCTCTCTCTCTCTCTCACACACACACACACACACACACTCACACTGAGTGGGGGAAGAGGACTGGCAGACCAAGGGCAGGAGAAAGCCAGCCCAATAAGAATGTGTCAGCTTGTTGGAGAACAGCGTGAAGCCAGCTTGCCAGGTGAGCAGAAGATTGGAGAGGGAGAGGGGGGGGAGAGAGAGGGAGGGAGAGAAGAGAGAGAGAGAATTCATGCACAGCAGCCTCTATTTCTTTTTAATTAAACTCTTCAATCAAGCTCCCCCCCCCTCCCGCGTGCGCGGTGTGTGCACGTTTTGCGGCTCCCAGTGTTTTCTTTTATCTGGGAAATGGGTCCAAGTGGCTCTTTGAATGTTTAAGGTTGCCGACCCCTGCTCTAGGTAATATTTTTACTTAGAAATTGTGCATTTCTCCACAGTTTCCCACAATACTTAAGGGGCACCTAGAATATTTATAAGATACAATGAAGGCATTGAAAGCAGTATTGGCTCAACTAGCACATGAAAATCCATCGAATGTTAGATATGCCTGCATGAAGAACCAAGAGAATTGGTGATGGGTGGCATGATAAACACAGAATCGGAAAAGGATCAGAATTAGGCACTTTCTGCACCCACGTCCTACTACATCTGTTGGGATCAGCTCATACTGAAAGCTTCTACAATGTGAGCCTAAGCTGGCAAACAGACAGGCTTTGTAGAGGGGGCTACTTTGTATAAAACAAGCAAAAAGCCACAATGTTGTGGTCCTCGGCTGTGAAGTAAAAAAAAAACAGCTGAAACTACTTCCTCAAGTGAGGCCAAGGAAAAGAGTTATATAAAAGTTAAGTCCAAGCATTGGATGTGTCCTTAAGAATTCTACAGATGTCGACTGAACAGGGCTTATTTGCACTAACAGAATACATGGGAGCGCAACAGCTCCACAGTTAAAGACGCTGAACTTGTCAGCTAAAAAGCTGACAGCCTGGGTTCGAGACCCGAGCGCTGCGCATCGGAGTGAGCTCCCGTTACTTACACCCCCAACTCCTGCCCACCCAGCAGTTTGAAAGCATGCAAAAGTGAATAGATAAATAGGTACCACTTTGGTGGGCAGGTAACAGTATTCAGTGTGCCTCAACGTACAGTCTTGCTGGCCACCTAAGCATGGAAGTGTCTTCGGACAACGCTGGCTGCCTTGGCTAAAAAAGTGAGATGAGCACCGCTCCCTCTAGTCAAGACATGACTAGACAGGGGAAACCTTACTTTTTACCTTTTCGACAGAATAAGTAAATTATTTTAATATATTGGTTTTATCTGTTTCGCATTGTTACCTTTCCTTTTCAACTGAAACAAAAAAGATACATAGCATGTGCATCTCTGAAACACATGCTTAATGCGCGATTAGAAAATGAAAATATTTTTTCCAATAAAGATTAGAAAACTAAATATTAAGCTTCACAGAGAAAGCAATTCAATATCAAAGTTGAAAGATACTGTAACTCTTTTCAAAGGCTTTTTCTACGATAAGATTCTCCACTGTGAATATGTACACGTGATTTGTTTAAAATTTTACAAGAATAAACGAGACCATCTCTACCAATTCTTTTGAAATATCCAGGAAAGACAGAATTAGATAACTAACCTATTTATTGGGAAGTATCAAGTAAACTATAATCTTTTTAATTGCGAAGACTCATAAATATTCATATTATGCATTATATTGTATTTGAGTCCCTATTTTTATTTAAAATATTTTCTTTTTAATTCATGCGTCTAAACAAGGGTATATAAATGTATATTTTTATGGTTTTTATACTTTTATTTTGGATTCATGACAAAATAATAAAAGAACTGAACTAATATGCCTACATTAGGTTGCCCTGCAAGCAAGGTATAAAAAAACCAATAATGTATCTTACTAAAAAAAACATTATTGTTCAACATCATAACATCACATTTATCCTCAATGCTGTCAAGCATTTTTATTTTGTTTCCAAACTTGTTTGCTTAAGCCTAAAATTTCCTGGGTTCAAAACAGACTTTTGTCAAAGCATGGGAAGAACAATCTCTTTATTGTCCTCAGCTGAATATTACGTAATGATTTAACAATGAAACTTCATTTTCAATATTATACCACAGGTACACTTTTTAGTTCTGTTTACAAGACATTCAATCTGTCTAAAATGTTCGACTTACCTTAAGAGAGGAGAATACACATTGAGTCTAATGTCCTTAACATTCATTTATCAGCCTGGATAATGAAGCAGTTTTTAAAGTTCATTTTTTAAATAGCGTTTGTTGTATCTGAAGTAATTCTGCAAATAGATCTTACAATAGGCAGTTTTGCATTATAAGCCTTGTCATGCACTCAATACATATATCACAACATCAAGAAACAGGAAGTTTTAAAAGAGTTTATTTCAATCAAGTATTTTAAAAAGTATTATGCACCCCCTCCAACACACACCATTAAAAATACAAACAGAAGTTTCTGCCTTTACCCCACTTCAGGATACCGGCCTGATCATGGGGCAGGAATTACCCTGAGGCCTCAAATTTCCACACTTGGAGCTGAGAGTAACCTCCATCAACCCTTCCAAATATAGCACCATTAAAAATACAGACAACCCTCTTACCCACCCCACCCTCTCCTTCTGCTCAGACCAAACTAATATACACCCAGGGCTGTGTGCACTCAGTCATGTTGTACCAATGCAAGATTTGAGCTTGAGTCCGGGTCCTGTTTAACTTCTTCCATCTAACGAGTCCTGGCCCCCTGACATTGGGATGACAGATTTGTAAAAATATAGACCAGCTAGGCTAGATGGGACGCACTAATCAATTTTTCCTGTAACATATTGCCCACGTTACAAAAAAAAAAGCGCCCGAGAATTCATTTTCATAATTCATGTAAATTCAGAGTTTGGTTTATGTTACTTTTTTTTTTTTTTTTGCAGAGTACACACACCCCTGAAAATATGCTCCACGTTACCCCTTTTGGACTCTCCTCTCTTCTGGATGCTGAAGTTCTGGGGAAATCCTCCATTTAAATAAAGTATTGCAAGTATGTTGAGAGATGGGGTCGTACAATGGAGCAAATTCCCCACAGTCCTAGTTAGTGCATATTATGGGCTGAGTGATTTGTTTCTGTAATGAAGCAAGTTTGTAATGACCCCACCACAAAAGGCAGGTAGTTGGACTGATGTACTGTGGTTAAAACCTGGGGAGGAAAATGATATACAGGCTTCTGCCAAACCACTCCCTGAGGAACCCAGCCACCCAGAGACCTTCCCCAGCGGTGTCCAGGTTGCTTATTTTTCCCAGCTGTGTGAAAATCAAGGTATCTTAACATACCTTCCTGAGCATAGCTTTTATGGAGAAGTGGGATTCAATCTTTTGTTTTGAAATGGGGATACAGTGGCTCCAGGCCAAAAGCATCTTTGAAAAGATGGAAGAAGCAATGTAATAAAACCATGGCATTATCTGGGAAACAAGCAAGAGACTGGACCTGGAGAGGCTGATTTAAAAACCTACCCATAACAGGATGCTACAACAACAAAACAACTGGATCTGCTACCACTCCACCTCATGAGAACACGTTATGTTTTTTTTTTAATCTGAAAGCATGAAAGCGGGAGAAGAAATGACAGGACTTAACGGACACTGGACTGAAAGAAGACTGAAGTCAGAGATGTGAGAGTGCCTTGATGCTCCCCTTCCCAAACAAGGTAGCACAAAGCATAAACCCACCAGGAAAGATGGGGGAAAGAGAGGCACGGGAAGGTGAAAACTCAGCCCCCAGCCTGTCTTTCCACAGAGAGTGTACAGTATCCTTGACTAGCAATAGCCACCCTTCCCACCCCAGACCTTTCCCCACACAAAACCCTTGACCATCTTGCCCTCTTTGTTCCTCTCTCCCCTCCCCCCATTACTGTCACTATCTAAAGGCTGTGCCACTAGTCTCCAACTATTAACTAACATGGAACATCCATAAGTGGAAAGTAGCAGACAAGAAAGCAAGTCTGGGCGCCCACGTTAATAGGAGCCACAAAATCAGAAAAACCACTAACACCTCTACTTTTTAGCACGTACATCTATGCTGTGCACAAACATTGATACACAGGTGAAAATGCACATCTTGTAGAAGCTTCTTTAAAATTCAAAAACTAATGAGACATCATCTCACACTTAGGTCAAAACTATCCTCATAGACACTCACATATAGGCATTAATAGTAGTATCATACACAGCGAAGCCCACATTCTGTGACACAACCAACAATGTGCAATTAACAAGAAATCAATGGAATAATGATTATGAAATATAAAATGATTACTAATGTACAGAACTTTGGGGAAAGAAAAAAGTGCCTTATTTAAATGTTCACAAATATAAAGCAAGCTTACAGAACAGGAAAAGATGTACAATTTCAGCTATGTCTCAATTATTTTAGTGAGCAATGCGATACAAGTAGTCCGTGACTTACGACCATTTGTTCAGCAACCATTCAAAGTTACAACGAAGTGGAGCATAGGGACTTATGACCCATGCCCAAAGTTACAGCCATTGCATGCCCCCATAATCAAACTTCAGGTGCTTAGCAGCCTGCCCACACCTACCACCGCAGGGGCACTTCAACTCCTTCCACTGCCTATACCCCCCCCCCCATTCCCATTTGGCCCCCGCTACCCTGTGCTCTGCTGCCCCAGCTGACCTTAATTTTTTTTCTCTCTCTCTCTACTACTGACAATGTATGCCTGGTCTGGGGCCAGCTTTGTGCTGCAAAAAAGGGGCAAAGCAGCTTAAAAGGGGTATATTTTGGTGGCCCACAGCGCCCCTTTGCACCATGTTCTGGGATGTATGGGGCTGGCTTTCTGCTGTGTAAAAGAAAAAGAAAAAAATGCGAAGCAGCCCCTTTCAGCAGCTGCTTCATACTTTCCCCCTTTTATAGCACAAAGCCAGCCCTGTTTGGCTCAGGAACACAGCGCATTTGGCATACTGCAGCTCTGGGACGGACTTGGTTCCTTTTTCCACCCCACCTTGAAAACAGTCCCAGCTCAGCCCAATAGCCAGGGTGGGTAAGCAAAGGAAGCAAGAAGATGGCGGCAAAGGTCAGCTGGGGCAGTGGGGGGGTCTCAGAGTGCAGGGGGGCGAGGGCAACTGGAATGGGAGCAGCTGCAGCTGGGTACAGGACAGCCCAAAGTGCAGAGATCGGAAGGGGTGGCGGGGAGGGAGAGCTAAGCAGGTTGGTGGAAATTTACCTTATTGAGGCTCAGGTCTGGGAGGGACAAATCCTGGGGGTGGGTCCTTGGCTAATGACCAGTAAAATTTGCTTAACAACAGCAACAAGAATCACCAGGATTGTGGTCACATTACATCACTTTATGATGGCATCACTTAGCGATCAAAATTCTAGTCTCGATTATGGTCACAAGTTGAGGACCACCTTTATCAAGTTCATTTTTTAAACTATCTTTTTTCATATACGTCTAGGGGAGTAAAAGGAAGAATGTCCATAGACAGTGGTAATTCTGGACAATAACATGAATCACCCATAGGTAAATATTCAGATTGTTACCAAAATATGCTGTTGTTGTGCCTTTCCAATCAATTTGTGGAAAACCGTTCTACTGTCTGTGTCTGTATTGCTTCTGTGATATTTTTACACGAGTATGCGTTGTCTATGGTTATTCTTCTTAAGATTTCCTTCTCAGGACAGGTTGAACAGCATCAGCTCGTCCTTTCTCTTCAAAGCTAATAGCTATAAACTACTTACAAAATTACAGTGGTTTCCCAGGAATCAGCACCTGTTTTGCAGAGCGATGAAAAACCCAGAATTGCAATACATTATGTATGTCAGTCCAAAAATGCATGCCAGACAAACTAGTTGCTACTCTATAAAAGCTCTATAATTCAGATTTTCCAACTTCAGAGATCAAAGAACCTTTGCTGGATTCTACCCATAGGTATTTAAAAGAAAGTCTAAGTTTAATGGGAACTTATTCTCAAATGTGCACAGCTTAACTCCCATCTTAACGTGACCTTCAAGTCATCTAGACAAACTTCTCTAACACTAACTGCACCAAACTACAATACCAAACAAACAGAAAAGGAATGAGTTGGAAAAGGAACACCAGACTGTTCTAAGCCTCTTGGATATGTATCCAAAGTCAACACCACAAAGGATTCCACAAAATTTTAAAACAAAGCAAGCACTTAAAAGGAAAAGCTTGAACTGCAACATTTCACCCATTCCATTGCCAGCACCTCTCCCCATATACCTTGCATTCAGATTTCTAACATCAGAATGTGCCCTACTTGTTCAAAATTCTGTCACGGCAAGCCGAGTGGGAGAAATATACAGCAAATCCACTTACCATATGTGACTTTGAACTGAGTTAGGCCACATTAAACCGAGTAGAACTTTTATCCTGCCCATCAGCCTCTCACAGAAGGAAGCCCCTTTATCACAATGCCCCTGAGCCAAGCAGCTCAACTTTATCAAATATAAAACACCTGAATATCTAAAGTTCATTAAGATTCTAAAAAGCCCCAGTAGACACCTGTTTAAAACTCTAGCTGGGAGAAGAAATAAGTCACGCAAAATAACTAATATAAAAGTAGCTTCCAAAACTAGAAAATTAGATGTCTTGTAACAATAGGCACCCAAACAGTGAGACGGCAAAAGAAGAGGAGCAAGAACCATTTAATCCCCTATATAAGCCTGTTTAGCAAAAAAAAAAAAAAAAAAAAACAGCCTTCAGGCTAAATGGACTGAACTGTTTAGGCTGCATGCCAATGTGCACTTCTGGTTGCTGGTTTTCTCACAATAAGTTTTAAAGAGACTTCCCTGATTAGATGCTGGTTTCCTTTTCTCCACAAGTCACTTCACCAATTCTGCCTCACTCTCTAGGGACAATAAATGCCAAAATACCATGCCCATCTGCCAAGCAGTCTATGACTACCGTGCTATAAACCAGAGCATGGAGATATCGAGAGTAGAGAGGTGAAAGGACTCTGTGGGAGAGAAAGTAAGAGTTCAAAGAAAAGACCAGGAGGCAATCCAAAGCATCCATGCAGTCTACTATATGGCTTAAGTTTCAAGACTATACAGTAAAGTTTGGCAAAGTAGTGGAGAACAATTTTTTTTAAAAGGAATCGTGAGGATGTGATAAAGGAAGTACTCTGGAAAGATAACTGAAATATCAATTTCAATGGGAAAATGTAGGAGTGGAACACAAGGCAGTGTTTTTAGCACAGGCAGCCTTGTGCCCACTGGGGACATTACTTCAGAAGAGATGTTAGCAACCCATACAAGGTGATGGGGAGAAGGGGCACAACAAAAAGATGGATAATTTCAGGCAAATTCTGGTAAAGATGGTTATCATGGGTAAATTCAGTTAAGAAGCTAAAGTCTCGTTTTCAATCACAGGAGATCAGCCAGATCAGGACATCTCCTCGCAGGAGCTTGCGGCTACCTCAAGGTTGATGGAACCATGGCTCACCACCAGTCGAAGCCGTTTGGGTGGCACAAAAGGGGGAAAGGAAACCATCCGCTTAGGAAGATGCTGTTCCTCTGCTTGTTCCTTCTCCAGCTTGTCTGAAGGGAGCTGCTGCCAGCACTGCCTGCCTCCAAAAAGTGGGCCTTCCAGGCGGACGTGAGCATACTGGGAAAGCTTGGGGTCTACCATCGGTAATGACAACTGAGATTGGGGCAAAACGTGAGCCTGGCACTGAGCCAGGCTTCTCGTTATGCACAAAGAGTGACTGGATGAAAGAGAACCTGAAGAATCAAGGGGGACTTGCTCTCCTGGATGGAGAACCCCAGATCCTGATTCATGGGTTTCTTTAACATCAGCATGACTTTCCTCCATATCCTTTGAATCATAGTCTTCGGTCCCCTGGCTAAACTCCTCGTTAGTGTTCGAAAGTTTTTCTTCTTTAATGTCACACGCGACTTCCCTATGAAACCTTGCCCAGTCCAAGGGAATTCTCTTCCCAAGATTCACTACCAGGCTGCCCTGATTGGCCACGCCCGGGCTTTCAGGGCCATTGTGCATATTTGTAAGAGAGCAGTCTTGCTGGGTCTCGGGGTGGCAATTCCTGTTTATCAAAGACTGCCTGAGGTGCGATACAGGCAACACAGGAGGAAGACAAGGAAGCAGACACACCAGAGGCTGCTTACGGAGCTTGCATCCACGTGCTCTGCAGGCCAAGCAGTTGTGCAACGGGATGTGTAAAGGCTTCAGCATCTTAAGATACCAGCGAGTGGAATATCTGTGTACAGCACCTAGAAAAGGAAAAGAGATCATCAATTGTAAGAATGTCACTCCTCTTTCCAGTTTCATCTTATTTAATACAGCTGCCATATCTTCACTACACAATAGGCAATTTCCATTTCTCCCTGGATTTTTTTCCAAGGGCTTTAAGAAGATGAATTGAGCGTATGACTGCTTCACCATCCAACCCTGACATTCCACAATCCTATAAATTCTTTCTTTGAACATGTAAATATTTGACTCTTAAAACAGGTCTGGCATACCAGTAGGTAACCTCACTGTACTTGTCAGCAGTCCCGCAGAGAAACTGCGCATTTTCCTGAAATCACACACTACGCTCAAGATCCCAGAAAACATTCAGGAGGCAGGAACAGAGTAGCATTATCTTTCCCGCTTGGGAGCCAAATATCTGAACATTGCTTACAGTTTCCAATGCAGGAACTATAACAGTGGTGGCGAACCTATGGCACGGGTGCCAGAGGCGGCACTCAGAGCCCTCTCTGTGGGCACGTGCGCCATCGCCCCAGTCCTAGGCCTTCAGCTGGGTTTTATAAAACCTTTTCGCTTTAGGCCTCCGCCGCCGTGTGCAAAAAAAAAAAAAAAGGTTCAATCAGTCAATTTCAACTTCTCGCCGGAAAAAAAAAGATCTTGCAAAGTTGGAATTGATGGATTGAACTTTTTAGTCCCACCCAGTCTGCCGTTACCACCGCAGCCACGCCCACCCAATGGGCCACGCCCACCCAATGGGCCACACCCACCCGGCACTCGACGATGCATAAGTGGGTTTTGGGTTGCAGTTTGGGCACTCAAGTCTCTAAAAGGTTCGCCATCGCTGAACTATAATATTAGGTTACCCAATTAGTTCTGCCAGGCTTTAATCTAATACTGTAGCTAGAATAGTTTTTGAGTATCCATTTTAATAAAGAACAAATTACTACTTTATTTTCGCTACCACAAAAGAAGTTGAGATAACTACTGCTGGGGAACCCTGGGGCTGACAGGGCTGTAACAGAGTCCTCATTGTAATGGACATTACGGTGTTACAGGGGATATGCAAACCATATTGCCCTGCACAGCACCATGATGCGCAAAATCCATTCCAGTTAAGTATTTTTGCATTATCTCACCATGTAATCGTGATTTCCTACGCCGGGCTTTGTGTCCCGCTTTCACATTACGTTGAGCATGTTTGCAAGACTGGTTTTTCCACCTCTGCAGACGGCCATCTGTCTCTCTCAGTAGGTATTTCTCACTGACCGAGGTAGCTACCAATGGTGTCTGATTCAGGAGGCGAAAAGCTCCTTCCCCCTTCCTAAGGAAAAAAAATTGAGAATGAGAGGCAGTATCAGGAGCAGCCCAGCATTAATCAACAAGATTACTGTTTACTCAAAATATTTGTACATCCTTTTCTACCCTTGGAGAAAACAAATTCCAGGGCACTTACCAAATGCATGCAAAATTAAGACACGATAAACTTAACACTAAGGATGAAGAGATTTTCCACTGTTGAACCCTGTGTCAGAACAGTTATAACTTCCCTCTTTCTAGCTTTTAGGTGTTATCTGTTGATCTTTCCAGGGCTCTTGTGATAATAGAAGAAAAATACTGCCCCTCCCCTTTCAAAATCCTAGGCTTGCTAGCAACCATCCCTTGAGAACTAAGGCTTGTTAACACCTGGGCATTAAGCAGTCTGCAATTCTTGCCAGGAACGATTGCCGAAAGCACTCGAAGGTGGGGGCAAGAATTAATGGAGATTATCATTTGGTTTCCCTTCCTGCAACTGTTTCTCAGAAACTCAGAAATCCCACTCCCAACCAGCTCCCAACCTTTGAGATTGTGCTCCCCTCCATTTTCACCTTTCACAAGTGTGGCATTCGCATAATTCATTGTTCTCCCCAAAGAAGCCGTCGCCATAGAAGCATGTGATCTCGTCATCTGGCTCAATGTCCCGCAGCACCTTGACACAAGCCGTGTTCCCATCCATTGGGACAAACTGCAGCACAAACAATGGGTTAGGGGGCAGAAAAAAGCAGGAAAGAGAGGATAGCCGGGGAAGAAAGAGAAGAAGCAGATCCAAGAAAACTCCCAGGGGAGGGGGGAGAATGAAGCAGTCTCCTCTTCCCCTTCAGAAAGCCCACATTTCAAATCAACTCTTTCTCAAAGCTATTTGTTTAGACTTCTTACGCCTTTGTAGCACAATTTTGCAAAACAGGATATCAAAAGAGAATTTGATTTCTTCTGATCCTAAACAATAGAAAACTGTATCGTATTTCCAGTTTCCAAGACGGGGGAAAAAAGCCTTGTACCTCCAGTGAAAAATGAGAAGATTAATGAGGTAAAGTTTCTAGGATTACAGAGATACTTTTCTACCTCAGGCAATCACAACTCGTCCTAAGTGTTTTCCAGACACTACTAGAGTATATTGTGCTCCTGGTCTATTTCAACCTCTCCCGAAATATATTCCCTCTCATTCCTAATTCACTATAGTCAGTAATACATTTAGGCCTCATCCCAAGTTCAGAATCTCGTATTCTAATGAACAGCATCCAACAATAAGTCAACACAGCTTACCTTACAGTTTGGCCTGCAGTCTGATTAGTTGCACAGTGAGTAGGAATTACATTTTGGAGGGGAACAAGAAGAAGAAAAAGGAAGGTTTTAAAAAAGAGCTAAACATGAATTACAAGTATTCCTTCTTAGCAGAAGCTGCAGCAGAGAAAACTTGCTCATTTTTTCAACAGTACATTTTGCTTTATCTAGAAGCATTTACAAATCTGAATCAATTGAGTAGGTGCAATGCAAATTATGGAAATCCAACCGAAGAAAAGTATTGTATTTGGCTTAAATCCTCACTGTTTTCCACGTTATGAACTCAAGGCAGCATATTTGACATTTGTATAAGTACATTATCATCACATCAAACCTCTCTCACTCAATAAAGTGCAAAACAATTGTGCCTTATGTCTTACATCTTTAATGAAAATTTTAAAATTTTAAAATACTGAAAGTTTTTCTATAAGTTCTGTGGCCGAATAAGGAGAAGCTTCCAAGAAAGTTCAATTCATTATTGCCTTTTGCAGTTAAATTCTGAACCCTAAGTCTATCAGATAATCGCTTGGTCATTTGAAAACCTTACTAATGCAGCATTTCAAGCAATTAACCAAGGAAGCTTTCTTAACAGACTATTGCCTCACAAATAGGTGGTAAATAAACATCTCCCATTTTGGCTACCTAGAAATGTGAAAAATAAATAAATAATAAATTTAGAACAACTTATTATTCTTAATGCCTTTTTATGCCTAATCTTTAAATGAATGAGACACAAATTTAAGATTAAATTTTTAGAGAATTTGGTTCCAGCTTCAAAAAAAGTAAATAGTCCTCTATTCCAGTGGTTTTTAACCTTTTTGAACGAATCGCCCCCTTGAGCCAATGAGGAAGTTGTCATCGCCCCCCTCCCCCAACATAACCTCTCAATCACAACATAGGAAATAATTCTTCAATTTATGCAAACACTTTTTTTGTTTTTTTTTTAAATTGTCATCAGGACATATCGATGCAAATAATTTATTTCCAGTCTTTTTCCCATATCTCAACTGTGTGAAAAGTTTTGGTGCCACCCATCACTTTATTCCCAAACTTCGTGATACGTGTATTTCATTATTATTTATTCAAGACACTTAAATGTAATGACCACTGAAAACAAAATTCAATTGCAAGAAGTGAAATGCCCGAAAAGAAAAAAAGTAACATTTAATGATTGAATTACAAATGAAATTTAAGGCGCAAGAGAAATATAAAAAGGGCATAAGAACAAACCGCAATGCAGGAACTAAGAATTTCAAGACGAAAACTCTTAAACTAGAAAAACACACGTGGACGTCGATAAACCTAGTTTCAACGGTTACATTGACATTACAGCTGACGTCACAGGGGACAGCCACTCAGCATGCAATATTTCGAAAGAAGCGCTCCCCCCTCCATCACTGCCCATTCTAGCCAATGGCGCGCCACTGTATGGGTAGAGGTTGCTGCGCAACGCGCATGAAGATAAGCAATGCGTATTCACATATGTACGGCATTCTGTACTGAAGCTAGCTGGAGAAACATTTGAAAACACAATTCAATCCAGCAATAGTGAGCGATCTGATGTTTTTGTACGACAGATATACAGCGATTCACTATACGAAAAAGTCTCAAAAGTGTCCCCAAAACATCTCGCTCCATCGCCCCCATATCGCCCACTTTTCGTTCCTTCGCCCCCGCGTCGCCCCTTTTTGTTCCATCGCCCCCCTGAAAAATGAAATCGCCCCCTGGGGGGCGATATCGCCCAGGTTAAGAACCACTGCTCTATTCAACATAAAACATAAACATCCTGACTAGATTTTCAAATGCATTTAGGATAAGAAGTTCCTTAGACAGTGCAAACTAATTTTTCATCAACCCTTTTGCGATCAAAATTCTTTCAAATTCTCAATTTCTATAGCAGTATTCACATGATTAAATGTCCCTATGAAAGCTCACACATGAAACAGCACCAAGCAATTTTAATCTACAGGCCACCTATATTGATAGTTAGCATCCACATTTCTCCCAGTTACTAAAATAATCACAATTCTTGGGAAATACTTAATTTAGAAAATAACAGGTGCACATACAGAGTGACGTGACTAGGCCACTGACTACAAAGAAACTGCTTCTGTCCAGTCATTAACTGGGCAGATAAGTAGGGACATTTGTATTTCTTTGGAACAAATTGTCCTTCTTTAAGCCTCAATGCCTTTAAATTTCAGCAATTCTACCAAAGAAACAACTCATTGCAACCACAATGCCTTTTTTCTTTTCCTTTTACTAAAATATAAACGTATCTCAAGAGAAACCATGTTAGTAGGAACAATTCATCTATATGTTATCCAAAGACAACGACTGTTATAATCAGTAATAAAATATGCTTTAGCATTATTACCTAGTCAATCATATTAACTAGGAAAATATATTCATTTTCCCAAGAGAAAACTGAAACAGTATATAGACATCAAGATTAAAAAAAATTTAAAAAAATTTTGTCAATGAAAAACAATGCAAGTTTTGGCAACCCAATTAAGTTGTTAAGTGTAGAGCGTTGTCTGTCTTTGTGTCAGAAGCACCTACAAAGCTAACTGAAATGAGATGATTAATTCTTAATACTGTAATTACGATCATGTAGCAGTTCAGATTTGAAGGGGAAAATGTGATTTGGAGATCTGGGGACACTCACACTGCTCCAGTGGCAATTCTGTAAAGAAGTTGTGTCTTTCCCTTGTTTCACACAGTAGCCCAAGAAAAGCCACACTGGATTTAAAGAAACGTCAACAAGTCTAATGAGCACTCCCATGTGAGCTCTGAATAATATATTCTCAACTGAATCCCGATTGCTGTACCGCCCCATTAATAACAACTAGAATATTCGCTACATACCAGTCATCACTACTGTTTGGTTCTGATATATCCCTATTGATATCTATAGAAAGTTCAATTTCCCAAATAACTGACTAGAATATCTAGAATATTGACTAGAATATCTCTGATCTGGGATAGATAGCTATCTTATTTCTCCTCATCAGTTAGTCTAAGTCAGTGATGGCGAAGCTTTGAGACCGAGTGCCCAAACTGCAACCCAAAACCCACTTATTTATCGCCGGGTGCCAGGTGGGCGTGGCCCACTGGGTGGGCGTGGCTGTGGTGGTCATGGCAGATTGGGTGGGTGTGGCCAAGGTGGCCATGATCACCTCGATGTTGCTCGTGGGGAGGGATAGCTGTGGGGGCCGAGCAGGGTTGGGGGAGATCCAGGGGGTCTCTTGCAGGTGGGGCGGTGGGCAGGAGGCTCGTCCTGCGGGGGGAGGCGAGGCAAGGCGAGGCAGGGCGGGGGTGCCATTGTCACAGGGCAAGGTGAGGCAGGGGCCGGGGTGGCTGCTGCCTGACACCATCAGCCCCTGCACACAGAGGCCAGCGAGCGCATGGGTGCTGGGATGCATCCGGCCATGTGGGACCTCGGCGAGTTAGCGGGCGGCTGGTTGAAGAGGGACGGTTGCCATCTCCGGGGCATGGCGCGCGTGCCCACAGAGAGGGCTCTGAGTGCCGTCTCTGGCACGCGTGCCATAGGTTCGCCGCCACTGGTCTAAGTTATAAGACCGGTTACATAAAACTTACCATTATCATTTTCATAGCAATTTAAACAGTTTGAGGCAACTACCTCTCTAACGTGCACCTGAAGGCTTTCACCTACCGTGATTAATGAAGGCTGCAGGCCCGAGCCAAAGCTGGGCACACTGTTTCCGGGTGGAGTACATGATGCTGAAGTCATTTTCACCTGCTCGGAGGAGGCTCTCGTCGGGTTCTGTCAGTTCTGCAATGTAGCCCTCTAAAAGCTCCAGTTTATCATTCTTGCTCCTTATGGGAGAGGAAAAAAAAATAACCTTACCTATCCAGAGGATTATGCTGCTGCAATCTTAAGTAAAACATGCAAGGGCAAATGCATGGCTACTTTATTATCCACACTTCTTTGCATGCTGGTTGGCATAATCCAGCGTGCAAGTTAATAATTTTGCCGCATGGGGAAGCAGTAGTACTATGAACTTACCATGACTTTGTAGACACTACCTGGGCTCCATTTATTTCTAAGGAATATCGACTACAGCGTCGGATGGCAAAACCGCTCTCAGGAAGGAAAATGCGAAGGTACCGAAAAATCTGGGATGGGTTATGGGGGGAGAGGGAAGAGAGGAAGGAGTATTAGATATGTTTGCTGCCTTGAGTTGTTGATAAAAAGGTAATAAAGGTGTGATATAAATAAATAAAATAAAATCATTGCAAGGGAGTTAATTGGAAGAATCAATGGAGAGAGAGAGAACTAAGTCAGAGACAATGCTCATATCACTTCTATGAATATGTTTACTCTCTTCCCATATAAAATGTATCTCACTATAGTTGTAAACAATTTCCTTTTTATCAAGCTCACACTCACATAAGTTGAAGATGCTTAAAAGCATCAAAGCCAAAAAAAGATTAAAAAAAGAAGAAAATGATACTTCTTGGTCCTTTCATCCACAGCCAGCCTCTGTGGACCTTCACTGCCAGCTTGTGTTACAAGTAACAGTCAAGTAAAAAAAAAAAAAAAAGATTATAGCCTAATAATTTTATGTCACTTAATTACAAAGTTCATGTAGGCTGTATGTGGCCAGAGCACTAATACATTTAATTTGGTCTGGAGAAAAGGAAGGCATAGACTAGGTTAGGATAAGTACTTTTTTCTAACTTCCATACATTCTTAGAATATGCCCCATGATTCACTTCTAATAATAAATAACATGTTATGGAACAGCCTTTCCAAACCTGATTGTTGTTAAATTAAACTCCCACCACCCTAACTGCCATGCTGACTAGGATAAAAGCCATAATATAATAATCCAAAAGGCACGGGACTGGGATGAAAAAGTCTATATAAATAACTTTTTCAGATTTCAACATGCTCTCCAGCCATTAAAAGGCAAAAACCAGGATTGTACATGACTCTTGAAGGCAGCTTCCTGCTGATGGCTCCGGTTTGCAAAATACTGGCAGGCCCAGCCACCCTGCATCAAGGCTTGATATGCTGCTTCTAGGTCCTTGCGCTTCCGGAAAGCTTCTACTGCCTCCCGGAAATGGTGCTTCCTCCTGATGGCTGGGAGCGGGCTATAAAAATAAAAGAGGA
This sequence comes from Azemiops feae, assembly GCA_023970755.1. NCBI lineage: Eukaryota > Metazoa > Chordata > Lepidosauria > Squamata > Viperidae > Azemiops > Azemiops feae. The sequence goes on along the minus strand of JALGBA010004202.1, from coordinate 77,791 downwards.
AGAATTTCTTTTGTAACATATTTTTTCCCCTCATTTCGGGTAGTCTTTGACTTACGACCATTAACCATTCAAAATTACAACAGTGCTAAATGGACAAGTTATGGTTGTTGCACCCCTGCAATCATGTGTTCAAAATTCAGGTGCCTGGCAGCCTACAGCACAGAGGTACTGCAGCTCCCCCCATTCACCTATCTTTCCCATCTCAGCTGCGCAACAGTGCTTGCTGTAGCACAGGAGGCCTCTGCCAGATACACAGCCCACCAACAATCAAAATTCTGGTCCCAATTGTGGTAAGTCAAGGACTACCTATACTCTCTATCCTCACCACTTAATATCCAAAGATACAAAAAATCTATCTATCTATCTATCTATCTATCTATCTATCTATCTATCTATCTATCTATCTATCTATCTATCTATCTATCTATCTATCTATCTATCTATCTATCTATCTATCTATCTATCTAATCTATCCATTCCCACTTTACAATCTTAATTTTCAGACTTATTCCATCTCCATTCCTACTTCTTACCTTACATTCATTTTATGAGTCCTAAAGTCAAGGTAGGAGTCAAGAATTAGCGTTGTGGCAAGGTCATCATTCTCACATAGTTCTTTTGCAGTTAACCGAGTAGAGCCCATCTTCTTTCTAGAACCATACTGTTCTCAACTCTGCTAGCCACAAGAGAAGCAAGACAGACAATTAAAGTAAAATACACAGAGAAGTTGGGAATCTGAATGAAAACTCCAATAAAAGCAGGACTATCAAACATTAGAATAAGTAGATTCCCTATGACCTCTACCATAATTTAACTTGCTATTTGCACATACACTGAGATTTCTTTTTTCAAGAAAGTCAACCTTTATTAGAATGGTTTTAATAAACTAAAATTAATTTAAAAACTAAAAAATAGCATGTTGCCACATTTGCTCATATTGTTTGTACTATGTTGAGGTTTCCATTGTGTGTTGCAATTTTTATAATTAAAGTATAAGCCAAGAAACACAGTTTTTATACCTGTGGGTTAATCAGTAACAAACTGAATTGATAAACAAAAATTATTTCATTATTCTTTATATTTTATGCAACTTTTAAATATTGTGACAAATCTTCTAGTGCCACTTTATTAAGCCTGAGGCTCATGTAACTTTCATTTGATCTGATCTGATTAACAAAACAAAATTCTCCATGGCCAGGGGGAGAGGGAACAAGCACTGCAAAAATCTCTACGAAATATTATCTTAGAAAAATGTTTTTAAATCACACTACATAACTCAAAACATGAAATACAAATATTTTTATGGAGGAATCTAAACTCTAAAATCTTAAATAATTCTTGCTGTTCTATCTTCCTCAAATCGATGCCCTCCATAACAGGAGTTAAAATCCATCTAGAGGGAATATTTGGGATAGATACCCAGCAGGTGGCAGCATCTGACTAACTTTTCTGAGGCTCACAAGACAAGCAGGGGTTGGACCTGGTTAATCCTAGATAGAATACCACCAATCCCTGAGATGTAAACTAGATTGGGATGTCAAAGCAACATTGTAAAGAAAATGGCAAACCACTTGCATCACCAAAAGATGAATTTGACCAGAAAGACTACATTTTAAAATACAGAAACATTCAACATCTATTTCTTGAATTCTTGCTCCTTCTAGTTCTGGAGATACTGGAACTAGAAATATTCCAAACCTGCTGATGCCTAGTCTCCTCATTGTTGATGCATTTTTCACTTCTCTCTCGAAACAGTTGTGACACAGATATAAGACAATAGTTTAGGACCAAGACTTAATACTTTATTAATATTATCATTAGCAGTTTATGTTGTACTATAAACTGTATAATTCATGAATGGTTATAAATTGTATGTTAAAGCAGGAAAATAATATATGTCTGAAAATAAAACATTCCAGAAATTTCAGGATTTCTCCCCTGCATCATATATGTTTCTATGAGAAGGAGCAGAGAAATAAATATGTAATTGTTTTTTTTCTCCAGGATGTCAAAATGTCCAAAGAATTTAAATTTCTAATTTGGTCTCAATCTGTTAAAAAATTCTCTCTCCACTACTTCTTTAAACCTTCCAAAACCTTTTATACCATCTACTCAAAAAACTCACTTTATCACCCCCTACAAATGATATTTCTACATAGTTCACTGCTTAACAGCGAATATTTAATGCCAAGAAACCCTATAAAACGAAAACCCAATCCCACTCCAAAAATCTCCCAAAATCAAGTACATTAGGCACTCTTCAACAGGAATCCTCAAATACTAGTTGGTTTACCAAGCAGGCTCATTTGGTGCTTGCTATCCCTACTTCCAAAGTTGTTGATTTCGATAGACTGAATGCATTGCTGTTTCTCAGATTCATCAAATCCCTATCAAGGACTTCCTTGGTAAAAGAAATGGACCTCCTTCACCATTCTTCCCCCAGATGACTAGAACTGCTGGTTTCCGAATACTTATTCTCCAAGAGTTGAGGCCAGAATAGTGCCAGCAGAACCATTTATCCATTAGAATAATAGATAATGCTGCAAATTGACTCTAGATTCATATAAAAATGTCAAAATTCCTCCTCTCCTGATAGCAGTTTGCACATACCAGATAGTTGATCCAAATACTATGTATGTATACATCTATTTATCCACTCACTCAGGCCTATACACTGCTTTAGTCATAGACTCTAAGCTTACATTCCCAATGAAATGTATTAAAGTGTTACAGCGTCCTGAGTGAGTAGTACACCATCACCTCAGTGGTGGGATTCAAATATGTGAACAACCGGTTCTCTATGTGGATGCCGCTTCCGGAAGTCCATTCTGGACCTGGGCAACAAAAAATTAGCTACCGGTTCTGCCGAAGTGGTGCGAACCAGCTGAATCCCACCACTGCATCACCTCTTTCAAGGCAGGCAGAACCACCCCTTCTCAAGGATGTATTCATTACTTCTCTGATCCAGCTTCTGTCAGCTCCTTAGAAGCCTTCACCAACCTGGAAAAGCAGGGATCCAATCAACACGTGGCAAAGCTAATGTCACTAGCACCCTAACCATTTCCTCAGAGCTAACAGAATCAAACTCATCCCAGATAATTTTGCAAGACCCCTATTTCTTGCAATAGACTTGCCCGTTTGGCTTCTAACTGAATCAAAAGCAATTTATATTCCAGAAACCCTTCAAATGTCTTCACTCTTTTTAGTCTGTATTCCTGGTAGGATTCTTATGATGAAAACAGTATCTTCAGGTTTTGCAAGAGAACATCAATTGCTCAGTTAGGAGAATCATTATACTGTGAAAACTATACTGGGATATCAGGTCAACATTCTTGTCAAGCCTTTGTTTCTAATTAACCAACTCCCTGAGCAGTTGTGTAGTACCAGCAAGTCTTACTGGATTACAGCAAGATATACTGTAAATCGGGGATTCCCAACTGGGGGTGCGAGACGATATTCCAGGGGGTGCGAAAACTTGGGTTTTCAAAATTATGGTCTATATGCATAATTCATTGCCGTTATTTTGAACTTTTGTAAGGGGTGGGAGAAAAGGTTGGGAGCCGCTGCTGTAAATGCAAATCAGTTAATGTGGGTTTTTTGGCTCTAATATAGAAGTGAGTTACTGCTGCCTTCTTTCTTTTGCAACTTCTCACACTATCCTATAGCTATGGTTTCTATTCAAATACTAACCAATCCCAACTATACGTATCTTCCCAGCCCAGCCAGGTGTTGCCTTCTACTTAGCCATATGGCTAAGAAGGCCAAAGTAATAATTTGAAGTGAGAGAATAACTATACTCACCTGAAATGAATACCTATGGTTAGTTCAGGCATGTCAAACTGCCGGCCCGCGGGCTGGATGCGTCACGCCGAAACCGCGCCCACCCCATTGCCGGCAATGGGGGGAAAGTCCCCAGATGTCGCGCGACATCACATGACGTTGCGAGTTTGACACGCCTGGGTTAACTGAACCACAATTTAATCAGCCTAGTTCTCTGGTTTAACATGACACACTGAACCACAAACAGGATATTTTTAGCCTAGCATGTTGGGCAGAGCCAATGTATGTGATTAGTTCATGGTTTAATTATGCTGTATGAAACGATAAAAGAATATTCTGGCACAGATGACATAAAAAACGAAATTCATGTAGTTTAAAAAGTCAGAAATTTGGGGCCTGAATGCCAGAAAAAATAGTCTTACACGTTATTCAGATCTATGCAATTCCATATCTTACACTGAAATTCTGTTTGAAATTCATTTACTCATACGCAATTTTTTACTTGTACAGCAGATGTGCAAAGTACTATAAATCCACTGTACTAAACTGAAGAGAGCAGATTTTCCTCTTTCTACACCACTATACCTATTTTAAGGAAGAGTTGTTGAAACCTTTTACTTCTTTGCCACATATAGTACTAAGCATTTCTCAAAAGTATTCTTCAAAAGAGATAAGGGTGTTAATTAAAGATTGTCCTACTCTATTTGTAGGGAGTTGAAGTCTATTTACATGCAAATTCCTGTTTCATAATCTGTGCCAGAGAATTTTCTGGCTTTAGTTTTCTGAATTATAACAGGCTGCAGTTTCTTACTTTTCTTCTCCCAATTCCCAGCAATGCCATAAGAAGAAAATAGCAGTTAGTCATCAGGATGGCAGAATTTCTTGGGAATGGTTATATCAGCATTATATAATTTAAATAAATTAGCATTTATATGAGTAGATAAAAAGCAGTATTTCGTAACCTGGCACTTTTCAGATGTGTTAGACTAAAATGTGTAGAACAAGTATGACAAACTATAACCCTAAGATTCCTCTGACTACTATTGCTGAACACTTGTGGGAATATTTGTTACCATATGAGATACAAAGCTTGAAATTGCATGTCTTACAGTAAGCTTAACATAGTTTTAAAAAACAAACTTCTTTAAAAACCAAAGAAAAATAGATCCACACAATTTGCATCGTTTTGTTCATCATGTTGTAGGATTCCCTCAAAAGGTTAAATGCAGCTCTATGCCACCAAACATTGCCCAATGCACATCAGGAAGTGCACCTATGCCACCCCATTGCACATCAGGAAGGTATCAGGTTGGGGCAAAGAACACAGAGTCAAGACAGCATGTTTGCTATTTCCCAATATATGATTGTCAACCTATTTTTAAAATTGTTTCAAATCCTCTTCAATCCTCTTACTTAGCTTATGTATCACACATCAACCAAATCAGAGTTTATTGGGTAAACTATATTTGGTTCCATTCATACGTCACACTAAACAGCAAATAGATACCACATTATGGCTGTTTGCACTGTATGAACAAAATTACTGAGATATCTTTCTTAACAGTATATTCACATTATTAATTTTGTTTATGAAATAAGATGCACTACCATACAGTTACTGGATAAAACATAATATTTCAGGCTGCTATGAAGGGAAAAGCATTATGATTCCATATACCTGAGTCCTTTTCAGAAAGAGTAGACATCAAATCCAGTGATAACTGTACACATATCAAAAAGAAAATTCTAGAAAAAAGAATTACTGGTAAGCAAGAAAGTGCCAATAGAAGAGAATTATTTATAGCTGAATGTTGGACTGTGGGGACCTTGGTGCTTTCTGAGCTTGGTTATTTTGCTGCAGATATTTCATTACCAAACTAGGTAACAGCAGGGCAGAAGAAAGTTCCGAATACGAAACAATTGGGACAAAGTTTACTCCCATTCTTCAAACAGTCTCCCGTGCTAAAGTTGGTGACTTATTCATCGATGAAGATCTAATTCAATTATCTTTGCTTATATTTATCTATAATTTCATTATTGGGGGGGAACAACACTGAAGACCAAAATCAAAACAACAGCCGCTTGCCCTTTAAAGTGTTCTATAACTGTCCTAACCATCGAAAGGTATAAACATCCACCACATATTGAAGAATCAACACATATCACTTGTTTTTAATACACAATAGTAATTTTAAAAGCCTCAAAAAAGCTTTAAAACCTGCCTCAAATAGCAACTTTATCTATCACAGCAGTGTGTGAAGCTTTACAGGTGGTCCTCGACTTACAAGCATTCATTTAGTGATAGTCTGGAGTTACAATGGCACTGAAAATAAGATTTATGACCATTTTTCACACTTATGACCGTTGCAGCATCCTCAGATGCTTGGCAACTGTTCATATTTGCAAACAGGTGCAATGTCCCAAGGTTATGTGATCACCTTTTCTGATCTTCTGACAAGCAAAGTCAACGTGGGAGCCAGATTCATTTAACAACCGTGTTACTAACTTAACAACTGCAGGGATTCACCGAACAACTGTGGCAAGAAAGGTTGTAAGCTGAGGCAATACTCACTTAACAAGTGTCTCACTTAGCAACAGAAATTTGGGGCTCAATTGTGATCGTAAGTCGAGGACTTCCTCTGTGTATAATTGGCAAGCGCTTCAAATGTATTATTACACTGGATTCAGGCCCCAAGTGTAACACAGTTAACTGTGGATAGGAAATTTCTGGACCAACTCTATAAAGGGAAGATATTTTAACCCAGAACTAAGAAAGCACAAAGTGAAGAGATGAGAGCGGTAGTTGATGCCAGGGACCATGTGACAGATTTGAAAAAGAAAAGCATCTGATTGGCTACCGCCTTGAGTTATTTGTAAAAAATAAAAGGTGGGATACAGACAAATAAATAAAAACTTCGTCTAATCAGACTTTACTAACCTAGTGTCCCATGGATGCCTTCAACTAAAAACTGTTCTAATGCTATTGAGAAGGCTGCTTAAAAATTAAGGGAAAGCCAGTATGTCTGGAAGACAAGAGTCAGGTAGACTAAGTGTAGACGCGCGTTTCTTCGCAGAAAGCCATTTGCAGAGTATGAAGGGATAGTTTGGGGGGTTTTTTGGGGGGGGGAGGGGGGAGGGAAGAGAGAGAAATGCTCCTTAACTGAACCCTAAGCCTTCCTTTGAAGGGTAGAGAACGGCAACCCGGCTTTGAAGGAGCGCACATGAGGGAATGGGCTTTTTATTCATAGAGGCTATTTAGGATGAAAGAGGAAAGGAGGGGGGCTCTGACCCTGAGAGGAAATGCCCCTTTGCGGGCTTTGTTACCTCAGGATCTGGACTGGAAGGGAAAACGAAATGCGGGCGGGGAAGGCGGCACGGGGGTTTCCCGGCCCCCTTCCCCACAGACAAGAGACTGGCCGGCTGACAGGCAGAGTCGAAGGCACCCGCTCCTGCCCCAGCCTCGCGCAACCCTCACGGGACCCCAGGGAGATTTCCTCAGTCTCACCCACCCCCACCCCCCCGCGAGACACCCACCCCCCCTTCTCCTCGCGGGCTTCCACGCGCACCGCGCCTTGGTGTAATCACCCGCGCGCCAGAGAGCCGCGTTCTCCTTCTCCTCTACCTCCTCCCCCCCTCCTCCTCCTCCTCACGCGCCGGCGTCCCCAAAGGACTTTGCCCCCCACACCCTTCCCCCCCCCCTTTCGCTTTCCCTCCACCCCTCCTCCCCTTTCTTCCTTTCTTTCTTACACTCAGACCCGCACGAGCGCTCCGTTTCTTATTCTCCGCTCTTGGCTCCCCCGCCTCACAGCGCGCGAGCGCGCCCACCTTTTCCCCCGTGCGATTCGCCCTTCCGCGTGCCTATCAATTTCCCGGCCCCGTGATCACGGGGTGCCGTTGGCCACGCTCAGCCGTCAATCACAGACGGCCCCACCTTCTTCCCGTTGTGCCTCCATTGTGCCCCTGAAGAAAAGACGGCCTCCTGGACCTCCCACCCGCATGCTTGGAGATGATTGGTGTAGAGAGACTTCCTTTGGAAAGAGTGTCTCGGTTCGATAGGGTAGATTCGTGCGCTGCTGTTTCCTACAGCTGCTCACACCAGGGGTGTAGTCGCAGTTTATTCGACGATAATGATGTCTATTAATTTTGAATCCGCCTTCCGAAGTCGAATGAGGACGCGGCCCCCAGCTTACGTGTCCGATTGGGCAAATCTGCTGCCTATTAAATTGCTTACGTGTGCCTCCTCCAGTCGCGCCTTATTTGGAACAGCGTCCTGCCTACAGCATGCTTATTGCGCATATTAGGGGCAGAGCAATATTTCCCTATTGGATAATTGAATGTCAAATAAATGTAACCGCCCTCTCTTACAAAGACTGCACAGCCCGCCCCCGCTTATCTTCATTGGTCAAACGCAATGCTTATCAACGAGTAAGACATGCCTCCAAAGCTCATTGGATAGTTCAATGAACTTGGGACAAATCGTCCTCTTTCTTCACTTCCTGTGGGCGTGCCCCCACCCTTGTTGATAAAAGAGTAGCGTTCTCCTGACACAGTAATCGTTTTGAAAGTGGGAGATCCACTGACCGAGCCTCGCTGCCCTTTCTGTAGATACCGCCATTTGAAATCTCCCGCCATAATGCCGCCATTCTCTATTGGTTCGACTGATCTATCCGCGTGCCTTAGCATTAAGCAAGTTTACTGGTCAACTCAGCTGTCTATCACTGAGCATTCACACGATTTGGTTCGGCTTACAAAGCCACGCCTATTATGAGGAGAAACCCACAGAAACAGAAAGTTTAGATTTATCCATTAGGTTACTTCAAACTTTTTTGAAGTACTGAAAGCGAACGAAAATCTCCCCCTTTCCAACCTTAACCCTTTCGAAATCCAATTTTAATTCATTCTAAATATCTTCATTCCACTGGTATAAATTTAAGAGGAGATATTGAATTATGGCCCTGCCTAAATAGCAGCACCTGATCAGTCTTGCAGAACAGTTAAATGCTGGCAGATAGGAGACCACCAGGAATTTCAGTGCTAGAATTGGGAGAAGAAGAGAAAAAGAAGAAAATAAATCCCTGGGAGGTATACAAGAAATGTATATGTTATAATTTTTCATAATATACATTAGCTTATATTTTATAAAAACTATTTAGAACCAGTATTTTAAGGTATAATCATATAGCCAAAGCGCAGCCATTTTTAACCTTGCTAAAGTGATGACATACACAACTTTGGGGTTGAAGCAGACATTAGTTACATTGTATAGATAGGCAAGGGAACAGGGTTAAAACATTTGTATCATCCAGCTTAGATAAACTGGCTCCTATTATGACAGGTATGTCAAACTGCCGACCCACAGGCCGGATGCGTCACTCTGAAACCGCGCCCACCCCATTGCCGGCAATGGGGGAAAAGTCATGATACGTCGCGCGACGTCACATGACGTCACGAGTTTGACATGCCTGTATTATGAGCTGAGTTGGTTGAATGTTACAACATGAAAAGGGAAAGATAAAAAAGTAAAACAAAGGGGAATTATTAATTGTACAGCTGCAGTGTTTAATAATTTTGCTAGGCGGTCGGAATGTATGTGACCAGACTGGACCTATCAACTGGGCCTGGAAAAGAAGGATGTGGCGTATTCTACGGGACAAGTATAAAGGCTTATGCTGAACTAATTTGGGTGTGGTCTCTGGGATTGTATTTGCCAGGATCCACCAGCCTTTGCAAACGCTTCAATAAAACTTGTTTTGTTTTCCAACACCTTTGAAGTGGAATTTATTTCATTCCTAACACCACCTATGTACTGTTTGCAAGAAAACTACATAGACAAGAAGCAATGGATGGAAACTAATCAAGGAGAGAAGCAACATAGAACTAAGGAGAAATTTCCTGACAGTGAGAACAATCAGTGGAACAATTTGTCTCCAGAAGTTGTGGGTGCTCCAGAAGTGGAGGTTTTTAATAAGAGACTGGAGAATCATTTGTCTGAAATGATGTAGGGTTTCCTGCCTCAGCAAGGGGTTGGACTAGAAGGCCTCCAAGATCCCTTCCAGTTCTGTTGTTCTGTTATTCTGAATTGTCAAGTGGCATTAACAATATTTATAAATGACTTGAATGATAGAAAATATTATTATTCAATCTGTGGACAGCACAAAAATAGAGTAGTAGCAAACACCTTTTAAAAAAAAAAAACCCAATATCAAGATGCAGAAGGACTTTGGCAAGTTAGAACAATAGGCAAAAAGTGCCAAGATGAATTTCAATAGGAACAAAAGCAAAGTTCTTCATTTGGTGACTAAAATTAAGGCACGAGAATAGGGTGAAGAAGACTATATGGGATAGGAACACTTGGAAAATGGATCCGGGTGGATCAGCATAAGCCAACAGGGTGCTATAGCTGCAAAAAGAAAAAGAAAAAATACAGTCCTCGACTACCGTTTTACGTCAAATTAAAGAGACATTTAATCATTGTTAAAGCTGGCTATCTCAACAAGAGACTCTGGGCAATGAAAAACAACAAACAAAATAAAAATAATTATAACATGGGTATGAAAAATTAAATAGGTAAATTAAAATTCATAATAGCCAACAACACTGTCCACAATGCCAATAGAGCCAGGAGATGGATGGTTTCATACACTCGGGGCCCCAATCCCAGACACTCGGCTCAGCCACACCTAAAATAGTGCATCCAATTGTGGTGACCCCATCTTAGGAAGGATATTGGCAAACAGTCGGGTTGGACTCAAAGGCCTCTAAGGTCCCTTCCACCTTATGATTCTATAATGATTCCAGGAGATTGGAGGCTGTTCATTAAACAAGCAAGATGATAAGCGGTCTAGAAATACATTTAGCATGGAGAAGCAGAGACTGTGGTGAGGGACGTCAGCCCCCCAGAGAAGAAAATATTAAAAGGGCAGAAAAATATATTTCCTCAAAAGGATTTTAAAAGCAGAAGCCAACCCTGCCCCCAAATCTCTCTGTCCCAAGCAGAAGCCAGCTCTGTACAAATGCAGATGAAAACCATCAGAAAGGTCCCAGCTAGGAGATCAAGAAGACAAAGACCTAAAAATCTGCATACCCCACCTGAGATGGGACATAATAGGACTAACCCAGGGGTAGGCAACCTCGGCTTTTTTATGACTCATGGACTTCAACTCCCAGAATTCCTGAGTCAGCATAGCTGACTCAGGAATTCTGGGAGTTGAAGTCCATGAGTCATAAAAGAGCCGAGGTTGCCTACCCCTGGACTAACCCATCACCATCAAGAATACCAGAGAGGCACACCTAAACTCAGGTCAGAATACGTGACACAGGAAATAGCCTCAAAGTTCATGCCACAGGAACAGGAAACTATTCCAAACAAAAGGCTTTCAGAGGGTATAAAAACCTACTCCACATGTGCTGAGTCCTTTTTTTTGTCTCCTCCCTGCTGCCAGAACCATCTTTCTGTCTGGCTCTTCAATAAACTGCAACCTTCTTTCTAAAGCAGTCGCCATGTTGTTTATTTATCCCCGGCTTGGATGAACCAGGATGAAGACTTTTCCTTCAACAGTGGGAAGAGGTGACATCTGCCTTTAAACATCTAAAAACATGTCAGGTTGAATGTGAGGCAGCACATTTGGGGGGGGGGGGATATTTTAAAAAAATGAGATGACAGCCATAATTCCTATGAAACAGAATTCTTTATAGTTGTTGCAGAATGCAGATCAAGAAACAATGGACTTAATATTTCTCAGTCTCAGCAACTTTAAGATGTGTGACCTCCAGATCCCAGAATTCCCCAAGCTGGGTGGAAAATTCTAGGAAATGAAATCTATTTAGTTATTTATAAAATACAAAATAAATATTTATTTATAAAATCTATTGGCTGTCCATCTTACCTCAGGCTAACTCTGGGCGGCTTACAATCATACTATCTTTAAAGTTGTTGAGGTCAAGAAACACTGAGTTGAATGACAGTACAAGAAATAAAATTTCAGTGGAATGTCAGAATATAAAATCCTAACTTCAAAGAGCCATTCCTCAATGGAACAGGAAGTCTTGGGAGTGGTAGGATCTCCTTTGCTGGAAGTGTTTAAACCAGGGAGGTCCAACCTTGGCAACTTTCAGACCTGTGGACAAGGCTGGTTGGGGAATTCTGGGAGTTGAAGTCCACAGGTCTGAAAGTTGCCAAGGTTGGACACCCTTGTTTAAACAAACACTGGATGGTTATTTCTTGGGAATGCTGTACCAATATGTGGGAAGAAATTGTCTTCATCCTGGTTCATCCAAGCCGGGAATAAATAAAACAACATGGCGACTGCTTTGGGAAGAAGGTTACAATTTATTGAAGAGCCAGAAAGATGGTTCTTGCAGGAAGGAGGAGAAATCAAGGAGAAGGACTGAGCATATGTTGAGTAGGTTTTTATACCCTCTGAAAGCCTTTTGTTTGGAAGTTTCCTGTTCCTGTGGCATGAACTTGGAGGCTATTTCCTGTGTCACGTATTCTGACCTGAGTTTAGGTGTGCCTCTCTGGTATTCTTGATGGTAATGGGTTAGTCCTATTATGTCCCATCTCAGGTGGGGTATGCAGATTTTTAGGTCTTTTGTCTTCTTGATTTCCTAGTGGCTCCAGCTTTCTGATGGTTACATCTGCATTTGTATAGGGCTGACTCCTGCTTGGGACAGAGATTTTGGGGCAGGGTTGGCTTCTGCTTTTAAAAATCCTTTTGAGGAAATATATTTTTCTGCCCTTTTAATATTTCCTTCTCTGAGGGGCTGACTTCCCACAAATAGATTTCTACAGTGGGCAGGGAGCAAGACTACATGATTTCTCTATACATGCACATATAAAATCTTCCTCTCTCTACATATCTCACAATATATAGAATCATATTCTATACTAACAAGGTGGGAACAAAATAGAAGGATGAATTCAGATGTCAAAGAAAGAGACTTATACTGGAGTTGACCCTTGGAATAGCTTGGATAATGACCATAAATAACATGCAAACATTCCTGTTTGCAGGCAAGTAGCCATACCAGCCCTTTGCAAGGAAAAAACAAGTGAAACTTCTGTGGCTGCTCAGAGATCAGTGTTTCTCAACACAGCAACTTTAAGATGAATAGACTTCAACTCCCAGAATTCCCTAGTCACCTCCCTCATTTTAAAGTTGCTAAGGTTGAGAAATACTGTCTGAGACCAATCAATCAAATAAATGAAGCAAGGGAAATTCACTGCAAGGAGATTGGGAAAAAGGCCAAATGTTGTGATCTGAAAAACAACCTCCAGTTCTGGGACCCTGACAAACATAGTAAATAACTGCCGCAGATCACAAGGTCAAGGATAAACAGAGGTAGATAAGCAGAGGTGGATATAGGCCCCATCCAAGCACCCAATGGTTCTAGCTCAATTATTGCCTAAAGATTTAGTAAGGGGAGACTTCAAATAAAGATTAAAGCATGCCTTTTTTCACTTAATATATATTTAACTTGAACTGATGCTAAGGTTTAAACATTATAAAAGAAAGTGGTGAAAGTTTGCCCAGCACAGATCCAGGGATTGTTGCCCACACTTATGAAATAACAAAACACAAATAAAATATTTCCCCCTTTGAATGTACACAATAATGAGAAACGTGCTTAGAAGTACTGTTCATATCCTCCTCTTCTCCACAATATACTATTTTTATTTTATTTTTAAAATATAAACAAAGAAATGATTTTGTTTGTTTACACCCACAAGCTTCCCATCTGTTTGTGAAATATTTTTGGAATGGCAATCAAAACCCTGCAGTTGAAAGATAGGTTTCTGATTGCCTGTCTTTGAGATGTATTGCCTCTTTTCTTTGACAAGCTCAGCTTTTTCCACACAAAGCTATTGAAACCAATTTCCCTCAGGGTTACAGTTAACTTCAATCCCAGCATTCTTTCTGAGATACCAGGTTGATGTCCCCAAAATGAACTTTTTCCCTCTAAAAAGCTTCCTATAGACTTAAGCAGCAATACAGGTATTTGGGAATAAGGAAGGTAGGACACATTCTTGTCAGTTTCATCACAGGCCTGAGACTTCTTTTATGATAAAGGGAGGAATTTGACAAAGGAATGTTTTTGTTCCTGAGGGGTGATTAAATGGATGATGTTGCTGGAATAACTGGAATGAGAGAAGCCACTGGAGTTCCCTGGCCTTCTAGCTTAGAACAAAAGGCAATTATGCGTCTGTATTTGCAAATATGTGTGAGAGAGAAAGAAACACAATCTCCAGACGTGCTTACAACTCTACAATTGCTATCATTCCTAGCAAGTTTAGGTACCACCCAATTCCCAACTAACTCTGGAAGGTCACAATACACCGAACAATAAAAACACCATGCAAAACAAAAGATGGGATCTGTATATGTACAAAAACAGCGAGAGGCTCCATCTACCCTAATCCAAAACCTGAGAAAAGAAACCCAGAGATTATAGGAAATGTAATCCAACAAATTCGAAGAGGCTCAGTTTGAGGATGAGGTGATTCACTGCAAAGAACCAGTGGTGAAACTGGGCAGAACAGAGCCAAGAGCCACGATGGAAACGTTGTACAATTACAGAAGCTTTGCTCTCTGGGGCAAAGGATAAATGCATTTCTTACAATATTTTTCTTTTGATTTGTCTTTTACTCTATTAATAATATATATATATATATATATATATTTAAAAGGTTGCTTTCTGAAAATAAAGAGTGTAGAGCATGCAGGGCCCTTCTGAGAAGCCAAATTCTGCTGCCATTCAAACTAGATTTTCTTGCTTTCCCAAACAGAAGCCCCGGAGCAAATCCACAAAACAGATTCCCTGGGGCCATTTGCCACCTCCCCGCGCCATCTAGTGGCCAATGGTGGAAAGGCTAGCGAGGACCATTCCTTTTGGCAGCGAACCAATGAGAGATGCCGTGGGGAGGGCAGAGAAAGACCCTGATTTGAAAGCTTTTAAAGCTTTCCAGTGGGGCAGCTAGGAACTTATGCTGGTGGGGATCCTTTGTGCAGCCAAGCTGGCCCTCACTCCAGAAGACTTTGGCAGAGGCAGCCTTTCCTTTTCCCAGAGTCCCAGGTACAGGAGGGTAAATGTTTCTCAAAAAATGTGTTTCTTTCAGTTAATAACATCAACCACAACTACAGTAAAGTACTGTAGTGTCCCATGTCGCTTACATGGGAAGCATGTGGAGCTGGGTTGTGATGGCTCATCATGCTATTTGCAGACTTTCTAGTGCACTCTACTGAGAACAAATTTTATTGAATGAAATGGCATATATGTGCATTTTTAATTGAACATGCGTTCCGAAGCTATATGTAGCTTACAGGATCTATTTCTAGGCAAAATTTCAGGGAATTCTGTAAAACACTAATTTTAAAGTCAATCTTTGAAGTAATTTTACTTTTGTTTACAAAAAAAGAAATAATAATAATATTCGAAGCATATACGTTTTGTAATGTGGCGATGTGACAGTAGAAATGATGGGATTCATTCGATTGTTCACGTGTTTTAGGAACCACTTGATTTTCCTTTTGTGTACTTGAAGCCTGGTAAGATACCTTTACGATTGGTAATTTTGGTGCAATAAATATTTATTGCTGATGCAACATTTGTCTTTGGCTTTGCTGCCCTAAAATGGTAAAACATTGCAGGAATTGGGTACGTTACTAAATAGGCCCAAACATTTGCCTCTCCCAAAGCTTGCTTGGTTTTGGTCATTTTTAATTGAGTCTAAAAGAGCTAAAGAGAGAAAATCAGAAATAAACCTATTTCATATATGTTGTCATAATGTAGTTTGCCGAGTTGTTGCTTTGTTTGTTGTGTGTATTCGGCAACTGTAGATAATTAAATATTGAATAATGGATACAATTTACAGTATTAAAGCTTTGAACAAAATAGACAAATTCCTATATGTGTCAGTTAAACAATCTTGTGCTATTTTCACATTTAGGAGCGTTTCAAGGATGATTACCAAATTCATCTTTAGCCGTTACTGGCTTTGGATGAGGGGCATTGTAGTCAAATCTATCTGGAGTTCACCAGGTTGGAAGAAGGCTAAGATGTCTTGACAATAACTCTTGTGTTACGTTTTCAGTCATTTTCAAGCAAAACCCAAAACAGTGTAATGCGCAAAGTCCCAATAACAGGACAGATCCAGATTTCTTTCCAGTACTTTGAAGTATAAGATTATAAACGATAAAGAAACCAGTTTGGTCAAGCGGTTTAGGCACCAGGCTAGAAACCAGGAGAGGGTGAGTTCTAGTCCTACATTAATCGTGAAAGTGAACTAGATGACTTTGGGCCAGTCCTTCTCTCTCTCAGCTGAACCCATCTCACAGTGTTGCTCTTTGTGTTCAAAATCGGAGAAGAAAGGTGTATTAAGTATATTCACCACATTGAGTTATTGACAAAAAGTAATAAGGGCGGGATATAAATAAATCAGTAGGCTGTTGAGGCTTGTTAATAATCTTCACAGAAAAGATTGAAATGTAAGGAAGGGAAGCAGGTTAAGGAATAGAAAGCCAGTTCAAAAGCCCACAGTGACATAGTTTGTCTTTATTTTTACACATTGCTTTCAGTTATTCTAAGGAAAATCCAGATCCTGTTTGCAGGTTTCTACAGTCCTGCTTTGTCAAGGTGACCTTAATATGCCCTTTGGCAATTTGAGCAAGACTCAAGTCCCCCCCACCTCTCTTTCAGTTGCTTTATCTTTCTTTTTGTAAAAAAACCCCACTTTTGCTATTGTTTCCCAAATTGGTCCTTATCTCCCTCTTAGTACAAGTAGTGTCATTCTGGCTAGCTAAGCAAAAAATGCTCAAAGCAAAAAATAGATAGTCCTACTTAAAAATTAAGCTGGCTATCTTCAGAGTATCTTCCAGGCTGAAGCTTGAGTATACACAACCTGTAGAAGTTCACCAACGTAAATTATCAGGTTGCAAGTCTATTTGCTTATCAGGCCATCAAAATGTGCCTCTTGTCGTTTAATCCCCAGTCAGGTCTCTTCTGTGGGAGATGAGGGGAAAAAAGCTCAGGACTTCCCTCATGGAGATAGGTGTTGACCAAAACAACATTCTGAGAAAAGATGGGCGGGCAGCCTCAAAAAAAGCTTCAGCCCTGGGTCCTGCCTGTAGGTCATAAAATGGAGAGACAACCCTGTGCTTATCCTCAAAATGAGCTTCAGCCTCGGGTCTTCCAAAGGCCCTGCCCGTAGGTCATAAAATGAAGAGTGCAACCCAGTCAAGCACGTAGACTCTTTTGGTCTTAATAAAGACCGTACCTAATGCCTATCAAACATCTAATTATCTCAGAGCAGGAGGAAAGAGTGCTCAACCCATCACAGTAACAGGGCAAATATCTGGGTAAATCTAGCTCCCCAGTGTGATGATGTCATTTGGCTTAGATAACAATTTAGAGCAGGTAGCATTTCTCCTCCAATGGCTCTCTACACAAGAAGGCCAACCTAGAATATCAGGTGGTGGTCACCCAGGAAAATGACCCAATTTTCTTGTATGCTCTCAGCCACAGGAAGATCATTTTTATAGCTAAGAGGTACATTTAACATAGGGGCAGGCAATAAATTCAGATTATTACTAGCAAAGCAGGGGAGGGGTCATGACTCTTAAGACTACTGTTTTCTGTTTTCCCTGGTCAGTTTGGGGGAGGAATTTTGATTTCTGTGTATTCTGTTTTAAACTACAGTATATCGTTGACTACAGAATTTTTTTTTTACTGCAAAACATTGTAGGAAACTAGTGTTCAATGTGTTCGATTAGACGCAGGGGTAGGCAACCTTGGCTCTTTTATGACTCATGGACTTCAACTCCCAGAATTCCTGAGCCAGCATGGCTCAGCTTGGAAACCTCTCGCTTTCCCCTCAGCATGGCTGGCTCAGGAATTCTGGGAGTTGAAGTCCATGAGTCATAAAAGAGCCAAGGTTGCCTACCCCTGGATTAGAGAATCTCCAAGTGCTGCAAAAAAAAGAAGGATGGGGGCACCATGGATACAGAACCTCAGGTCTGCAATTCTGTCCTACACAGACAGAATGCAATGGTAAATGGGTTTGTTGTTTGTCAGGCACAAACAATCAGATATACACAAACAATCAGATCTACACACAAAGAGTTCAATTAGCTATTTTATAACACAGGAACCTTCTCAAACTGGCAGTTAGCACCTGGGCCAAACTAGATAAGGTTCAAGGGTATTTGGGGGAGGAGTTCAGACTTTGCCCTTTTGTGTCCACGTAGAGATTACAGACTAAGTCCCTGCTTGACTTCTCCCTCTGGCTTCGCCCGCACAGTTGTGCAGGTTTGCAGATTAAGCAACCCTCTTCCTTAGCTTTTTATATAGACTTGTGGGGAAAATAGGAGGAGGAAGGTGTGTTGTATCCAACACAAAGTGGCTGTTTGCCACTTTGAGTTATTTGTAAAAATAATAAAGGGATACCAATAACGAAAAAACTAAATAAATAACTAAAAAATAAAACAAAAATGGATGGGAATTCTGAACACAGCTATTGTAATCCATCTAAAGGGCAGGGACATTTGGGAAGAAGGTTGCTCGTATCAAAATATTTTCAATATCCCATATTTTGCAACATGATTTAAGCATCAGCTATAAGCCACTGATTACAAATCAAAATTCAGCTCATCTACTAAAACATGCAATTGTAAATTTTGAAGCAAGATTTGAGTTGAAAATGAAAAACAAAATTAAAATATTACTAGAAGAGTCTTTAGTTATTTTTTCTTTTTTTAAAACTTCAAATATCTATTTAATTAGGATCAGAGAATAGGCTTTTAGTGGGGAAAGTTTTTTTTCATTAAGGGATGACTGAAAATTGTGAAGTTAATTGAAGCATTTGGTGTTACCATCTGGTACCATTTTATTTCTGTCGGTTTTTGCAAAAGATCCTCAGATATTTTATTACCTGCTCTGCCAAACTACACCTATTTTTCCCAGCCAGGCTGGCCACGTAGCTCCCTGAAAGAGTCCTTAAACTTAATGTAATTCTTAAAGCTGCAGTAACTTCTTTCAAGCTTCCATAAAATCCTGAAAAAACACACAGCTGCTTGAATGAAGAGCAAAGAGGCACGGTGTGCTCATGCAGAGTCCAAAGCACCCTTTGAATCATTTTGAAAGCATCCATGGGGCTGTAGAAAATGCCAGAGAACTTGCTGCAAATGCATTCACATTGTTCAAAGAGGCAGCTTTCTGGGACCGGACTTTTCCAACAGAAATATAAGGGGGCAGAAGAACCCCAGGAACCCTGCTTTAGACCTCTCCCCCACCACCTTTATGATGTTTGGACAATGACAAAGAGCATTCAAGGCATTCTCCACTGAGTCCATTTTACTCTCCCCATTCCCCCCCCCTTCCTAAAACCACACAGGTTAGATGGGGAAGTTTGGTAGGGCAGATCCAGCCTTCAAGCCAGATGTTCCTCAGCCCCAATAATGACTTTTAATGATAAAAAGTCACACTTATCATCCCATATATTATACAGGGAGAACTAGAGAGGGGTTTGTTGATGTAATTTAGCCAGCTCAGAGCAGAATTAAATCACTGTCATTTCTTTATTCCACCTTTATTATTTTTATAAATAACTCAAGGCAGAGAAAATATCTAAAATACTCCCTCTTCCTATTTTCCACACAACCACCACCCTGTGAGGTAGAGGTTGGGCTGAGAGAGAGTGACTGGCCCAAAGCCACCCAGCTGGCTTTCAAGCTTAAGGTGGGACTACAACATACTGTCTCCTGGTTTCTAGGCCAGCACTTTAACCACTAGGCCACGGGTCGGCAACCCGCGGCTCCGGAGCCTCCTCCGCCATTTTGGCGAGCGCATGCGCGCATGCGCGGGCGGGTCCGGGGGGGTGCGCGCGCGCAGGTGCGCATGCGCGAACGGCGCGTGCGCATGCGCGAACGGCGCGTGCATGTGCGCATGCGCGGGTGCGCGGGGCGCGCGCGCGTGCGCGAACGGGGCCGCGCGCATGCGCGAACGCGCGGCTCCCAGCGTTTTTTTTTTTTAAGCTAAATGGGTCCGTGCGGCTCATCCGACGTTTCGGATGGCCGACCCATGCACTAGGCTAAGGGTAGGCAACCTTGGCTCTTTTATGACTCGTGGACTTCAACTCCCAGAATTCCTGAGCCAGCCATGCTGAGGGGAAAGGGAGAGGTTTCCAAGCTGAGCCATGCTGGCTGAGGAATTCTGGGAGTTGAAGTCCACAAGTCATAAAAGAGCCAAGGTTGCCTACCCCTGCACTAGGCCAAACTGTATATTACCTCAATTTCGTAGCCACTCCCTATCATCCCTGTCGGCATCTCTTAGTGCACTGATGGCAAACCTTTTAGAGACTTGAGTGCCCAAACTGCAACCCAAAACCCACTTATGCATCGTCGAGTGCCAGGTGGGTGTGGCCCATTGGGTGGGCGTGGCCCATTGGGTGGGCGTGGCTGCAATGGTAACGGCAGACTGGGTGGGACTAAAAAGTTCAATCAATCAATTCCAACTTTGCAAGATCTTTTTTTCCCTCGAGAAGTTGAAATTGACTGATTGAACATATTATTTTTTTTTGCACACGCGGCGGAGGCCTAAAGCGAAAAGGTTTTATAAAACCCAGCTGAAGGCCTAGGACTGGGGCGACGGCGCGCGTGCCCACAGAGAGGGCTCTGAGTGCCGCCTCTGGCACCCCTGCCATAGGTTTGCCACCACTGTCTTAGTGACTTGCATAGGACATTTCTCCATTAATGAGTCAAAGTCCTCTCCAACCATCCTGGAGCTGGCAGAAGCTAGACTGGCATCAAATTTGCTATCCCAATTGCTGACCCTTCTCCTGAATCTTTTTCCCAGCCATCACCACTTTCCTCCTAAGATGATGGGTGGCCAAGCTTAATGAAGCTTGGATAGTGTCATAATTGGGAGGGGGAGGGGGGAAATAGTGCTTTAACAGCAATAGAGCTAAAAATAGCGAGTTCCTTTCACTCACAGGCCTGGGATTAAAAAAAAAAATGTTGCCAGAGCATGTGTGGCCCATGATTAGGACCAAAAGGAGAAAAGCCTATATGTCCTTCAGCCACTATAGAAATCTGTCCCTGTTCCTGTTATTTGTAGCGGTGATAGTGTGACTCTTAACAGTGTTTCTCTAGCTCAGGGATTTTAAGATGGGTGGACTTCAACTCCCAGAATTCCCCAGTGAGCTTGAAGCTCTAAATGTCAATTAGGGGTTACAGCCCCAGAGACATTCAGCTCATCACATACTAAAGAGGACGTAACTTTGTTGTCATTAGTATTTCTCCAGTCTTCTCTAATTGTTGCACTGGCAGGAAAGAAACAAAAAAATACTGGATAATTTTAAAAATGCCTGCTCTTTTTAAGTCTCAACTTCTGCTTTTGCAAGCATAGTTCTTTATAAAGCATATGAAAGCTGAGCTTTTCTCTTTTTCCAAATTCTCCCCTTATATTTGTACAAGATACATCTGAGAAAACTGATCTGGCTATTATATCTGTGTATGGATTTTAATTTATTTTCCCTCCTACAATATAATACCTTGCCCTAAATGTTCCCCTGACTTTGGCAGCCAATAGGATTATTTATTTATTTAGAGAATTTATATGGCCGCTCACTCACTTTTATTGGCTCTGGGAGACTTACACAATCCTCATAGGGAACGAAATATATTAGTCCTTGACTTACTACCACAATAGAGCCCAAACTTTCTGTTGCTAAGTGAGATAGTTAAGTGAGTTTTCTCCATTTTACGACCTTTCTTGCCCCAGTTGTTAAATGTATCACTGCAGTTGTTAAATTAGTAACACAGTTATTAAATGAATCTGGCTTCCCCATTAACTTTGCTTGTCAGAAGGTTGCAAAAAGGGATCACATGACCCTGGGACACTGCAACAGTCATAAGTGTGAAAAGCGGTCATAAGTCACTTTTGAAGGAAAAGTCTTCATCATGGTTCAGTCCAAGCCGGGAATAAACAACATGGCGACTGCTTTAGAAAGAAGGTTGCAGTTTATTGGAGAGGAGAGCCAGACAGAAAGATGGCTCTGGAAAAAAAGAGAAAAGAGCACATGTAGGGAGTGGGTTTTTATACCCTCTGGGGCTCTTGAGGTTGTTTCATGTTCCTGTTTGAGGCTTTGTATTTTGACCTGTGTCCCTTTGGCATCTGTGGGTTAATCCTATTATGTCCTATCTTAGATTTTGGGTGGGATATGTAGATTTTAGGTGTCTTTGTCTTCTTAATCTTCTAGCTGGGGGCCTCCAACCTTCCTGGATTATTTACATCTGCATTTCTACAGAGCTGGTTTCTGCTTGGGGGAGGGAGACTTGGGGCTATTAAGAAAACTGGGCATGCTTTTCTGCCTCTTTAAGATCCTTTGAGGAAATATATTTTTCTGCCCTTTTAATATTTCCTTCTCTGGGGGGCTGACTTCTCACAAATCCCCCCTTTGTGCCATAATAGTGTAGGTGACACACTTTTACTGGCACAAGATTAAGATTGATCTGATCAGAGAGACTTGGTCAACAAGCTTTAAACTGTTAATGCAAAAAAAAAAAAAAAAGGAAGGCAGTAATAGAGTTCAACCATGAAGGTCTAACACCAGAGCAAAAATTCTGTTAGATGGAAAAGAAATTTATAGTGTCCAATATTCTGTGCCAATTCTTTTTAAATGTTGGATGTCACTTTGAGTTTCCAGTCAGGTTTTGAAGCACATGCCTCTCAAAATTCTTCACAGCCATGGTATTCATCAGTACATAACCACTGGCTGCCCATTTCAAGGGTTGTTTCCTGCCTTAGCTCTTAGTTCAGTTCATCCAGGTTAGTGATGTCCAATTGAGGTTAGCCAGTATGCAAGCCAGGCTATTACCTTTTCTTAAATTGCACATAGTGAGCCCTAGGACTCCCAATCTGAGTCCACCAGTGCAAGATATTCAGGGCTTAGGTTTGGAGATCTCTTTTCTGCTACTTCCCTAGTCAGGGCATATGAATTGCAAATCACCTGAGGGGGCCTGGTTCCCTCCCCCTTGGAATTTTGCTGGAAGTTGTTCCTACAAAGTTTTAATGACACAGGGCAAGAATCAGGCTGGAGCTTTACTGAAGATAGGTGGAAGAGATAGACTCAGTGTGGTTATGAATGGTGTGTGTGCATGTGTGGCTACTAATACAAAACAGGCAATACAAACATTCTGGATAAATTCTGGATAAAGATCCTTTGAGGAAATATATTTTTCTGCCCTTTTAATATTTCCTTCTCTGGGGGGCTGACTTCCCACAAACGGTCACTAAATGAACTGTTTAGGACAGGGGTAGGCAACCTTGGCTCTTTTATGACTTGTGGACTTCAACTCCCAGAATTCCTAAGTCAGCATGGCTGGTTCAGGAATTCTGGGTATTGAAGTCCACAAGTCATAAAAGAGCCAAGGTTGCCTACCCCTGGTTTAGGACTACCTGTACTGACTGTTTGTTTTTTCAGCTGTTCCTTTTAACCATCCAGGATATTCTAGGGCAGACCTCAGAGAGTGACTATTTTGGGGGGAGGGTGGAAAGACTTGAATTTCACCATTGAGCAATACATCAAAAACTTTCAGGCAGATTATGAAGGTCTCAATAAACATGTTGGGTTTTTAGCACAACACTTGTTAATCTCACATCAGTCTAGCCACTCTGTGCATCTAATGAAGTGAGCTACAACTCACAAAAACTTATACCTTTTTATAAAATGTGTTAGTTGGAAAAGGTGCTATCAGGCTCCTAATATTTTGCCTGCTAGACATAGTGGATCTTGTCTCTACTGTACTGTTCTCTCTATTGCTGGTCACCAGGAAAAAAAAAATATGCAGTACTTTTTCTCCTTAACTCAGTTGCAGAAATATTGTACAATAGATTCTTGCTTCTCTAGAACTCTGTCATTTTACAATCTGCAAGATAGGGAGTCTAGACATTGTCCATCAGAATAATTAGCACATTGCAAAACACTTCGTTAAATGAAGTTAGTGGTCTTTCCTTGAAGTCTTGTTTGTTTTATTTGAATATGCAAATGGTTTTCTATGTAACTTCCTTACTTTGGTAACTGTAGTCCAAGAACCAAAATCAAATGAGGATTCAAATCCTCCTTTGTTGGCTAACTAGAATAAGCCCTAATTTCCCACATTTAAAGAAATCTGGTTTAGCCAAACTCCCCCAAAACACACATTCACCCTCCTTGCTTCCCAAATAATGGGGAAGAGAAGCACATGAATACTTGAGATTCATCACTAAGAACATTGTATATCAACACCATCACCTTATCATCAGTGTTATAATATAAAATAACACATTAGTGATATAATTAGTTGAATCTAAACAATATAAGCCACAAAATAATGGTTTGTAATTTGGAGTGATTAGGTTTGTAACATACTGACCCAAATCACACCAATCACATTACAGTGTAATAACATCCAGCCCTCCATTCCTCCTTTATTCAAGGATAGCAAAAGCAAAGATTTGTACACCTCCCAATAATGCTTTTGGGGAGATTGGCAAGTATACAAATGTAATTGATAAAGATCAGTATGATTAGTTCTGGTGGTATTTAGTAGGTATTAGCCATGTCTTCTCATCTCTATGGCCAGATTTATAGAATAAACCACAATGGACTGAGTTCATGCAACAAAACCATAATATGGCTTGCTTGTTTGCCCTTAGCAAAAAAATATGCAGCTCTAGCTATAGTATCAACACTTGGTTTCAGTTTAGCATACTGTACAAATTCAGCCATTTTTCCCCAGAAAAATGCATTGCATGTACCCAGCTGCAATGACACATCCTAAAAATCAGATAAGTTGGCTACTCTCGGGTTACACAGACAATCACTTTTTGGATCCTAAAACCACTGTCTTTTGATTCGTAGGTGACAAAATGTGCCCCACCATCTTTTTACCTGGATCAGCCTTCCGTGTGTTGCTGCAAATCCAGTTTCTTAAATTCAAGATTTCTACATTCCTTCAAGAAAAAACCACTGGCTTCGTGTAAGCTGCAGGTTACATCTGTGCCAGCACCACGTAATTCTAACATCATCTTGCACGAAGGACACTGAGTGGCATTCCTTGAGCAAAACCAGTCAGTCCTCAGAACACAATTTTACTACAAAGGAAAGGGAGCGTGGTGAAGTCAAGGATCTCTTTGGGTATTGGTCAGAAGGCAGGGGGTTGGACTAAAAGCAGCCTTCTCCATTTTGGGTGCATTCTTGCCTCCTTTGACTAAGTACCATGCCCACCATCTTCAATCCGCAGACCGTCCATTCTGCTACCAAGGATAATGAGAATTGTGATCCAAGGCACCTACTAAGAACCAGGTTAGGGAAGGTGAGGGTGGAATTGGGATTCGGCGACTTAAAGACCGGTCCTTCCCTTCCTGCTTATTTGAATGCATTTCACCCTTTCGCCTCTTCAAGATATAAATAATAGTCATTTGTCAAGAACAGTGGAAAAACCCAGAAATTTAGCAAACCTGTGTGTGTTCTGGCAGCAGAATACTACCTTCCCCCAAAGAGGCAGATTCCCAGGCTTTGAGAGGGCTATGCAACCAAAAACAGTAGATTATACACACAATGAAGCAAAAGCAAATTAATCTTGGCTGGGTTTCATCTTTGCTGCCCTTTAAGATTGCATTGTGGGATCACGATTGGTTAATTCCCCTATGGCTTAGTATGGTTCCCAGGCTCTAAAGAACTGTGCTAGAAGCTCAACAGCAGCAATGAATGAGGATGTTAAATCAACTAAGCTACCCAACTTCTTCCCTGAGAAATTATGTCGGGTTTGTTTTTTAAACCATTTTTACTTCATTTCTCATGAACGTAAGAGTTTTCTCTGGCTGGCTGCTGAAATGCCTTTATGCAAAATTAACAGGTTCTACAAGAATCTGGGTTCTCATACCCATGTGTTTTTAAATCTCCCAACAGAGGAGTCTTCTAAAAGTTCTGGACTTTAATTCCCCAAATCCTGAGGATGCATAGCCAGTGGCCATGTTGACTGAGGATTGTAGGGCTTGCTCCAGCTGATCCAAAATCTGCCAGTACAGAGAGGGATCCTCCTGAAAAAATAAATGAACCGTACGGGAGCATCCAGGGTTTGGTAAAGTATAGATAAATTTTGCTTTTGCTGTCAGTTACATAACTAGTGAAGCTTTTGCTGGAATAAAAGTCTCAGGTTGATAGCACTGTCACAGTGCCCTTTGCCCCAACTGAGGAGCCCAGAGTTGGGTGTGGTGATTAGAAAACAACCTGACATACTTTCATTCCTTCTGCAAGAGAGTTTGATCCTGAACAGGGAAAAAAAACACTGAACATTACAGCAAGCAGCTAATTCTAGGGTAAGGAAATTCTCCATACTCCTTAAATCCAAAGTTTCAAGGAACTGTTGAAGGAAAAATCTTCATCAGGGTCCAGTCCAAGCCGGGAATAAACAACATGGAGACTCCTTTAGAAAGAAGGTTGTAGTTTATTGAAGAGGAGAGCCAGACAGAAAGATGGCTCTGGGAAACAAAAAGTGACCACATGTAGTAGGGAGTGGGTTTTTATACCTTCTTGGGCTTTTGTTTGGAGTTGTTCCTGTGGCATGAACTTTGACCTGAGTCTGAGTGTGCCTTTCTGGTATTCTGATGGTGGTGGGTTAATCCTATTATGTCCCAAAAGTCATAGCCTGCTTCCCTGGGGCTGTGGCTGATGACTGTTGGATTTTTGGTGTGAGGGATTGTTGATTCTAGGGATCTTGCTTCCTAATCCCAGCTTCCTGACTCCAATCTTTCTGATAAGATTATCACATCTGCATTTCTGCAGACCTGGTTTCTGTTTGGGGCAGAGAGACTTGCGGCGGCGGTGGTGGTGGTGGTTGGTTTCCGCCTTTAAAATCCTTTGGGGAAATATATTCTGCCTTTTTAATATTTCCCAAAATATGTCTTTCTCTGGATTATTCCCACAAAACCAAGCCCAGAATCTCTGATTCCTTCTGTATATTTTGGCTAAAATCAAGTGTAATATCCAATTCTCCCATTATTTGTTCCAAAGCCTCCCAACAGGACACCTCTGCCTGTTGTCTAACAGCATAGTAACCAGGACTGTGCCAGTTCCCCACTTAGTATACCTAGATTTCAGTGCAATTTCTCATGGTCCCTAGCTATGAGGAAGAAAACCTTTTGCTCTAATTCTTGGCAGGAGCCTAGCCTTGCTGGCTGGCTGTTGAGTCAGAGGAATGGCCATAAACCTTCATCCATATACTTGTAACTAGAGACTTAAGCCTCCCTGCTTTCCCTCTTTAATTCTTGTGGCATCCACTTGCAAGTCAGAAGCCTT
The DNA here is from genome assembly GCA_023970755.1 of Azemiops feae. Classification (NCBI taxonomy): domain Eukaryota; kingdom Metazoa; phylum Chordata; class Lepidosauria; order Squamata; family Viperidae; genus Azemiops; species Azemiops feae. The sequence continues at coordinate 50,676 of JALGBA010004202.1, read as the reverse complement.
TTGGAGAGGGCTGATGAGGTTTCCTGGACTTAGCAGACTCGAGAAATCATCTTGTCAATGGATTTAGTTAAAGATCCCAGGAAACCTGGCTTGTAATTATTTTGTCTAATGGTTATTACCCGGCTCCATAGAATTCAGGGATATGGCCTCTGTCCTGGGCTCCTGTCCGGTTGATCCCATTTTGTTCCCCATCTAATCCTGATTCCTGGAACTTGAGGCCACAGTTAATGGTCTTCTCCTGTTTTTATTGTTGTTGTTGTTGTTTGTTTTTTGCCTTCAGGTGTACTGTCACCATGTTGCTTTGGCCTCTGCTTCCTGTGTTCCTGGCTGCAGTCGGCATCTGTGGCTTCTGGGTCGTGTGAGTAATAAATGCATGGTGGGGCAAATAGGTGAGGCTCAGGGCTGGCATGGGGAATTGAAGCACCAATTAGATCTCGTGTTGGGGGTGGGGATGGGAAGCTCAGAGGTAGCAGAAAAGTCCAATTGATTTCCTGGACTCTGAAACGCCTCGTGAGAAAGATTGTGGGAAACTGGTTGAAGATATGCTGCCAAGAATGGTCAGACAAGAGACAGCATAGCCCACAACTGGATAGTGGGTGGGGCAAAAGCTCAAAAGAGATCCTCCCTAGTTTCTTGGGCTGTAAAAGGGCTGGAGAATTGTACTTTCAGGCTTGCAAGATTCTCTCAAAGTAGCTGTAGAATAAAGCGGAATTAGCTCATCTGGTCTGGACAGACAGAAAGGTTTTATAACAATGGGTGGGAATCTTTGTTCTTTCCTGCAAAAGGGATTCTTGTCGAAGACCTGACACATTCCTATAGGAGAGACCTTTTGCCTCCCTGAAATGAGGTGTATCCAACATATAACTAAATCTGCTAGCTCCCATCCTTTTAACTATTACAATAGTTTGATCTGCAGCCGTTCTAAGTAAGTTGTCCTGTTGACTTCCTTCGTTGAGGGAACAATATAAGGCATAATAAGATGTTGCATAACAAGGTGCATACCTGGCTTATCCAGTTGTTAATGTTTTAATGGTACAAAATAGGGCTTTCTTTTCATCTTTAATTAGGCAGCTTGATCATCTTGCCACAAAGAATCTTTTGGTTAAAAGGCTCTGTAATTGGAGTAAATTGGCTTACTTTGGCGGAATTGTACAGTTCTGTGGGAATTGTTGCATCAGTTGGGCAGCACAGTTCCTGTCGCACAGACATGTCAAACTCCAGGCCCGCGGGCCAGATCCAGCCTGTGATGTGTTTAGATCTGGTCCGCAAGCAGACTAGTAAGAGGAGTTGATTGAGTAATTACCTCCTCGCTTCTTCCGGTGTCTTGTCAGTGGCATCAGCGCTAGAAGAGGACGGGCAGCGGGAGCCTCTACAACGCATGGAGCTGTGGTAGCGGTAACCACAGCATGGGTCTATGATGACTCACAGCGGCCAGGTGGGCATGGCTGGGTAGGCGTGGCTGAGTAGGCGTGGCTGAGTAGGCTTGGCTGGGTAGGTACAACTATCCTAGCCCCACTGAGACGGCTGGGTCAGCAGGGAACAAGTTGCACCAGCTAACTCGATGTGGGGACAACTCGGTGCCCCACAAGCTCACTTCCCCAAACTTCTGTCACCCAAGCGCATAGACACGCACACACACACACACAGCCCACATTCCAAGTTTGGGAACTTTTAACCACAGAGGAAGGAGAGGTCCTTCTCCCCAAGCCCAGGCATGATTGGCAGCTTGCCAGCTCAGATGTGGATAAAAGTCTTTGAACTTGGAATGGTATGTGCGTGCGTGCGTGCGTGCAGCACGCCAAAGGAGATGTTCTTCTCCCAATGCCAGACATCCGAGCATTGGCGTTTTCCTGTCCGGTGCCCCCTCTTGGCAAAGCAGAAGGCAAAGGGCGATGCTATTGTGCGTGGAAGCACGAAGTCAAACTTCTGCCTTGACAGATCTCTGGAGAACAAGAAGAGGAGGCAGGGGAGTAGCGCTCCCTGGTCCTGCGTGACGGAGGCTAGCCCTTTTCGAAAGGGAATCCTTTTAAGAAGGATGCTGGCTTGTTGGGGCAGCTTTCCGTCACGCAGCTCCCCGCCACTCCTCCTTCTCTCCAGAGATGTTTGTAATTCAACCAAGAACTTTGGCATGCTGCGTGCATGCACACACCATTCCAAGCTTGGAGACTTTTATCCACATCTGAGCTGGCAAGTTGCCAGTCATGCCTGGGCTTGGGGAGAAGGACCTCTCCTTCCTCTGTGGATAAAAGTCCCCAAACTTGGAATGTGGAGTGTGTGTGTGTGTGTGTGTGTGTGTACACCCAGCCATGCCTACCTAGTCACAGCGACCCGGCCATGCCCACCCAGCCATGCCCACCTGGCCCTTTGAAGGCAACCATAATGCTGATGCGGCCCTGAATGAAATTGAGTTTGACACCCCTGCTCTAGCACTTTAAAAAGATTGCCAAGTTTTAAATAGGGTGAATGGGCTTCAATTGCTAAGGCATCATTAGCAGAGCTAGAGCTTGAGCCTCAAATTGGGCTGCCTTTAATAATCCCAGATATTTGAAGTAACAAGATTCACACATTATGCTTGGTCAAAATGTCTTTCATTTAATGTTGGCTGTGTAACAAGTTCTTGTACTTCTTCCTGGCAGCTCATCTGGTAGATTAATATCAACATATGGACTCCAGATATTCTGAGATCTCCATTCTTAGAAATCCCATTATATCTGGAGGGCTTCACATTAGAAAAAGCTGATTTACATTAAAAATACATATACTGTATCTGAGAAACCATTGCTGGGGAAAACGCTGAATGATCTGTACTGGTAATCCTCGACCACAGTTCAACCCAAAATATCTGTTGCTAAGCAAGATAGTTGTTAAGTGCATTTTGCCCCATTTTACAACTTGTCTTGCCTCAGTTGTTAAGTGAATCACTGCAGTTGTTAAGTTAGTAACACGGTTATCAATTGAATTTGGCTTCTTCATGGATTTTGCTTGTCAGGAGGTCACAAATGATCACATGACCCCAGCACACTGCAACCGTCATAAATATGAACCAGTTGCCAAGAGTCCAAATTTTGATCATGTGACCATGGAATGCTGAAAGGGTTGTAAGTGGGAAAAACAGGCATTCATAAGTCACTTTTTTCAATGCCGTTGTAACTTTGAACAGTCACTGAGCAAACAGTTGTAAGTCGAGGACTACCTGTAGTTCAAAAAAGATGAGGAAAATGGCTTTGGATTTCATTCAAATAGAGAATTTCTCTAGTACTGTATTCATCAGGGCCTGGCCTTATTTTGCATGAGTGTGAAAAAAGGTGCTGGTGTTTTAAAAGTCATGCTAACTTTAATGGTGGGGCAAAGTTTCATGTGGAACAAGCTGCTCTGTTCACACACACACTGTCCAAAAAACCACTATTAAGGTGTGCACTGGTCTAATGTGCATTATGTTCCAGTAACATGTACTGGGAGAAGATGGCAGCCATAGCATCACAATGAAACCCTGCCTACTTTAGTAAGTGCATGTTGAGGATAACGGCCTTCCATGGGGATGTCACACCCATTGCTTGCATGTATTTTGACACTCCCATGGATGGGCCTGCAATGCATTGTCTAAGTTAACTAGGAATAACAAACTCAGCTTCAATAAGACTGTTCTAGTTGTCTCACCAGGTTCCCATTTCTTTAGATTTGCCATGGCAGTTACAAATGGCTCCGTCAACATCACAGAAGCATTTCCATATATCAGGTATGGAATATTTTTTTCCCCAAATTCAGGTATTTTGGCGGGAAAACTTACCTCACCAACCCACAAATCATGTTCCATTCTAATCCTCTTCTCCCCCAATTTGTAAAGGCCAGGTTATCCCTGGTAAAGATGAAGGCCTTTTTTGTAGTTGCCCCGATTTTATAGAACAACCCTCTCCAAGTTGTTTGCCTGCTTATATTTTTGCTTCTTGTGATTTAGGACCTTAGCAATTTCTGGTATGAATTTCAACTCCCCGAATTCTCCTCAGTGGCTATGCTGGCTGTGGAATTCTGGGAGTTGAAGTCCACATACCTGGAAATTGCCATGACTGGGATAGCTGTCCTAAATCAAAAGGGGCAAAAAGGTAAGCAAGCAAAAAACTGGGAATTTAGGATAAGGTGGACCGATGGTTAAGAAAAGGTTTTGGGTAAGGTGGAAGAAGGTTTCGCCTCCAAGAACAAACAATACAGGTCGTCCTTGACTTATGGCCACACTTGGGATCAAAATTTCCATTGCTAAGCAAGGTGATCTGACCTAGGGGATTCTATGATGGTCATAAGTTGGCGACTGGTCATAAGTCCCTTTTTCAGTGCTGTCGTAACTTCAAACAGTCACTAAACAAATTGTTGTAAGTCAAGGACTACCTCTACTTTATTGTTATTAATATGTGTGAAAAAAAATCACATGTGCCAGTTGAGTTATGGCATGTATGTTAATCACCTTGCTCATCCAAATTTGCTTAAGAATCTGGCAAATCTAGTCTAAATGTAATTGACTTTTACACTTACATTTGATCTTGGGAAAATTGCAGAGATGGAGTAGAAAATAGCAACCCTTCAAAAGATGCAGGAGGGAGGGAGGGAGGGCAAACAGGGCCATCGGATAAAAGGGGGCATTCATCATGTATAGTCTAAGCTAGGGGTCTCCAAACTTGGCAAGTTTAAGACTTGTGGACTTCAACTCCCAGAATTCCATGCTGGCTGGGGAATTCTGGGAGTTGAAGTCCACAAGTCTTAAATTTGCCAAGTTTGGAGACCCCTAGCCTAAGCTATAGATTGTATCAACTTTCTTTTACACAGAAAACATTCCTTCACCCAAATACATACTAGAAAAGTCAAGTATTGGATTGGGTTGTTTTTTGAAATCAAGTTTTGCCACAGGAGTAAGCTAATGAAAATTATAACCTAATACAACCTATAACCACCAGCCCATGGAAAGGCAGTTTTTGGTCTCTTTGAATATGATATCTTGGGATGGGGACTTCTGAAGCAACGAGTAAAACAGCCGCAGCTTCTAAAATTGCATCTAGTTATGTGAAATTTCCTAATTTCTCGTTTCTCAGCACGTGCGGTGCTTATCCACCCCAGAGTTGTGTGTTTGGACAAATTCTTAATCTTGGAGCCTTTTTAGGTAAGGTATTTCTCTCCATAAATGCTACAAGACCATGTAGTTAATAGCTTAATGCATCAATCCGTTTGATAAGCAGGCTCAATGTGCCCTCTCTTACAATGGACACTCCTGAATTTGGGGATCCTGATGACCCATCACCCCTTTCAGAAGAAAGCATGGTGACTTGTTAAAACTGTTTTTCTTCATATCGATTCTTTCTGCAGAGCTCGTTTTTAAAGAAACACTCAAGGATTTTACAATACTTGAACGTGTTGTACAGTCGTCAGGCTTCACACAGAGTTACGGCTTAGCACCTTGGGTGAATCCAGACATTGTGGTTGATAAATGTGTTCTTTAGTTCAATTGATTGTAGCATTCTTTTAGTTGGGCCAATGTTTTCAATGAAGTGTTAATACCAGTAGAATTTATATCTTTAGTGACAGGCAGCAGATCCAAGGATACCAATAATGACTGTTTCTTTCTCTCTCCTCTTTCTGCAGTTAAGTGCAGGGTCAACTTGTTAGAATAACAAGTAGTCTCGGCACTTCTCTTATATCAAAACTGCCCTGTTGCATTTCAAAGAAAGTTATTGTAGCGACCTCACACTTTGATTGGTACTTGAGTCTCCTTTCTTATCTTGCATCCTTATCAGTTGTAAAGTAATTCTCCGCTGGAGTCTCTATACTGTGTTTCCACAAAAATAAGACCTGGTCTTATATTATTTTTGCCTCCAAAAGAGGCACTAGGTCTTATTTTTGGGGGACGTCTTACGTTAGGACCGCCGCAGCCAGGCCTCCCACGCACCGACACCTGTTGCGCCACAGCATGACTTCTTCAGCGGCCGCTTGCCGCCACTTACGGCTGGAGGTGGCGCATTGCGCCGTTGCCACTGCTCGTGGCAGGAGGCCAAATGGTGCTTCACACCGCTGCTGCCGCTCGCAGCAGGAAGCCTCACGGCGTTTCAGGCCATTGCCACCGCTTGCAGCAGAAGGCCGCAAAATGCTTTGGGCCGGTGGCTATGGCCCGAAGCACCATGTGGTGTCCTGCCACGAGCAGCGGAAGCAGCCCAAAGCGCCATGCGGCCTCCTGCCGCAAGCGGTGGCACCGGTGTGACAAGCCACACGGCGCAACAAGTTTCGGAGCGTGGGAGGCCTGGCTTTGGCGGTCCTACCAGTAAGGTAAGCGGGTGCGGGGCACGTGGGGCAGCTGTACCTCCCCACCCTGCCCTAGCTTGATTTTTAGGTGTGCACCTTGCCCCAAAACTAGGGCTTATTTTGGGGGTAGGGCTTATATTAGGCCAACCCCCCAAAAACCAAGCTAGGTCTTACTTTCGGGGTAGGTCTTACTTTCAGGGAAACGTGGTAGATGTAGGTGTACTTAAACTCTTTTTAATCAATGTTTTACCTGAGATCTATGTAACTTTGGGATTCTTGGGTACTCACCCTAACCTACTAGCTTTGAAATAATAAAATGCTCAGCAAATCCTTTCCATGTTAAAAAAAATAATCAAAAGTTTGGCATCCCCTTTTCTGAGTAATTAAAAGGCATTAGCTCAGCTGCAGCTCTGGAAAGTTTATGCCTTTTAATACAATTTGTTACTCAGAAAAGATGCTATCTGACTCCTACATTTTTGCTATGATAAACTAAGCACAGCTCTTCTATACTGTCTACAAGAGGCTCTGTTTCCAGTTTTTGGGGTTTCTTGAGTGAGTTTCTTACCATGCTTAAGTGTTGGAACAAACCAACCAAAGGGGACCCCAAAGGTGCTTTTTCATGAGCCAACTGGACTTTCTTGTTTTTCTTGATCCAAGAAGCTTCTTCAATCAAAGGTGATTTTTTCCAGTGAACTGTGTTGAAATAAACCATGGCTTGGCATAACGTCTGAACCAACCAGCATAATCTGTTCAAGCACTGTTACAATTACTTTTTCTCTGTTGTCTTTCAAGGAATGTGGGTTACTTACCATAGTGTAGGGAAGGGAGGGAGGGAGGGAGGGAGGGAGGGAGATATGCTGACCTATGTAAAGAGCAGCAGATTCTTTGGGGGATGTATTTAACAACATATTAAGCTATAAATCTATCTGACCAAAAAAATAATAGAAATTTATCCCACTGTTATTTTCAGGTGTGGTAATTTGCTTTCTAAAGTACCAACAGGTCCGAGATTATGGCTGTCATTCCTGTCTGAATTTAGTTGGACTTATTTTAGGTCTACTTTGCGCCTTTGGTGCGTCATTAGTGGGGAATTTCCAGGTAAGCTACCACTGAGATATAGAAAGTCCAGAGCACGGGGAAGAGAAAGCCAGGGAATCCCCATAGGCAGGAATCTAGACAGAAATCATAGACAGAATCTCCATAGAGAGAAAGTCAGTGTTGTTCTACACCAGACTTGTCAAACTCGCGATGTCACGTAACATCGCGCAACGTATCAGGACGGTTTTGCCATTGCCGGCAATGGGGTGGGCGCGGCTTCCGGATGATGCGTCCGGCCCATGGGCCGGCAGTTTGACACCCCTGTTCTACACTGTCACATAGTTTCAATCCTAAACCTAAAAAATATCCTCCACTTTTTAAAGCTGATCTATATTAATTCCCACTACCCCACAGCTTAATTCAAAGCTCTGGAAACCATCTGACTGGTTGCAGAGCAGAAGAAATAGCATCAGCTAGCATCCCTCTGCCCCCGGTCACGTTGTTGTTTTCCACTTGGAATCATCCCAATACTTGGGGTAAGGGCTGACAAGTTATAGGTTAGGGGTCTTCAAACTTGGCAACTTCAAGACTTGTGGACTTCAACTTCCATAATTCCTCAGCCAGCAAGGGCTGGCTGAGGAATTCTGGGAGTTGAAGTCCACAAGTCTTAAAGTTGCCAAGTTTGAAGACCCCTGTTATAGGTAGTCCTTGGCTTATGACCACAGTTGGAACCAGAATTTCCATTGCTAAGCAAGTGAAGTGAGTTGTGGTTGATTTCATGATCTTCCCCCCCCCCCATAGCTGTTAAGTGAATTGCTGCAGTTGTTAAGTGAATCATATGTTTATTATAAAGTCAATCCGGTTTGCCCCATTGATTTTGCTTGTCAGAAGCCGGCTGGGATGGTTGCAGATAGCGATCATATGACCACGGGACCCTGTAATCCTTGTAAATACATGCCAGTTGCCAAATGCCCAAATTTTGACTGTGGGATGCTGCAATGGTTGCGAATGTGAGGGTTAGTTGTAAGTCACTTTTTTCAGTGTTAGTTGTAATTTCAAACAGTCGCTAAATGAATGGTTATAAGTCGAGGACTGCCTGTACAACAGCACCATTCTCCTGCCCAGTGTCAGAGGTCAGTACTCAGAAGAGAGCAAATTATTTTTATTTAATTGATGCGTTATTATTATTTTTATCCCACCTTTATTTTGTCCAGGTCAAGGTGTGACATACACAGTGATTCCTTGTCCTATAATTCCCATGATAACAATGCCATGAGGTGACTTGGACTGAGAGAGTGTGGTTGGCCCAAAGTCACTCAGCCAACTTTCCCGCCTAAGAAGGACTCACAATCTCCTCGCTTCTAATCCAGCATTTTAATCACTGCACCAAACGGGTCCTCATTACTGAGATCCTTTCATTTAAATTAGCACGAAAAGCTATTAGAAGTTCTTCTCTCGGGGACAATTCTCACATCTGAAGCTGGGAAGCAGCACTTTTCCAATGTTCTTGACTTACAACAGTCCGTTTAGTGACTGTCCAAAGTTACAACGGCACTGAAAAAAGGGACTTATGGCCATTTTTCACACTTAGGACTGTCGCAGCACCCCCGTGGTCCATATGATCCATTTGGATGCTTGGCGATTACCTCATATTTATGACCATTGCAGTGTCCCGGGGTCATGTGATCACCTTTTGCGATCTTTTGGCTAGCAAAGTCAATGAGGAAGCCAGATTCACTTATAAACCATATTACTAATTTAACAACTGCAGTGATTCACTTAACAATTGGCAAGAAAGGTTGTAAAATGGGGCAAAACTCACTTAACAGATGTCTTGATGTCGAGCCCTCGACATGGACAGGTGTGGGAGGGCAAGGACGGCATGCAGGGCGGAGGACAGCGGTAGCCAGCATCCACAAGCCGCCGAGCAGCTCACAAGCTGGCCGTATGCATGTGACGGTCCTGGCGGCGTCTCCTGGCCGCCGAACAGCTGATGAGCCGGGCGCATGCCTGTTGGTGGTCCTGGCGGCGTGTTTCGGCCGCCGAACAGCTGACAGGCTGCCGGACGGCTGGAGACAGGCCGCCGGACGGTTGGAGTCTGAGCCGAGGAACGGCTGGACGCAGAGGCTGCTGAAGCAATCTGGGGCTGGCTGGGACGCGGATGCGCAGAGCAGAAAGGCTTCTGGGCGTTGCAGCTGCCTATTTGAGCCTACGCGTCCAGATGCTGGTTTGGCGGGCGGGGGTGGGGTTGATTAGCGTGTGTGTATATAAAGCGCTGGGAGGCAGTTGCTTCCAGCGCGGACTTTGATAGCAGAGTATCTTTGTAACTGCATGCCAGAGATTCCTGAAGTAAACCAACAGCCACCTGTGAACCAGACAGCTGGTTCACAGGGTGAGGTGAGGATCTTTGACACTTGACCCTTCTGTCTTTCCCTCTTTTTCAGCAATATAACCAACTGGAAGTCCATGTGACGGGCGCCTTCTTGGCTTTTGTGATTGGCATCCTTTACTTCTGGATCCAGAGTTTTCTGACCAACCAAGTGAAACCAAGACATGGAGGGATCTGGATCGGACCGCTCCGGTTCTTTCTTAGCTTTTGTGGTTCTGCCTTGTTTATTTCCAGTATCCTGAATAAGAGATCGGCACAGCTGGAGCATGGGGTGGGTGGGTGGGTGGGGAGGAATTTCAGTTCTGGAATAGGGGTGTGCAGAAAGAGAGGGCGGAGGTGGAGCTAGCAGTCTTTAGGGTTGAAGGGGCAGGAGAAGTAGAATCCTTGTTACTATTGCCCTAACATTCGTTTGGAAGAGGCATGAGCCTCGTGAGATTTTCTCTGAAGATGTTTTAGGGAGCGTTGCAAGATCAGAGAAGTCTCCAGGTCCTTAGGGAATGTCCCAAAGGTGCTTTTTTCAAAAGGCAACTGGACTTTCTTTGTTTTTCCTTGAAGACATTACGCTTCTCATTCCAGAAGCTTGTTCAGCTCTGTCGTCATAGAGCAGCCCTCTCTCAACAGAGGGGGAGGGATACGACATCATCTATCTCCAGCCTACAACACAGTCCTTTCAGCAGTTCCAAGAAGGCTCCACACCCGTTTGCACCACTCGATTGATCTTGAAGACACAGATAAACCCCCAAGTGGCCTCAACGACTCTCCAAAAGAAGGCAAGCGACCAGCTGTCTGCAAGGAGTATAAATCCTTCCGTTCCCCACCATCCAGTCAGAGCTGAAGAAGCTTCTTGGATGAGAAGCGAAAAGTCTTCAAAAGAAGCAAGAAGAAAGTCCAGTTGCTTGTTGAAAAAAAGCACCTTTGGGACGACCATCCTCCTCCACTTCCCATCAAACTGAAGCCATCCCTGGAATGTATCTCGCCCTCTCCCAACTCTGTTGTGAATTTGGCTCCACTAGCTGGAAATTATGATGCCTTGACTTTTCAACTTCAGCGGTTGCTCTTTTTTCCCTGCAACTGCACTCTGAGGCGGCCTACTGTGAATGGGCCATGGCCATGGCCCTCTTCCTGCTGTTTGGCCTTTTTGCGGTGGATTTCCAGCACATCGGCGGCTGCTCAGTCCATGTATGGCACCGGTGTGCAGATGAGAACTCCCAGAACATGCAGACATCAGCGCAGATTCTTTCACTCTGATTCTTCTCGTTCCACAGAAGGTGGTGGTGTCTCAATGAACCTTCTCCATGCACCAGGCCTGATTTTCTGGTGGAAAATGCTGCATCGGGTCCTCAGCATTTGGCTGTGAGGGAAAGAGCGCCTAAAACATTGCCTGACCTATCATTTTCCCATTAGAAAAGTCTTCTTCTCTGGCCGTCCTTATTTTGGATCCATATAATGCTGCGGTAGAGGAGAAATATCCTAAGTGTCCTTTCAGCCATTTTCTTCTGACAGGGAAGCTAGCCCCAGTGTTTTCTCATTGGAAGATCTACTTGTCATCTTCTGTGTTTGTTCTTTGCAAGCGACTTCCCAATTGGCCAGCTTACCTGCCCGAACCAGCTTAATGGAAGAATCCGTTACAAATTGAAAAGCGACGAGGCCTTGTATTTTTTACCTCCTAGTAGGAGTATTGACTCCCCAGTATAGATGAAAATGAATAGTTTTCCTCCTCTTCACTCTTCTTTGCCAGCAGAGCCATGGAGAAGAACAAAGGAAGGAAGCAGACAAAGCAGCACAACCATTTTGCACAGTACATCTTGCTACCTCAAAGCTGACTAAACTACATGTACTTATCTTCTAAAACCGGTTTAAACAGTTAGAGTGGTTATACCGACACATGCATGAACTGTTTCTTTTCGGACTTGCAAGATAATAATCCTATCCAACTTCTTAAAATGTGTATATCTGATTTATAGATAAGATTTATGCTCCTCAGAGTGAATCCAGTTTCTTTATATCTTTTAGAAATTAACAAATTTGGGTGTCCTTCCTCTGATCAAAAAGGAACTTGCTTTTCCTAATATTTAATGAAGTTGCATTATCCCATTAGAGGGCCAGATCTGAAAATCCAAAGCTGCCCTCTTTCTTTTATGTTTTCTTAAAACTTTGCCTAAATTATACTCTACCACAAAAGGGAGGGGGTGTTTCTATCTTCCTCCCTGACAACTTGTATTTTAACTGCTGTATTTATAACTTTTCCTGGCCCAGTTTAAGTCCTTTTGTGATGGAAAATTAATAAATATAAAGTTTTTGGTTCCTATCTTGTTCAGAGAAGAATGTATCCTCTCTTTTTTTCTTAGATCATAGCAGGTCTGGCGCATTTGTATGCCGCATTAATATTATATTGAATATTTTTAACTATGTAGAAAATAGAAAGGCTGTGTCTCCCAGAAAGATTTGGAGATAAACCATCTAAAACCAACTTAAGATTGACAAACATTTGAAGATAACAATACATTTTTAGCTAAGTGGAAAAAACTCCCAGACAGAGAGTTTTCTGCAAGTGTGAAAATGAATTCTGGCAATCAAAGGATAATGAATAGTTCCATGTTTCTTTGGAGACTGGGACGGTAAATAGAATTAACCATTCTTACATCAAAGCATGCTGGGAATCTTTTAAAAAAGATGGTGCTCTCTAAATGGACTGTTTCCCCAAACAATGCCATCTCTTCAGACACGTTCTAACACGGGTGGACAACTATAGCAATTTTACAACCTATGGATTTCAGTTCCCAGAATTCCTAAGCCAGTTCTTCCTTGATAACAATGGAATTTTTCTGGTTAATAACAGAATTCATAAACGTGGTGAGTATTTTGCGGGTGACCTGTCATTTTTTAGTCTCATTTTTTTCATTGTATATGGCACTCTCTGCAGCCCCTTTCACAGCTATAACCTTCGCACGAATCGTTGCATTGTCTTTAACCCCACTTCTGCCACAAATGTATAAATGATCTACTACTCTTCCAACACAGATTCTAAAGGTGCAATCCTTTATAACGCAGAGATCTGAGCTCATAGTGCAATCATTCAGTCTTGCTTTCCATTGTCCACTTTTATACACATAAAAGTGGCATTCTTCATTCCTGGCAAACACCTAAATCTATCCTTAAATCCCTGAAGATATGGTTATTAGTTTCACCTGTACAGATAATCCTCGATTTACAATCATTCAATCACTTTTCAAAGTTAAATGGTGCTGAAAAAAAGTGACTTACGACGGTTTTCACACTTAAGACCGTTGCAGCATCCCCATGGTCATGTGATCAGAATTTGGATGCTTGGTGACTAGCTCATATTTATGATGGTTGCATTGTCCCAGGATCATGTGATCACTTTCTGTGACCTTCTGACAAGCAAAGTCAATGGGGAAGCCAGATTCACTTTATAATCATGTTACTAACTAGGGGCAATGATGCAGTGATTCAGTTAAGAACTGTGGCAAGAAAGATCGTAAAATTGGGGCAAAACCCACTTAACAATTGTCTCAATTAGCAACAGAAATTTTGGGCTCAATTGTGATCAAAAATTGAGGACTACCTGCACATTTAATGACAGGTCACTTAAGGACCGTTTGAAGTTACAATGGACCACCCCCAGTTACTTACAACCCATCCGTAAGTTACAACTAACGTATACACACACCCTCCTCCTCCCTGTGGCCACATGATCACATTTCTTGGCAGCTTGGCAACTGAGTCGCATTCACGATGGGTTGCAGTGTCCCACAGTCATATGACCCCAATTTGCTAATTTTTTGCTAGCTTCTGACCAAAAAAAAGTCCATTCGGGAGAATCGATTTGCTTAATGACCACACGATTTGCTTGTAAAAACAGTCATAAAAATAAAGTCACTCGGTGACCCACTTAACAACTGCAACAACTTTAAACAAGTGCTGGGCTCAATTATGGTCATTAAGTAAGGACTACCTGTACATTTAATATCCTGGTTTGTCTAAAACTCAACTCAGATGCCCCTCTGATTTGGGAAGCTCCATCTCTTGATGACCATACCCTGAAAACCTGAAATAATTGCAGGTTTTCTTACAACGATGGGGGTGTGAGCTTTTTCTTAGCAAAATGATTACAGAATGTATCTGCGTTTATAGCATAGAAATGGTATCGCCCACACTTCCCCAAGGTAGCCAGAATCACTTTCCTTGAAGAGGCCTTGTTGACGATTTTATCCATACTCAAGACAGCACCACTTAGCTCTCAGCAGCAAAGGAATTTGAGCGATTGTATATATATATTTTTCTGAGCAATATTTAGATTCCCTCCCAGAGATGACAAAACACTGGAAGGTTGGACTATCAGAGGGAAGAGGAGATGGGTAAGTGTGTGCATTTTCATGTGTGTGTGTGTGTGTGTGTGTGTGTACAAACAATAAGAATGGATTCACAAAAGAGATGGGACAGACCCAGCTAGGAAACAGGGCAGAAGGGATGCAGATCACATCTGATTCTCTCCAGTGCACGCGCACTCCCACGTGCACCTTTCCCCACAACTTGTGCTTCCCCTCCCAACCGAAAGAATCCGCTCAAATAGGATGGGAAAGAGGGAAAAGAAACAGGATTGATTTTGGAGACTTCCCACAACCCAGCCTACCTCGAGGCCCCAAGCTGAAGGATCAAGGATGAATATCTTGCTGCCCGTTGATTTATGAAACCCGAGGGTTTTTGTTTTTTTTTATCTCTCGTCTCTCCACCCCAGTTACTAATTTCTGTGAAGTTTTCCCCTCGTCCAAGTGTTGAGGTGGCAGGTCCTAATGTTGTTCAATGCCCCTTGTTCAAATGTTGACAATGTTGAGGCGGCAGGTTCTAACCCTGGTGTCCCCAAACTCCTCTGCCTTCCAGGGGCATCCTGGGCAAGGGAAAGGCTTGTCAAAATTAAAAAAAAAAAAAAAAAGTCACCATGTAATCCAAATTTGTCTCTATTTTATGAACCTCCCCCCCATTCCTGCTACCTTCAATCAATAACACAGTACTTTCTACTCACCACTGAGCATTTTCTTCTCATCTTTCTCTCTCTCTCTCTCTCACACACACACACAAACACACAGACACACCTACACAGGACTGCCTTGGGTGTGTGGGACCGGGCCCTTTGCAAAAAGGACAGAGGCCTTGGGGAAGGAGTTGGATTGTATATAGCCCATTTAAGAGTTAAAGAATTCTGTCAGAGCTGCTAAAATTACATGAGACAGAGCCAATGAGAAGCTGAGATCAGTCGGTATATTCAATTCGTTGAGATATTGCCAGGCAGCAGAGATTATAGAAATGCTTTTAAAAAAAAACCCTAATTTTGGCAGTAAAAGGACACAGGCAAAAACAGAATAGGGTGGGATGTTATGAAATATACTCATGTTTCTTTTATAAATTCAGGGACAGCTGGAAAAAAAAGAAAGAAAGAATTCCTCTCTTAAAATAGCCATTTGCCCTTAATACAGACACAATTTAAAATCTGCCAGTGCCCTCCTTAAAGAGCTGTGATACGAAGCAGGAGAAGTGCACAATAAAAACCAAATCTGAAAGTTCCCCAAATCCATTTAATTGGAATAAAGAGCATTCACATTAGTTCAGAACCCAAGTTGGAGTAAGAATGGAGAATATAACTACACTGTGCTACAATTGTTTTGCAAACTCAGATGGCTCATTTTTAACGCTATTGACTATTCCTGGCCATGCACAGGTTATATTTGCTGATTTTCCAAAAATTGCGATTTGAAACTGTACTGTATTTATTATTGAAGCTTTAGGTAATTTTTGGCATTTTTTATTTATTTACTTACTTACTTACTTATTTGCTTACTTTTCCCATTTCTCTTTTGAGCAAATTTTCAAAATGCCAGCTGCCAGTAAAATAACTATAGTATAAGCACAACGTAGTCTGGATTTCTGGATCCTGAATTTCTAATTTGATTCCACATTTCACATTTAGATTTGGCTTGTTGTTGTTGTTTTTTAAAATATAGATTTAGGGGAGAATTTTTCAAAAGTTTGTCTTGTAACAAAATGTTTATTAGAATTCTGGTAAATATTTTCACCCCAACTCATGAAAATGTTTTTAAAACATTGACCGGTTACATAAAATGAAGAAAAAAAATGAAAAAAAAAAAAAAACCCCAAAGAAGAAAAAGAAACAGGAATGGAAACTTTTAATTTCTCTCCTACACAGGACATCTTCCTACTAGCTCTGTCTCATAATTTTAGCTTAATGCCACCATGATACTGTAAATACTACAGAAGAAAAAGCAGGGGAAAGAAAAATAAGTCTCAAGGTAAGAAAGTGAGAAGGGAGTCTGAAAGGGTTCAAGAAAATAAAGACCCCCACCGTCCCACTAAAGGAATCAGATTAAATCCCTCACCCCCACCGGCTCCTGCCCAGTTTCTCTCCTCATGTGTGTTTTCCTTTTCCTTTTTTCCCCCCCATTCAGTCCATTGTCTTTGTTTTCGGTTCCATGTTGTGTTTTCCCGCCCACCTCCTGTTCTTTTGTGGATTTGTTCTGTTTTCTGTTCTTCGTTAGCTATTTACAAGTTCACAGTATGGGCCTCTCCCAACATGGCCGCTTTCTGCCCCAGGGTGAGGTGGGGTCATTAAATCTGGACCAATCTCCATCTTCCCACCCTGTCCCTTGCGTCCCTGGTGGGCCTTGACCCATCCATGGGGCTGGTTGGCTCCTCCTGTCCATTAGGGGTGGCGTTAGCTATTTCCAGGGGGCTGGAGGTGGCTTCTTTCAGCTGCTTTCCCCCCCCCAGCCACCCACGTGCTGCTCTCCCGCTCCATCTGTCATGGCTGCTGTGGGGACGGAGTTTGTGGTTGCTGGACTTGAGTCCCGTTAGAGGAGACAAGCTTCTTGTCCTTGGAGCCATGTCGATGTTGTTCGGTTGGGATGTCTGATTCAGAGCGGCGAGATGGCTGGCAGCTGCGGGTTGGGGTGCCTGGGAAACGGAGCTGCTGCCCATTCTTTTCGTCTAAATGTTGGAGGAAGATCAAAGATTAGGATAATTTCACCACCAAGCGTCCCCTCGTAACACCAACTGTCCAGAAATGGGCCTCATCTTCTTTCTGTCCTCTACTGACATCCCAAGACAGCTGATTTCAAACTGGTACCTACGTCCATTTGTTAAAGGAAAAAACTCACTCGCAGAGTCCAAATACATTGTGACTGAAAACATCCCAGGACCAGAGAGTAGAGGCAGAAGATGCTGGATCAGAAAAAGATCAGTTCAGCATCCCAATAGCCAAAGAAATCAACTGGAAATCTCTTCTACAGGCAGATTCTGAAGGCAACCAGTCTTCCCTATTTTGCTTCCCCACCAGGTGTTTCCAAAAGTCCTTTGGATCGGGAGGCTTCACATAGTTGTCATAAATAGCAGCTATATTAACACCCACTGGTGGACCCTCACAGCATGTTCCTTTTAAAGATGGCTGGCTGGATGAATAAATGGATGGATGATATACCATCAAGTTGGTGCTCTTAATAACTACTTAGATTGCTTTTCTCCGGGACGGTAAGTGATCGTAGATCAGGGGTCTTCAACCTTGGCCCTTTTATGACTTGTGGACTTCAACTCCCAGAATTCCTCAGCCAGGCATGCTGGCTGAGGAATTCTGGGAGTTGAAGTCCACAAGTCATAAAAGGGCCAAGGTTGAAGACCCCTGTCCTAGATATTTTAAGGCAGTGATGGCGAACCTTTTGGAGACCCAGTGCCCAAACTGCAACCCAAAACCCACTTATTTATCACCGGGTGCCAGGTGGGCGTGGCCACAGTGATCATGGCAGACTGGGTGGGCGGGGCCAGAGCGGCGGAGGCCAGTCCCTCGCCATCTCCGGGGCACGGCACGCGTGCCCACAGAGAGGGATCTGAGTGCCGCCTCTGGCACGCGTGCCATAGGTTCGCCACCACTGTTTTAAGGCAAAGCATTCAAAAGGGCATTTTGTAAAGCATCTTGGGAAAGTTGCATCTTTAAACTTCAAGGATTTTCCCAGGTTGTCCCAAGGGTATGCAAATGTCCAGACAAGTCAACACGATGCCAGTGAAGTGAAGTGAAGTGAAGCAATACTGTATGGACACACATACAAGCAAACACACAGATAACCCCAGGAAAGCTGTCAAAGCAGCTGCAGTGAGCTTTCCAGATGACGCAGGAACCTCAACACCTCAGAGAGGAGGGCTCCATTTGTCCCAACCCGCTTTGCAAATTGCCCTTTTGAATCCTCTGCTCAGCCTTAGAAAATCCACCTCGCTCTTGCGCAAAACAAGCAGGAAGAGTCAGTTATTTGTATGAATACAAAACAATGATGTCCAGTTAACACCTACCTGCAAGGGCTTGCACAGAAGGCTGGTCATGTGTGCTGAGTAGTTGTGCCTGAATCGTTTCCACAACCCGCTTAAACCGACGGCTGGGACCTAGAGAGGCAGAAGCAGGAGCAGAAATGGAACAGGGTCCAGAAAACAGGGTGTAAAAGTAGGATGCCGCTCAAGTCCAACGGCGAGAAGAGACCGTTGTCTGTGCTATGTCAATGAGGTCTGGAGACTTGAAAATTGAGAGTCTTGCAGAATTGTGTACAGTACGTATAATCCCTTCAGGATTGTGGGTTGCACTACTGTCAGAACAGCCGGGGGGGGGGGGGAAACAGAGTCTTCTCAGATGTTAGAGAAGGTGCAATATTTTGCCTCTGGAGATTACTGCTCACTTCACACTACTTAATCTCCTCTGTAATGACTAGAAAACTGTGAACTTAAAGCCAAAAAGCACAATGTACATCACACCCCCTCCCCCAAACATGGAATCTGCTTCTTTTGGCTTGGTTTGCTTTTAATCGGAAGTGCAAAATGTGAACGTTTGCAAAGTCCAATAAACATTACGGCTCCGAGTGGGAGGGTGGGACGTCTGGCTACCCACCTGAGATGAGGGTGAAGGTGACTGAGTAGATCCCACTGTCCTTGTGTGCCTCTCCCCCCTCGGAGTAGCTGATGTCAACTTGGAACTTGACAGGTTTTTGGAAGACGGAGGGCCCACCCGATGATTTATATTCGGCCCGAAAGCTTGTTTGGGATATAACGCTGTGACTCAGGCTGGGGATCTGTAGGTGAAGCGAAGGTAAGCCACGTCAAGCCATAGACATCGAATGGACAAGATCTTCCTTTTAGTGTCCTGTTTACTCTATAGCCTGCTCCACCCTTCTGCCCTCAGTATCAACAGGACCTCATCCTACCAACCAGCCCCACTTAATTTTTCAGAATCAATCCCAGCCCTCTCCTTTTCTTCCCGTTTGAGCCCTTACTGAGAGGAAGGCGTGTACAATATCAGCCTTGATGGAACTCAGGGGTTTGTCTTTGATGACCACAAAAATTTGTTCTTCTTTGTCTAAGTTGATAAAATTTCCAAACCAGGATTTCTTGGCAAGCCTGCAAGGGAAGAGAAGCAGAACAAGGGAAGCGAGACAGTTGGGAAAGAAATCTTGGAAGAAGCTTTGCTTGTCTCCACTGAAAGTGCCAGAGGCACCCAGGAGGTGACCAAGGTATTTCTCCTACCATGCATTGTAAGCTCTAAAGACACGCATTCCTGCGATGTATTGTTGGTATTATACATTCATGGGAAAGAGGGAGAAATCTGGATTCCTCACATTAGTCACTGCATGTCAAGCACATTAATTCGGGGACAATATATAGTCATTTGGAAAAGCATTTGTAAGAACCATGAATGGAAGAAAAAAAAAAAAGACTGAATTCTCTTTCTTCCTGTTGGTCTCTTCTAATACTCACTCAGGGGATGATTCTGGTGTAAGACTAGACATTTCTTCTGGTGTGGGAACTGCAAGGAGAAAAGGAGTAAGTGTTAAATGGAAACAACCTGCTCGCATTTCCTTCTAATTGCAACTTTTCAAAGCAGCTCATCTGCTACCAGATGCCAAGCATAAAAACAGGAAATTGCTTTTATTTCTCCATCCTTGTTTGAAGAATGATCAACAGAATAACAGAGTTGGAAGGGATCTTGGGGGTCTTTTAGTCCAACCCACTGCTCAGGCAGGAGACCCTATGCCATTTCAGACAAATGGCTGTCCAATCTCTTCTTTAAAACTTCCAGTGTTGGAGCATTCACCGCTTCTGGAGGCAAATCGTTCCACTGATTAATTGTTCTAACTGTCAGGAAATTTCTCCTCGGTTCTAGGTTGGTTCTCTCCTTGATTAGTTTCCAGACATTCCAGACATTCCAGACATAAAAAAGCTCCCAGGCTCTTTTAAAAGCATTTCCAGGGAAGGCTCTCTAACTAATACAAAATCAGATATCGATATAGTACAACTCTCTGCATCCCATCCCACTGGCCAGGACATCTCAGAACTTAGTTCAGCATCATCTGTTGGGACACCAAA
Source organism: Azemiops feae (assembly GCA_023970755.1). Lineage (NCBI taxonomy): Eukaryota > Metazoa > Chordata > Lepidosauria > Squamata > Viperidae > Azemiops > Azemiops feae. The sequence continues at coordinate 30,542 of JALGBA010004202.1, read as the reverse complement.
GTTTTCCATCTCTTCAATAAGTAGTACTTGAGCAAAATGAATTATTATCCATTTTGGCAAAAGACAGTGCCATGGTACCACTTCCTAACTTTAAACATTGCGTTCCTTCATTTAACACATTCTTTATACATATTTTAGGCAGTCCTCATTCAAACTCTACTTCTGTGCTCTTGATTGCACCTCTGGCTTTCTACTTCACTATCTACACAGCAATGCTTCTCAACTCGGGGCGTTTTTAAGATGTGTGGGCTTCAACCCCCAGAGTTCCCCAGCCAGCATGAAGTCCACGCATCTTAAAATGCTCAAAGTTGAGATACGCTGGTCTACAGTCATACTCGGTTCCTCCAGCACTTTCCCCAGATAGAATGTGCTGTTTTGGCTTGTCTTTTGCGAGTTGAGAAGTTATGGTTAATTTATAATTAACATTTCCCGTAATTACATGGTGAGCATAATTAAACATTCATCGCACGCCTATCATCTCGGGGAAAGTACAATATACTCACCTTGCAGTTTCCGACGATGGAAGCGTGGGGAACCAAGGAAGCTGTTCTTGATAGAGTTCAAGCGAGTTTTCCATGCCACGCCGGCCACACCAGGACTGCTCGGGGGCGTCCCGCAGGGAGTGCCGCTGGGGCTCTCTTTAGGCGTGTGCACAGGAGTGCCGAGCGGAGTGGGGAGGGGGCTTCCCCGAGGGGAGGGGTGGGGAGTGACCTGCAGCACAGATTTGGGTGGGGGTTTAGTAGAGGGGAAAAAGCAATGGGGAGAGGAGGGTGGGTGAGGGGGTGGAGAGTTGGGAGGCAGAGGGAAAGGGGTGGAACATCGACTCTGGAGGGCCCCCTCCCTTGCTGGGCTGCCCTTGGCAGGAAGCGTCTGAGTCTTCACAGGGGCAGGGGGAGGTGATGGGAGAGAGAAGCTGAAGATGGGGCTCTGGGTGTGGGGAGAAATGGGAGGGGAGAAAGGTGAGGAGGGGAGAGCCGTGAGATGGGAGTGAGCAATGGCAGGTGACAATCTCATAGTCTACTCCCAAATAGAGTTTCACAACATGGCCCAGATTTTGAGTTTCCCCTGCTGTCGCTTGGACATATTACTCATTTTTTTAAGGAATCAACTTGCTTCAAGCTCTTTGTTCGCCTACCCTGTCTTGTCTATATGTCTTCATCCAGTCAGCCATGCTGTGGCAAGGACAACATCCACCATGCCACCACAAAACTATATATAATTGTCCCCTGAAGTAGGTCCAGACTTTGCCCCTTAATTTTCCCTATATCACTTGTTTCCCAAACTGAGTTTGCCTTTCAACAAGACTAACTTTCTGAAACCTCTCCCAATTGGCCATTTTTTCCTACGGAACGGCTACTGTCAACTCTAAACTTTTCCCCAGATAAATCTGAAAACTCAAACTGTTACCGTATAAAGAAACACTACCACCCTTAGCAGTTTCTCCATTCAGTCTTTTCTGTGTGGTTTTATTATGTGGCACGCAGAAATCGGCTGGGATCTCAACTGCCAGAGACACATTATGCTGGTAATAAAAATGCACCTTTCTAATGTTTAAGTGCAGGATGGGTACTTGACATGTTCATGGCATAATTATCTGCTTAAAAAAGGCCCGTGTTTTTCTACTGCAGAGGTAATCATGGTTCATTGCTGAATTCTAGCTAGTAATAAAACTAACACTTTGGGGTGCTACAAGAGATTACACAAAAGCACGGTTGACCATTGTACAGGTAGTCCTCGACTTATAGCCATTTGTTTAGTGACTGTACAAAGTTCCAATGGCACTAAAAAAAAGTGACCTTCAACCAGTCCCTGAACTTACACACAACATCCCCAAGGTCACGTGATCAAAATTGGCAACCGGCATGTGTTTACAACAGTTGCAGCATCCCGACGTTATATGATCACAATTTGTCTCCTTCCCAGCTGGCTTCTGACAAGCAAAGTCAATGGAGGAAGCTGGATTCACTTAACGATGGCATGATTCACTTAACAGCTGCTAGGATTCACTTAACAAGAATGGAAGGTCATAAAATTGGGTGCAACTCATGTAACAACCACCTTACTTAGCAACAGAAATTTTGGTCCCAACTGTGGTTATAAGGCAAGGACGACCTGTATGCATGGGGTTTGGTTGCTAAATAACAGATATTTGTACATATGCAGAAGTAATCCACCATTCCAATGCTATCCTTATCCCAGTTAAAACAGGAGGAACACTGCCATTTGTACACCAGTACCAACAGGGCTGATCTGGATCAGGATAGATCACAAATCTGTCTGAGTGAAAAAAATCGGGTGACAATGAAGAGGTCCAGGATGTGTAACAATCTCCGGAATGACTATCAGTAAGAAGAGAGATTCCAGCTCTGTCTGGAAAGTGTCTTGACTCAAAAGAGAAATAATCTGAAACGCCTCTAAATCTACAACAGCAAAGACACGTGGAGAGTCAGACAGAAATTCAGAATCCAGTGCAGGGGATGGGGGGAAAAAAGAGGAAAGATTCCGAACTTTTTCTAATATGTTTCCAGTGGAACAGAAGAGCGACAGCATTAATTAACATTAAGCAAGACGGTATTTCTGGGAGAAGCAGATTGACTCAATGGTATATAAATCATCATGATTTCCCCTAGTAACATTCTGCGATTTGATTCCCTTGGTACATGGAATCTTGGACTGCTCTATGACCAACAACCCCTAATTTATATTTTGGCAACCTTCATGACATTTACCAGCTTGATTTCTAGCCGTTTACAAATGACTTGTCTGCTGCTTTCTGCTGACTCTGCTATCTGACTGCAACCTTTAGTTAAAAAGGGCCATCTGCCTCCTGTAGTTTCTGCCAATGCTTCAGGTCTCATTGTTTAAGCAGTGCTGTCTGATAGGACCCAGGAAGCAGGGCCTTCCTGGAGAGCCCTAAAGCCACTACCTCAATCTCATCTAAGCAAACTTTAAAAACCTGCTGCTTCCTCCAGGCCAGGGGTTGGATGTGTGGTGGGCCTTTTCTGGGAAAGTTTTGTACTCAGGTGTTCGAGTTTTGTTGTTGTTTCCAGACATGTATTGTTCTTGTTTTTTTTTTTTTTATATCATTCCAACATTCCTTTTATCATTGTACACCACCAGAGCTTTTATGGAGTTGGATGGCCTTAGACATTTGACGAATAAATGAATAAATTATGGGCAGGAAAGAACGGTGATATGGAGAAGAAGTGAATTCCCTTTTCCTTTACATGATAGTCTTCATCTGGATTTCCCAACACTGCAACTATTACTAACAAGCCCAAAACAAGCATTTGGGGGGCCAAGCTGGTTATTCACAAAGCGTCTGCAGGCTATGGTTAAAAATAGTCAAGATGGTACAGTGGAAGCTCTACCTGCTTTTATGTGCAACGCACGTTTAAAAAAAATTGGTGAAGCTCTGATCACACCATTGTGGTCACCACCATGTTTTTGACTACATCCTGCAGGTGTCCTTGGTTGCTCAGATTTGAGTCGCCTTTCCCCAGCTTAATCCTTTCCGGGTATATGGAACTATAACTCCCAAGATCCCATTCTGGTGTCGTTCAACACCAGAAAGATTGCTACAATTTCTTTTCTTGCCTCTTGCCAACCAGACTAATTATAAACTTATCCACTGGCAAATCAGCAATGTACAGATTGTTTAAATCAGTGGTTTTTAACCTGGGCGATATTGCCCCCCAGGGGGCGATTTCATTTTTCAGGGGGGCGATGGAACGAAAAGGGGCGATGCGGGGGCGAAGGAACGAAAAAGGGGCAATATGGGGGCGATGGAGCGAGAAGTTTTGGGGACACTTTTGAGACTTTTTCGTACAGTGAATCGCTGTATATCTGTCGTACAAAAACATCAGATCGCTCGCTATTAGTGGATTGAATTGTGTTTTCAAATGTTCCTCCAGCTAGCTTCAGTATAGAACGCCGTACATATGTGAATACGCATCACTTATCTTCATGCGCGTTGCGCAGCAGCGTCTACCCATACAGTGGCGCGCCATTGGCCAGAATGGGCAGTGATGGAGGGGGGAGCGCTTCTTTCGAAACATCGCATGCTGAGTGGCTGTCCCCTGTGACATTATATTTTCTTTGTGTCTTTTTAATCCTTTTTACAGTGTGCGTGACTATATATACTTTCCTCGAATCTTAATTTAGTTTCAGAGTTTTCGTCTTGAAATTCTTAGTTTTTCTTTTCGGGCATTTCACTTTCTTGCAACTGAATTTTGTTTTCAGTGGTCATTACATTTAAGTGTCTTGAATTAAATGAGATCATAATGAAATACATGTATCACGAAGTTTGGGAATAAAGTGACGGGTGGCACCAAAATTTTTCACACAGTTGAGATATGGGGAAAAGACTGGAAATAAATTATTTGCATCGATATGTCCTGATGACAATTTTAAAGAAAACAAAGAAAAGTGTTTGCATAAATTGAAGAATTATTTCCTATGTTGTGATTGAGAGGTTATGTTGGGGGAGGGGGGCGATGACAACGTCCTCATTGGCTCAAGCGGGCGATTCGTTCAAAAAGGTTAAGAACCACTGGTTTAAAGGAATAAATAAATCCAAACCCTTGAGCAATGGCCTGCCCTTTAATCCTACCCCCTGCTTAAACACATATCTCTGACTTTCCTCATCCAAGATCTACATATACCTCACCCTTCCTTCCCTGTTCTGCACCTTCCCCCTTTCCCACAGAGGGATGCCAGGTGCTTTTGAAAGCTCTTCCCCCAGTGCAAGTCAACAGGTGCTGCTTTTCCCTAGCATGGAAATGGGGTTATGGAAATGGGGTGGGAAGTGAGTTGTTCCAGATGCGTTTTCTGGCTGTCGTTCATGCACTGTACAGTACACACATCTGCCAGGAAAACTAATACAATGTCCTCAGCACTTCAGCAATTGGAACCAAGTGCAGGATGGGATGTCAACAAGGCTGCTGAGTCTAAGGGTCATTTCCCCCAACTCCCACTTCCCTCCCGAAGCCTAATATTTAATTTATCCACCAGTGTCTTTGTCACCTTCTGCCGCAGTTGTTTGCTGTACCCGCCCATCCCTTTTACCAACATACCATTTTTTTTTTGCCTAGCCCATATACTCACCCTGGGACTGCTGAGGGGACTCGAAGATAAGCCCGTGGAGGCACCACTTACAGATCGAGACCTGTGGGGGTGGAGGGTAAAGACATATATGAGGATTAGTGCTGTCTTGGAAGGAAGAAGGTGGTGAAACAGAGAAGAATATGGGATACGTGGGAAACTTTGGTCTAAAATAGCATTATGAAAAGTGTTCAGCCTCCCCAATCAAAGATACCCTAAAGAAATGAATAAGCATAAGAATCTTTGGACATTACCAGCAAAGAACGGCAAAAATTTTCAGAATATATATATCCTGAAATTCTTTGCTGTTCGCTACTAGTGATCATTGCTGTTCTTGCTACACAATATATGTACTTAACACACAACAGACGGTTTTATATAGAGTAGGTAATGAATGAACCTTTATTATCAAAGTGCAACATGTATACAATGAGATTGGCTGAGCCTCCCTCCGTGCCCCCCACCAAATCTCACAGTGACAACCAACCCACCAACGTATTACACCATGTGAGCTAATTGCACAACGCGCCGGCCTCACGAGCCTATCATACATAAAAGTTATTTCCCCTTCAAGAGCCTGACAGCCCATGGTCTGCATTTTGGATACATTAGGCCAAGACCTAGCTCTCTGAAGAAGTCACTGATGCGAGGAAAGATGGAACCAGAGACAAAAGACAACCAGCAGGAAGCTGGATGGACTCAGTAACAATGGTGATGGATGCCCCAATGGAAGACTTGAAGGTTGGGACAGACTGTCCTGGAGAAAATCTGTCTATGTCAGTGATGGCGAACCTTTTAGAGACCGAGTGCCCAAACTGCAACCCAAAACCCACTTATGCATCGTCGAGTGCCGGTTGGGTGTGGCCCATTGGGTGGGCGTGGCCCATTGGGTGGGCATGGCTGTGGTGGTAACGGCAGACTGGGTGGGACTAAAAAGTTCAATCAATCGATTCCAACTTTGCAAGATCTTTTTTTTTTTCCCCGAGAAGTTGAAATTGACTGATTGAACCTTTTTTTTTTTTTTTTGCACACGGCGGCGGCGGAGGCCTAAAGCGAAAAGGTTTTATAAAACCCAGCTGAAGGCCTAGGACTGGGGCGACGGCGCACGTGCCCACAGAGAGGGCTCTGAGTGCCACCTCTGGCACCCGTGCCATAGGTTCGCCACCACTGCTCTATGTGGTTACTAAGAATAAAAAATGATTTGATGGGACATTATTCAAGCAGTCGAAACCTGCACAGTAAGAAACTATCAAAATATGCCAGCGATTTAGACTAGAGGAGGAATCAGAAAAAGTAGTGAAAGAAAGCGGTGACAAACTACAGATAGTCCTCGACTTACAGCAGTTCATTTAATGACCAAAGTTACAACGGCACTGAAAAAGTGACATGGCCGTTTTTCATACTTTGCAGCACCCCCGTGGTCACGGGATCAAAATTCAGACGCTTGGCAACTGGCTCATATTTATGACGGTTGCAGTGCCCCAGGATCATGTGATCATGGGGGGGGGCTCAATTGTGGTCGTAAGTCGAGGACTACTTTCCATATTCCAATAGAAGAGATTTATATATAGCTCAGGGCTGAACTGTGGACTCTTAAGTGCTCTGTGAGGTTGATTGTTGTTCGCAGATGTTTCATGACTTGACTGACAACATCAAGCGAACGACCATACTAAGACAGCACCAAAGACCGCATACTTCCATATTGTTGCCATGGAAGCGACATAAACAAAACCAGGAAGTTGCCAGGTATGGAGCTTGATCAGGGTTTGAGATACATAGGCGCTACTGATGGCGGTATCTGCCAGGTTCCCCCAAAGCTAAATAGAATCGAACCTGATTGGTACTTAAGAGGGAAGACACCAGAAAATCCTAAAGCTGCAAGCCAATCTGAAAAGCTGAAGGAAAATCCCAGAAGAAGACAGTGGGGTGGGGGGGTGGGGGGGTGTTTCCACACTATTGCCAAAAATGCTACATTGGATATGTCCCTGAGGTTATCAAGCACCGACTTTGATTTTGGGAAATCTTTTACCTTAAAGGTACATTATCATTCCTAGAACAGCCTTAGAGATTAGCCAACCCTTAAAATGTTTGCAAGTTCCGTTTTCGGTGGCCAGGAAGCACACTGGAAAGACAACAGAATCTCCAAATGCCAGATTTGAAGATCTTTCCACCCCCCCCCCTCTTTCGCGCACACACTTAGTTGGACACAAGCTCACCTCTGACTATGTTGTGCCATCTCTATGGCCCGTCGGGCTGGGACTGGAGAACCACCATCTGTGACGCTCAAGACTTCCATGGACTTCCGCTCAGGTCGGCGTTTGCCATGTCGGTTCAGCATAGGGGAGTCAACGCGCTTCCGAGGAGGGTCTGAGACATAGAGAGGAGACGGATGCAATAAGGCCTTCCCTTCTGGGTGAACTTCGGAGGCTGGTGTTTATAATAGGAGACATTCCACACTCAGAATAATAAATCCTTTGAACCTAATGCCCATCCACCACATCCTGGACAAAAACTATTTCAACTTCTCCCCTCAGGAGGCCACTGTAGGGCGTTGCATGCCAAAACAACTAGACACAGAGTTTTGCTTCCCCCATGCCATCACCCTGCTGAACACCTAACTCCCACAGCACTGCCTCATGCCTAAGGATATCTAACCATGTAGTAGGACTGTATTACTATTATCCTTCTCATCTTTCCTATTACCTGCTTCTATTGGCATCTTATGACTATCACTTTGTTGGTGGTATCTTATGTTTTATGATTGTATCTTATGATTTATGACTCTGTTGCTTGTATGTATACCTATTTATTTAAATAAATAAATAGGTATGTATACCTATTTATACCTATTTATTTATTTATGTAATATGGTGATATTATGGTGGTATACATATGGTGATATTATGGTGGTATACATATGGTGGTATGTATACCCATTTATACCTATTTATTTATTTATGTAATATGGTGATATTACGTTAGACAGGAGACTACAATGCTAAGGCAGAATTGTACAGGTAGTCCTTGACTTCCAACTGTTCATTTAGTGACCGTTCAAAATTACAACAGCACTGAAAAAGTGACCTGTCACCATTTTTCACACTTATGTCCGTTGCAGCATCCCCATGGTCACATGATTTACATTCGGATGCTTGACAACTGGTTCATATTTTAGGATGGTTGCGGCATCCTGGAGTCATACGATTATCTTTTGTGACCTTCTGACAAGCAAAGTCAACGGGGAAGCCAGAGTCACTTAACAACCACGTTACTAACTTAACAACTGCAGGGATTCACCGAACAAATGTGGCAAGGAAACTCGTAAAATTGGGCAAAACTCATTTAACAAACTTCTCACTTAGCAACATAAATTCTGGGCTCCGTTGTGGTCGTAAGTCAAGGACGATTAGATGATTAAAGATCTGGAGGCTAAAACATATAAGGAACGGTTGCAGGAATTGGGTATGTCTAGTTTAATGAAGAAGACAAGGACGAGGGGGGACATGATAGCAGTGTTCCAATATCTCAGGGGCTGCCACAATGAAGAGGGAGTCAAGCTATTCTCCAAAGCGCCTGAAGGCAGGACAAGAAGCAATGGATGGAAACTAATCAAGCAGAGAAGCAACCTGGAACTGAGGAGAAACTTCCTGATAGTTAGAACAATTAACCAGTGGAACAACCTGCCTCCAGAAGCGGTGAATGCTCCAACACTGGAAGTTTTTAAGAAGAGACTGGACAGCCATTTGTCCGAAATGGTATAGGATTTCCTGCCTGAGCAGGGGGTTGGACTCGATGACCTCCAAGGTCCCTTCCAACTTTATTATTATTATTATTATTATTATTATTATTGTTGTTGTTGTTGTTGTTGTTGTTGTTATTATTATGTCACTTTTTTCAGTGCTACTGTAGCTTTGAACAGTCACTAAACAAATGGTTGTAAGTCAAAGATTACCTTTATGTGGGCAGAAGACGTCTACAAGCAGCAGAGCTTTAACCAGAGGTATGTTGACGTGTATTTACTTGCTGGCCTCTTGTTTCCTCCATATCAGTCGGATGAAATATTGAGGGAAGAAGAACCTTAGAAATGCTTGCCATCCCTTTCAGTGTTTCTCAACCTTGGCCACTTGAAGACAGGTGGGCTTCAACTCCCAGAATTCCTCAGTCAGCCATGCTGGCTGGGGAATTCTGGGAGTTGAAGTCCACCTGTCTTGCAGTGGCCAGGGTTGAGAAACACTGCCTTGAGTGACCAGCAGTCATCACCACCCCTGCTCCGCTCTTTTTCTGGTCCTGATGAAATGCTTGGAGAAAGGTTTCCCCAAAATCTCACCAACATCATTGCGTGGAGGCAGGTCCTCGTCCTCACAGCTGGGATATCTCTCTTTGCGGTCAAGTAGAAGGTAATAAATCATTTTCTCCTGATTTTCTCTGAAATGGAGATTGGAAAAATGAGGGCGTGTGCTTCGAATAAAAATGGGTTTAATCGCCTGACTATAGAAAAGATACAGTCCATTTGTTTCTCCCCCAACTATTTGCACATGTTTCCTAACTAGCCTCTTCTCCCATCTTTCCCGCCTTCTATCCGTATTTCTATCACGAACCAAACCTCAATTCTATTTCCTCCCTCATCAGACACCTTATAACGCATCCCTCTGAATTGCACTCTGCAAGTTTTTTTTCAATCAGGGGAATGACAGTGGTGAGATGATTATCCCAGCTTCTCTACAGAAGCACAGTTCCTCCAAGAAGAGTTCAAATCCCCTTTTTAAAATGCCACAAAAGGGACTTAGAACAATGCATCTCCTCAGCAAAATTCAAGGAGCAAAATTCAAGGTAACAGGTCCTCACCCTTCGTTCTGCAGCTCTTGTTTTAGCTTGTTCTTATCACGGAAACAGCCCAACGAGTGCATGCTATCCAACACGTCAGGGTCCAGCTCACTGACTGACTGAATCCGTCGGATTGCTACCTTCCGAGGGATCGGTTGTTCTGGTTCCGGTTCATTCTTCCCTCCTCTGGAAGAAGAAGAAGAAGTAGTGTGTGAATCAGATGAAGTAAGATGCTGCCCCATGAAAATCTTGAGGAATGGGATAAGACAGTGATGGCGAACCTTTTAGAGACTGAGTGCCCAAACTGCAACCCAAAACCCACTTATGCATCGTCCAGTGCCGGGTGGGTGTGGCCCATTGGGTGGGTGTGGCCAATTGGGTGGGCGTGGCTGCGGTGGTAACGGCAGACTGGATGGGACTAAAAAGTTCAATCAATCAATTCCAACTTTGCAAGATCTTTTTTTTTCCCGCGAGAAGTTGAAATTGACTGATTGAACCTTTTTTTTTTTTTGCACACAGCGGTGGAGGCCTAAAGCGAAAAGGTTTTATAAAACCCAGCTGAAGGCCTAGGACTGGGGTGACGGCACGCGTGCCCACAGAGAGGGCTCTGAGTGCCGCCTCTGGCACCCGTGCCATAGGTTCGCCACCACTCGGATAAGAGAATGAAGGCCTTTGGCAAAAGCCATTAGCAAAAATGACTTGTTTTCCGGGGTTCACAGTGGAAGTGGAAACAGTGTTATAAATGGGTAAGATTTCTCAACATAAAGTTCATAAAGATTTGGAAATAAGATATATCTTTGCCATCTACCCAGTCTTACCGCTAACCAACCCACCAGAGCAGCAAGGCAGGGCATGTTATGGGTTCCAACTATTAAGGAAGTCCATCTGGTGGGACCTAGAAAAGGGCCTTCTCTGTGGTGGCTTCCTCCCTTTGGAACATTATTTCCCCAGAGACAGGATTGGCCCCCACCTTGTTTTTTTTCTGCAAGGCCTTGAAGACATAGTTTTGTCATTTGGAGGCGATCAAGTAGCTTGTTTGATTCTGTTTTTGCCACAGGGAGCGGGGTTAAATTGCCAATTTTAAATGTTGTGCACACTGCCCAAAGTCACTGTGTGTGAACTGGGCAGCTATATAAATTTGTTTAATAAATAGATGTAAATAGGTTTGGTTTACCGATTCAGCCCCAATATTTGTAACTTGCTTTTCTGTAAAAAATAATCCAAATCTGCGTATAGAAGCAGCAGCAAGATAAGAAACCTTTAATTATTTTAAGCATTAATTATTTTAACTCTTCCGGGTTTGAGGCTTAACTGGTCATGTAAGACAGGGGTCTGCAACCTTGACAACTTTAAGACTTGTGGAATTCAGCTCCCAGAATTCCTCAGCCAGCATAGCATAGCTAGCTGAGGAATTCTGGGAGCTGAAGTCCACAAGTCTTAAAGTTGTCAAGGTTGCAGACTCCTGATGTAAGAGACTGGAATCAGAAGCCCAGGCTCTCTGCTCCTGAATTACATTCTTCCCAAGAGATATGTTTTAATGGAAAAATTGAGTAACATCTATGCAGCACAGCAAGGTTGCCAAAGATTGTGCTTGTGGGACCATGTCTGCACCCTTGGTACGTTTTTTTTACAACGGTTAATAACTATATGGATCATAACAGTCTATATCAGTGGTGGCGAATCTATGGCACGGGTGCCAGAGGCGGCACTCAGAGCCCTCTCTATGGGCACGCACGCCATTGCCCCAGTCCTAGGCCTTCAGCTGGGTTTTATAAAACCTTTTCGCTTTAGGCCTCCGCCGCCGTGTGCAAAAAAAAATAATGGTTCAATCAGTCAATTTCAACTTCTTGCAGAAAAAAAAAGATCTTGCAAAGTTGGAACTGATTGCTTGAACTTTTTAGTCCCACCCTGTCTGCCGTTACCACCGCAGCCACGCCCACCCAATGGGCCACGCCCACCCAATGGGCCACACCCACCCAATGGGCCACGCCCACCCGGCACTCGATGATGCATAAGTGGATTTTGGGTTGCAGTTTGGGCACTCGGTCTCTAAAAGGTCCGCCATCACTGGTCTATATATTGTTTAGTAGACTTTTCATGAACACATAATCTATTGAAAACCCATTTTTTAAAATTCTATAGTAATGTTTTAGAATCGTTATGGCTCACATATAGCTAAATAAATATACAGTAACCGTGAAGGTAGTCCTTGACCTATGACAACAGAGGGGCCCCAAATTTCTATTGCTAACAAGACAGTTGTTAAGCGAGTCGTGCCCCATTTTACGACCCTTTTTGCCACGGTTCTTAAGGGAATCATTGCAGTTAAGTGACTTTGCTTGCCAGAAGCTCCCTAGGAAGTTGCAAGTGACAATCCCAGGATCCTGAGACACTGCAGCCCTTGTAAATATGCATGCTGGTTGCCAAGCGCCCGAATTTTGTTCGTGCGACTGTGGCGAGCTGCAACAGTTGTATATGTGAGAACTGGACATAAGTCACTTTTTTCAGCGCCACTGTCTCTTTGAACTGTCACTGAATAAACGGTTGTAAGTCAAGGACTACCTGTATTCACTTTTATGTTTATTAAAGCTTTTTGCTCTAGATAGATAGAAAGAACAGTTTAAGGCGGAACCTCAAAAACCAAGGATAACATTTTCTAGTAAACAAGAGCCGTGGATGTTCCTCTCTGTTGATCATGCTAGCTGAGGTTGTTGACTTCTGAAGAGCCACAGTGGGGCTCACCCCTTTCTAGACAACGATGAGAGGGTAGAGGGGGACGTTGGGATTTCTGAACTCTGCTCATGCCTTGGTCTCCTCTGTGAGACCTGCCCTCACCTCTAGTTGGTGAAGACAGAAAATACTGAGCTCTTGATCAATACCGAGAGCTCCCCAAACAAGGGAAAAGAGAATCAGCTGGAAATTGAATACGATCTGGAAATACTCACAAGAACCACGGGTGTTTCTGAATCTGTTCCAGCTAAAGCCACCGCATGGAGAAAAATAAACCAACATTAGGGTCCTTTTCCCAAACATTAATTTTTAAAAAAAGTTACAAACTATGACGGCCCTATCCATCGCTATCACTCATCATCAAAACATGTGTTAAGACTAAGATGCCCTTATCTTCAGACATTCAGTATGTAAAATAAACATAAACATGAGCTGAATCTTAAAACAGATTTGCTTTCAAAAGCCAGGGGCAGAAATATAGCCTGTGGGGCAGAATTGCTCATCTTGGAGATGGCACCTTAAAAATCTCTTTTTGGCCTTTCCAAAAGATGCCACCAAATTATAATTTTTGCATTACGAGAGGATGTTCTAGAACAGGGGTCCCCAACCTGTGGGCCTTGGCCCACTACCCGGCCGTGGCCTCTTGGCCACCGGGCCACATGAATGGCTGGCCAGTGCTCGCACATGTGTGCGCGCACTCCCCACCACTTGCGCTAGCAGTGCTGTGAATGCTGTGTGGGTGCTAGTGTTGCGTGGGCGCTCGCGCCGTCCTGAGATTCGTATGGGTGCTAGCCCTGCCTCGAGTGTCTCATGGGTGCTAGTCCCACCCCTAGTGTCGCGCAGGTACTAGCCCCGCCTCCAGCATTGTGCGGGCGCTAGCCCCACCCCAATGTCATGCACGCACTCGCTCCACCCCCGTTTGCGTTGCGTGCATGCACGTGGCCCCATTCCTGCCCCTTCCTTTCCCTCCGGGCTGCCAACCTAGAAAGGTTGGGGACATCTGTTCTAGAACAATATTACCTACACGTAATTGTTTCAATCAAATCCTAATTAAATTTCGAGCCATTCTATTCTATTCTATTCTATTCTATTCTATTCTATTCTATTCTATTCTATTCTATTCTATTCTATTCTATTCCATTCCATTCCATTCCATTCCATTCCATTCCATTCTCACTGTTTCATAGAAATTTATGACAGCCACTATCATTCTTTATATTCAAGACTGACCCCTCCCCAGGGGGCAACTCCTCTTGCAACGATAGGATGACTCACACTGAGACGTTTCTCTGGCTCCACCTCAATCATGCCCCGCAGGAGATTCTGACAGTCTGGCGGAATGAAATGGGGCATGTGAAAAATCCCGCGTTTCACTTTTTCCAACAGCTGCCGTAGGTTGTCATCATCAAAGGGTAGCGCCCCCTGCAGGAGAAAAGGGTGAGAGAAACGAAGACGCCACAGGAGCTCCTTCAGATTGACGGTTTTGCAGGAATTCCTTGGGTTCCCATTACAAGGTAGTCCCTGACGTGCAACCACTTGCTTGAAGTCACAACCGCGGTCGTGTAATCAAAATTCAGGCATTTGGCGACTGGCATGTATTTACAATGGGTGCAGCGTGGCAAGGTCACGTGATCAATGTTTTGAGACCTTCCCAGCTGGCTTTTACAAGCAAAGTCATGGGGGGTGGGTGGGGGGAACCAAATTTGCTTAATGACCATGTGATACCCTTAACAACTGCAGTGATTTGCTTCACAGTCATGGCAAAAAATGGTCATCGAAACAGGCACGGCTCACTTAACAACTGCCTTGTCTTGGTCGTAAGTCAAGGACTACCTGCAAAAGCCCAAACCACTGTTTAAACATGAAGGTGTGCAACATTGGTCCTTTTGCCCTCATCTCCTTCATTAATCTTTCTTCCTTTCATTGCCACCTCCCTCGTGTCAAATATTCTCAGGACAACAATCAGAATCATTGGGAATTGGCCAGTTTATAAATCTAATAAATAATAATAATAATAATAATAAATAATAATAATAATAATAATAATAATAATAATAATAATAATAATAATAATAATAATAATAATAATAATAATAATAATAATAATAATAATAATAATAATAATAATAAAAGTTATAACTATGGCAGGTTGTCCTCGACTTACTACCACAACTGAGCCCAAAATTTATGTTGCTTAGCGAGACATTTCCCCCCATTTTAACTTTCTTGCCACAGTTGTTAACTGAATCACTGCAGTTGTTAAATTAGTAACACGGTTGTTAAGTAAATCCGGCTTCCCCATTGACTTTGCTTGTCAGAAGGATGCAAAAGGGGACCACATGACCCCAGGACAGTGCAACCGTCATAACTATGAATCAGTTGAGAAGCACCTGAATTTTGATCCCGCCACCATGGGGATGCTGCAGCGGTCATAAGTGTGAAAAATGATCACAACTCACTTTTTTCAGTGCCATAACTTCGAGCGGTCACAAAATGAACTAGTAAGTCGAGAAGTACCAGTATTATCTCTCTTGTGACTTTCTATGGCAGCCTGAAGTAGCATATTCTCAGTGACAACATGCTGCCACAGTATTAGAGATCATCCAGTCTCAGGTAACTGATTTGGTTTGCCTCAACCAGTTAATAAAAATAATGCACACAGTTGGATGTCTTGCCTCAGGAGTCAAACGGGTTGCCCTTGCGCTTTGGAGACCACAGTTGGGATTTCTTACACGATAAAGAGAAAAATCAACTTTGGAATTTGGAATTTGAGGATTAAATCAGATTTGACTAGAGAAATATTGTGGTTAATTAAAATATATGGTTATTCAGAGTTGGAAGGGACCTTGGAGGTCTTCTAGTCCAACCCCCTGCTCAAGCAGGAGACCCTATACCATTTCAGACAAATGGCTGTCCAATCTCTTCTTAGAAACCGCCAGTGATGGAGCACCCACAACTTCTGGAGGCAAGCCATTTCCACTGTCAGGAAATTTCTCTTTAGTTCTAGCTTGGATCTCTCTTCGATAAGTTTCCATCCTATACTTCTTGTCCTGCCCTCAAGAGTTTTGGAGAATAGGTCAACCCCCTCTTCTGTCAATATTTGACAGCCCCTCAAATATTGGAAGACTGCTGTCAAGTCACTCCTCATCCTTATCTTTGTTAGACCAGACATAACCAGTTCCTGCAACCATTCATCGTATGTTTTAGCCTCCAGTCCCTTAATCATCTTTGTTGCTCTTCTCTACACTCTTTGTAGAGTTTCAACATCTTTTTTGTATCATGGTAGTCAAAAATGGATGCGATATTCCAAGTATGGCCTTACCAGTGTAGTATATGCGATATTAACACTTCACAGGACTTTATTACTATCCCTCAGTGGATGCAGCCAAGGACTGCACTGGGTTTTTTGGCAGCTGCAGCACACTGCTGGCTCATACTTAAGTGATTGTCCATTAGGACTTCTAGATCCCTCTCACAGTTAGATTAAAATTAGGAGAAGAATATATAATATGAATATTGGTTTTCTAGAATGTTGACTGTTAGCATTTTAAGATAGTTCAAATATTGAATAACTTAAATGAGAGAAAGGTTGTTGTATTATTGTCTTTGTACTGAAAAAGTTGGAGCAAACTTTTGTTTTATATTTGTGGTAATTTGGGGAGGACATTTTTTAACTTGTCCTATTATTTCTCTTCCTCCCCCCCCCCTTATGCAAGTTTGCATTTCAATGTTTGTTTATGAAATATAAAAATGTTAGTCTAAATCAGAGGAGGGGAATTATGGCCCCTTTGTGGCTGGCTCAGGAATTCTGGGAGTTGAAGTCCACAAGTCATAAAAGGGCCACAAGTTCCCCACCCCTGGTCTAAATGGATCCCTTGGGCAGAAGACAGTAGAACGAAATGGGGGGGGGGTGTTAAATGCTCCCTGCCAGGAGTAAGCAAAAATTCTTGGGACAAGCTTACCACCAGGAGGGCGAAGAGGATGACACCACAACTCCACATGTCTGCGCGACGTCCGTCATACTTCTCCCCCTAAGGAGCAAGAAGCAGAGATTGGGAGCTTGATAATTGGTTTGGGGAGGTAAGGGAGAAGATTTCAGGAAACAATGAAAAATAAGAAATCAGAAGTGAGGGTGGGAGGTTTTTTCCAAGCATTAAGAGCAACGGCAAAGGGGGATAATTATTACTGGGTTATAGCATGAAATTTAAAAAAAACACACCCTAAAATGATAGTTGTTCTTCACTGTGTCCCATTTTGGGAAGACAGATAAGGGGAAGAGACCTCCAGATGCTCAGGGGAAAGTTCACTTTCTGATTGAGGAGAGTTTGCAAAATCTTATCACCATATATTAGGTTGACATTCCTTGGACATCCATGTGTTCTAATGCGGATCTGGAGATTTCTTTTCCTCCGACTTCCTGTGATTGGCTTTTCCAGTATTTTTTTAAAATTGGGATAGTGCCCTTGCCCAGCAGAATCTAAATTTCAGCCCAGAGATACATAAACAGTCACACAAACTTGAACAACAGAGAATTGAGATCCCCAGCAACCTTCTTGAGAATGGATAAAGTTTCTTTCCTCTAACTTCAAAATATTCTTACTAGCTGGGAGAAGGAAAGCAGCATAAATCTTCTGGGCCAGATGTTAGAATTATATATATATACACGGTGCATGAAAGTACGTATATATGTACAAGCTCATTAGAATAATTAAAAGAATTCAATTACAGGTAATTCTTGATTTATGACAGGTTGAAATTTTGGAGGGATTCAGAGTTCTGACAGTCACCACCCTCTGCAGTCATGTGATCGCATTTTGAGCACTTGGCAACTTGCATTTAAAGCCATTTGCAGAGTCCCACTGTCACATAGCAGAAATTTACAATAGTTTTCTGTCGGAAAGAGGTGTTTACTTCTGGTTTGAACAAAAAAAGGCCCATTGTGGATTATGTATTCACTTAACAACCACCGGAAAAAATTGTAAAATCAGGCATGGTCATACAGTGACCTGCTTAATGACTGGTGTGACTTATGACCCCAATTCCAGGCTCAATTATGGTCATAACTCAAGGACTACCTGTATTACTTTAAAAAAGATTTAGTTTCTACCTTCTACGTTTGTTCTGGGGTGCACTGCGACTCAAACAAATATATGTTATTTAAATTATTAAAAATATTTGTTTTGAGTTGTCTGAACTATTGTGTCATGCTGTGAAACTTAGGTATGTTCATCTTTACAATCTGGGGGACCCTCCGGATCTTTTTAACTTAAAACTCCCAGCAGTCCTAATGGTGAAGGATGGATGCTGGGAGTTGTAGTTCTGGATGGGTGGCCACAAGTTACCCTTTCCTGATATGTATATCTCATATATCTCATATCATATATCATATCAATGTATAACTTGCCCTTACTCCCTCTAATTGCTACTTCCCATAATTTCTCTTGCAACTATCTTTCCCATTGAATGTATTCTTGAAGCAAATTGTTCCAATTGAGGGAGGATAAAGCAGATTTTGAGGGGCTCCTTGCCCTGATCCATTGGACAAGGGGGGGGGAGGGGGGAATGAGATACCAAAAAAGATAAGGGAAGGGCACTAGGCCTGAATCCTTACCTTGATCACCTCTGGACATGCATAGTGAGGAGAACTGCAGCCCAGCATTGGGAGCAGAAAAGAAAGAGAAAGACAGAGAGATAGGAAGAGTGAAACGCCAAAGAAAGCTAACCCACAGGGCCATGGGTTCAACAAGCATGTGAAGAGAAGCCTGTGAGATATACCAACCCTCCCCAGTCTAGGATGGGTTGTGGAAACCCTTGACTGTTAGATGTTTGGTGGGTTTCAGGTGCCAGGACAAACCTTCCTTGGCATCCTGGAGTCAATTCGGGAGTGGCCAATGATCCTGCTAGGTGGGAATTCTGGGAATTGTAGTCAATCCCATGTGGTCCGAAGAAGACCGCTCTAGGCCATTCCACATCTAGCACAAGTGGCTTCTTCAGCAACTTCCCCACGTCTCTAGAAATGGTGGGATCTTTTCTTCCTTCCCACTAGAGACAAATATGTCCTTTGAGGTCAAAGGCAGCCATCAAATGAAATTCCTATCTTTTAACACGGAAATCCGAAGACCAAGCTAAATCTGACATTTACACAATTGGGAATTGTGGGAGTGACTTTTTAAAAGGAAATTATAGCTGCGAGGGGGAGGGAAAATCTTGGTAGGGATTCTGGCACTACGTAATCAACTTCCTCAACAGATGTCATTTGTTTTAAGAAAAAAGTGCCATCCTTGGCACAAAGGAGCCATGGTTAGTGCAGTTGGCTACATCTGTTGGCTAAATCTCATCTCCTGCGTATGTTAATAAGACCATACATTTGGAGTTAAATGGGAGGATGTTCCGTAAAGAGTTTCCACATCCAAGAAGATAAGATTTATATTTTCACTGATGGAGAACTGTTTCTGTCCTACATACAGCAGATCTTTGATGAATTTTCCTCCCTACTTGCAAGCAAAGGAGCAATTCACATTTCAAATATAAAGTAACAGCAGATATTTCTGATTCACTTACATTTCAATGACAATAATAATAATAATGTGTGACAGCAAGACATATTTCCATCTAAATTCAAGGAACAGCTTACCTAGGTTCCCGGACATATATCTCCTTCCCATTTCATTTTTTACATGTCCACTACATTGAACACACTGGTATTCACGCAATAATGTGTGAATCAACCCCTGCAAGGAGCCATGTGGCTGACTTCCTCCCACCTCTCTCAGCATCACAGACCAGCAAGTCTCGGTTTTGAGGATGGCTCACCCACAACTTGTTTCCAGCAGGCTATCTCCGACCTGCAGGGAGGCCATGCCGAAATCTGCAATCCGAATGTTGTTCTTCTCATCCAGCAATAAATTCTCAGGTTTCAAGTCTCGGTGGCTGAAGGGGTCCAAATAAAACCCATGGAGATTAATCAGTGGCAGAGCACATGGGCATGCACATACACAAACATGCATGAACTTGTACCACTAAATCCCTTGAAGTTATTATATGAATAGCTCTCAACCCAGCGGGGGGATATTAGATCAGTATTAAGTACTTTCCCCCACCACCACTTTAAGCACTGCCAAAGTACAGATTAAGGGGTTTTTTTGTTTGCTTAAGTGGAACGCAAGTGCTCTACTGAATATTATATGACTTGTGGCTCCACAATTATGAAATCTATTGAGACTCAAGGACCTCAACCATTCTCATGTTCTTTAGCATTATTTGAACCCAGTGGAATAAGACATTGTTTGCATAATAATGCTGACAACTAACGAACTCAGTTTATCCTAATGCGTCATGCAAATCTGTATTATAATTTATGTTAATGGTCTACTATGTCGCATGATCCAATAAAATTTGGTAAATTCAGGAAACCACGGGGAAGAAAAGCATGGGTTTGGGTAGGGCTACCAGATTTATATTTATATTATGATATTAAACAATATTAAATAGCAGAAAGCGTGGTTGTCGAGAGTTTTGCAACTCAGATTTGTTAGCTCTGTATTAGAATGTCACATGAGCACAGTCAAAGGCTGTTAGCTTGGCAATATACCCTTGATACATCAGATATTCCAGTGTATTTCACTAGATTCCCTTGCTAATTTTGGGGGGGAAATCATTAAAAGTCAACAGGATTCTCTATGGATAGAACAAGCAGTGCAGTCTGATGTATTTGGATTAACAACTTCTTCAAGTATTAATCCCAAGAGTGCCCAGTTAGCTCATTTCAACCTCTCATTTATTCTTCCTCCTCAATGAAGCTGCAAACTAGAGCTGTGATTTTACTAAATTTATTGGTTTGGAAAACTTTTGTCTCTGATGGGTTGTATGCTAATATTCTTTCCAAAATTCATAAATTCAAAACAATGTATAACCCACGTTTCAGAGATATGCTTTTACAAAGCAACATGAGTCAACCGAAATTATCTAATAAACAGGGTTAAACTATATATATCCTTAATTAAATGAACCCAGGAATAGAGGCGACTTCAAAGCTTACATAGATGCCTATACCAAACAAGTGAGATCTAATTCAACCAGGATGGGAATATAGAACTGTGGGGCCATCAAGAAGATGGCATTTCATGTTCTCCATGATTTGATTGATAGCCTATGAGCAACAAACAGATGCAGAACATGCCAGATGATGTGAGTAGAGATGATCTAAGACAGGGGTAGGCAACCTTGGCTCTTTTATGACTCGTGGACTTCAACTCCCAGAATTCCTGAGCCAGCATGGCTGGCTGAGGAATTCTGGGAGTTGAAGTCCACAAGTCATAAAAGAGCCAAGGTTGCCTACCCCAGGTCTAAGAGAACTTCTTATTTACTGGTTCTTGTTCCTGTGCTTGAAATAAAGCATGATGTGCATCTGCTAGCACAACAGTGATTCCCGGCCAATGGCACAAACTCCACAGATGGGATTTAGAAGTGTAGTGGAATGTAGTCTGGATTCCCAGAAGGGAGGGGCTATATTCCAGAGGGATACATGATGAGTTTGATAGCAAGGAAGAGAGTTAAGAAGACTCCTCCCTAGCGATTCCCAGAGTATATCTATAGTGATGCAAATAGTCGCTTTAGTTTGGCAAGACTTCTGCCTATAAGCGAGGAACAATAAAGGAAACTACTCAGAAATAACTCCATGTGTCATTCTTGGTTCCCAGGAGCCTGACCAGAAGTCATGAATGGGATGTATGAAAAGTTATTGAAGTCTTTAGAACTTCACCTGGATGGGACTTAAACTATGGAAGTCTGGAAAAAACCACTGCATTGATTAGATATTACATTTTGTTAGAAAAAGCAACCACTCCCAATTTTTACATATCAAGCTATGATCAAAAGATGAGGAAACCAGCTGGGGACTTAGGGAAACATGTACTTTAATAAAGAGTCAATTGGCATTTCAATTATCAATAGGATCCAGGGATGGGAGAAGCAACAATAATTACCATAATAAGTATTGATTTTCTTTATCAATGATAATTCAAAGTGGCCGGTAGCATAAAAACTACAGACACAATAAAAAAAAAAAAATCAATAGAAACACAAATAACAAAGGTGGGGGGGGGGGAAGAGAAAACTCCCCAAAACGACAGAGAAAAATAAACCCCCAAAGAAAAATGTTTTTCTTTCTTTTCCTGCAGGAACAAAATGAGATATTGTAACCAGCTCGTAATAACACAACAGTCAGCTCACCATATAGAATAGCTATGGCAGAAATCCAAAGCTGAGACAATTTGTCGGAAAAACTTCCTGGCTTCCTTGGGGGTCAGACGGCCTTTCTTCACCAAGTAATCGAAAAGTTCACCTCCTGAGACGTGTTCCAGGACGAGGTACCTAACACATTAGAAGTCCAGAGACAGCATGACTAAGAAGCAAGGACAACAATTAAAAAGAAATTGAAAATCCATCAGGCCACCCTGGGAAGCAAACCCAGAATCCATTTCAACCAAGGAAAAGCCATTTTCTTTGCAAAGAAAATTAAAGAGAGAAAGAGAGATGTAACACTCTGATCTTGAGAGCGAAAAAGGGAAAGAGAAGGGGGGGGGGGAGATGAAGAATTCAAAATATTTTATGTTGTTTTACCATGATTGAATCACCAACTGTTACACAGCCCCAAACAGAGAACAAGCAGAGCTGATTCAAGCCATGACTACATTTTTTTTTTTTAATAGGAAAGACTTCTGTTGAATAAATATTGTGTGAAGTTAGCTGTACATGGGTGGCTGGGCGGCAGTTGTGTGCTCTGATCGAAGGAGGGTCTGGCCTTGGCTTTCTAGAAAGTGTTTCCTGCACAGGCAGCGAAATACAGTTAATCCTCGACTTATGACCGTAATCGAGTCCACAATTTCAGTCGTAATCCATGATGGACGTAAAGCAGGTCAACACGTGACTGGACCCGGTTTTCGGACCTCTTTTGCGGTAGTCGTTAAGCGAACGCTAAGGTTGTTAAGCGAACGCCACAGTCGTTAGGCAAACCCATGGTCTACTATGAGGTGTCTGTGGAGATTCTCAGTCATCCAGGCCATAGTTGTCTCAAAGGTGCTTTTTCAAAAGGCGACTGGACTGTTTTTTCCTTTCAGGAAAAAAGATGCTTCATCAGTTGTGATCGGGGGTGGGGGGTGAGGGTGGGCTGGAATGGAATGGAATAAAAATGAGAAACAAAATGTTTTGTTCTTCTTCCTCAAGGAAAGAACAGTCCAGTTGCCTTTTGAAAAACCACCTTTGAGATCACTGTGAGGTGGTTTCTCCAGAAACCAGAAGCGAACGCTGGTTTCCAGCAAAAATGTCGTAAACTCAGTCACGTGACCATAGGGTGTTGCAAACATCTGTCAATGCAGGCTGCCGGTCAATCGTTTTACGGCAGGGGGGTGGGGCAGGACATCAGAACTTCATAAACCAGATAATTAGTTCCATTTTTGGAATCCACTGTAACTTTGAACGGTTTATTAAGCGACTGGTCATAAGTCAAGGGTTACCTGTGCATGAGCATGACTTTCACCTTTGGCCCTTCCACATAGTACAGTCATGTGCTGTTTTTGATAAGAAAGAGCTTTCCATTGGGACAGCAGTCTGTTCCTCAGTTGGAACACTGTAATGTCAGGCAAGTTTAATTTGAAAGTTAATATGAAATTCTGCAGTGTTGATGGGACTGAATTCCAAAGACTGACACGTCAGTATATAGGGAATCACTCCCATTAAAGTCAATTAAACTTCCAGGGGAGTAAATAAGTAGTGAGGATTATGATTAAGAGAGAATTTTCAAGAATTATAGTAATAATAATAATAATAATAATAATAATAATAATATAATAATAATAATAATAATAATAATAATAATAATAATAATAATAATAATAATAATAATAATAATAATAATAGAGAGTTAGAGACGTATCAAAGTTGAACCTGAAATGTGGCATTCTCAATGTTATTTGACTGAATTTTTATGAATAAAATAAATGTTTATTTTAATAACAATATATAAAAAAAGACTCTAGCGTAGCTTTGAAAACCATTGGCTGTGTTAAAATGCACCTCGGGCAAGTGGGATTAGGCAAAGGTGAGCTACATGACTTAAAATGAATGCTGGAAATACTTTTCCAAAAATCCTTTTTTTTTTTTTTTAACTGATGGTATTTTAAGGGAGCGGTCTGTCTATTTTTACTTTTGAACCTCGGAAAAGTCCACAGATTCTGCTGATACTGAACAATTCATATAAAATAGTCAAGTCAAACGAAATTACCTGGGTGCCCAAGATAGAAAACTTAATTATATAGTTGTCTGAGCTTCTCACTATGTAGTCATTTCCCCCCCCCCTGATGAAGAGAACATGTGTTAATTTCAAGGACCCTCTAGACACGTCTTTCCCAGTGGGTTGCAGCCTTGGGATCACTTCTCTCTTGCTCATGTTCTGCTGTCCTAAATGGGGTTCCAGGGGATCTCCTTCTTCTCCTCCTTAAGGCAGAGGCCCCCAACCCCTGGGCCGTGGCCCAGTTCAGACCCAGGCCGCAGAAGTGACAGGCAAGCACGCGCACAGTTCCACTTGCATCTGCAGCGGATAGGCGAGCGCGCACAAATGGAGCTACGCACACACTCGCCCACTGCTCGTACAGAACCATCCCCTCTCCCCCCATCCCCACCAAGCCAGAACGGTTGGAGACCGTTGCCTTAAGGCAGGGATAGGCAACCTTGGCTCTTTTATGACTCGTGGACTTCAACTCCCAGAATTCCTGAGCCAGCATGGCTCAGCTTGGAAACCTCTCCCTTTCCCCTCAGCATGACTGGCTCAGGAATTCTGGGAGTTGAAGTCCACAAGTCATAAAAGAGTCAAGGTTGCCTACCCCTGACCTAGCTCCTGTTCACCTAGCACAGGGATAGGCAACCTTGGCTCTTTTATGACTCGTGGACTTCAACTCCCAGAATTCCTGAGCCAGCATGGCTCAGCTTGGAAACCTCTCCCTTTCCCCTCAGCATGGCTGGCTCAGGAATTCTGGGAGTTGAAGTCCACGAGTCATAAAAGAGCCAAGGTTGCCTACCCCTGCCTTAAGGGATCTGCTTAGGCTCAACTAGATGAGCCTGCAGCCTGCCACCCTATCTCAAGGTTCTCCAAAATTTGAGGGCTGGAATCTGATGCTGAGAATTTTCAAAAGAACATGCTGTGTGGGTGCTGTCACAAAATGCTTGCTAGGATTTCCCATTCAGAAATGGCTCTCATAGGGGACAAGATCAGTTAAAAGCATAAATTCACCCGAATGCTACTGGCCTCTTCCCGCAGAACACTCCTTGCTTAGCCTGGTCCTTCTTCTCGAGTAGCTGGAATCATTTCAAACTAACAGACTCTAGAACTAAGGTGGGAAACTATGGCCCCTTTATGACCTTTGGACTTCAACTCCCAGAATTCCTGAGACAGCATGGGGGCCGTAGTTGCCCCAGAACAGTGATGGTGAACCTTTTAGAGACCGAGTGCCCAAACTGCAATCCAAAACCCACTTATTTATCGCCGGGTGCCAGGTGGGCGTGGCCCACTGGGTGGGCGTGGCTGTGGTGGTCATGGCAGGCTGGGTGGGTGTGGCCAAGGTGGGCGTGGTCACCTCGATGTTGCTCGTGGGGAGGGATGCCTGTGGGGGCCAGGCAGGGTTGGGGGAGATCCAGGGGGTCTCTGGCAGGTGGGGTGGTGGGCAGGAGGCTCATCCTGCGGGGTGAGGCGAGGCAAGGCGAGGCAGGGTGGGGGTACCATTGCCGTGGGGCAAGGCGAGGCAGGGGCCGGGGCGGCTGCTGCCTGACACCATCGGCCCCCACACACAGAGGCCAGCGAGCGCATGGGGGCCGACAGTGTCTGTCAGCAGCCACAGCCTGCTGGATCCTCGACTGGCGCACTCTGGGGCTCCGCAGCCCGCCACCAACAGTTCAGAGAAGTGCCCACAGAGAAGGCTCTGAGTGCCGCCTCTGGCACGCGTGCCATAGGTTCGCCACCACTGTCCTAGAAGATGATGGACTCAGAGGTATACTTTCCAACAAAGAAATGTTGAAGGCATTTTGCCCTTTTGTTTATTCCATTCAATCGAGTCAGATTCTCAGAGATTGCCTGGACATGTCCCTACGGTTTCCTTGGCGAGGCTTTTCGGAAATGGTTTGCCATTGCCACCTTCCTAGGGCTGAGAGAAAATGACTGGCCCCAGGTCACTCAGCTGGCTTTGTGTATGAAGACGGACTACAACTCATTGCCTTCCAGTTTCTAGTCTGCTGCATTAATCACTACACCAAAATGGTTCTCATTTTGCTTTTGCATCAACCCAAAAAAAAAAAAAAAAAGGAAGGGGGGTGGAGGGAACAATCTTCTAAAAATGTAAATGTCCAGTAGGGCAGGGAGACGGGTGAACCGATTCATATGGCATTTGCTTTTTCAGGGATCATTTGGAATCCCAGATCTACATATTTGGCTATTTAACTGAACAAATTCTGGTCAAAGGAAAAAAAAACTTTGGTCTGTAGGGAGAACTCTGAAATTTAATAATCCCTCTCCCCAATTTAACCCCTAATACACATATACATTTCTTTTTCGTGCATTCTCTTTATCCTATGGCTTTGTCTCTCTCTTTATATCTCCTCCCATTGATTCAGAAGAGGATGACAAAGAAAGCTTATGTGGAGAGAATGCCAGGGCTCTGGCACCGCCTGGTATGCTGCACAGCTATCCTGCAATTTCTCTCTCTCTCTC
Organism: Azemiops feae; assembly: GCA_023970755.1. Taxonomy (NCBI): domain Eukaryota; kingdom Metazoa; phylum Chordata; class Lepidosauria; order Squamata; family Viperidae; genus Azemiops; species Azemiops feae. The sequence goes on along the minus strand of JALGBA010004202.1, from coordinate 4,129 downwards.
TCTCTCTCTCACACACACACACACACACACACACACACACACACACACACACACACACACACACACACACACACACACACACACACACACACAAACTCACAGTGGGTCTGCCATTCTGGCAGCATTCACACCCAAGAGAAATATAGATATCTTCCACCCAGGAAACCACCGCTTTGTGCCAGGAATTTCAGAAGCAGATGGGAACACAAACCCTTCCTTTTTTTTTTATTGGTCCTGCACCTTTCCAAAAACCAAGCTTTTGAATTTTAATTATTTTAGCAAAATTGGAGGAAATGGTTATTTCCTGTCTTCCGCTATCTTCTCTCCCTCCCCGTTCAAATAACGCCACGGATAAATTCGAGGATGTGGAGGGTAGCCTCAATCTGTTGGGAGTGAAGGGGGTAATTGGATTGATAAATGTTTGGGGAGAAATGAGAAAGAAAGCCTTAAGAGTCCACTTCAGAACAGCTCCGTAAAACCACACGTCTTTGGCTATTGTTTATCACCCTTTAACTTGGTCTGCCTTCAAGACGAGGTACCAAAACTGGCCCTATCTTCAGAAAGATGAGGTCACTGCCTCAGACAACAGACGCTAAGGAGGTGGCCAGCTGTGAGGGGAGCCTTCTGTCTGTTCTTCCTGAATATCAAGCTGTTCCTCATAAATAGAGCCGTGGATGCTTCACCCTTTCTTCCGAGCCCGCTAAACTACTCCGTTGCAAGTGTGGAAATGATACTATCCCATGGCAAATGTTGAAGCAACCCTCAGTGGCCAATCCTGCTCTTCTCTATACGGCACGTCAAACATCAGGAAAAAGGTTTTGGGAAGGTGGAATAGTACCTGAGTGGTATCTCATGTAGGTTTGTTGCAGGCAACATTGTGGTTAAGAACATGAGAGGGGCATCGACCATGGTGATTGGGGAAGATGGCTGGTTTAATGACTTTACGCATTGCGCTGATCGAGGGCTGTTTCACCACATTAATCAGTAGCCTTTGGCAATTATTTGCAAGGCATTTTAAACTCAAACTACAATTTTCATGTTGTCTGTGCTATTAGTAGATTTCAGTCTGCATGTAATTGTATTTATGTATCCATTCATATGATTATAAGTCTGGACTTATAATCCCTATAAGTACATCTTTGACTTGAAAGAAGGCCCCACATTACTCCTGAATGTAGCATCCTTAGCAAGCAAATCCATGAAAAGAGATTACAATATTCCAGGTTAGAATGTGGCTAATTTCTAGAAAGAACTACAGGTAGTTTTCGACTTACGATCACCATTGAGGTTAAAATTTCTGTTGCGGAGTGAGACCGTTGTTAAATACGTTTTGCCCCGTTTTGCCACCTTTCTTGCCACAGTTGTTAAGTGAATCACTGCAGTTCTTAAGTTAGTCACACGGTTGCTAAATGAATCTGGCTTCCCCCCATTGACTTTGCTTGTCATAAGGTCGCAAAAGTTGATCACATGACCCCGGGACACTGCAGCCATCTTAAATATGAGTCAGTTGCCAAGTGGCTGAATTTTGATCACGTGACCACGGGGATGCTACAATGGTCGTTAGGCGTGAAAATCAGTCAGAAGTCACTTTTTTCAGTGCCGTTGTAACTTTGAGTGGTCACTAAATGAACTGTTGTAAGTCGAGGACTACCTGTATTTCACTCTGGCAGGTAAATATCCAGGGTTCCATTTGCAAGTGGGAGGTGATCTGCAAATAAATACCTACAAGTATTTTTTGTTCTCGTAGACATCATGGAGTTTGAGTACGTGAGGGTGTTCAATCAACTTCAGAATGGCAATTTCCCGTTCCACCTGCAATGGAAGAAAAAAGAGAGAAAGTGTTTGTGGGTCTGTGACAATTTGCCGTGCTCAACTTGCCACGGCCAACATGCCGCAGCCAAGTAGCCACAGCCAACTCACCCTGAGATGCTCCGGGACAAGAGTTTTACACTAATATCAAAGAAATGGTGGAATAGAATCATTAAAGAAGGGATGCAAAAACAGGGACAAAATAAAATGTGAATGACAAAAATTAAAATATTTTTTATTTTTATTTTAAATAATTACATTGAATTGTTAAATTGCCCTGCCAGGGCAAGTTGTCCCACGATGAGTTGGCCATGGCGAGTTGGCTGCAGCGATTTGTCCCATTCCGAGTGTTTATATGTACAGGGATAAGAGGAGTCACAGTGAGGTGGGTGCGATATAAATTTAATAAATAAATCAATAAAATAAAATTCTCTTTGGGTCCTAGGATGCAGAGCTCAAAGCAGATGGAGACAAGAATTTTTCCCATTGGCTCATATTCATGTCACTTATTCCCCACTACATTATTTTGCTGTTTTCTTCATATGCCAGGGTTTTTTTTTTCTTTCCCTGGTTTTATAATTTCTTTGAATCATGAGTGGCTGTGTTGTCCTGCCAGGTGATGCATGCATCAAGCCTGTGAAACCACAATATCCTGAAGGAATAGTTACAGACACATATCACAGAAGTCATAAATCATAAGATGCAATCATAAATTATAAGATACAACCAACAAAGTGATAGTCATAAGATGCCAATAGAAGCAGGTAATAGGAAAGATGAGTAATACAGTCCTACTACATGGTTAGATATCCTTAGGCATAAGACAGTGCTGTGGGAGTTAGGTGTTTAGCAGAGTGATGGCATGGGGGAAAAAAACCTCTTTGTGTCTAGTTGTTTTGGCATACAATGCCCTATAGTGGCCTCCTGAGGGGAGAAGTTGCAAGTTTTTGTCCAGGATGTGAGACAGACAGACAGACAGACAGACACAGAAAATAAATAAAATCACTGTTTTTATATGTTCATTTTTCATTGTTGCGTGCCACGCAGAGTCACCTTGGGTAAGATGAGTAGCTATATAAATTTGATAAATAAATAAATAAATAAATAAAATTGAGGTTTGGAAAACTATTTCCTTGGTCTACTTTGCATAAACAGTGCTTCCCTTCCAATCTCTGGGTCCTTCAGGCTAGCTAGGCTAATACTGGTATTAATATCTCTCCACCTACTCTTCCTTCATTTTAAGTTCAATTATTTTTATAGTTTTTTTTATGTTTTAATAAGTATTACAATAATGATAGTCTCATATTTCTTAATGAACTTTTTAGATTTGTTGTACATCCCTTAGAGTAAATTTTTGTGGGATGGGTGGCTATATAAATTTGATAAACAAACAAAACAGGAAAGAAATGGAAGCAATTTATGCACGCAAACTGCCTATTCCCTTGAGTGGTCTTTTAATCAGGCAGGGATATTGTAGCATGCTGGATCAGGTACTGGTCTTGATTGCATCATCTAGGATTAAAAATTCATCTGGAAGCCAATCTAAATCCCATCACTGGGAGGGGAAAATTCTAGTGTAATCAAGAGCAGACTACTAACATTTTCTGTATGAATAGTGAACAGCCATCACAGAATAAAACATGTGCCACACAAGTAATCATGACTCATAAGCAGTTATTATAACAAAGAAGCTGGGTGTTGGGTTATGTAGTCTTAGTGTGTTTAATCCTACTCAAATGTATGGGATGTTGAGATTTAGCCATGGGCTCCAGAGTAGAGCACTGTACCCCAAAAGCACCCTTGGAGATAAAAAAAGGAAAGGGGGGAAAAGAAAAAAAGGGGGGTGAAAGGAAAGGAAAGGAAAGGAAAGGAAAGGAAAGGAAAGGAAAGGAAAGGAAAGGGAAGGGAAGGGAAGGGAAGGGAAGGGAAAGGAAAGGGAAGGAAAGGAAAGGAAAGGAAAGGAAAGGAAAGGAAAGGAAAGGAAAGGAAAGGAAAGGAAAGGAAAGGAAAGGAAAGGAAAGGAAAGGAAAGGAAAGGAAAGGAAAGGAAAGCAAAGCAAAGGGAAAGGAAAGGAAGGAAAAGGAAAGGAAAGGAAGGAAAGGAAAGGAAAGGAAAGGAAAGGAAAGGAAAGGAAAGGAAAGGAAAGGAAAGGAAAGGAAAGGAAAGGAAAGGAAAGGCGATGGAATGGAAAGAAAGGAAAGGAAAGGAAAGGAAAGGAAAAGAAGGAAAGGAAAGAAAAAAGGAAAGGCGATGGAATGGAAAGAAAGGGAAGTGAAGTGAAGGGAAGGGAAGGGAAGGGAAGGGAAGGGAAAGGAAGGAA